>OW569415.2:12241835-13459045 GCA_937662695.2 Halyzia sedecimguttata | reverse complement strand
CAGTAAAGAAAAAAAGCAGTATCATGTTGAATACCTTAATATTATTCTGGAACACAAATTTTCCATTACAATAATCTTCATCTAGCTTCTATTTAGTATCAATTCCTGTAGAACATGATCATAATAAGTGTTTTCCATATAATAAAATGTGTTTGAACTTGGTATGTAGGAAATCTGACATCAATTATTGGAATTAATTGATTTGACAAACAGCCGTCAAATGAGGTAAATAGATTTTTGTGACGATTTTCTGTGACCATAGAACGTCAAAACACGCTGGAATGTGAATTTTAAGCAATATCTTCTGGAATTGAGATCGTATCGAACTGAAATTTTGCACACTCGTGTAGAATGCTTGATTTAACGTCGGTACAAATTTTTTTATTAAAAAATTTTCCAACTGCCCGATCCCAACAATACTTAGATAATATTATATCCATAAATTAAGCATTTCATTATTGCATTTCTTGAAATAGGTACCTTTTCAAGTCGATCAACATCGTCCTTCTTTCGACGTCTAAACTATGACTTGATTCTTTATGTTTATGTCTTTGAATTTGTTTTCGGTGGAATTCAAAGAGTTCATAGAATAATCGATGAAAATACTGAGAGAGACCCAGGAAATTTGACACATTTTGTCTTATATCTCCAGAAATTGAAATCGTATAGAGCCAAAATTTTGCACAATGTTGCAAAATACTACAGTTGACGTTAGTACAAGTTTTTGTTGCAATCTGATGAATAGTTCACGAAAAAAAATTTTTTTTTTCGAAAAAATTAAAAGAAATATTTTTTTAAAAATTACCAACATTTCGATCATAACAGAATTTTGCCAAAAGTTGCGCGTTTATATCCTCGAACTGACTACCAAGTTTCGATTCAACATCTTCTTTAGTTCCTGAAATATCAGGGAAATAACCTCAAAATTTTAAATGTCTATAACTCCTAAACCGTCCGGCTGATTTTGCCCGTTAACGAACTTAACCGTCGCATTTTGATCAGAAACCTACCCTGAAAGTTTGAAGTTGATAGGACCTTCGGTGCTCCTGTTATCGTGCCTACGGCCGGAAGTACGGCCGGCCGGACGGCACCCAAAAATCTGACACCGGATTCGTGATCAGGAAGTCCGAATTAGTCTATTAGCCAATTTTCAGCTCGAAATTCGAAAATTACAGACATTTGGACGAAATGATAGGACGATGTTCCCCTAGAACATGCGCCCAAAAAGGTTTTCAGTCAATGTTTGGGCGGGAATGAAGGACAGATTCATCATCGGACCTTTCATTCTCCCTGAAACATTGACTGGAAATGGTTACTATCAATTTTTACGAGAGACTCTACCAGATCTCATGGAAAATATTCCTTTGAATCAATTTAGAGGTATTTGGTACCAACACGATGGTTGTCATGCGCACACAGTCAGGAGTGTACGCGAGTTTCTAGACTCCCAATACCCACGGCGATGGATTGGTCGGTTTGGACCTGTTGCATGGCCTCCACGTTCTCCAGATCTAACTCCACTGGATTTTTATTTCTGGGGTCATATGAAAAGTCTGGTCTACGACAAGCGAGCTCCAGTAGAATCGAAAGAAGAATTGATTCAACGAATTGAATCAGCTGCCCAGGAAATTCGTCATAATCAAGCAATGATAGGTTCAGCGGTGAACAGTGTAGTGAAAAAAGCGAGACTGTGTGTTCAAATGAATGGGAATATTTTTGAAACTGAATTATAATCTATAATTTCGTCAGAGTTGTTCAATTAATTGTTAAATTTGTCTACTATTGTGTTATATTCTTGCTTATTATTTCCAACATTGATTATTTAATTTCTGCTCGAATTGAAATGTTTTATAAGAAACTAACGAAATATTATTCAGTTGAATTCGAACATACTGTAAAATTCTGTGAATTACTGTTGCTAGGTAACGATAATTAATATGTTCTGAATAATTTCAATTTCTATCTAGAGCTAAGAGTAATTCCTATCGCAAGGTCACTAGTTCGATTCCAGCTAGAGTTTTATTGAAATATTAACAAAAAAATTTTTTTTTGAGAAATTTTAATTTCCATCTGGAATGCTTCGGCAGTTCAATTTCAAACTTTTTGCCCTCATAGCCAAACCAGTTTTCAAAAAACGAATAAGTTAGATATCCGAGTGGAAACTTTGAATGGCTATAAAAAACAAACCCATCGATATTTTTCGGTTCTGTTTTCATATTTGCGTTAAGGTTGAAGAATAGTATAAGCGTGGAAAAGTTCATCAATTTCGGATGAAATTTTATTTTTGCTGTAAACATGTAAAAAAAAAGTTGTGTTCGAATTTTGAAAAATTTTTTTCACAGAATTTCTTAAAAACTTGAGATAATTCATAGAGTGAAACTCAAATTGGCAACCGCGTAAAAAAATTTCGAACTTTGCAGGTTTTCCGCCATTTTTAAATACTATTTTCAGAATCTTATATCATTTCAGAATTGAGCATAAAAAAATACTGAGATGTGACCAAAAACCATTATTTCAAATGTTACACATAACTGACCACACTCGATAGAATATTGCTCAAAAATTACCTTGAACACCCTGTATCTCGCTTATGCTTCGAAAACGGGGTATATGTCATAAGGCAAAAATGATTCTCCCGATGTCATCTACACGCTGTATTCGTTTGTCCAGTTTATGATGAAACACCCTGTATATATATATATATATATATATATATATATATATATATATATATATATATATATATATATATATATATATATATATATATGAAAACAACAATAGTGGGATGGCAGTCAAGGTATCAGAAAAACTCTTTTTTCCTTACACTCGAGCTTTCGAGATTTATATTTATCTCTTCATCAGGAGTTGCTAAAATAAATTCAACATTCAGAACAATGAACAGTCATAATCAAATACACTTACGAAGTTGAGTGAAAATAACATGGATGGTTAAAATTAAACATAAATGAATCAGACATCCGCAAAGTCGGAAATAGAGGCAGCCAAACACCAGACGAGGTTAGAAATGTTAGATCATTTTTAGGTTATCATGGCAATCTATGAAGTTTCATAGAGTAGGACTCTATTTATTCCTCATTATCCGGTGACATGTCAACATCCACAACGGACTCAGCAAAACAACATAACCAAGAACCAGGACAGAATCAAACCGTTATACAATTAAAAATATATCGCTCTTTGAACAATTTAAACTTAATAATCCATACAAAATTTCAATCTTATTTCCTACATTATCTGTTCAATTCAATACCACGTTTCAACCCAGTAATCTACACTCACTAAACAACATTCTCATAGTCTTGTCACCCACAAATCACAAAACTCTGAATTTAATTCATACGACAGATAGGCAGGGAAGGGGTTCATCCACATCTACCCTGTATTTTGTCCACCCTGTTGTTGGATCATGAGAACAGTGCCGACACGTGTTTCTGCTAGTTGGCTTCTTCAGGACAGGGCAACCAAGAAACCAAAAAAAGGTGAAAAGATAACTGAAAACAGGTGGCATCACATCAGGAGCGAGCAACCAATTTGTGCCTTCAGCTCTAGGACCTCCAATTCGGAGGCAAACTATGGCATCGGCACGAAGGAAGCATAAGCTACCTGTGCGATGCGACCTCAACCCGAGGATATGTATTAAAGAAAATAGGATAATGCGGATAAGTATATTTAAATGGATAAGAATAACGGGTGATTCCGCAAAAGAAGCAGAGAAAATAATTCTGCTGGTACCTGCCGACACGTGTTTCTGCTAGTTGGCTTCCAGGGCAACCAAGAAACCAAAAAAAGGTGAAAAGATAACTGAAAACAGGTGGCATCACCTGATTTCAGTTATCTTTTCACCTTTTTTTCTTGGTTGCCCTGTCCTGAAGATTATCCTATTTTCTTTAATATATATATATATATATATATGTATTCGTAGTTCGTTCTCACCTCCGTTAAGTTCATAAGGCGACCTGACCTCCGGGTGAAGGGGATGTCCTATCGAAATAATTCTTGTTTATAGATAAAGAGGGGAAGATAAAGAATTAGGATTCCTAAAGAGGGGAAATGATTTTCTCCAAAAAAATTTTCCTTATACGAACCAGACGTTGTCTCCTCCGCATATATTTTGTATTGGTAGTACGCTATTACCTCCTGCAAGGTTGTCAGATCTTCGGAGGCCACAACGTACGATGGTTTGATATTATCTTATATATGGAATGCAGCTGTTACTCCTCCGTTTGATTTATGAGCAGTTAATGTCATGAAATGGATGAGGTATAAACATAACCTGGGAATTCCAACACGCTTCAAATTTAGCAGGCAAGAATTAATGTATAAGTTTCATGATCTAGCTAGGAATAAATGAACATCGATTCGAAAACTGAAAATCTATCATTATAAACTGCAAATCATAGCATTGGCACGAAGTTTGTAACGTTGTTGTTGTTAACAAATGTTAACTATCAATAGGTGAATTCAAAAGATTCATAGGCTTTACAGTAGCTCATATTTTCGGTATAGAAAATCCCATTATGTAAAAAGCTACTGATTGAGAGAAATGCGTTCTTGGAATTGAATGAGTACTCTGAACGGAAAATGTTGGCATTATTTTTCTTCACAACACTAAAATGATTGAACGAAAGTTAATGATTCTACTTTTATTTATTTTCCATTTAAAAAATAGACCTAATTGCTCATCTTTACGTGAAGATCTATCTTGGAATTATTCTTGTCATTTTTCTGGAATATAAATATCTGAAGTTAGCTGTACTGCATATAGTATACTTATAACTTTGCAAATATCTCATTCCGCTATCTTCATATCACCGATTCTCTATAAAGAATAAGTAAGGAATAAGGAAAATAATTCATTCAAAAATTGGTTCAAGCAGCCCTGCAAATTGCAAGTCCCTATCTCCTTTCTCTCGAAAGTTATCGAGGCAACATTCACCCCTCCAGCTACTGAACCCATACAAGGCTGCATGGATATCCAACAATATAGATCCAATCGTGTTCAAACTTGCAACTTGGCAGTAGAATTCGGTTTTGAAGGATCTCGCGAAATTTCAGCGATGTCGGATGAAATAATTGGTCTCATCGAGAGAGGAATAATTGAAAAAGCTCTGACGTGAGGTCAGTCTACTTCGGCGCAAATTTATAGCTATAGTGGTCACCCATTCAGGTACTGAACTCACGACTTAGCTTCCAGCAAACAATATTTTTCCCAATATTTTGAACAATATAGATTTGATCTATAGAGAGTTTAAATCTGGAATACATTTCCATCTTCGATACTTCATATGGGGAAGTAAGAGGGTGTTTGGGTTATAGGTCAATGAATATAGAATCTCGTATTAGATGTAACGGATCAAATATAATTTGAAAGATATGTGCACATTGCATAAGCGCCAAATTACCCTTAAGTGGCCCATACCCGCTCATATTATTGTGCAATGTGGATTGCACAATATATTGACAGTGGCCCTTAGACAGTCAATATAATTGTACAATATTTTGGTTGGAGCGATATTGATGGTTGTGCAATATATTGCGCTATTGCGCAACCTCTCAATACCGCCCACACACGATCAATTTATATTGCACAAATCAAAATATTGTACAATAATATTGAGCACGTATTACATTGATTTGAAACTGTCTCATGGCGGGATCTCATTCGATAATGGGGCTTTGTCTTAAAAGATGATCGTCATTTCTGAATCAAGTGCTTAACACACGGATATTGTTATACAAATCAAAAATGTTTGTATGCACGTCTATCAGAATAGGTATTCCTACACGAATCATAGTCATTATTTTTGGCGCTCTTGTTCCTCGGAACAATGTGCTTATCAATTTGCCTAAATGTCTATAATTTTCGATTTTTCGACTGACAATGGTCCTAAACATTTTAGTTCGACTCACTGAACAAGAATCCGTGGTCAAAATCGATTCTGTAACCACGATAACTCTCGAACGGAAGAAGCTAAACAGTTGAAATTTTCTAAAAGGTTTGGGAGATAAGTATCTCGGTTAAGTTCGTTATTGAGCAAAATCGGCCTGTTTCGGAGTAACGAAAAAAAAAATTTCCTTACATTAAAAATTTCAAATTCAATTTTTTGAGATGCAGTGTCATCATAACAATCCATTGATATAATTCTCAACTCTGACAAACTGATACCTTCAAAGAATGATTTTTCAAATTTTCAATAATTATTCTTGATTCTATGATTTCATAGAATACTCTAATTATAATTTTTTTGATGTATGTAAATCCAACATGATCTGAGTCATAGACCTACGTTTTGAATGTAATTAGGAAAATTCTTGAAAATTGACGTACAGTGACCAAATTGGAAAAAGGTTACAGCACGCGGTGGTCCGAAGCGGTCACCCATCCAAGTACTAACCACACCCGACGCTGCTTGCCTTCAGTATTCGGACGGTATCTGACATATTCACGGTGGGTTTGACGAAGCTTCGATTAGCTTAATTGTGGATTAAATTCGGTGGTTGCATCAAAAATGAACTGAAAATTTATATGGAATCACACTGATTTGGCAAATAAGAGCTGTAAACATGATTTCTTCCTCTAACTCTGCAATTATAGTTATGATGCAGTTCTATCATAAGAATCCATTGATATTATTCCCAAGTTTGAGAAACTAATACTTTCGGAGATATGATTTGTCAAAGTTTGAACAAGAGCGCCAAAGCTCCTGTCCACAGGGCTTTTCCACATCACACACAACGATTTGGTTCGACTCACCGATCAAGAATCCGTGGTTGAAATCGATTTAGTCCGGCCGGCTGTCCTTTATATTGATAACCCTCGAACTAAAGAAGTTAGAGGATTAAAATTTGCAGGGTAGGGTTGGAGCGTGAATATAACGGGTGAAATCAACCAAGCGGTTTCGGAGTAATGGCCGTTTTTAGTAAAACATTTTTTAATAATATTACCGCAGTTGATCACTCGATCTGTCTGAAATTTTGCACCAAATTGTAGAATGATGACCTTTATGTGCCTGCGAAGTTTTTTATTTATCGGGTTACCGTAAAATGTCAAAATAAAATTTGAAATTTTTAAATTTTATTTCTACAATAACTCTCGAACAGAATCAGCTAGGCAGTTGAAATTTTCAGAGTAGGTGTGGGAGATAAATATCTCGGTTGAGTTCGTTATTCGACAAAATCAGCCTGATGGTTTCAGAGTACCTAACGAAAAAAATATTTTTTTTTATATTACAAATTTCAAACTAATTCTTTTCAAGATGCAGTTTCACCATGAAAATACACTAATATCATTTTCAACTCAACAAGCTAATACTTTCGGAGATACGATTATTCGAAATTTCAATAATGAATCGTACTACATTTTCACAGAATGATGTACTAAATTATTCTATCTATGAACTATTATATAATAATAATAATAATAATAATAATGTTTATTGCAATAAATTTCCATACATAAAGTGTTACATCATTGTCCCTTAGCTAATAAACACAATAATCCTCCACAAGGAAAATTTCCGCGCGTGGACAAAATATAAGCCTTAATTCTAAGCATATCCAACACAAAATTTCATACACCCATTAACCTAACAAAAAATTTTTATTTTCTGGTTCTGGTTTCTAAACCATATAATTCCTATTTTACTTTTTTTTATATATTTTTTTTTCTATTTTCTTTCTATAAAATGTCTGACAGCTTTTTGGCCTTTCTCATTTAAATACGTAAGAACAATTTTTTTGAACATATTTTTTGAATGTGAAGTTTTAGCAGTCTTTGGCAGTTCATTGATTAAACGAGGTCCCAAAGATCTGTATTCTTACATGTCATCTTATTTTCGTATGAGAGATAAATGTCAAAATTATTTCTGGTTCGTTATTCTTGATATAAACTACACCTCCTGTTCTAGAAAACGAAGTATCATTGAATGCAAAATGACCAATGAAATAACCTTAGCTATCGTAGAATTATGAGGATGATATGATATTATACTTTAAAGGTGATAATATAATGCCCGTGGATAATCCATATGATGATGGAAATATATTCTTTGGTAAGATATATAATCAAATTGGGTTCAGAATATCTCCAGTAAAAACAAATCTGCAATATTGTCTAAGTTTTAATTGATATTTTCATAATTAAATTAATTCTAGAGGGTTAGATGGAAGAATAGACACATGTTTTTGGTATCGATCTCACAGTATTCACCATGTTTATATTAGCCAAGATTGTGTGAGCTAAATCTCACCCTATGATATATAACCATTCATTGTAGTGATTAGTATCAATAAAGACCATTATTATTAATATTATTATTATTATTATATAATATAATTTTCAGAGTAGATTTGAGGAATGAATATATCGGATAAGTTCATTATTGGGGAGAATCAGTCTGTTTGAATTTAATTACTTTCATGATGCAGTTCTATCGAAAGAATCCATTTATATCATTCCCAGAGACCAATAATTTCAGAAATATGTTTTGTCAAAGTTTGAACAAGAGCGCCAAAGCTCCTGTACACTGGGCTTGAACCAATTTTTCATTTTTTTTTAATATCTCCGATACTACGCACTAGATCTATCTGATTAGTCTGACTATTCTAAATTTCATATTTTTGTTGGTGAACAAATACAAATTTTCGAATAGTCGAAATTTTTGCCTGACACAAAATTCCGATCCCTAGTATATACGGGACCGATCGAAAAAGCGTAACTACAGAAACGATTCAAAAAGGGGATGAATGGTGTGTGGAATTGTATTTCAATGAAAAATTGTAAAATCTTACTTTGGGAGTTCTGCATATGAACAGGATGGTTTTGAAGAAACTTAACATTGCCGTCGTTTCTTACACGGACTGAAAAGTGTAAGAATGGTGGATATTGAATAAGTGGATGAGCGATGTGAGGAATTTTAAATTTTGTTTCAAAATTTGACTGAATGTGGAGCGGTAAGGGAGGGACTGGAGAGCATTATTACTTCCTCATGTCAATTATGTGTGTGAAAGCCTGTTTCGAGAAAATAGCGTAGTTTCTGGGATGAAGTGTTCATAACGTGGTCCTTGGGCTAATTTTGAATTTTACGCTGCCCCTTCTGGATATTTTTCGATCTGCGCATGAATAGATGAGAAGTGAGAAAACTACTGGAGTCTTCTTCTGGGGGGAGTGGTATTTTGAGGTACAGGATTATATTCTTCTATAGAATCCCCTCGAGAGGTCCGCACATTCGTGGATTAAAGTTGCAATATCTCCTGGACTTTCTGTGCTGGAGAATTCGAGTTTTGTGTGAAGTGTGATTTTGAGAAGGCAGTAACGAATGGACTCCTTATGCGCAAAGGACAATTTACTGTTTTTAGGTTGTACCAGTTAGATTGGTAGTGCTCTACATCTAGCGGTCATGGGTCCGGTGCTGAACCAATATTCTGAGTTTTTGAGGGGAAAGGTTATTATGTGCGCACGCGTGCACGTCAGTTTCAGAAAAATATCGTTCTTGCCGATTTGCAGTGCCCCTTGGGCCAATTTTGGAATTCATGGTGCCCCTTTCGGCAATCTTCGTTCTGTACATGAGCAAGCGGTTTGTTCGCGGTTATGCGGGCCGGCAGCATGAAAAAGAGCACTTTCAGTGACAAGTAAACTGCGCATGCGCATTAGTGTGCTGGCTATTTTTAGTATTGCTTGTGCTAGGATGGCAGTGAATTCCGTGGATAGGTCATGGGGGTCTGATACTAAGTAATCATATGAGTCTTTTGTGTCCTATTTTTCATGGCTAATTCATAAATAACATTATTTGAATGATCATTATAAAATTTTATTCGGATTTGTAGAATGGGCGTAAGCAACTTCGTTAATAACGAGGGTCCCCTGACCGTAAACCTTCCTCTTGTGCGTGTGTTCCGCAAGGAACAGCGTGCTATCATTTTGCCACAATGCCTGTATTTTCGGATTTTTTTTTCGAAATTGGTCTCAAACCATTGAGTTCGACTCACTGATGAATAATCCGGGGTCAGATTCAGTTCTTTCCGTCCGTCCTTAGTCACACAAGCTCCTAGGAGCTTGTCCTCCCAATTCGCGCGTGCCCCTCCCAATTCTTCCCCAAGGAGATCCCTCAGAAGCTCCTAGGAGCATGTGTGCCTAAGGAGAGTCAGTTGTGTTCTTTATCAACTTTGTTGCTCTATCCTTATGCCAGCTTAGACATAGCACTGTTTATTTAAGACCCGACAGTGAATTGTGTCCCTCTAGGTAGATCTCCGGCTCGTTCTATCCACTCTGCTTGAAACCCTCATCATTCAATTCAAATTAGCCAACGTGAACACGCGCGCCAAAGAGTACTGACTTTACGTCAGTGCTTTTTTATATTTTTTCATTTTGACCGACGGTAAAACTAATAGGCTTAGACCAGACTGTAGTAACGAACAGAGTTATCATAAAAACTTGAAAAGCACTAATCTAAAGTCGGTACTCTTTGGGACGCTTGTTCACGTTGATTAATATGAATTGGATGATAAGTAATTTGAACTCAGTGGATAGAGCGAACGAGTGATCTAGTCACAATCTGGTTCAATATAGAGAGTGCTCTGCCTAAGCTGGTGTAAGAATATGGTGACAAAGCCTACACACAACACGACTGATTCTCATAACTCTCAAAAGCTCCGATAGGAGCTTCTGAGGATGTTCACTTTGGAAAGGACCTAGGTGGGTCAGCATAATCATTTTATCAAAAAGTGGGAAAACTCTGTGTACAGGGGCTTTGGCACTCTTGTCAAACTACTTGTCAAACTTTGAAACACCTAGGTCTTCCCCGAATGGACTCGTCAGAAGCTCCTAGAAGCTTGTACGAGATAGGATAATCAGTCATATTCTGTGCAGGTTTTGTTATTGTATCCTCACGCCAGCTTAGGCACAGCACTCTCGATATTTGACCAGATAGTGAGTGGTGACCAATAGCGTTTGACTAGATCTTATAACGACATGCGACTGTTCCCAAGTCGCAGTGGTTAAGATCGGAGCTACTAGAACTCAGGGATCCGCGGTCTAGCTCCAGTGGAGATGGGAGTGGATTCCTAAAAAGGGAACCTAGTAAATGGGCGCCAGGTAAATTTAAGTCTCCCAGATACCCCTGCGTAATGTACTAATTCCTAAATTCACCAAAAGAATATTCACGCTAATAACAAACAGTTTATTCTAATAGCATACAACCCAGGTCTTTAGATCCAGCAAAATATAATTACTGTGAAACCCTGAATAAGGGTGGCGGAAATTGTACGTAGATATTATTCTTGGATTCAAATACGCGTCGCTTGAGCTCAGGCGCATTCACGTCTCTCCTCTATGATCATATACGATTACTACAAATCTTGCCCCAATTTCCGCTTTCCAATAACAATAACCTAGATAATTGACAACAATATATGTTCAAGTTATATATATAGTAGGTATAAGATGATTCGTGATATGTTTTCTATAACTTGCGTGCTATTCCTTGTGCCTGAACGTATTATTGCCTCGATGGTCTCGCAATACCGTTCTCCTTCCCTTTGTACTCGCCGTCTGCGACTTTTGACTGAATGTCCCCCAGCGCTGCTTCCTGACCACCTTGTATATACTCGGGATCGGTAACACTGCGTTGGCTGTCTCACAGCGCTACTTATGGACCACCTTGTATATATCCGAATGTCTCAGTTACACTCTTCCTGATATAAAAAATCGTGCTGGCCTCAAAAACTCCTGCCACCATAAACTTCGGACTGCCACAAAAACTCGGGCTGCCACAAAAATCCTTCTATTCCTCTTGATATAAAAATCGTGCTGGCACACAAAAACCCCTGATGTTCGGGGTTGTCTTGCACACGTTTGCTTCGAATACCAAATCTGGCCGTGCCTCCACCAAATAATTCTGCAAGCACACAGCGATGTTCTGACCAAGCCGCCAAGATCGTTCACGTGTTCAACTCGGATTTGCAAAAGGCCTCTATATCCTCTTTCGAGACAAGTGATGGTTATCTGTTATCCTTCCCAATCAAACCAATATAACTCTCACTCTTAATCCGATTTTCGAAACTATATCCAATTAAGAAGATTCCAATAATTCTACTAGAGTTCCGAAAATACGTTTTAACCTATGCTTCCTTCGTTGACTGGTCACAAAATGGACGACTCCACCTGACCGACGCACTCACTAAATTTCCGACTGTCATAATGCAACAATATTGCCAACAGTCATTCGGCCCTTCGAATACAATAATTATTTAGCGTCGATTGGTACCACTGAGACCCAACCTCAAATTCAATATCAACACGAACGATAACCTCCTCGCCCGCCGAAGGTAAACTACAATCTCCTGTTCACTCTATCCACTGAGTAAACATATGAGTCGTTTGTGTCCTATTTCTCATGATGAATTAATAAATAACATTATTTGAATGATCTTTATCGAATTATATTCGGATTTGTAGCATTCTACAATTGTTGCTTACGCCCATTGGCGTAAGCAACTTCGGTAATAACGAGGGTCCCCTGACGCAAACCTTCCTCTTGTGCGTGTGTTCCGCAAGGAACAGCGTGCTATCATTTTGCCACAATGCCTGTATATTTGGATTTTTTTTCCGAAAATGGTCCCAAACCATTGAGTTCGACTCACTGAGCTTGTACGAGATAGGATAATCAGTCGTGTTCTGTGCTGGTTTTGTTACTGTACCCTCATGCCAGCTTAGGCACAGCACTCTCCATATTTGACCAGACAGTGAGTGGTGACCATTAGCGTTTGACTAGATCTCCTGTTCACTCTATCCACTGAGCGAGCAATCATCAGACTATGGCCTTCCAAGCCAATATCTTTTCTGGAAAAATCGGAGAAGTAAATTTATTCGACATTCATTTGTTTTTCATTCGAAAAGCATTGATGAATATTTTCGAATTTTGAAAGCTTATGAATAGGTACACATATCTTCAAATCACATCAATAGTATAACGAAAAATAAAATCTATCATTTACTTGGATCACTAGAATAAGCGAGGTATTCCTCTTTTGAAAATACCGTTACATTCAATAGGTTTTGTATTTCTATTGTTAATATTCTTAATAACTCCCCGAATTTCGGGGAGAAATATTCTATGAGGGAAAAATATCAATAAAACTCAATATTTTTTACTCTGATTTTTTTTATAGTGCATATATTTGTGAGACTATTTGTAATTCATGAATATTTTCCGAGACAAAATCACAGATCAATCTGACAAGGGCAGGGTTGAAATAGAAAAATTATTTCATATCGAACTCCGCACAATTGTGGGAATGAAGAAACATTTCGGAAGAATTTCGGAGAAAAATTTTTCTTTAGACTTGAATTTTCAACTTTTGCGTTCATCATTGTATTCAAGTGAATAGACCTTTCATGAAGTCTGGGTATAGTCTGGTTGCTTACTTTCCTGAGTACGTCCGAAGAATTGCGGTGTCGTGTTTAATTCCCTTTTTGGCGCGCTTCTTTTCCTGGCTCTGTCTATATTTTGATCAAAATACAGTCTTTAACGTTTAGTTCCGACTGCCTTATGAAAAATCCGAGGTCAAACTTAATTCTGTCCAAATATCCCGGATGAGCGAAATCCGTTAAATAGTTTCAGAGGTTAGAGCTATCTGAATTTTGTTTTTCCAAACACTCAAAAACTACTGATCTGATTGAATTGAAACTCGGTAGTTTGCTGAAAAATAACGAAACAAATATGTTGCATGCAAAATTTCGTAAGCATTCATATCATCGGATTTATATTGGTGGAAATATCGGAAAAATTATTTTCTTTCCTGGAAGCCCAGTAGCCTCAGATGATTTCAGTTCCTGGATGGCTTTAAATTCGATCAAGTTCACTGAAGTATATTGACTTCACGTCCATGATTTTCCAGTTATTTCATGTTCCATATATTATTTACGCAACAGGACGAACAATTTCATCCGAATGATTTTCATTTTTATAGACCAAGAAGATATTATTAGAGCGTTTAAATTTTAGTCTAATATTTTAACATCTAATACAAACCAACCGAGAAATAAGTCTGTATTGAAATTTATGTGTGTTCTCCAAGAGAGCCAATTGAAGAAATCATTTTTCTTGTGGTTTTTCCTCTTTCCTTGATTGTGCTATATATGAATAAATAAAAAAAAAACAATGACGTAAGGTAGGTGTGATTTTGCGCGGTTGTTCATGTTGTCAAATCTGAATTTAATGATGTCATAAACAAGCACGCTAAAGAATACTGGCCTCACATAAGCGCTTTCTAATATTTTTTTTCTTTATGCTAACGAAATATTTTGTGCGTCTATTCGTCGGTATTTTAAAATAACAACTGGGTTTCAATTCGATCCGATTTGTATAATTTGAATTATTAGAAAAACAAAATTTCGGATGGCTATAATTCCGAAACTATTCAAAGAATTTTACCAACTAATGATACTAACCGAGATATTTATGCCCCAAACCTACTCTGCAAAAGTGAACCCTCTAACTCATTTCGATCGAGAGTGTTCGTGCTTTATTTGACCGTGGATATTTTATTAATCATTCTGATTATTCCAAAGAACAAGCGGGCCAACAAATCAAGAACTGCTCACCTCATTGAGCATGTAACAAGCACTTAGCAGAATATACCCAGTTGAATGCTAGAGCTATAAACTCTCGTCTATCACTCACGATTCACGAAGTGATTATTTTTAATAGCTTTTTGCGCGAATGTTCTGGGGAACATCGCGTTATCATTTTGCCCAAATGTCTGTCACTTTCGAATTTTTTTACGAAAATGATCTCAAACGATTTGGTTTGACTCCCCAATGAAGAATTCGAGGTCAAATTTGATTCTGTGCGGCCGGCCGTCCGACAGTCCGGCCGTTGCCACGATAACTTGAGAACGGAACGAGCTAGCGACTTGAAATTTTCAGGGTAGGTGGCTAATCCCAATACGACGGACAAGTTCGTTAATGGGCATAATCGGCCCAATGGTTTCCGAGTAATGAATTTGTTTTCAGCCAATATAGATCCGATCGAATTGAAACTTGCTGAGTAGTTGTAGAATATAAAACTAAGCACGTTCGTGAAATTTTGTGAATATCGTATCACTAGGAAATTATTAAAAAATTATTAAAAAATACTTCTGTTGTCACGATAACCTGAGAACGGAAAGAGATAGTGGCTTGAAGATTTCAGGTTAGGTTGTGCATCTGAATGCGACATTTGAGTTTCTTTCTGAGCATAATCGGTCAAACGGCTTTACAGTTATAGCCATCTGAAATTTGGTTGTTTTTTGTTCCTCATTAACTCGAAAAATACAGAACAGATTTAATTCAAATATGGTTATTAATTGTAGAATGCCAACGCGGAAATTCTTGCAAAATTTCGTGAGGTAGTATTTGTAGAAAATTTTTAAAAAATCATTGAAAATTGAAAAAAAAAAATTCTATATATCAGTAACTATTCATCTGAAATTGCTGAAATTTTGCAAGAGCCTTTAGAAACTAACTCTACATCAAAGTTTCAAGTTTTAACACGATCGGTTAAATATGGTTGGAGATTCGAGCAGCCTTGTGTGAGTTCAGCAGATGGGTGACCGTTGCCTCGATAACTTTCGAACGAAAGGAGATAGGGACTTGCAATTTTCAAGGTGGGTTGCGTATCCGAATGGGAGAGTTGAGTTCGTTTTTGGGCATAATCGGTCTAACGGTTTCCGAGTTATACCCACCTGGAATATTATTTCCTTGATAACTCAAATAATAAATATTCGATCGAATTTAAGCTTGGTAACTAGTAGTAGAAAATCAACATAAACACGTGTTTAAAATTTTGTAAGAACCGTAACCCAAGAAAATTTGAAAAAAATTACGAAAAAATTTTCTGCATTGGACACCCTTAATCGAATTTACCATGGTAAATTATGTTGTCCATTCTCCTGTATTGGACACTTAAATTCGAATTAAGAGTGTCCAATACAGAAGAATGGACAATAGAACATACGCGCAAAAGCTTCTGACTTCACGTCAGTGCTTGAACCAATTTATTTTTTATTAATAATCTTTTGGTGGATCTTTACTACTAACTACTGAGTTTCATTTTGATTACAAAAGTAAGTTTCTAGTTATTATGATAACACTACTTTCTAATTCTTGTTCTCTCTCCCTAGTTCCCGATATATACAAAACTGCATATTCAGGTCGTAATTCTACAAACTGGTGTTCAGTTTCAGTTGGATCGAATGATTCGGAAAAAAATATAAAAAAGCATTGGTGTGAAGTCACTCTACGGCACTTACTCACGTTGACTAATTTTAATTTAATGATGCGTGCTTCTAGCTCAGTTAGTAGAGAGTTTGACTCGGAACTAGGGAATCCAATCCCGCAATTGCTAGATCCCGCTAATGCGGGATCCCGCTGAAATTCTGCGGGATCAACATTGCGGGATTTTCCGTGCGGGATTCGCGGGACTTAATATTAAAATTCCGTATTCGACAATGAAAGCGCAAACGTCCTACTTAGAAAAAGAAAAAGTACTTTTTCGTCCGCTGTGGTCACTATGAATGATACGATTCAATACAAACATAAGTGCCTGTCAGAATAATTGTGATTCACTGTGATCACTATGAATATGGCATGACACTGTTAAATACAAACATAAGTGTATATGAGAATAACTGTCATTTGCTATTGTGAAATTATTTAAGGGGTCCAAAATTCATAACAGTACGTAGAGGTCGACGAAAAATGAAGTATGCACCTTGGCGAAAAACTGTCTATTGCCTCGCCTGCTTGCTATCCTCGGCTTCTCCTCAGAGAAAGCTCGACAGTAATAGACAGTTGTTGGTCATTGGTACATAAAAAACCTCATATGCTACTACTAAAGTATGTTTTCAATTGCATAAGACCTTTTTGCGCGTATGCTCTGGGGAACATCGCGTTATCATTTTGCCCAAATGTCTGTAATTTTTTGCCGATAATGGTCTCAAACGATTGGGTTCCCAGTGAGACGGACAGGTTCGTTAATGGTTATAATGGGCCCAATGGTTTCCGAGTAATAATTTTGTTTTCATCCAATACAAATCCGATCGAATTGAAACTTGGTGAATAGTTGTAGAATATAAACCTAAGCACGTTTGTGAAATTTCGTGAGAATCGTATTACTAGAAAATTTAAAACGAATTATTAAGAAGTATTTTTTATGTCACGATAAACTGAGATTTGAAAGAGATCGGCCAAATGGTTTTGGAGTTATACCCATCTGAAATGGGTTGTTATTTCCTCAATAACTCGAAAAATACAAAACCGATTAAATTCAAACATGGTGATTTGTTGTACAATGGCAACGCAAAATTCTTGCAAATTTTCGTGAGGATTGTGTCACTAGAAAATTTTTAAGAAATCATTGAAAACTATTGAAAGCAATTCTTTATATCAGTCACTATTCGTCCGACATCGCTGGAGCCTTCAGAACCAAACTCTAATGCCAAGTTCCAAGTTTGAACACGATCGGATCTATATTGTTGGAGATTCGAGCAGCTTTGTGTGAGTTCAGTAGATGGATGGGTGACCGTTGCCTCGATAACTTTCGAAGGAAAGGACATAGGGACCTGCAATTTTCAGGGTATATTGCGTATCTGAATGGGAGAGTTGAGTTCGTTTACGGGCATAATCGGTCCAACTGTTTATTATTTCCTCGATAACTAAAAAAATATAGACTCGATCGAATTGAAGCTTGGTAACTAGTTGTAGAATACCTGTATTATACAGCTATTATACAATAATACAGGAGAATGGACAATAGAACATACTTGCAAAAGCTCCTGACACATTAGTGCTTGAACCAATATTTATTAGCATGTTTAATAGTTTGAGTACAAAGATTACATATATTGTTAACAATCCCGCATTTTTGCGGATCCGCGGGATTGAGATTTTGGTGCGGGATTGGATTCCCTATTCGGAACCACAGGTCCCGGGTTCAATCACGTGGCTCAGGCGTAAGGATACAATAATAAAGCATACACGGAACGCAACTGATTCTCCTTATTCGAAAAACGCCCTAGGAACTTCTGAGGGAAGACCAACCTGTCACAGTGAAATCCTATAATCATAATCATGTCACTATCAAGCCTGTCAAAGCAGACTGACCTAACTTTATTACCTTTTCCATAGTGAAGTCAATCTGTTTTGGCGTGCTTGTTGATGAAATGATTATGATTATATTATACTAGCTGGCCCGGCAGACTTCGTACTGCCTCCTCAACGCCTGCCCAACGCCAACGCCAACGCCAACTCCAAATCCAAATCCAAATCCAACTCCAACTCCATCTCCAACTACGACTCCGACTCCTACTCCGACTCCGACTTCGACTACGACTCCGACTCCGACTCCGACTCCGACTCCGACTCCGACTCCGACTCCGACTCCGACTCCGACTCCGACTCCGACTCCGACTCCGACTCCGACTCCGACTCCGACTCCGACTCCGACTCCGACTCCGACTCCGACTCCGACTCCGACTCCGACTCCGACTCCGACTCCGACTCCGACTCCGACTCCGACTCCGACTCCGACTCCGACTCCGACTCCGACTCCGACTCCGACTCCGACTCCGACTCCGACTCCGACTCCGACTCCGACTCCGACTCCGACTCCGACTCCGACTCCGACTCCGACTCCGACTCCGACTCCGACTGCGACTCCGACTCCGACTCCGACTCCGACGACTCCGACTCCGACACCGACTCCGACTCCGACGACTCCGAATCCGACTCCGACTCCGACTCCGACTCCGACTCCGACTCCGACTCCGACTCCGACTCCGACTCCGACTCCGACTCCGACTCCGACTCCGACTCCGACTCCGACTCCGACTCCGACTCCGACTCCGACTCCGACTCCGACTCCGACTCCGACTCCGACTCCGACTCCGACTCCGACTCCGACTCCGACTCCGACACCGACTCCGACTCCGACTCCGACTCCGACTCCATTTCCACCTCCATCTCCACCTCCAACTCCAATCCAACTACAACTACTACAACTCCAACTACAACGCCAACTCCATAACCAATGCCAACCACAATACCTACTCCAACTTCAACTCCAACCCCAACGCCAAAAACATTTTCCAGTAGACCAAATTGTAAATCTAAACCATTCTCGAATCTCCACGAACACACACAAAAAATTTCATCAAAATCGGTCCAGTCGTTTAGGAGGAGTTCAGTCACATACACACGCACACAAGAAATATATATATTAAGATTAGTTATCATCAGTTGTATTTTATGCAGGCTTTGCTAGTCTGTGCTTACGCCACCTAAGGAACAACACTGTTACTTCTTTAACCAAGAGGGTCGAATGGTAGCCACTACCGTATGTCACTCCTAGCCACGGGAGTGAACTTGGCACCTCCAGTTGCGAGACAAAAGCTCTATTCATTGAGCTAGCACTCAATTCAAATTTGTCAAAGTGAACAAGCGTGCCGGGGAGTACTAATTTCTCGTCAGTGTTTTATTATATTTATTCTGAATAACTACACAGTTTCAATTTGATCAGATCAGTATTTTTCAAGTTGGGAAAGCGATAATTCAAATGGCTATAACTCCGAAACCGGTAGCCTGATTTTGCCAATGAGTGGAACTGGCCAGGATATTTACGGCCCAAACCTACCCTGCAAACTACAATTCTCTAACTCATTTCGTTCGAGAGTTATCTTACTTACGGAAGGCTTGAAAGGATTGGGTTAATTTTCTCTTCATCAATAAACATTCATTTAAGTAACTTGTTGTATTAATAACAACTATTAGAATTATCATGCAAAATATTACACCTGATTCATCTCTAGATTATGAACAAAACAATAAAATCTCATTTCCTAGCATCAATTGATATCATGGTTGGTATGAAAATATCCAACGGATAAACACATACGATGAGAAAAAGAATCTTTCAATTCGATGAAGAAGTCAATGTTATTGTTTCTGAATAGTTCTCCCTAATAACCTACGAAAGAATGCCATAAAAAGTTGCTTTGAGAATGCCGCCTGGGAGCATATGGTTCGAGAGCGCGTGAAAACCAACGTTGCCATTTCTGGAGGCCACTACGCTTGGCGCGTATCCTAGAGTGTTTCCTTCGTATACTGCTCGGCACACTAGCGCCCGTGATATACTCTCGAACTAAAAGATTGTACTGTATAGAAATGGGGTGCGTAGTGACCTCAAATTGATTTTTTGATATGTTGATCCCTGAAGTCTCCTGAGTCCAACAAGCTAAGAAACAAGTCAAAACGTTGTCACTTCCGATTTCGGAGGTGACTACGTTATATATGAAGTGACAACGCAAGAGGAGTTTCTATTTTGGAGGTGAGAATGACACTTTATAACTATATATATATATATATATATATATATATATATATATATATATATATATATATATATATATATAAATAATAATAGGACTAGCAGGGACCGCAGTCAAGAGTCATCCACAAAGTGTAATTCCATCAACGCTGACTAGCAACATACCGCGGTTTCATCCTTATTAGGAATCGTCAGTGGTGCATAAGTCAACCGCCGATGGAAGAATACACCTCGAAGGAGCCGCTTTATCGAGCCCCAGGTATACCCTCTGAGTACAAAGTACACAAAGCGACACCTAGCGCTCAACCAACCAGGCTCCCGTTGCGGAAAACTCAAAACATAGATCCCTGCGTACATTCTTTGTTCCAAACGTGACTAATTGCAGAATTCTATTTTGAATTCCTCGCAGACGCCACGAGGAACGTGAAAACGCCCTGGTTTTAGTGCGCAATGCGCAGAAATGAATAGGCAAATGAGTGAGTTTCGCTTTTATGGAAAGCTAACCACTAGACATAAATAATAATAGGACTAGCAGGGACCGCAGTCAAGAGTCATCCACAAAGTGTAATTCCATCAACGCTGACTAGCAACATACCGCGGTTTCATCCTTATTAGGAATCGTCAGTGGTGCATAAGTCAACCCATGGGGTGGAAACTCTCTCACTAAAGTCTGGGCAGAGTAATATAGTTCGCGAGGTGCCCGTGAAATTTTGTAGATGTCTCTTCCTCCGCGTTTTGTGGGTCACGTGATGGTTTAACAGCTGTTCGCTGACGACTTGTTTCAATTCATTTTCAATTTGGAGATTGCTTGCATAGACAAGAGATATTGCTTGTTGTTGAAATTATAAAGTGTTCTGTTTTGCGTAGTTTTGGTTTTGTTTTTAAAGATGGTTAGCTGTATAGTGAAAGACAGGAAAGACTGTTTGAACAGGAGTAGGTTGCACAGGCTTCCTAAAGATGATGAGGTAAGTTCGTTTTCATGTATTTTTAATACTTTATTGCGTACTGAATAAAAACTGTTTCAAACGACTCAAGGACTTACAAGACACTTTGAATGTGTTTCATCAAAAAGATAGTTACCAAAGGGCCAGAAAATACCCACTAAAAGCACTTATACAAACACTAACAGAACAAAATACTAATAGAAAATGGAACATCCATATTTAATCTCTTTTGTTTCCTTGCATATGATTGTTTAAGGCTGAAGGATCTTATTTGTATACATGTATGAGCAATGAAGTACTTAATTGTGATTAATTTATTGATACTTTGATATATCCAAAAAACTTTTATGTCATCATTTTCAGGTTTGGAAAATATGGCTGGAAAGAATAGGACGCCTTGATGCTGACTAGGGCTGCAATTTTAGTGTACGGACATCATCGAATTTGTTCCAGTCATTTTGATCCATCCAACATTGTAATAAATATTAAGAAGCAATTCATTGTACGACCTGTTGCCTTTCCTACTCGAGGCTTGACGATGGATGTTGGAGTACAAGGTAAATGAATTTTTTCCATTTTATTGTTCATATCTTGAATGATTATAGTTGCAGGAGCTTGCACACTACCTCATTAGAATGTGTAGATTCAAAAACTTGTTTTCTCGACCTATCTGAAATACTTACTAACCATGCTTTCTTGTAAAATTAAAGCAATTCATTGATATTTGAATTTCTTTTAATAGATCCAGATTATATTATCGGAAATGGTTCCACACCAGTGCAAGCAGGACCTTCATGTTCATGTAAGATTTCCATTTATTGATACTATTTCATTTAAAGTTATAAATTTCAATGTGATATGTTAATATTATGCATGATATAAAATGCTTGATGATTTTTCTTATTTGAATATCTATTCCTAGATGTCCAAGATGAGCTTGAGGTAGAATATGAGTCTGAAGTTGAACCTGTAATTCCTGCTACCCCAAATAACTTATTTTATTTACTAATCTTGAATGATTTTTGATTATATAAAATTGAATTGTTATAATTTTCTCTTCAGGAAAAACCAGAAGGACACGATTCTCTAAGGTATCGCCAGACGCTAGGGAATACTACAAAATTGCCACTGATCTGCACGTAAAGTGGGAAGGATTGCTGAAAAGAATAAAGGCCTGAAATTTGTAGTGAAAGAGCTACAGAATGCTTGCCATTCTCATGAACCGCTCAGCCACTCGATGAACACACCAACCTTTAATTTTCTCTTGTCTCAAATAAGGTGTAAAAACCTGAAACCCAGAGGAAGGTGCTGTACTTTAGATGAGAAAATTCTTTTTTTGACATCATTTAAAAATAGCCCTAAGGGATACAAACTACTCAGCAACATTTTTGCGGTTCCATCCAGCAAAACTTTGTCAAAATTATTGCATTCAGTAAATTTCAGTACAGGTATCAATTCTAATATTATGGATTCAATACATAATATTAGAATTGATTCAATATCTATATCTACTATATTTCATATTTGATTTTTTCCCAGAGGCTATGGAAATGTATAAATTTGTGACTGCATTTTCATGTACGAAATGTTTTCCACATTATCCATTTTTCATATTATAATTCACATTTGGTTTTGTCCTTCTAAATGTATATTGGAAATATTGTGATAATTCATTAGCTCCTTCATATTCAAGATAATGGATTATTTTAATGTATAATATATTTCCACATTTCGTTGTACTTGCGTAATGATATCCATTTTTGGTGCTCTTGTTTATACTTTATTTCACATTTGATTTTGTCCTTGTAAATGCATACTAAAAATTTTGCAATCATTTATTTGATAGCTCTTTCATATTCAAAGCTATAGATTAGAGAAGATTTCATGAAGAGAATATCTTCCACATTGCGTTGTACATAATATACTTACTGCTATCCATTTTTTATATTATATTTCACATTTAATTTTCTCTTTTCTTCTAAATGATTCGAGATGTATTTTTAATTTTTATATATATTATTTAATAATTCTTCTAATAATTAGTTCACATCAAATGAACAACTTCAATTCATGAATCTGAATAAATACTTTTATTAAAAGTTTTGGGATTTCATTTATTTCCTTTCCATTAGAACTAAAACCATGGTTCCAAAAACATTGTCAAAAGCCAGGTGTTAGACGAATTATCGTCTATTTGGTGTTTGGCAGTGTTTTGGAACAATATGTTAAAATAGAATATAGGATATTATAATGCGAAGTACATTTGAATTTCCCGCTCGGATGTATTTCTTGAGGTGCCCGCGACGTACCGCTAGTGTTCCACGAACCAAAATAAGGCGAGAGTGGCCCATCTATATATATCTCTTGTCTATGAGTCAACCGCCGATGGAAGAATACACCTCGAAGGAGCCGCTTTATCGAGCCCCAGGTATACCCTCTGAGTACAAAGTACACAAAGCGACACCTAGCGCTCAACCAACCAGGCTCCCGTTGCGGAAAACTCAAAACATAGATCCCTGCGTACATTCTTTGTTCCAAACGTGACTAATTGCAGAATTCTATTTTGAATTCCTCGCAGACGCCACGAGGAACGTGAAAACGCCCTGGTTTTAGTGCGCAATGCGCAGAAATGAATAGGCAAATGAGTGAGTTTCGCTTTTATGGAAAGCTAACCACTAGACATAAATAATAATAGGACTAGCAGGGACCGCAGTCAAGAGTCATCCACAAAGTGTAATTCCATCAACGCTGACTAGCAACATACCGCGGTTTCATCCTTATTAGGAATCGTCAGTGGTGCATAAGTCAACCGCCGATGGAAGAATACACCTCGAAGGAGCCGCTTTATCGAGCCCCAGGTATACCCTCTGAGTACAAAGTACACAAAGCGACACCTAGCGCTCAACCAGTTTTCCGCAACGGGAGCCTGGTTGGTTGAGCGCTAGGTGTCGCTTTGTGTACTTTGTACTCAGAGGGTATACCTGGGGCTCGATAAAGCGGCTCCTTCGAGGTGTATTCTTCCATCGGCGGTTGACTTATGCACCACTGACGATTCCTAATAAGGATGAAACCGCGGTATGTTGCTAGTCAGCGTTGATGGAATTACACTTTGTGGATGACTCTTGACTGCGGTCCCTGCTAGTCCTATTATTATTTATGTCTAGTGGTTAGCTTTCCATAAAAGCGAAACTCACTCATTTGCCTATTCATTTCTGCGCATTGCGCACTAAAACCAGGGCGTTTTCACGTTCCTCGTGGCGTCTGCGAGGAATTCAAAATAGAATTCTGCAATTAGTCACGTTTGGAACAAAGAATGTACGCAGGGATCTATGTTTTGAGTTTTCCGCAACGGGAGCCTGGTTGGTTGAGCGCTAGGTGTCGCTTTGTGTACTTTGTACTCAGAGGGTATACCTGGGGCTCGATAAAGCGGCTCCTTCGAGGTGTATTCTTCCATCGGCGGTTGACTTATGCACCACTGACGATTCCTAATAAGGATGAAACCGCGGTATGTTGCTAGTCAGCGTTGATGGAATTACACTTTGTGGATGACTCTTGACTGCGGTCCCTGCTAGTCCTATTATTATTTATGTCTAGTGGTTAGCTTTCCATAAAAGCGAAACTCACTCATTTGCCTATTCATTTCTGCGCATTGCGCACTAAAACCAGGGCGTTTTCACGTTCCTCGTGGCGTCTGCGAGGAATTCAAAATAGAATTCTGCAATTAGTCACGTTTGGAACAAAGAATGTACGCAGGGATCTATGTTTTGAGTTTTCCGCAACGGGAGCCTGGTTGGTTGAGCGCTAGGTGTCGCTTTGTGTACTTTGTACTCAGAGGGTATACCTGGGGCTCGATAAAGCGGCTCCTTCGAGGTGTATTCTTCCATCGGCGGTTGACTTATGCACCACTGACGATTCCTAATAAGGATGAAACCGCGGTATGTTGCTAGTCAGCGTTGATGGAATTACACTTTGTGGATGACTCTTGACTGCGGTCCCTGCTAGTCCTATTATTATTTATGTCTAGTGGTTAGCTTTCCATAAAAGCGAAACTCACTCATTTGCCTATTCATTTCTGCGCATTGCGCACTAAAACCAGGGCGTTTTCACGTTCCTCGTGGCGTCTGCGAGGAATTCAAAATAGAATTCTGCAATTAGTCACGTTTGGAACAAAGAATGTACGCAGGGATCTATGTTTTGAGTTTTCCGCAACGGGAGCCTGGTTGGTTGAGCGCTAGGTGTCGCTTTGTGTACTTTGTACTCAGAGGGTATACCTGGGGCTCGATAAAGCGGCTCCTTCGAGGTGTATTCTTCCATCGGCGGTTGACTTATGCACCACTGACGATTCCTAATAAGGATGAAACCGCGGTATGTTGCTAGTCAGCGTTGATGGAATTACACTTTGTGGATGACTCTTGACTGCGGTCCCTGCTAGTCCTATTATTATTTATGTCTAGTGGTTAGCTTTCCATAAAAGCGAAACTCACTCATTTGCCTATTCATTTCTGCGCATTGCGCACTAAAACCAGGGCGTTTTCACGTTCCTCGTGGCGTCTGCGAGGAATTCAAAATAGAATTCTGCAATTAGTCACGTTTGGAACAAAGAATGTACGCAGGGATCTATGTTTTGAGTTTTCCGCAACGGGAGCCTGGTTGGTTGAGCGCTAGGTGTCGCTTTGTGTACTTTGTACTCAGAGGGTATACCTGGGGCTCGATAAAGCGGCTCCTTCGAGGTGTATTCTTCCATCGGCGGTTGACTTATGCACCACTGACGATTCCTAATAAGGATGAAACCGCGGTATGTTGCTAGTCAGCGTTGATGGAATTACACTTTGTGGATGACTCTTGACTGCGGTCCCTGCTAGTCCTATTATTATTTATGTCTAGTGGTTAGCTTTCCATAAAAGCGAAACTCACTCATTTGCCTATTCATTTCTGCGCATTGCGCACTAAAACCAGGGCGTTTTCACGTTCCTCGTGGCGTCTGCGAGGAATTCAAAATAGAATTCTGCAATTAGTCACGTTTGGAACAAAGAATGTACGCAGGGATCTATGTTTTGAGTTTTCCGCAACGGGAGCCTGGTTGGTTGAGCGCTAGGTGTCGCTTTGTGTACTTTGTACTCAGAGGGTATACCTGGGGCTCGATAAAGCGGCTCCTTCGAGGTGTATTCTTCCATCGGCGGTTGACTTATGCACCACTGACGATTCCTAATAAGGATGAAACCGCGGTATGTTGCTAGTCAGCGTTGATGGAATTACACTTTGTGGATGACTCTTGACTGCGGTCCCTGCTAGTCCTATTATTATTTATGTCTAGTGGTTAGCTTTCCATAAAAGCGAAACTCACTCATTTGCATATATATATATATATATATATATATATATATATATATGTATGTATATATATATATATATCGTGGCCTCTTTGCTCTGCAAGTTGTGGAATCCTAAACAGTAACTTCATAATTATTTTCATAGAATCCCATGTTGAAGTGTTGATGATATTCAGGAAGGAAAGGGTCTTAAAACACTTCTATTTGTGGAACCTTTATTAGATCATCTTGGTATCATGTTTCGGCGATTCCGTAAGTTTATCAACAAAAATGTTTACCACACTAAACAACATAATCTACGATTGTACATTATAATTATATTAGTTTTATCTTTTAACTTAACAAGAGTTCACATTACATCGGACATGTTTTGTTGTTTCTACTTAAAACTGTCAACTTTTCAGAATCTTTGGTTTGATAATGGCGGAATCGCCGAAACATGTTACCAAGATGATCCGATAAAGGTTCCACAAATAGAAGTGATTTAAGACCCTTTCCTTCCTGGAAACTCCATAATTGCCATTTATAATAGGTTATACCAGTGGACACGACAGGAGTGGGCAATGTCTTCATCAGATCGAATGCTATGACAGCAACTTCTTGTGAAATTTGGGAATCCTGATTCATAGCATCGCGAAGTTGTTGAGCTTTTCGTTGGTGGAGTTTTAGATTAAAATTATATTGTAGTTTTTTTCCTTCATCGAGTTCATATTTTATTTTATTTTGTAGAGTCACATGTCTTGCAGGAGTCTACAATAGGTGGGTGAAAATGTAGATCAAGCTTAGTATTGAAAACATCACGGAACTTGAATTCGGAAACGTGATTGGGCCTTTTTTTATATTCAGTATAAAGAGTTTTAATATTTACGTCGGGCCCTAGGTATTTTATATCTATCTTATGCCTTGAGTAAAGAGAAATATATGTGGGGAATGATTCAATGAACTTACAAACTTGTTCAATTTTTTATTTTGTTCGCAGAAACGTGACGACCTCGTTGGTACTTTGGTAGCATTAATGATTTTTTTTAAGAGTTATATCAAGTTTACCATCTGATATCATTAAAATTTTCTTGAACAAATTTTTGCAAATTCTTACGTCACTTCCTTGGCTGTTTGGCAAATAGTATTCTCTAGTCAGATTTTTCGCTAGGGATAGAATTTATTGAAACGTAACGACGCGCCACTGACCTAATTTTAACTTGCGAAAATATAAAACCAGTCTGTAAGTCGAAATTTGCCAGTGGATAAAATTTGTCATGGATGTCTATTTGAATTTCTGGACTTATAAGCTTATAGCATTCCATTTTACAACAGCTGTCTGCAGGAAAAAAAAACGTTTGCGCAAACAACCTGTCCTTTTACATTAGTATAACTCCTACCACTTGCTCGAAGATATTTACGTTTTTTTCAATTCGCTCTCGTTTTTTATCCTCTTTCTTGATTTTTGTTTGACTACCTCCTCTTGACCAATATCGGTCACAATAATATCAGAATTTATCGATATTTCATTTCTTTCTTCGTAGCATTCACTGCTTGACTCTGAATCTGACGGTTAATATTCATCAGAACTTCCATTATATCGAAAATCTGATGGTTCGCTATGATCATCAGAATTTGTTCCTGAAAGTTAGGTTAATATTGGTAAAACATTCAAATAATGAATTTATAGTCGTGAAAGACTTACCATCTATTTCCTTGGATGTCCCTGCACTAGTGCAACTAGCAGATGCCATAATCAAACACAATTCCTTCAAATCACTACCTCAAACTTCTCCGAATATTGAACGTCAAACTTATCGTAGCGTTTATGAATTGGATTAAAATCTTGAAATCATTTCCTATCAAGGATGCCAAAGCGGACCAAGCCACACAGTCCGGTATTCCCCCGAAATATCAAGGGAACCGACAGGGTTGACTATACTCCCTAGTGGCGGCATCTGTTATAGAATGCTCAAAACTGAGATGGTCCACTGTGGCTTCGAAGAATCGAAAACAGGCCTTAGTTTAATATTTCAGATTTTGTGGGATGGTCCGCTCTGGTTCTCATCGCCTCATATGATTTCAAGATAATTTGACAGTCTAAATTAAAAAGAAAGAAGAAATTCTATTTCTTACTCTATTTCTTTGGAGAAGATGCCCTTCAACAAATATGTTACCCAGATCGCCAAAACGGAACAACAACGAAAAATTAGAGAAGTATATTATCATCTATCAATGTACTCCTGATCATTGACATTTCCATGTTGCAAAATGGAAGAGGGCATATCTTATTAATTGCTCTAGTGAAAATCTGATGGTTCGCTATGATCATCAGAATTTGTTCCTGAAAGTTAGGTTAATATTGGTAAAACATTCAAATAATGAATTTATAGTCGTGAAAGACTTACCATCTATTTCCTTGGATGTCCCTGCACTAGTGCAACTAGCAGATGCCATAATCAAACACAATTTCTTCAAATCACTACCTCAAACTTCTCCGAATATTGAACGTCAAACTTATCGTAGCGCTTATGAATTGGACTAAAATCTTGAAATCATTTCCTATCAAGGATGCCAAAGCGGACCAAGCCACACAGTCCGGTATTCCCCCGAAATATCAAGGGAACCGACAGGGTTGACTATACTCCCTAGTGGCGGCATCTGTTATAGAATGCTCAAAACTGAGATGGTCCACTGTGGCTTCGAAGAATCGAAAACAGGCCTTAGTTTAATATTTCAGATTTTGTGGGATGGTCCGCTCTGGTTCTCATCGCCTCATATGATTTCAAGATAATTTGACAGTCTAAATTAAAAAGAAAGAAGAAATTCTATTTCTTACTCTATTTCTTTGGAGAAGATGCCTTTCAACAAATATGTTACCCAGATCGCCAAAACGGAACAACAACGAAAAATTAGAGAAGTATATTATCATCTATCAATGTACTCCTGATCATTGACATTTCCATGTTGCAAAATGGAAAAGGGCATATCTTATTAATTGCTCTAGTGACAAATTCAAAAGGAAGAAGGACTAATATTTCTTTGGAGAAGATACCCTTCAATAAATATGTCAGCTTATTCTTTACACAAATCCAATGTCTCTACACTTATGTGGGGAGATAGAGTATTCTTGCTGAGGTTTTTATCTCTGCTCTCGTATCATACGTAGAAATGTATGGTGTACGTATGACACATGCGATATCCTTCCTAATGAGTAATTCCATATAAAATCGTCTAAAAATAAAAAAAATTGTTGCCGACCCATTTTAGAATTTTGTTTAACTTTGAGGAACTCTTCCTCAGGGTCCTAAAGAACAAAATTTACACGAGTTTGATTTTTACTAACGCTTGTTTCTGCCTATTTAAATAAAAACTTCCCAAAATCGATATTTTTAAGCTTTATCAACTTTTGCTTTAAAATTTTTCTGTTTGAAGATATCTATATAATCAAAGCGGAATTCTTCGGGGAAAAGATAGTAGTTTAAGTGTAGGTAACGATAATTGGCTCAATCAATACCTTTGAATAATGGCAGCGTGCTAAAAATGAGTGTTTTTTACTCATTTTTCGTAAATTTCAATCGACTCTGGTGTCTTAACTATTGAGAATTAAAAACTTATGCTGCGGGGGAATTAAGTATACATATCATAGATAAAATTCAGCCACGGGTCGACCTGAGCAGCCCACTATTAATAGCAGAAAACTTTGCTTGAAATTTTGAAATTTAAAAAAATCCCATTATTGAGGTTATAAAACGAACGTGTTGACTGTGAAATAAAAATCTAAAACTCACAGAATCTACTGTTCTTACCTCCAACTTTGAATGACTTTATCATTTGTTTTATTATTTTTATGTTTAGTGCATGTACGAGCTGTTTTTTTACAGCGAAAATTTGGATGATTTTAGTAATGGATAAAAACTACTTTTCATCAAAAAGAATAATAAATGTAATTAAATTATAATATGATATTTATTTTAAGTAAGTTGATCAGGTCGACCCGTGGCTGAATTTTATCTATGATATGTATACTCAATTCCCACGCAGCATAAGTTTTTAATTCTCAATAGTTAAGACACCAGAGTCGATTGAAATTTACGAAAAATGAGTAAAAAACACTAATTTTTAGCACGCTGCCATTATTCAAAGGTATTGATTGAGCCAATTATCGTTACCTACACTTAAACTACTATCTTTTCCCCGAAGAATTCCGCTTTGATTATATAGATATCTTCAAACAGAAAAATTTTAAAGCAAAAGTTGATAAAGCTTAAAAATATCGATTTTGGGAAGTTTTTATTTAAATAGGCAGAAACAAGCGCTAGTAAAAATCAAACTCGTGTAAATTTTGTTCTTTGGGACCCCAAGGAAGAGTTCCTCAAAGTTAAACAAAATTCTAAAATGGGTCGGCTTTGTCAATTAGACGATTTCAAATGGAATGACTCTTATATGGTATAAAACAAAGTCGCTTCCCGCTGCCTGTCTGTCCCTATATATGCTTAGATCTTTGAAACTACGTGAACGATTTCGATTCGGTTTTTTTAAATAGATAGAGTGATTCAATAGGAAGGTTTATGTATAATAAAATAATAATAATATAATAACAATAATGTACAATATAATAATATATATCATATACGTAGCCATATAGATATACGTTCTTACGAATTCTTCTCAAGATTGTTGGATTAAGTGAATTTAAGAAGTTTAAAGTCTGGTGAAAACTAAATGAAAAGATATCTAAGTGAGGGAGTTTGGTATCGTGAATCATATTGAACGGAAATATTTCCCTCATTTGATTCCACGATTAATTCGAAGGAATCAAGTAATATATTAATTACTGTGCGTAAAAACATCCTGAGAATCACAACAACATCTGCTCGTTCTACAAGTCCAGAGTGTAAAGCGTAACATACACTTCAAGATATCGTCACGGAGAAAGAATGACCGCTAGTGGGGAAATATCGAAGCTTCTAAAGAGTGAATTCGCCAACAAACGGTTACACTTAAAGAAAAACTTAGGAAAGTGAGTGAAGAAATAAGATTACTGGGAGAGTCTACGGAAATTCGGCTGGAAACTTGCGAGGAATGAATTTCCAAAGTCGAGTACGATATCTTAGGGATAAAGAGTAGATCCTTGAGAAATAACTTAAAACGAAACATTTTTGGACTCAAGATTGACTCTTCTTATTTATTAGATACCGTAATTACCCAACTAAACACCCTTTTGGCAATACGCTCGCTAGAATTAGAAATAAAGAATATTTGATATTATCGATAAAAGTAAATCAATCATTAAGATATAATTTTTATCCATTCTGTCGAAATCTAAAGTAACTAGCAATAGCTATAAATTGAAAGGTTCTCGCATTTATATTAACGATGATCTTTGTGAAGAAGATCGTAACGACTCTAAACTCTTGAGACAAAAGCTCAATTCAGCAAGAGCGGCCAAAAAGCGTACATCCGAAAGAAGTACTTGATTGTGAATGGTGAGAAATTTTCCATAGAACAACTAAAACATCAAGTGGATAAAAACCCATTCCCATCAACTACTGAACGAAAAACTGAGTCGCCGAATTACCAGATAACAGTCAATCCTGAAGCAGTAACAAGTGCACCGAACAGCCCTGCCCCTATAGCCCGGTACAAACAATTGTTAACTGAGCATGATCATATGCTGCTGATGGAGGATTCAAAACTCAATAAGGAAATCTCATCAATAAATCAAGTGCTGGCAAAAACCAAGGGCTGGGAGGAGCTGAGTAGGACTAGGTCACAATCCTCAGGAAGTGTCAGGAGGGAACAGAGGACCGGTAACAGTGGAAGCTCAAAGAAGGGCGGCTGAACCATTCAAGTAAATTGTCTCTTCTTTTTGTACTTGTAGAAAAGTAATTTCAATTGCATTTTTTTTGCGCGTATGTTCTGGGGAACATCGCGTTATAGTTTTGCCCAAATGTCTGTAACTTTCGAATTTTTTGACGAAAATGGTCTCAAACGATTAAGTTCGACTCCCCAATGAAGAATTCAAGGTCAAATTTGATTCTGTCCGTCCGGCCGTACGGCCGTCCGGCCGTCCGGCCGTTGCCACGATAACTTGAGAACTAGAAGAGCTAGCAACTTGAAATTTTCAGGGTAGGTGGCGCATCTCAATACGACGGACAAGTTCGTTAATGGGCATAATCGGCCCAGTGGTTTCCGAGTAATAATTTTGTTTTCAACCAATATAAATCCGATCGAATTGAAACTTGGTGGGTAGTTGTAGAATATGATCTTAAGCACGTTTGTGGAATTTTGTGCGAATCGTATGGCTAGAAAATTTTTAAAAAATTATTAAAAAATATTTTTGTTGTCACGATAACTTGAGAACGGAATGAGATAGCGGCTTGAAATTTTCAGGTTAGGATGAACACCAGAACGCGACATTTCAGTTTGATTATGAGCCTAATCGGCCAAACGGTTTCAGAGTTATAGCCATCTGAAATTTTCTGAAATTTCGTGGTTTTTGTTCCTCATTAACTCAAAAAGTACTGAACCGATTGAATTCAAACATGGTCATTAGTTGTAGAATGCCAACGCGGAAATGTTTGCAAAATTTGGTGAGGATAGCATTTGTAGAAAATTTTTAATAAATCATTGAAAATAAAAAAAAAAAATTCTATATATCAGTAACTATTCGTTTGAAATTGCTGAAATTTTGCAAGAGTCTTCATAACCTAACTCTACTGCCAAGTTTCAAGTTTTAATACGATCGGTTAAATATTGTTGGAGATTCGAGCATTCTTGTGCGAGTTCAGTAGATGGGTGACCGTTGCCTCGATAACTTTCGAACGAAAGGAGATAGGGACTTGCAATTTTCAGGGTAGATTGCGTATCCGAAAGAGAGTGTTGAGTTCGTTTTTGGGCATAATCGGTCTAACGGTTTCCGAGTTATACCCACCTGGAATATTATTTCCTTGATAACTCAAAAAATAAATATTCGATCGAATTGGTGCTTGGTAACTAGTAGTAGAAAATCAACATAAAGACGTGTTTAAAATTTTGTAAGAATCGTATCCCTAGAAAATTTGAAAAAAATTACGAAAAAAAAAATTTCAAGAACCGTACCCCTAAAAAATTTTTAAAAAGTCACGAAAAAAAAATTGGTTCAAGCACTGACGTGAAGTCAGAAGCTTTTGCGCGTATGTTCTATTGTCCATACTTCTGTATTGGACACCCTTAATCGAATTTACCATGGTAAATTATGTTGTCCATTCTCCTGTATTGGACACTTAATTCGAATTTACCATGGTAAATTCGAATTGAGAGTGTCCAATACAGGAGAATGGACAACATAATTTACCATGGTAAATTCGATTAAGGGTGTCCAATACAGAAGTATGGACAATAGAACATACGCGCAAAAGCTTCTGACTTCACGTCAGTGCTTGAACCAATTTTTTTTTCGTGACTTTTTAAAAATTTTTTAGGGGTACGGTTCTTGAAATTTTTGTTATATTAGAGTAAATTTTTCTTTTTTGTATTGGTCAATATTTAAGGGATTTTGATGTAGAATTACACAGAGCAGAATTCCTAGAACAAGTGAGAGATTTAAATGTTTTCAATGTCAAGACAAAATTCAAGGTGATACATAATAATATTAGGAATATTGAGAAGAATTTCGACGAATTCAGGTTATTGTTAAGAAAATACACAGAAAAATTTTATATAATCGTGTTAACGGAAACAGTTACGATAGCGGACTTAGACCCATATGAAATCGAGGGTTATAATTGTATGTATAATGAAGGAGCATAAGATAGAAATGATGGGGTAGTAATATATGTTAGAAATGATTTAGAATACTTAAGAAGAATGATTCCCATCGGGGATAATAAAGCTCTCGAATTGGATATGACCGTGGAAATAAGAGGGTGAAAATAACAGGGATTTACCGATCGCCACAAGGATGTCCGACAAAATTTAACAGAAATTTGGCGGACTATATTGAGAAAACGACAATATGAGATTATCATATTATTGCAGGGGACATAAACATAGATCAAAGTGGAACCTGCTTGGATCATTTCTTCCTTGGTTGTCGGAATCCGGTGGTGGATCAGATTGGGTCATTTATTGTACGTACCGATGTAACTGATCACTTCACAATAGTATTGTGTGTTGATTTAGAAAAATTGGCCAAACTGATCAAGATTGAACATAAAAATTATTTAGAATATACCCATTTGGAAAGTGATCTAGGGAAGATAAATTGGGATTATTTAATAAGGGACAAAAACGTTGAATCCTTTACAGAATTGTTTATTGATTTATTGAATTATTATACACGAAAAAATACCACAAAAATCAAATTGACTTATAGAAAATTCGGTAAAAAAGACTGGATTACTCCTGGATTGCTGAAATCTATAAATAGAAAGAACTTTTCATACAAGGAAATTATGAAAAACCAGTTTGATGAAAACTTGAAACGTCAATATGCAAAGTATAGGAACATTCTCCAAAAGCTGATAAGAGATGATAAAAAAAACTACATGAACAGCTTCATCAATGAACATAATTCTAAGACAAAATCTCTCTCATATGTCGATAATCTTTGTGGAAAGACCAAGCCCCGAAGTGACATAAACTTCATTCTGAAGGGCAAGAACTAGCAAAACAAGAGCAAATTGTTGAAGAGTTCAGTAAATAGTATGATGAAGTAGGAATAAAACTGGCAGAGAATATGCCTAAGGTTCCTACATAAGAACAGTACACATACACATTTTTGTAATTAAACTCTTTTCATTTTTCCAACGTGTATGAACGAGGTGAAGGACACAATTCTGACGTTGAAAAATGATTGTGCCTCTGGAGATGATGGAATCAGAACTGAACTATTGAAGAACATCAGGGAAGAAATATCAAGGTCACTTATGCTATTGACCAACTTATGCTTTGGGACTGCTAAATTCCCAAAAATTCTAAGAGTTGGCATTATCAAACCTATTTACAAGTCGGGAAATAAAGAAAAAGCACTGACGTGAAGTCAGTACTCTTTGGCGCGCGTGTTCACGGTGACTAATTTGAATTGAATGATGAGTACTTCAAGCTCAGTGGATAGAGCGAGCCAGAGATCGACCCAAAGGATAGTGGACACCATTCACTATCGGTTCAAAAATTAACAGTGCTGTATCAAAGCTGCCATAAGGATAGATAAACAAATGAATAAGAACACAACTGACTCTCCTTAGTCGCACAAGCTCCTAGAAGATTCTAAGAGATCTCCTTGGGAAAGACTTGGGAGGGTCAGTATAATCATAATCATGTTTATAGCACGCGCGCCAAAGCAGATTGACCCCACGTCAATGCTTTTTTACAGTTTTTCTTTCATGTTAAGTCAATCTGCATTTGGCGCGCGTGCTATAAACATGATTATGATTATACTGCATCCAGCATCTGAAAACTCCATCATCTCAGACGAACACTCCAGCAGTTAAATCACTTCTTGTCTGCTCATGAGTGAAACGAAATAGTTCCGAAAGGAGCTACATGAATTTCTAAATAGGAACGCAATTTCTTCGCCTATTCTCCAAACCCGAAAGTAATTTAAAATTGATCTTTCAAATATAGTTATTTATAAATTGGCCCCAAGGTCACGTCTTGAATTTTCTTTTAAAACCTCACAATATTGACAGAACATAAAATCCATTACTGCTAGACGTAAACCGCACCCAACATAAGCCCTACAACCCATAAAGAGCCACGTCACCTCTGCGCATGCGCAATCTGAACTGAACACTGAATTGCCATAAATATTATTTGAAAACCGCACAATTTCACTCAGCACTCCCAACATAACCCATACAACCCTAAAACGGTCACTTCTCTTCTGCGCATGCGCAATCTACTCGTGTCTGAAAGTCCTCTCAAAATCACACACCGCACACAAAACTCTGATTCTTCAAAACCATTGGTTCAGGATCGCACCTTCCATCCACGCATGCGCGGATACTCCCAAGGGGATTCTGTTAAATAATGGCATCCTGCACCTCAAATTCCCAATCCTCTCAGCTGAATACTCCAGCAGTTAATTCACTTATCGTCTGCTCATGCGCATAACGAAAAATGCCCGTAAGGGATAACATCAATTTCAAAATTAGCCCCAGGGCCAGGGTCGCACACTTCAACTCTGAAACAACGCTATTTCCCCCAAACTGACTTGCGTCCGTGCACTGAATTGACATGAATATTATTTCAAAACCTCACAATATCGGCTCAGTACTCCCAACAGAACCCATACAATCCAAGAACAGTCACTTCTCTTTTGCGCATGCGCAACCTACTCGTGGCTGAAAGTCCTCCCAAAATAACACACCTTACTAAAAACTCCTATTCTCCAACCCTAGTGGTTCAGGAGATAACGCATCTTCAATCCACTTATGCGCATACCCTCACCAGGGGATTCTATGGAGGAGTAGCATCCGCCACTCCAAAACCCCAATCCTCTCTGACGAAAACACCAGCAGTTGAATCACTGATGATCTGCTCATGCGCATAACGAAAAATGCCCGTTAGGGGTAACATCAATTTCAAAATTATTCCCAGGGCCACGGTACGGACACTTCAACTCGGAAACAACGATACATCCCCCAAACTGACTTGTCCTTGCACTGAATTGCCATAAATATTATTTGAAGACCGCACAATTTCGCTCAGCACTCCCAACATAACCCATACAACCCTAAAACGGTAACTTCTCTTCTGCGCATGTGCAATCTACTCGCGGCTGAAAGTCCTATCAAATTCAGGAGATATTTCATCTTCAATTCACGCATGCGCAGACCCTCACCAGGGGATTCTATGGAGTAATAGCATCCGCCACCCCAAAACCCCAATCCTCTCTGATGAAAACTAGAGCAGTTAAATGACTTCTCATCTGCACATGCGCATAACGAAAAATGCCCGGAAAGGGCAGCATGAACTTCAAAAAAATTGGTTCAAGCATTGACGTGAAGTCAGAAGCTTTTGCGCGTATGTTCTATTGTCCATTCTTCTGTATTGGACACCCTTAATCGAATTTACCATGGTTAATTATGTCGTCCATTCTCCTGTATTGGACACTCTTAATTCAAATTTACCATGGTAAATTCGAATTAAGTGTCCAATACACGAGAATGGACGACATAATTAACCATGGTAAATTCGATTAAGGGTGTCCAATACAGAAGAATGGACAATAGAACATACGCGCAAAAGCTTCTGACTTCACGTCAATGCTTGAACCAATTTTTTTTTTCGTGATTTTTTTTTAATTTTCTGGAGGCGCGGTTCCTAAAATTTTTTTTTTCGTCATTTTTTTCAAATTTTCTAGGAGTACGGTTCTTACAGAATTTTAAACACGTCTTTGTGTTGATTTTCTACTACTAGTTACCAAGCTTCAATTCAATCGAATATTTATTTTTTGAGTTATCAAGGAAACAATATTCCAGGTGAATATAACTCGGAAACCGTTAAACCGATTATGCCCAAAAACGAACTCAACTCTCCCTTTCGGATACGCAACCTACCCTGAAAATTGCAAGTCCCTATCTCCTTTGGTTCGAAAGTTATCGAGGCAACGGTCACCCATCTACTGAACTCACACAAGAATGCTCGAATCTCCAACAATATTCAACCGATCGTATTAAAACTTGAAACTTGGCAGTAGAGTTAGGTAATGAACGCTCTTGCAAAATTTCAGCAATTTCAAACGTATAGTTACTGATATATAGAATTTTTTTTTTTTATTTTCAATGATTTATTAAAAATTTTCTACAAATGCTATCCTCACCAAATTTCGCAAACATTTTCGCGTTGGCATTCTACATCTAATAACCATGTTTGAGTTCAATCGGTTCAGTATTTTTCGAGTAAATGAGGAACAAAAAACCACCAAATTTCAGAAAATTTCAGATGGCTATAACTCTGAAACCGTTTGGTCGATTATGCTCATAAACAAACTCAAATGTGGCATTCATATGCAAAACATAACCTGAAATTTTCAAGCCGCTATCTCTTTCCGTTCTCAGGTTATCGTGACAAAAAAAATATTTTTTAATAATTTTTTTAAAATTTTCTAGCCATACGATTCGCCCAAAATTTCACAAACGTGCTTAGGTTCATATTCTACAACTACTCACCAAGTTAATATTCGATCGGATTTATATTGGTTGAAAACAAAATTATTACTCGGAAACCACTGGGCCGATTATGCCCATTAACGAACTTGTCCGTCGTATTGCGATGCGCCACCCACCCTGAAAATTTCAAGTCGCTAGCTCTTTTCGTTCTCAAATTATCGTGGCAACGGACGGCCGGACGGCCGGACGGCCGGCCGGACTGCCGGACGGACAGAATCAAATTTGACCTCGGATTCTTCATCGTGGAGTCAAACTTGATCGTTTGAGACCAATTTCGTCAAAAAATTCGAAAGTTACAGACATTTGGGCAAAACTATAACGCGATGTTCCCCAGAACATACGCGCAAAAATAGGTTTTGGAATTTGAAGAAAAATATTCCACAAAATAGTAGTAATTTTTTGAATTTTTTCGTGTCACGTGATCTTCACGAAATTTTGCAAAAGTGTTTGCTTTGGTCTTTTGCATCTAACTACTGAGTTTCTATTCAATCAGATTAGTGTTTTTCGAGTTATCGTGAAAACAAAATTTTAAAAATTTTTTAAAGATTTTTTTTGTCACTTTATGGCCATCCGGTCGGTCACAAAAAAACTCCGATTCTCCAACACTAGTGGTTCAGGAGATAGGGCATCTTGAATCCACGCATGCGCAGACCCGCACCGGGGGATTCTATGGAGGAATAGCATCCTCCACCCCAAAACCCCAATCTTCTCAGAAGAAAACATGAGCAGTTGAATTATTTCTCGTCTGCTTATGCGAATAAAAGAAAATGCCCAAAAGGGGCAGTTACACACCCAGTCGTTCACCGTTCAGACAAATTTCGAAAAACCAATTTAAAATTCCACACATCGTTTACGCATTAATTCATTTGCCATGCTAGTAAGTGGTCCATATTTTAATCAGTTGCCCTCGTACATATCGACTTGATTCAGATAAACGCGAAAAAAATACTTCGGAACGAAATCTGATCACCAGATGCTACGGATATTCCATGTAGGAATTCGAAATGAAATAATTTGTCGAATTTGGGAGTTAAAAATTATAAATTTTTTGTTTAGGCTCCTAGTGGTCTGTTCTCAGTGAAATTTTGCACACCCCAAGAGGTCATAATTCGTCACCGAAGTGCCAAAACTGAACTCAATCCGATGTTTTGTTTCGGAATTTCAAGCAAAATATTCCGCTCATAGTTAAATTTTTTCTACTCATGCTATCCCCACAAAATTTTGCACAAGTGTTTCTATTGGTACTTCGCATCCAACTACTCAGCTTCAATTCAATCGGATCAGTATTTTTCGAGTTATACTGAAAACAAAATTTCAATTTAATATTCAAATATTTGGCTTTTTTTTTCTAATTTAGAGCCACCGATCCGTACAAAAGTTCGCAGGCATATAAAGGTCATGATTCTACAAAACGATGCTGAATTTCAGAAACATCGAGTGATCGGTTTCGGAAATATTCTTGAAAAACATTTTAACTAAAAATGGCCGTAACTCCGAAACGGCTGGATGGATTTTGCCCGTTAACGAACTTGTCCGAGATATTCACGCTCCAACCATGCCATGCAAATTTCAATGCTCTAACTCGTTCCGTTCGAGAATTATCGTGCTAACGGGCGGACCGGACGGCCGGACCGGCTGGACTGGCCGGCCGGACTGGCCGGCCGGATAGAATTGAATTTGACCTCGAATTCTTCATCAGGGAGTCGAACCCAATCGTTTGAGACCATTGTCGTAAGAAAATTCGAGAAATACAGACATTGTGACGAAATGATAGCACGCTGTTCCTTGCGGAACACGCGCGCAAAAACATGATATCAAACTACAGACCGATTTGCCTCACATCTAATTTTGCCAAGATCATAGAAAAAATAATGAAACCCCGTATAGTAAAAAGGTATATGGGTGGTAGGATGGAGGGAAAGTTGGTTTATGTGTCTTCATAGATCTTGAAAAAGCATTCGACACAGTTTCTCATGATATTCTCCTCCATCATTACGGTTTTCGGGGAAATGCATATGAATTAATCACCGAATACTTAGCTGATAGAATACAATCTGTGAAGATAAGTGATCATGTTAGTGAACAAAGATCAGCTCAATATGGAATACCTCAAGGAACAGTATTAGGACCAATTCTGTTCATTATATACATAAATAGTCTTCTATATATGAATATGAGAGGCACAGTCATCAGTTGCGCAGACGATACAGCAATATTATATGAGGATAGTTCTTGGCAAAACCTGAAATCAATAGCTGAAAAAGATGTTCACAATGTAATGCAGTGGTTTAGGATTAATAAGTTAACAATGAATTTGAAAAAAACAGAATACTTACCATTTGCATCTTATGAAACGGGACTTCCACATATGGGAAATTTGGAAATCGACAGCAATACATCACTACCTGAAGCTGAGTATGTGAAATATCTGAGTATAACAATTGACAAAAAATTGAAATGGGACAAACATATAGACGTTTTGGTGGGGAAACTAAGGCGCCTTCTCTCGAAGTTCAGATACCTCAAACAATACCTGGATGTAGAACAATTGATGATGATATATACTTCCCTCTGTCAATCTCATATAAATTATGGAATACTGGCCTGGGGTGGAGCATATCAATGTTACTTGAGAAGAGTCGAGGTAATCCAGAAATGGTTGCTTCGAGTTATCCACGGAAAACCACTCTTGTTTTCATCAGATGAACTGTATGCAGTCTCAAAAATAATGAATCCTCATCAGTTCTTTGTCTTCCAGATGCTTATTGCAATCAGCTCCAAAAAAATTAAACTCCAAATGAATGAATGTTATTATAAAACGAGAACAAGGTCCACTCACGTCAGAGTTCCAAAAACGAAAAAAAACGATAGGTCAGAGATATTGCATTTACCTCGCCCCACGAATCTATAACATAATGCCTAAAGAAATAAAAGAAATAAAGAAGAGAGGGGACTTATTCAAAAGAAGGAAATTTATTTTCTTCGTAAGCAAATTGTTCATAATATTTCTCAGAGGTTTAATGTATTTTATGATAACCCGGCCGTAGAAGAATCCTTCAAATTGAGTTTCATAACAAACAGTCCATCCGATCGTGAGTTATAAATGGTGTAACTAACGCATCTTTGTTTTATATATTAAGATTTGTCCGTGAAGTTGGATGGTATAAATAAATTTTTCACCATTTGTTGAAACAAAATATAAAGCTCTGAATGATTTCACGGATGTTCTACTGATAGTTATGACATAAATGGCAGGACTATTATGCCTGTCACACATTCGAGTTTTATATACGGTTGTTCGTAAAAAATTGTACAGAAGTAAGTAGTGAACATATACAGCCGTTATCCATCAGTTGCTGACCATGGTTGGATATTTACGTGCTTGTTTTAAGGGACAGTCATATCCAAATTTAGAACGTGGATGTAAAATTGGCTTTTGCAAGCTCTCGCAAAATTTCAGCGACATCGGACGGATAGTTTCTGAAATAGAGAATAGTCGCTACGATTCTCTCGAAATTTTGCAAAGTTTTGCACGTCGGCATTCTACTAATCACCAAGTTTAAATTGGATCGGATCTGTATTTTTTTAGTGGTTGAGGTAAAAATTGCAAAATTTCAGATGCCTATACATCCGAAACGGTTTGGGGCAGATTATGCCTATTAATGACCTTACCTGTCACATCTGGATGAGTCACATAGCCTGAAAATTGCTTTCTCTTTCTGTTCGGAATTTATCCAAATACTGAACTCACCCAACGGTGCTCGGTTCAAGATTGGAAGTTGGCTGAGAAATTAGGTTTTGAAGGCTATCGCAAAGTTCAGCGATAGTAGATGGATAGTTTCTGAGATAAAAATATTTCTCAATGATTTAAAAAAAAAAATTAAGTACGATCCTCACTGTCTTCAGCAGAAGTTTTTGCGACAGCATTCTACAACTAGTTAATAAGTTTCAATTCTATCGGATCTGTAGTGTTTGGGTTATTGGGAAAATAAAACTTCAACTCGGAAACCATGCAAATTATCGCTCAACCATCAAGTTCGGATGCGCAACCTACACCGAACATTTCAAGTCACCATCTCTTTCCATATGAAAGTTATCGTGGCACAGACCGGCCAGACAGAATCAAATTTATCCCCCAATTCTTCACCTCTGTGTCGAACCTAATCGCTTGAGATCATTTTTGGCCAATAATTCGAAAATTACATACACTTGGGCAAAATGATACACACAGTTCCCTAGAACATGCGCGCACAGTTCCCTAAAACATACTCAGCACCCGACTCATGACCAATCAACGGAATTTGCTTGCATCCTCGCCCATACAACACTAAAATAAGCCAGCTTACCAAAACCACGATCCTGTAACACTACTGGCTCGAAGATATCGCACCTTTCATCCGCGCATTAAGGACAGTATACCCCACACACGTCTCAGATTAAAACTGCAACGGTAATCTATATACTATATATTGTCTGGTGAGAAATGGGACAACGTTTACGTGGTGATGGGGGATGTCTCAAGGAGTGAGAAAATGCCATTTGAAATCATCTGAGGTTCATGGTTCCTGATATACAGGGAGTTTTAGAAAAAATAACGAAATTTCAAATGACTATAATTCAGGAAATATTAGAGCTAATCCGATGATTTTTCGTATGAACAAAGATAGAGTGAGTACGAATCTGTTTGGATGAAAAATTCGATATAAGATCAAATCCGGACTCAGAAATTTCAGTTTTCTGGAATTAGAAAAAAACAACACCCTGTATGCGGATTTCAATTTTTTTCACTTCAGATTCTGAGAGAGTAGGAAAAATACTTTCAAACTCAACTGTCATCTCGAATGGCACAAATTTTCCCTGCTTTCTCTGACCCTTCGAATGTCAATCTTCGATTTTCTCTTCTTCCATATTTTTTTCTGGACATTTCAGGAACATGAGATCTCAGATAGTTACTTATAAGTAAAAAAAAAAAAAAAGCACTGACGTGAAGTCAGTACTCTTTGGCGCGCGTGTTCACGGTGGCTAATTTGAATTGAATGATTCAAAAATTAACAGTGCTGTATCTAAGCTGCCATCAGGATAGAGTAACAAAGTTGGAAAAGAACACAAGTGACTCTCCTTAGTCGCACAAGCTCCTAGAAGATTTGGGAGGGTCAGTATAATCCTAATCATGTTTATAGCACGCGCGCCAAAGCAGATTGACTTTTTACACTTTTTCTTTCATAGTTAAGTCAATCTGCTTTTGCGCGCGTGCTATAAACATGATTAGGATTATACTGACCCTCCCAAATCTTCTAGGAGCTTGTGCGACTAAGGAGAGTCACTTGTGTTCTTTTCCAACTTTGTTACTCTATCCTGATGGCAGCTTAGATACAGCACTGTTAATTTTTGAATCATTCAATTCAAATTAGCCACCGTGAACACGCGCGTCAAAGAGTACTGACTTCACGTCAGTGCTTTTTTTTTTCAAGTTCCTTTAACAGATATAGCTATCAATACAGTTTGGCTGTTAGTTTTACCGTAGATCAGAAAAAAATTCGGTTGTGGGTCCTCCGTTAGGGACGAAATTGCATCTTCTCCAAATCCGAACGCATTTTAATATAGATCTACCGAATATAGTTATTTATAAATTTGCTTCAGGGCCACCATACAGACATTTCAAATCGGAAACAACGCTATTTCCTCCAAACTGACTTGTGTCCGTGCACTGAATTGACATGAATATTCTTTTAAAACCTCACAATATCGGCTCATTACTCCCAACATAACCCAAACAACCCAAAACCATTCACTTCTCGTCTGCGCAAGCGCAGTATACTCGTGGCTGCAAGTCCTCCCAAAATTACACACCTCACAAAAAACTCCGATTCTCCAACACTAGTGGTTCAGGAGATATCACATCTTTAATCCACGCATGCGCAGACCCTCAACAGGGGATTCTATGGAGGAATAGCATCCGCCACCCCAAAACCCTAATCCTCTCAGACGAAACACCACCAGTTAAATCACTGATGATCTGCTCATGCGCATAACGAAAAATGCCTATAAGCGGTAACATCAATTTCAAAATTAGCCCCAGGGCCACGGTACGGACACTTTAACTCGGAAACAACGCTACATCCCCCAAACTGACTTTTCCTTGCACTGAATTGCTATGAATATTCTTTTAAAACCTCATAATATCGACTCAGCCCTCCCAACATAACCCATCCAACCCAAAAACAGTCACTTCTCTTCTGCGCATGCGCAATCTACTCGCGGCTAAAAGTCCTCTCAAAATAACACACCTTACAAAAAACTCCGATTCTCCAACACTAGTGGTTCAGGAGATATCACATCTTTAATCCACGCATGCGCAGACCCTCAACGAGGGATTCTATAGAGGAATAGCATCCGCCACCCCAAAACCCTAATCCTCTCTGAAGAAAACACCACCAGTTAAATCACTGATGGTCTGCTCATGCGCATAACGAAAAATGCCTGTAAGGGGTAACATCAATTTCAAAATTAGCCCCAGGGCCACGGTACGGACACTTTAACTCGGAAACTACGCTACATCCCCCAAACTGACTTGTCCTTGCACTGAATTGCTATGAATATTCTTTTAAAACCTCATAATATCGACTCAGCACTCCCAACATAACCCATCCAACCCAAAAACAGTCACTTCTCTTCTGCGCATGCGCAATCTACTGGCGGCCAAACTAACACACTATACAAAAAACTCCGATTCTCCAACACTAGTGGTTCGGAAGATATCGCATCTTTAATCTACGCATGCGCAGACCCTCATCAGGGATCTGAATTCTATGGAGGAATAGCATCCGCCACCCCAAAACCCCAATCCTCTCTGACGAAAACTACAGCAGTTAAAGGACTTCTCATCTGCGCATGCGCAATACGGAAAATGCCCGGAAAGGGCAGCATGAACCTCAAAAACATATGTTTCGGCATTAAAAGCAAAGTATTCCGCAAAATAGTAGTAATTTTTTTATTTTTTTCGTGTCACGTGATCTTCACGAAAATTTGCAAAAGTGTTTGCTTTGGTCTTTTGCATCTAACTACTGAGTTTCAATTTAATCAGATCAGTATTTTTCGAGTTATCGTGAAAACAAAATTTTCAAATTTTCAAATTTTTTTTTTGCCACTTTAGGGTCGTCCATTCAACACAAAACTTCGCAGGCATATAAAGGTCATGATTCTGCAATCTGATGCCAAATTTCAAAAAGATCGAGTGATCGGTTCCGGAAATATTCATAAAAAACGTTTTTATTAAAAACGGCCTTAACTCCGAAACCGCTCGGTCGATTTCGCCCGTTAACGAACTTGTCCGAGATATTTACGCTACGAAACTACCCTACAAATTTCAACGCTCTAAGTCGTTCCGTTCGAGAGTTATCGTGCTAACGGCCGGCCGGCCGGACCGGACGGACAGAATTGAATTTGACCTCGAATTCTTCATCAGGGAGTCGAACCCAATCGTTTGAGACCATTTTCGAAAAAAAAATCGAAAAATACAGACATTGTGACGAAATGATAGCACGCTGTTCCTTGCGGAACACGCGCGCAAAAATGATCATAAGCGAATCAAAAAATGTTATAGAAATTATCAAAAATCGAAAAACAGTTAACATTTGGAAAATTTACGAAGTATTTCTGAAGTACTAATTGATGATTCAGTAGGAACAAAATTAATGATTAATTCTTCAAATATTGTTCATAATGGAAACCGTCAACTTCTTGTCTCTTAGTCCATTTTTCAGATGAGTTTGGATCATTTTTTTATGTAATATCCAAAGTTTCATTCGTCATGTACATATCTTCATCATTAGTCTTGGATCTAGTTGCCAGTTATGTCAATTCTATGGTTTTTTATCATTCATGATGAGAAAAGATAGAGCATTTAGTTATCTGTCAAACTAGTGATTTTATTGTTGATACAATCTTACTTCAATTTGTTGAAAATCATGCCGCACACATTTTCTCATGAAGAGTATGTTGGCATGCTTTTGGTGTATGGTTCATGTGAAATGAACGGAAGAGCAGCTGGAAGGGAGTATCGTAGAAGTTTTCCCAATCGTCGGGTTCCAAATCATAAATTTTTTTCCCGCCTTGTTGCGCATACGAAACAACATGGTACTTTTCCCAGCAAAATAGTTTCTGAAAGACCACATACAATAGAAGAGAATATCCGTAAAAATATTTTAGAAACTGTGCAAAACAATCCGGAAATAAGTATCAGACGATTGGTTTCAATTCATGAAGTATCGAAATAGTACGTTTGGAATACTCTGAAGAGTGAAAAATATCACCAATATCACCCTCAAGTGGTCCAGCACTTGGAGCCTGGCGATGAGATCGCACGGCTTCAATTTTCCAGGTGGATAAGAAGTCATAGAAGAAAAGTCCAAAGAATATTTTTCACAGATGAAGCTCAATTCACTCGCGATGGAATAAACAATGCTCGAAATAACCACCTTTGGCATCAACAGAATCATTTCGCTGTCGTACAAAGACAATCACAGAGACGTTTCAGTGTTAACGTGTGGTGCGCAGTTTATGATAATCATTTAATAGGTCCTCATTATTTCGAAGAAAGACTCACCGGAGAAATTTATAGAGATTTCCTCATGAATGTTTTTCCTAATCTATTAGGGAATATTATCCAAAGAGGACTTATCTTCCAGCATGATGGAGCACCCCCACCTTTCTCAATTACAGTGAGAAATCATTTGAACGAGGCCTATCCAAATAGATGTATTGGTCGTGGTGGTCAAAGAGCATGACCACCTCGGTCTCCAGACATGACACCGTAAGATTATTTCCTTTGGAGCCACCTTAAAACTATGAAGTACGAGCAAGATATAAATACGAGGGAACAATTAATTCAGCGAATAATAGACGCATGTGACGAAATACCAAGCAACCCAAATGTGATAAGGAAAGCAATTTTAAATTTAATGAAAAGAGCAAATAGATGTGTAGAAGTTGGTGGTTTTCATTTTGAACAATATTTGAAGAATTAATCATTAATTTTGTTCCCACTGAATCAGCAATTAGTACTTCAGAAATACTACGTGAATTTTCCAAATGTTAACTGCTTTCCGCTTTTTTGATAATTTTTATAAAATTTTTGATTCGTTTATGATCTTTTTTTTTTACTTATAAGTAACTCATGTTTCTGAAATGTCGAGAAAAAAATATGGAAGAAGCGAAAATCGGAAGATTGACCTTCGAAGGGTCAGAGAAAGCAGGGAAAACTTGTGCCATTCGGGATGACAGTTGAGTTTGAAAGTATTTTTCCCGTTCTCTCAGAATCTGAAGTCAAAAAAATTGAAACCGCATACAGGGTGTTGTTTTTTCTTAATTTCAGAAAAACTAAAATTTCTGAGTCCGGATCTGATTTCATTTCGAATTTTTCATCCAATCAGATTCGTACTCACTCTATCATTGTTCATACGAAAAAACATTGGATTAGCTCTAATATTTCCTGAATTATAGTCATTTGATATTTCGTAATTTTTTCTAAAACTCCCTGTATATCAGGAACTATGAACCTCAGATAATTTCAAATTGCATTTTCTCACTCCTTGAGACATCCTTCATTACCACCTAAACGTTGTCTCATTCCTCACCAGACACCCTGTATATAAAAATGAATTGCTGTTCGTTAGTCTCGCTAAAACTCGAGAACGGCTGGACCGATTTGGCTAATTTTGGTCTTGAATTATTTGTGGAAGTCCAGGGAACGTTTAAAAGATGAATGAATATAAAATTGTCAACAGGGTGTTTTTCTTTTAACGTCAAATGCAACTTGCTCTTTTTCACGCCATGTTCGTACAATTTCATTCAATTATGTTCAAAAATATACTTTCGAGGCATACATCATTGAATATGAACTACTACTATACAGAGTGTTTTTTTTTTCACGGCACAATTGTACGCAATTGAAGTGATTTGTGCCACAAACAAAGCATTACCTGAATAGGTACCTAGGTCTCAAAATTAATTTGTCCGAAATTTTCATACAGGGTGTTTTTCTTTCAATTTCAATTGCAACTTGCTGTTTTTTGCGCCAATGGTACAATTTCATTCAATTATGTTAAAAATTATGCTTTCGAGGCATACATCATTGAAAATAAACCATTACTATGCAGGGTGTTTTTTATATCCCGGCACAATTATCGCGATTGGAGTGATTTGTACCACAAACAAAGCATTAACTAAATGGTACCTTGGATGGATTCTCATAAGTTGACAATTTTGTTTTTCCTTTGATGTGTGGACCTGGCGCATGGACAATTATAAGTCGCATGTTCACGGGTCAGAAAACCGTCATATTTGTTTATTTACGCACCACAAAACAAAACAAAAATATAATTCATCAGAAAGCTTTAAATTGATTAAAATATTGTATAACTGTTTGTGTCTGTCAATATTAAATTGAAACCTTATAAATAGCCAGTATTTCAGAAAAACTATGTTTTTATAGTAAGCAACATCATGTGCAATTAATCGAAAATAATAATAAAACTTCATTTATACTGAGCTTTTTATTTATTAAGTTAGGCGGTACGAAGTTCGTTGAGCCAGCTAGTAGGTATTATAATTGTGTAGATTTTCCCTTCAATATAAGGAAAACCTGCATTTATCGGAGGAACAGAATAGATACTAAATAGGAACTGAGAATTTGTTCCCCGCTCCCTCACTCATTATTTCATTAAATTGCAAACGGCAGTCATAATTATTCTCAATTAGTTCCTGCAGGAAATGTATTTTATATGAAGGGAATTTATTTTTGAGTTCGTTAATGGCCAAAGTCCTCCTAGTTTACGATCGGATCTACATATATTGTTGGAGATACGAGCAGCCTTTGGTGAGTTCAGCAGCTGGATGGGTAACCGTTGCCTCGATAACTTTCGAACGAAAGGAGATAGGGAATTGCAATTTTCAGGGTAGATTGCAAATCCGAATGGGAGAGTTAAGTTGGGTATAATCGGCCCAACGGTACCGGAGTTATACCCATCTGGATTATTATTTCTCTATTTCAGTATCGTAATGAGTCCATTCCAGCACTGAAAACAGTGCTGGAATGAACTCATTCCCGCATTGTTTCTAGTTATATTTTTCGTTTTGTGGTAGTCAGCACTGACATCCGATCCTATCTAATCTCAACACACGTCAATTGACAATATAATATAATCTGGATATAGAGAAATAATTGTTGAGGAAAAGCTTTATTTCCATTAAAAAATATAGTACTATAGATTTCCCTCTTGCTAATTTTGAATCATTCATGCTATTAGGAAACTGTTTTAAATCTTATCTCAATTCCTTACGTTTCAAATTCAAATTACGTAATCTGTCAGCTTTCGTAACAGTCACACCAACTACCAAGATACAATACAAAAGTCACTAGGATGTATAATCCGAATTTGTCATTAAATTTCAACAGTATTTTACAAAACTTGCCTGAAATAGAGAAAATGTCGTCTAATACTCGTTGCAGAAGGCAATTCCAACACTCATGCGTTTTGAATTTCGCATTCGTGTTTTAATAGGAGCCCATTCTGAAACTTGTTTTAGAATAAACTATTACTCGATAACTCGAAAACTATAGACTCGATCGAATTGAAGCCACTAAAAAATTTAAAAAAAAATTACGAAAAAATATTATGTATCTCACGATACCTTGAGAATGGAAATAGATAGCGACTTGCACTTTTCAGGGTAGAATGCGCAACCGAATGCGACATTTATGTTTGTTAATTGGCATAATCGGCCTAACTGTTTTGGAGTTAAAATGTACAAATATGATCCAATTGAAACTCTGTGTCTACTTGGGCGCACATCCGAAAGCGAGGGTCTGCCAATTTGTTTTCGAGTTTACTATTCTGAAATTTTTTTTTGTCACTCACAATATAGAAATCTGATCCAATTAAAACTCGGTGATTACTTGTAGAATACTGACCCACTAATTTTCGCACAATTTCGTGAATATCCTATCCCGGAGTTTCCTGAGGCATAAGTTTATTCGTATTTCAATTTCTATAGAATACATATTATGTGAGAATTAAAAATTCTGTGATCATGTACAATTCTCTCGTTATACTGAAGTATGTCATTTAAATGGTATGAAATGTATTCCTATATGAAAAAGCTGAAAAAACGGTGTATATTGATGCTAAATTCGTGGTAGAGTGTTCCATAGAGGTAAGTAGACAATAGAAAATACGGGGAAAAGCTACTGACTTCACGTCGGTGCTTAAACCAATAATTTTCTTGTTGAAACCAATTATCCTCCAATTGAAATTCTATACAGGATGTCCCAAGTTCGAGTGCCTATTAGACGTTTCTGGAGAACTGGACATATTTGAAATCTGAAAATTGGGATTATGATATCGCTTCAAATTCTCTACAGAGGTAAAATATTTTCGAAGCCCAAGCACTTCCGGTTATATAGGGAGTGACAATAAATTTCATGAAAAAAATTTTTTTCAAGTTTTTATTCCTAATAGGATCAAGTATGCAATGCTGAATACATTTCTGTTAAAACCATTGTATTCTTTCGAATAGTTTTCAAAATATTCGAAAGTATTCGAAAAACAGAGGTTATGGCCAATTTTTGATTACAATTTTCTACACAAAATTTGAAACACCCTGTGATGATATTTCTGAAATTCCACATTCTTCCTCTTGATGTTGTGAAAACGGTTCACCCTCAGGATGTTTAAAATAAGAATAATGAACATAATACTGACTAAACATATTTGACTTTTTTTGCGGTTTTGCTTGGGCTTCGAAAATATTTTAGCTCTGTAGAGAATTTCAAGCGATATCATAATCCCAATTATCAGATTTCAAATATGTCCAGTTCTCCAGAAACGTCTAATAGGCACTCGAACTTGGGACACCCTGTATAGTTACTCTCAATTAATTGAGGATTATTTCAATTTTCATTCCAGAAAGCATTCCAGCGATTTTTTTTTATTCGTACTCGTAACAAGCAACTCATAATCATATTAATCACAAGAAAAGTAGCACTTATTTGTACGCAAAGTTAATCATAATTCTTTTGAGCAATACGCAACTGTTTCATGAAAATTTAATGAGGAAAACAATTGATGCCACGTAAGACTCTTTATTTTTCATATTATTCGGATTTTTGGTGAATTATATTTCCTGGAAATGATCCTCATCTCATCAGCTCCCAAAAAAACCTTACTTCTATTTTCAGTGTTGGGCAGAAATTAATTGTTTTCGATGGTAAGTCGAAAAACTTTCAAAATGTAGAAATATCAATAAACAGACTTCTGGACGATCGTTCACTGGACTCAAATCGTTGCAAATGATGCTTAGTATAACCCCGTTAAAGGATCACGTCGAATTACCAAACACCCTTTATATATTTTCAGAATGAACGAATACGTTCTCAATCAATTTCCACATGAAAGCGGTTTTTCTTTAAAAATACTGAAATAAGTATGAACTTCAAAAGTGACAGTAGTATGGGACATAAAACAATGCGAAATTTATCTTGTATTTTTGGCACTCTTGTTCCTCGGAATAGAGTGCTTATCAATTTGCCTAAATGTTTGTAATTTTCGAATTATTGGCTGAAAATGGTGTTAAACGATTTGGTTCGCCTCACTGATCAAGAATCCGTGGTCGAAATCGATTCTGTCTGGCCGTCCGTCCATTAACATGATAACTCTCGAACGAAAGGAGTTAGAGGATTGAAATTTGCAGGGTAGGATTGGAGCGTAAACATCTAGGATGAGTTCGTTAACGGGAGAAATCTACCAAGCGGTATCGGAATTATGGCCGTTTATAGTAAAAACATTTTTTATGAATTTTTCCGAAACAAATAACTCGATCTATCTGAAATTCAGCATCAAATTGTAAAATAATGACCTTCATATGCGTGCGAAGTTTTATATTGATCGGGTTGCCGTAAAGTGTCAAAAACAATTTTAAAAATTTTAAAATGTTGTTTCTACAATAACTCTCGAACCTAGTAAGCTAGGCAGAGTAGGTTTGGGAAATACATATCTCGGTTAAATTTGTTATTGGGCAAAATTGGCCTGACGGTCTGGGAGTAACGAAAAAAAATATTTTGTTTTGAATCACAAATTTCAAATTCAATTTTTTTTTAAGATGCCATTTCACCATGAAAATCCATTGATATCATTTTCAACTCTAAAAAGCTAATACTTTCGGAGATATGATTTCTCGAAATTTAAATATTGAATAGTACTATGTTATTCTATCTATGAATTATTATGTGATCGGTGTTCTTACATGTCATCTTATTTTTCTATGAGATATTGGAAAATAAATTTCAAAATTATTTCTGGTTCGTTATTCTTGATATAAAATACACCTCATGTTCTAGAAAACAAAGTATGATTGAATGCTAATGACCAATGAAATAACCTCAGCTATCGTAGAATTGGAGATGATATGATATTATACTTTTAAGGTGCCCGTGGATAATCCATATGATGATGGAAATATATTCTTTGGTAAGATACATAATGAATCAAATTGGGTTCAGAATATCCCCAGTAAAAACAATACTGCAATATTGTCTGAATTTTAATTGACATAATATAATTTTCAGAGTAGATTTGAGGAATGAATATCTCGGATAAGTTCATTATTGGGGAGAATAGGTCTGTTTGAATTTAATTTCTTTAATGATGCAGTTTTATCGTAAGAACACATTTATATCATTCCCAGAGACCAATAATTTCGGAGATATGATTTGAAAAAGTTTGAACAAAAGCGCCAAAGCTGCTTTCCACAGGGCTTGAACCAATTTCTATATTTAATAGCTACATTAAACACTTGCCTGTTAGGTGGACGGTTCATTTCAAAAATACTTCAATCAATACAGGACCAACTGTCACAACACCTATCGAACTGAGGTGAAAACTTCCTATTTCACAGTTGAACTCTAATTATTTTCAGAATTAGAATAATCAAAATTGTCCTTGGCGGATGTTTGTTGGGTTCCTTCTCATTCTTATTGGGATATCTGCTATGGTATAATTCCGCGTGGTGATGGAAAAGTACCGAAAAAGTTGCACCAGTGCAATATTTTTCACAAAAACGTATCAACTCATAATTCAACAAGAAATAAATACGAAATGTAATATTTGTATCGATTTTCTGATTTTTTTTTATTTTAAAAATTGGTTTGAGCACTGACCTGGAGTCAGGGGCTTTTGCACGCATGTTCTATGGTCTATTCACCTCTATTGAACACTTTTAATCGAATTTAGCATCGATATATACCGTTTTCTCAGCTTTTATAAGATGAATAAATAAATTAATTGATCCTGTTGGACATACAGCAGGTATATAACAAGTCAAGACAAGAAAAAATGTTGCAAATCAAAATTGCCAAATATTCATCAACATTATAATAAGCCCTTGACAATATTAGATCTCTTACCGTCCTTCTGAAGCATAGAATATCCAATAATCTCACCCCAACAGGCAGGTGATTAATAGCTATTATTACAACTAGGGAAATATGAATAGTATATTTCCCGACTGTCTAAGTTACATCCCGAGGGCGGAGCCCGAGGGCTGTATAGACAACCGAGGGAAATATATTCATATTTCCCGTGGTGTAATCAATAGTTTTTTCCTGATTGAAACAATCTGAAATGGAAAAATTATTATTAGATTGTATACTTTTGTAATAATTACATTTTTAACGGTGCTATGGGCCATGTTTCTGAGAATCTTGGTTTACTGGTTTCATTTTGACGTCTTGTCAAAAATAGAATTATTGATAAAATGTCGAACTACGTCAAAACTCAAGCGGCAAAGGCCCGTGAATCTTTGGTTCCGGCCAAATCTCAAGCTGCCTACAGTAAAGAGTACGAATGCTTTCAGGAGTGGAAAAGAAAAAATTTGGTGGAAGGTGTGAGCGATAATATTTTGTTAGCATATTTCCAAGATTTGGTATGTTGCTCTGATTCTTGTTATTCTTGATGTATGATTAATTCATTCGATCCCCAGTCGTAGAAATATTCTCCAAACACGTTATGGCCGAAACTATCGATGTTAAGATCTATGCTACATTTGAAGGAAAAAACTGATGTCAAATATTCGATGAAGTCGAAGAATTTGTTAAGAACAATAATAAAGGATACGCTCCTAAAAAATCAGCAGTGTTGTTTCGGGAGCAGCTCAAGACATTCTGCAGTGAAACTCCTATTGACTTTTTTTTGATGTATAAGGTAAAAGTTTCAATTTTGATTTCCTCTGTTGATAAGATTTTTACATTCATAATTTTGAAGGTTGTTTGGTAATTTTGCAGTTTACCGCCCCCTCGTAAATTTCGTCTTTTTCGTGTTTTTCGAAGAAAATATGCATTGTACAGTGATTTTTGATCATTTTCAATAGTGGCAAATCAGTTATTTTGGAGCAATCTAACGGTATGGGGAGTGAATTGGGGTACTGGGTGGGGTAATTAATTCAATAGGATAGCTTAGAAATTTCAAATTTTTGGCTAATAAAATGAGAAAAATGGTAAAATTTATGACGAAAATTGAAATTTGGAGTAAATTTTTGAAATAAAAAATTCATCGTATCGAATATATTACCCCTCCCAGCACTCTCGTTCACTTCCCCTCCCGTTTAGATTCCAGCAAATGGACTATTTTGCCACTATTTAAAATCATCAAAATTCACTTCACGATACAATTTTTTTTCGAAATAATGAAAAGCGAAATGCGTCTCTAAAGCCGGGCCTGGAAACAGTTAAAACTAACATGGCTGCCAGTTTGGGCTTACGTTTCTGAGTGTCTATCATAATACAGATGAATGGACAAAACCGGTTGCCACAAAAACACATTTGGATAGATTTAGCATGCATATATATATATATATTGAACCTAATATGATTCTAGTATCTTTAACTAACCTTAAATAATCCATGAATCCACCTTCAATTTCTTTCTTGCGTTTTCTCTCTTATTATCTCCCTTTAATCTAATGAAATCCTTGTATCCTCCTTCGATTTCTGTCTTAAAATCTTCTCCCTTTCAAAAAACTGAGATATCTCTATATAACTTGTTTCTTCTTGTATTGTTTTGTCTGGAATAATATCCTCTTTAACTTGATACCAATTTCAACTCTATAGGTATTTCTTTAGGAGCCTTTAATATTCTCTCTTGGACACTTTGACTTCTTTCAAACTGGGTAATTTCATTTATTTTTCCGTTACCTCGGTTTCTCTCCCATAAACTACTTCATAATTTTATATTTTCAATAAATCTATCAACATGACAATTATAATTTTGATATTTCTAAGCTGTTCCTAGATATTTTACAATTCTAATTTTCAATTTTCATTTTGAATTTTCTCGAAAAATACTCATTTGCCAGTGCTAAAATTGAAACTGTGGTATATCAACATCATGCAGATACTATATACAGAATATTTTGAAAATCGGTGAGGGGGCGTTAAACTGCAAATTAACCGGTTGTTTTAATAATGGAAATCTTTGGCACCTGCAGAACACAAAAGTTGGTGAATATGCTAGCTTCAGATATCGAAGATCGTTGGTCGGTAATCATAATCAAAGTCTCAAAGGCTAAGAATGATATAAACAGAATATTCACTATAATTGATGAAGAAGATCTGGGTGCTGCTCGTTTGGTGAGGGAGTATTCGGCGTTGCGTCCGCAAGGCGTTCTTAGGTTCTTCGTAGCTTCTAGGAATAAGACGTGTACTCTTCAGCCTGTCGGCAAAAATACCTTCGGAAAAATTCCGAGTAAGGTTGCTGAATGGTTGGGTTTAGATAATCCGAAAACGTATACAGGCCATTGTGGAAGACGAACATCCGCGACATTTGTTGCCGATGCGGGAGCCTCAATGACAACACTCAAGAGACATGGTGGTTGGAAAAGTTCGTCTGTTGCAGAAGGCTATCTGGCTGACAGTATGCTGCACAAAAATAAGGTAGCGAAGATGATAGCAGGTGTGGAGAGAGAGCCATCTGCAGCATCACAATAATTGAAGACCGTTTTGGGAGAATCGTCCGAGACTGCTGTTGCACGGAATGTTCTCAAGAAAACTGTAGTCTCGTCGACGAATAAGTATGAACAAGATATTTCTTCTTCCTTTGTATCTGGTGGAAATACTTTTAGTGGAAATTTCAACAATTGCAGTTTCCATTTTGTTACTAAATAAATAAATAAAATATGATTTGACGTTTTGAAAGAAATATGATTTGACGTTTCATATTTCCCTTGGAAAATAAGAGTGTGTTATGACACATGGTAACTAAGGCGATATAGCTCAATATTGGTTGGATCAGAAAAAAACAACTTTATACCCTGGTTATAGGGCAAACTTTCAAATTTAGCTGTTCGATGCATTGGTATATTCAAGGTTTCGAAATTCCTGGTATTGTAGCCATGAAAATCGGAAACTTTGACAAATTCATCTACATTTTCCTTTACATACATAGGACATTTATACATATATACATGGGAGTGTAAGTAGTTTATAGTTCGAAAATATGGGTCTGCAGGATACAAGGGGGCCAAGATGAAACATCATGCGAAGATTCGCTTCTGTGTAACCAAAGCGAATCATTCGCATCAATCGAATTGCTCCACAAGAGAACACAGTAATATAGCTCTAGATCGAAGCATTTTCATTGGTTCCTTCAACCGAAACTATACTTTCAATATTAATACCCATAGGAACGAAAATCTGTATGTGTTAACAGTATGATATATAACTATATACCAAACTATAAGATACTCTAATTACAGAATTAATGGACAGCGAATCCCTTACCCGGCAATACATTTCAAACCATTTTAATGACAGGCTTGAGTAATGAGAGAATCGTCTATGATCACAGAGTTTTTAATTCTGAAATAATTATTCTATTGGAATTGAAATTCATTGAATTGAATTGAACTAATAAAAAAGAAAAAACTTACGCGTTATAGAGGAAATAACAATAAAATTGCAAAAACAAACATTCGACCATTTATGCCAATAAATGAACTTAAATGTCACGTATGGATGCTCAACCTATACTGAGAATTGCATGTGGCTATCTCTTTCCGTTCTCAAGCTTTCATGAGATAAATAATATTTTTTCATTATTTTTTTTAAATCTTCTATGGCTACAGTCATCACAAAATTTCACATACATCTTTATTTGTATATTCTACAATTAGGTACCAAGTTTCAATTCGATCATGTATGTATTTTTTGAGTTTTCAAGAAATAATATTCCAGATTGGTATAACTCCGACACCGTTAGGCCGATTATGCCTTAACCCTCCAATTCGGATGCGCTACCTATCCTGAAAATTACCTTATCTCTTTCCGTTCGAAAGTTATCAAGGCAACGGTCACCCTTTCATCTTCTGAACTCACCCAAGGCTGCTCGGATCTCCAACAATTTAGATCTAATCGTGTTTAAACTTAGAACTTGGCTGTAGAGTCAGGTTTTGATGGCTGTCGCAAAATGTTAGCGATGTCGGACGAATAGTTTCTGATACATGGAATTTTTTTCAAAATTTCTATTTATACGATCCTCACGAAATCTGGCATTAATTTTTGCGTTGGTAGTCGACAATTCATTCCATGTTTGTGTTGGATTATATTGGAACTCCAAAACCGTTTGGCCGATAATGCTTATTAACAATCTGAAATGTCGCATCCGGATACGTAACCTAACCTAGAAAATGCAATCATTTTTCTGTTCTCAGTTTATCGTGAGATAAATAAGTTTTTAATTTTCTGGCTATACGATTCTCTAAAGTTTCACAAACGTCTTTGTGCCAGTATTCTACAACTAGCTACAAAGTTTCAATTTGATGGGATCTGCATTGGTTGATGACAAAATTATAACTCGGAAACTGTTGGGCCGATTATGCTCATCATTAGGGTAAATGTAATGGCTGTCAACGTGAGTACATGCGTTCCGGAGATCTTGCCGAGTGAGCTAAATAAGCTTAATAAAAAAGTTATAATTGACATTTTAGTGTCTAAAGTTATTCCAACTGATGTTAGAAGTGAAGTGGTGAGAAACTATTTCGCAGATGTCTTCGGATATGATTTTAATAATGGTGAACCTCCTACCGAAACGATCGATGCAGATGTAAACGTCCGTCCATCGGAATCGTCCATCATTGCTGACATAAAAATTACAGCACTCAAGAACGAGGTAAATACACTTAACACTTTGAATCATCACCTAGAACTACGTATCGATGATCAGGGTGAGATAATTTCATTATTGAGGAAGAATCTGTCAGAAGTCAATATATCCCGTGTCGACAATAAATCCCGCATAAACAAAAAAAAAACCAGACTACAGATGCCCAGAATGTGAACTGTATCTCGGCGATTCCCATCCGAGGTTCATTGTCCCCACAATCAGGTGTTGATAAGCGGTCTAAGAATGACGTGATGACTAATAAAAACTTCACAGTTGATGCAAGAGAAAGAAATGAGGTGTATACCCAACATACTACCGTACCGGAGCATGAAATCTTAAATACCGATGTGCCAAAGAACGGAGAACAGAATGACTGGAAAACGGTTCCAAATAGGAGAGCAAGGCAGAGAAGTAAACGTACTCTGGTTGTTGGAAACTCCACTGGGAATCATTCATTGGAGGGTGTGGAGAGAAGAAGAGCCCTTCATGTGTCAAATCTGCAGCGGTTGACGACTGAAGATGAGTTGCGAAACTTTCTGCGAAGTAAAATGTGAAAAACTAAAGGCTCGTTATCCCGAATTTTATTCATCTTTCAAAGTATCAATACCAGCAAGTGAGTACGAGAAAGCCCTAAAAGCCGAAAACTGGCCAAATAGGGCGTGCGTAAGAAATTTTTTCAATCGCATGGGACCACAAAACCCCAATTGACAATAGTGATTAGTGAAAGTAAACCTTGCTTCAAGATTTTGCAACTGAATGCCCAATGTTTAACTAATAAAATCCACGGTCTCGAAGTTCTCCTGACCGAAGAGAAACCAGATGTAGTGAGTGTCGTCAAACACTGGTGCAGTGAGGATGGTATTTCCTACGCTGCTCCACTTGGTTATTGGTGTGCAGCCTACTTCTGCAGATCGAATCATAGAAATGGTGGAACTGCTATATTTGTGAGAAATGGTATTAAGGCCTCAGATATGCATTTGTCAGCATTCTCGGATGAGATGCACTGTGAGTTTGCTGCTGTTTGTGTCTCATTTCAGGATACCAAACTCAGAGTTATAAGTTGCTATCGACCACCTAAGGGTGACTTTGAGTTATTTCTAAACAAAATGAACTATTTACTTTTGCGCTGTAACAAACAGGCAAAATTTGTGTTTCTATGTGGAGATTTGAATGTAGAACACCTCGACAAACTTTGTATTAAAAGAAAACTATTTTTAGACTTAATCACTGGTTATGACCTCAGGGTTACCTCCGTAGAGCCTACGCGTGTCTTTTCTACATCGTCATCCAAGATTGACTATTTACTTACTGATGCACCATTCAACACGGCTGCTAGGGTTCTCGATCCTAGTCTGGGTGATCATAGGGTTATTCTCCTTGAGTTGGTCTTGAAAGTGGAGTCGACACATTTAAAACGGCGAACAAATATAAAAACAGTTAGGAAATTCTCAGTAAGTAACCTAGAAAGTTTGAGATTGGCTTGTGAGCAAGCAGATTTTGGAGAAGTGTATGATTTAGTGATACGGATTCAATGTTCTCGGCATTTTCTGATATTATTGTGCATCTAATTGATGAACATTCTCCATTATCCAACATTGGGCTCAATGCGAAGGCAAAGGCTGACTGGGTCTCACCCACGATTTTAATGGCTAGTCGTCACCTAAGAGATTTATTTTGGTTGCAAAAAAATTCGGAATCTGAACAAATGAAAAAGGTATACAAGCAGGCGAAAACTAACTATAATAATATATTGAGGGATGCGAAGCGCAGCTATTATGAACACAAAATATTAAGTTCCGACAATAAAGCTAAGGCAGTTTGGGACTTAGTCAGTAGGAATATAAGTATGAAAAAAAACCCGAATCATGATATTGCTCTGAACATAAATGGAGAGTTACTCTCAAATTCTTTTGATGTGGCCAAAGCTTTCGGTGAATATTTTGCCACAATCAATGAGACCCTCCTTCGCCAATATTATGGAAATGTAATGTCTTGGAGTTGTACTGTATCAAGGATGTTAAACTCCAACTTCTTTTTCCATCCTGTAATCCCGGATGAAGTCTCTGGAGCTATTAATAAGCTGAAAAATAAAAAATATACTGGGTATGATTCCGTTTCAGTCAGGATGTTGAAATTGCTTGCTCCCCATTTGGTTGGGCATCTTGCTCGCCTATTCAATCATTCTATTGTTTCTGGTATATTTCCCTCCTCGCTTAAAATCGCATCAGTTATTCCGGTTCACAAGAAGAGCGATCCTGAGGATATCGCGAACTATCGCCCGATTTCTATATTGAGCGCATTCTCCAAAGTTTTTGAGCGCGTTGTTCATGATAGAATGGTAAATTACTTGAACAGGTTCCAAATTTTGGGTGGGAGTCAATATGGATTCCGTAGAGGCCACTCTACGCAAATGGCTGCGTGTGAATTTGTTGAGTTCGTTTATAAGTGTTTTGATGACGGTCTTTATGTAGCAGGTCGTTTTTTCGACTTATCGCGCGCTTTTGATTGCTTACAAATAACGTTTATCTTGGACAAATTATATAATCTTGGCTTCAGAGGCAGTTTTTTAGATTGGATACGTAGCTATCTCTCAGATAGGTTGTTCAATGTCAGGGTGGCAGGCTCCTGTTCGGGCCAGTTTAGATCGAACTTAGTCGTTCCTCAGGGCTCTGTGCTGGGCCCCTTAATTTTTATCATATTCATATATATATATATATATATATATATATATATACTCATAACGCGCCTTCTACCAGGCCCGGTACGTTGCACAGGCAACCGGAAGCCCGCCCCTTCTGATTGGTTTAGGAGAGTGTATTTTTTTGGAAAACATTCAGAACAGTCATATCTTCAAGAGCAACTTCAGAGGGGAAGATTATTTTGCATATACAAAAAAATATATGAATTGAAGCTTTTCGGAATCCCGACTTGTTTCTAGGTGGATATGACGCCCTCTGTGTAAAAAGTATGCACTTGTACGATTATCGGAAGCCCGGCGGTGTTGTCACTATGATCGCCTTACAAATCTAACAGTTTCAAGAGATATGTTCTAAACATTCGATGTCTCTATATACAGGGTGTTAATCAATAATTGTGAATTTGAGAGGTTATTTATTGTCAAAAAATAGGGTGGGTTTTTTATAGGATTTTGTTGGGCAGCCCCTTATTATATACAGCCACCTATAGATGACACCGGAAAACCAATTTACATTTTTTTTGAACGAACTAAAAACAATGAATAAAATTAAGAGGACATTATATGTGAGCGAGAAGGCACTCAAAAAAATATTGAGTAGTATTCTATTTTAAGTAGTCATTAAAAGATACTGTGGGAGGTATCTTCATCAATAAATGTATTCAATTGTGTTTGCAAGGGATAGAAGAAATAGCTACCCCTTAAATTTGTTTCGCAACAATTTTTTTTTCCTATTCATACTCTATCATTTAAAAATTATTTCCTCGTCGTCCTCTATGAAAAATAATATTTTATTATTTCAACTGTATGTAGAGGTCTACGAAAAAATGTGATATACACCTCGGTGAAAAACTGTCTATTTTCTCGCTTTTCCTCAGATAGAAATTTGCGACCTCGACTATTATGGACAGTTTTTCGTCCTTTGTTCATAAATAAATGAAAATCGCTCTATTCAAATACAAACACAAATACAAATAAGGTCTCTGGTATTCTCCTGCTAAAATTTAAATTTTAGATTTTACAATCGACTATCGGATTGATCTCGATCAGATTTGTATTTTTGGAATTATTGCATTTCAAAATTTTAGTTCAGTTGATGCACAATGATTCATTTCACGTGGTTTCGCTTTCTTTATTTACACTCAATTTCATATAGAATTTCATGAGGGTATGTGAGGCGTGAATATAGACAATATGCGCAAAACATCCATAAATCTTGAAACAATCAACTGTCGGATTTCGAATTTTGCAACTATATCACCCCTTTTGTTAAGTTTCCACCTGCGTAATTAAAAGTATCAGGACCAGAGTAGGACAGTTTGCTAATATCATTGTTAGAGCGGGGTCGTGAGGCATCGGTATGAACATAGCAGACTAATTCAGCAGACTTTTTGGCGGAAACACCCGAACGCTTCTGACCAGTGGCTGCAGGCTGATTTCTCATACATAAGTTCCTATGTTCGCCAGAGCACGTTCCTGTTTGGGATGTGGGTTTAGCAATGAGAATATCCCCTGAGAAAATGATTAACTGCCCGAGGCACTGCAGGGTTGTTTTTTCACGCCTTGAAAATTTAATATCTCCGGAACTATTCGCCGGAGCACATACAGATTTCATACACGTATTACTTATACCCATACCAATAACCTCTGAAAAATTTGTCGACTTCCCGGGGGGGCTGCGGGGTAGTTTTTTCCCTTAAATTTTAATATACAAGGATGAGTCTTAAAGTTGTACATTGATATTGACCATATATTCCTTTCATCCAATGAAACACTTTTTTCAGTTATAATTTTTTCAAATTTGGCTCAGATAGAAAGTTAAAAGTGTTTAAAGATTTCAGAATGTGCCAATACACTCCTGCATATAAATTATCTATAACATCAATGCTGGACGAGAAAAAGGTACGATAAAGTGGTTTACAGCTTGATGCGATTTCCAACGCTCAGGGACGGATCCATAAAAGTAATGAAATTTCGATGGTTTTCCATTTTATAACATTCAATGAAGAACATCTCAAAAACGGTGCGTTTAAGGAATGATGAAGAATAAGTCAATGTTCTGAAACGATTAGATATTCTTAAATTGTCTCAAAAAGAACATTACCATCTTCATGGTAATTTCGTTTAGATTTATGAAACCACGAGTCTATGACTAGAAAAACACTAGAAGTAGGAAAAAACTAATGTTTGGAAAATATGTATCATAGTTATAGGAAACTTTGGCGTGAAGTTTCCTTCACACACATTCATTTTATTCAGAAAAAAGGTGTCAAAGCCATAAAATAAAAACAGGTTTTTTTTATTTCAACAGCCTGTATCTTTTTACCTGAGCCGCATTTATAAAAATGGTAAAGCAAAAAGTGTTTCATTTGATGTTTATAATCTATGGTTAAAATTAATGTACAACTTAAAGTTTCATCCAGTATTTTATCTCCGGAACTATTCGCCGGAGCAAATACAGATTTTGTGTGTTGGTTAACTATACCAATCAGGACATTCCCTAAGAATGTTATGGACTTCCCGATGGGCTGCGGGGTAGTTTTTTCGACCCTTAAATTTAAAAATTTATTTTCTCCGGGTCTATTCGCCGGAGCACATACAGATTTCATACACTTATTACTTATTCACATACCTATATCCCCTGAATTGGGTTGAAAAAACTACCCCGCAGTCCCTCGGGAACTTAATTAATTTTTCTGGGTTATCGGTATAGGTACAAGTAATACGTGTATGAAAAATGTATATGCTCTGGCGAATAGTTCCGGAGATATTAAATTTAAGGGTTAGAAAAGGCACCTCGAGAAGTCATTCAGTTTTTCAGGGTATGTCGTTATCAGTATAATTAACCCATATACGAAATATGTATGTGCTTCGGCGAATAGAGAGTAATGAAATTTTGAAATTTAAAGGTTGAAAACTACCCCGCAGCCACTCGGGAAGTTGATCAATTTTCCAGGGATTATAGGTATGGGTTTATGCAATACGTGTCTGAAATCTGTATGTGCTCCGGTGAATAGTTCCAGAACTATTAAATGTGGAAATATTAAATTGGATGGTTGAAAAAGCTATCCCGCAGCCCCTTGGGAAGTCTATCCTTTTTTCAGAAGATGTCATTATCGGTATAATCAACCCACATGCAAAATATGTACTCCGGCGAATAGTTCCTAAGATATTAAATTTTAAAATTTAAGAGTTGAAAAAACTACCCCGATACCCCTCGGAAAGTCGATCAATTCGATCAATTTACCACGGTAAATTCGATTCAGAGTGTCCAATACAGGAGAATGGACAGTATAACATGCGCAAAGCTCCTGACTTCAGGTCAGAGCTTGAATCATTTTTTTTCATAATTTTTTTAAAATCTTCTAGGGGTACAGTTCTTATAAAATTTTAAACACGTCTTTATGTCGCTATTCTTCAACTAGATACAAAGCTTCTATTCGATCGAGTCTATATTTTTTTGAGTTATCGAGGAAATAATATTCCACGTGGGTATAACTCTGAAACCGTTGGACCGCTAATGCCCATAATCAAACTCAACACTCCGGATACGCAACATACCCTGAAAATTGAATTGCAAGTTCCTATCTCCATTCGTTTGAAAGTTATCGAGGCAACGGTCTACTAAACTCACACAAGGCTGCTCGAATCTCCAACAATATATATCCGATCATGTTCAAACTTGAAACTTGGCAGTACAGTTAGGTTTTGAAGGCTCTCACGAAATTTTAGCGATATCGGACGAATTGTTACTGATATATAGAACTTTTATCAATAAATTTCAATGATATTTTAAAAATTTTCTACTAATACGATCCTCACAAAATTTTGTAAGAATTTTCGCGCTTGTATTATACAAATAATAACCAAGCATGAATTCAATCAGTTCTGTATTTTTTGAGCTATTGAGGAAATATCAAGCAAACTTCAGATGGTTATAACTCCGAAAACGTTTGGCCGATTATGCCTGTAAGTGAACTCAAATGTTGCATTCAGATGCACAACCTAACTTGAATATTTCAAGTCGCTATCTCTTTCCGTTCTCAGGTTATCGTGAAATAAAAAATATTTTTTAATGATTTTTTTAAATTTTTTAGCTTTTCTTTTTTTGATGCCGTTCTCACAAAATTCCACAAACGTGCTTATGTTCATATTCAACAACTATTCACCAAGTTTCAATTCGATTGCATTCATATCGGTTGAAAATAAAATTATTACTCGGAAACCATTAGGCCGATTATGACCATTAACGAACTTGTCCGTCGCATTGGGATGCGCCACCTACCCTGCAAATTTCAAGTCGCTATCTCATTCCGTTCTCAAGTTATCGTGACAACGGGTGGCCGGCCGGCTGGACAGAATCAAATGTGTCCTCGAATTATTCTTCAGATAGTCGAACTCAATCGTTTGAGACAGTTTTCAGCAAAAAATTCGAAAATTGCAGACATTTGCGCAAAAAGATAACGTGATGTTCCCCAGATCATACGCGCAAAAATTCACGATGTGAAGAGAAATGAAATTAACAAAGCAATTGTTCATATTCCCTAGTAAAATTTGCATATATGATAGCAACAGTAAAATACTGACAAAAGTGTCTACATGACATGATATTTCAGATTACACCTCAATATTGTCTCGATTAATCGAACTCTTTTGGAATATGTGAGTAGTGCGATAATTTTGGATGGGAAATTATTATCTCCGATGATGCCAAATTTATGGGACTCCCATATTCAGATGAACCTATACGGGCTCCGTAGAATGCGTAAAATCTGTAGAATGTATATAAAGTTTATACAGACCGACCGAATCGCTCTCAGCGCGGACGTTCCGTGAACCCGATCGCGTATGTTTTGAGATGTATAAGGCATTTTTGGTGCCCGGGCAAAAATTTGGGGAATTAATCCCTGAGGTGTGAGGAATCTACAGACCCATTTATACACGTTAGTTTTGGGAAGCCCGAAGTCGGGCTTCCCAAAGGTGGTGCGGGCTTCCGATAAGCTGCGGAACATGCATTTTTGGGCCTCCAAATGGCTGTTTATGAGTGTATATATATATATATATATATATATATATATATATATATATATATATATATATATATATATATATATATATTCTTGTGAAAGTTTTCTTGGGTATTGTAGCACGTTGTGTTTGACTAGTAAAACAATATTTACTTTTTCATTTTATATAATTTCCAACATATGTTTCGGCCTTGATTGGCCTTTTTCAAGGATGTATAATATAACAATCTAATACTAATTTTTGACAAATTACAACTGTCAAAATTGAAAATAATGTCATGATTCAAAATATCAAGCTAACTTAACATGAAACACACTTAAATTTAAATACAAACATAGATTAAAAAAGGTATAGGTACAACACATAAATGTAAATAGCAAACATAAAAGTAATTTTACACTTAGAGCGAACGTTAACAGTGTCGAAACAAAGAGAGGTACAAAGAGAGGTACTCCTCAGACTGCAGTGTCCAGGGCAAGAAGCCACTGAAGAGCCGGGTCGGAGATTTTATTAATTTCAGTGAGCCCCCCCGGGAACCTCCTCCTGGGGCATTCATTAACAATGTGGTTCATGGTCAGTCGAGGATCCCCACAGTCACACCTCGGGTCCGCCAGCAAGTTCCACCTATGCAGCATGCTATTGCTTCTGCCATGTCCGGTTCGGAATCTGTTTAGCTGGCACCATATTTTACGTGGCAGCTCGGTTCCAGGTAGAGGAAACTCATCAGAGGAATCAAGAATGACACTGATGTTTGTTATACCTTGATTGGCTTGTATAATGGCATTCCATCTTTCTTTGACGTCGATTGGCTGAAGGAGATTTTGATCCAACCAGATTGGTCGCCTTGATTTTAACCGCGTGTGAGGTGGATTCTGTATGTCCTGTTGGATTGGTAGGGTTAAATAATCGTCCGTGGCCTTATCCCATTCGCGCTTAGCTGCAACCAATCTTCTGATGTCAGGTGGTGGGATGTTTGACAATATGGGTAGCCAAACCGTTGGTGTGGATCTCACGGTGCCTGTTATAATCCTCATCGTTTCGTTAAGCTGAACATCTATTTTATATGTATGGGAACTACGATACCAAGCCGAAGCACAATATTCTGCCGTGGAGTAGACGATGCATAGGGCGGCAGACCGAAGTGTATCTGCGCAAGCTCCCCATGTTGTTCCAGCAAACTTATGCATAATGTTAATTCGAGACTTCAGCTTTTGGGCAGTTTTTTGTATGTGGTTGTTGAACGTAAGTGACCTGTCCAGTGTAACACCGAGGTAAGTAGGATGGGGATTATGATTTGCCAGAACACTTAAGGGCAAGCATAGTAACAATTTTTGTTGACGACACGTCGATAGCAATTTCCGCACAGAGCATTGGGGAGCTCTCACAGAAATGTGAAGTGTTGATGAACTGTTTCGTGGACTGGTGCCGAACGAATGGCTTGATGGTAAATGTTGGGAAGACGGAATGTCTTAACTTCAAAATGAGCAATACCATAAGAAATGAAAGCTTACAATTTCTGCACCTCAATAAGCAAATTGTATCAAATAGTGAAACTAAATTTTTGGGGCTCTATGTAGATGATAATTTGAACTGGTCCAAACATATAATCACGTAATTTTCACAAGGTGACAATTATGCGAACAGCAGCTGTTCGCCAGAGAGCATTTAGATCGTGGGTTTATAATTTCTGGGACACTACAATATTTTAACTATGAAAAATGGGCGCCACTTGATTTAGCTCAAATTAACTAAGATTATTAAACTGTTTGAAAATCAAGAAACAAGCAGTTATGTGTGGTTCATTATTTAGATGACAGTGAATTAATGAGACGTTGATATTCTGGCAAAAAATAGTATAATGTTCATATAGGGTTAGTAGTTTCCACTGGAAGGCACGTAGGTAAATCAAACACGTAGTTTTGAAATAAGTACACCAAACTTTTCCTTGATGTTCAGGAATTCGCAGTTAAAAGTTAACACAGTTTTGTTTAATACTGGCCTTGGTGTTAGAAGAACGAACGAAACAAAATGGCGGTAGCTGCAGTTCCATGAATTCTACAGGTACATATATGATGATTGATGCAATCAGAATACTTCCGTTAATTTACATTATCTATTTCTATAAGTAAGTATTTTTTAAACAAGTGGAATTTAAGCGAATAACCAAAACACAGAGGTTCCCATACCAAACATAACCCATAGGTTATGATAGAAAGGGATTGGTCTTAACAACTGTGTTTTGGTTATTCGCTTAAATTTGACCAAAGTCGAATTTAAGCCAGTAACCGGAGCAGAGCGGTTAAGACCAATCTCTTGCTAAACATAACCGATCGGTTATAATAGCAAGGGATTGTGCCTTTTAAATGAACGATAACTGAATCTCCAATAGAGGTAAATCAATTTAGGAAACAGGTACTCTATTTGTGAGAGTATTGTTTTATTGAAAGATAAAATGTGAGGAATGCCTAAGGAGAATGGTGAACTTACAGAATTCAGATTGAATGTTAATACATATAACTCAAGAATCCTATCGTGCTTATGCAAGTAGTTTTGATAATAAATATTTCATTGTACGAACAGAAAAAAAAAGGATGTTACACTGTAAGTACTTATTATTATTAGATACTATGCATTTGCTTCATCTGTGAAGGCAGTTAAATTGTCTACAAGTTTGGCATCAGTTCAGTCTATCTTGATTATGATGATACTGATTCCAGATTAATGAACTTACGAAACACATTACACGGTCGCTTATCAATAAAAATGCATTGGATTCTACGAATTCCATAAACTTGCTGCTTGAAATTCAATCAGTTTCCTGTTTCTCTGACATCAATCATAGATCAATGTCAGACTGGACTGATTCCAGATTGACCGTGCAATTTCCTTCTTCCATGGGACTCATTGGACCTGAACCGGCCTGTGGTATCTCTCTCAGGGCAATTATTATTGGGCCATCAACAATTATTACTGGCCCATCAGAGATTTTCTAGGGTATACCTGAGAACTCTAACAGCTGTATACACTGACCACTGTGGCCTCCGTAAAAACCTAATTTCGCTGGGGTTGATTGAGGACTCCGAGTGCAGACTATGCCTGGAGGACCACGAGTCCATCGAACACATCATGTGTGACTGCCCCGCTGGGGACAGGATCAGATTTGAGGAACTAATAGTCCACAAACTGAGACTGAGTGAACCGGACAAGTTTCCACCCACCAAACTCAAATTCCTTATCGAGAGGCTTGAGCTTGTGGGTGAAGTATAGATTATAGGTGTGCCACAATAGAACAATTGGTCTCAGTGGAGGGGCGGGTTTTATCTGCCCAACACAATTCATATAATAATAACCTCTGCCTAAGTCATATGTTTTGATGGAAATTCAAGAGTCTGGACGTCATAATGTGTTGCATGTGTATCACACGTGGGATCAGTTTATCCTTACCTCTGTTGTAAACGAAGGGTATTTAATAATAATAAATAATGTTATTTTTAGGTAAAGTAACTTAAAAACTATTAAGTTTGGTTCAGTTTTTGAATGTATACACTTATTCTTTATTCCATTGTAATAGTGCTCTTCTCAACACGATTTGGAAAATTTAGTGACAATTTTTGATTAACAGTACCTATTTGTTTTAAGTAAACGAATTTTAACTCAATGAAAAATTATATACGATTTACACTTATTTATTCAATATTGTGACGCGTTTCGTCGACACAGCGACTTCATCAGACTACATCATAGCTTTTTTAGATTGTTTCTTTCATTGTAAGGTCAATCTGCATTTGGTGCGCGTGCTATAAACATAATTATCATTATACTGACTCTCCCAAGTCTTCCCCAAGGAGGTCCCTCAGAAGCTCCTAGGAGCTCGTGCGACTGAGGAGAGACAGTTGTGTTCTTTGTTACTCCATCCGAATGCCAGCTTAGAAATAGCACTGTTAATTTTTGACCCGACAGTGAATGGTGTTCACACCCTCTGGGTAGATGTCCGGCTCACTTTATCCACTGAGCTCGAAAAACTCAACAATCAATTCAAATTAGCCAACGTGAACATGCGCGCCAAAGAATACTGACTTAACGTCAGTGCTTTTTTTTATATTTTCAAGGTCCTTAAACAAATCTGGCTATCAATACAGTTTGGCTATTAGTTTTACGTAGATCGAAATAAATAAATTGCGGTTGTGGGACCTCTGTTAGGAACGCAACTGCCAATTCTCCAAATCCAAACGTAATTTAATATAGATCTTCTACAAATAGTGTTTTATGAATTGACCCCAGGGCCACCATACGGACATTTCAACTCGGAAACAATGCTATTTCCTAAAATCTGACTTGTCCGTGCACAGATTTGCCATGAAATTTCTTTTAAAACCTCACAATAATGGCTCAGCACCAAATACAAGCCCGCTAGACGCAAACCACTTCCAACATGAGCCATACAACCCAAAAAAGCAACGTCTCCTCTGTGCATGCGCAATCAACTCGTGGCTTGAAGCCCTCTCAAAATCACACACTTCGCACAAAATTCTGATTCTTCAACACTATCGGTTCCGTAGATATCACAGCTTCAATCCACGCGGACACTCCCAAGTGTATTCTATGGAGAAATAGCATGCTGCACCTCAAAACCTTAATCCTCCCAGACGAAAACTCCAGCAGTTAAATCACTTCTTGTCTACTCATGCGCGAAACAGAAAATGTCTGAGAGGGGTTAGATGAATTTCGAATTAGGAACGCAATTTCTTCGCCTATTCTTCAAATCCGAATATAATTTGATAAAGATCTTCCAAATATAATTATTTATATATTGGCCCCAGGCCCACGGTGCAGATATTTCAACTCGACAAAAAACGATATTTCCTCGAAACTGACTTGTCCGTTTGCGGAATTGCCTTGAATGTTCTTCCAAAACCTGATAATATCAGCTCAGCACCAAATCCATGACCACTATACGTAAACCGCACCCAACATAAGCCACACAACCCAAGCAGAGCCATGTTTCCCCTGCGCATGCGCAGTCTACTCGTGGCTTCAAGTTCTCTTAAAATCACGCACCTCACACAAACTTCTGATTCTTCAACACTAGAGGTTCAGGAGATATCGCACCTTCAATCCACGGATGCACGGACACTCCGAAGAGGATTTTGTGAAGTATAAGAATCCTGTACCTCAGACGAAAACACTAGCAGTTAATTCAATTATCGTCTGCTCATGCGCATAACGAAAAATGCCCGTAAGGTGTAACATGAATTTCAAAATTAGCCCCTGGGCCACGGTACGGATACTTCAACTCGGAAACAACGCTATTTCCCTCAAACTGACTGGTCCGTGAGCTGAATTGCTGAGAATATTATTTGAAAACCTCACGACATCGACTCAGCACCAGACCCGTGACACATAGTACTGAACCACTCCCATACAATCCATATCAGCTAAAAACAGTCACTTTTCCTCTGCGCATGCGCAATCTACTCGAGGCTGAAAGTTCTCCCAAAATAACACATCTTACAAAAAACTCAGATTCACCAACACAAGTGGTTCAGGAGATATCGCCTCTTGAATCCACGCATGCGCGGACCCTCACCAGGATATGCAATCCACTCGTGGCTGGAAGTCCGCTCAAAATCTGAAACTACAAACAAAATTCCGATTCTACAACACCAATGGTTCAGGAGATATCGCATCGTCAATCCACGCATGGGCGGACCATCACAAGTACATTTTATGGAGGAATAGCATCCTCCACCCCAATACTTTTTGAAGAAAACTGTAGCAGTTACATCACTTCTCATCTACGCATGCACATAACGAAAAATGCCCGAAAGGGGCAGCTTGAACGTCAAAAATTGGTACAAGCACCGAGTCAGGAGCTTTTGCACATATGTTCTATTGTCCATTTTCCTATATTGGACACTCTTAATCAAATTTACCATGGTGAATTCTATGGTCCGTTGTCCTGTATTGGACACTCGATTAAGAGTGTCCAATACAGGAGAATGCACAATAGAACATACGCGCAAAAGCTCCTGACTTCACGTTAGTGCTTGAATCAATTTTTTTTCGTAATTTTTTTTTTATTTTCTAAGTGTACGGTTCTCATAAAATTTTACACATGTCTTTATGTGGATATTCTACAACTAGTTAGCAAGCTTCAATTCGATCGAGTCTATATTTTTTGAGTCATCCAGGAAATAATATTCCAGATGGGTATAACTCCGGAACCGTTGGGCCGATTATGGCCAACAGCGAACTTAGCTCTCCCATTCAGATGCGCAACCTACCTTGAAAATTGCAAGTCCCTATATCTCCTTTCGTTCGGGAGTGATCAAACATGGAACTTGGTAGTAGAGTTAGGTTGTGAAGGCTCTCGCAAAATTTCAGCCATGTCGGATGAACAGTTTCTGATATATAGAATTTTTTTCAATGATTTTCAATGATTTAAAAAAAATCCAGTGATACGGTCCTCAAAATATTTTGCAATAAATTTCGCGTTGCGATTCTTCAACTAATAACCATATTTATATTGGTTCGGTTTTGTATTTTTCGAGTTATTGAGGAAAAAACAACCAAATTTCAGATGGGTATAACTCAGGTTATCGTGACATAAAAATATTTTTTAATAATTTTTTTATAATTTTCTAGAGCTACGATTCTAACAAAATTTCACAAACATGCTTAGGTTTATATTTACAACTATTCACCAAGTTTCAATTCGATCGGATTTGTATTGGTTGAAAACAAAATTATTACTCGGAAACAACTGAATCAAATTTGACCCCGAATTCTTCATCAGGGAGTTGAACCCAATCGTTTGAGACCATTTGCAGCCAAAAATTCAAAAATTACATACATTTGGGCAAAATGATAACGCCATGTTCCCCAAAACATACGCGCAAAAAATAGGTTCCGGAATTTCAAGCAAAATATTCCGACAAATAGTAGTAATTTTTTGATTTATTTCATGCCACGTGATCCTCACGAAATTTCGCAAAATTGTTTGCTTTGCTCTTCTGCATCTAACTATTCAGTGTCAATTCAATCAGTTCAGTATTTTTCGAGTTATTTTGAAAAATTAAATTAAATTAATTTTTATCGCATGCATATAAAGGCCATGATTCTACAATTGGATGCTAAATTTCAGATAGATCGAGTGATCGGTTCCGAAAATATTCATAAAAAACTTTTTTACTAAAAAGGGTGGTAACTCTGAAACCGTTCGGTGGATTTAGCCCGTTAACGAACTCGTCCGAAATATTTACGCTCCAAACCTACCCAGAAAATTTCAATCCTCTAACTCCTTTCGTTCGATAGTCATCATGCTAACGGTAGGACCGGACGGACAGAAATGAATTTGACCTCGGATTATTCATCAGTGAATCAAAATCAATCGTTTGATACCATTTTCTCAAAAAAAAAAATCGAAAAATGCAGACATTGTAGCAAATTGATAGCACGTTGTTCCTTGTGGAACACACGCGCAAAAATACAAAAATTATTAAATCAAATGTTTATAGATACCAGGCTATATTTAAAGGCTTGACAACGCACAATGAGGAAATCGTTTACGAATTGCATGTTTTGCCTATTTTGAGTGAATTCGACTGCATTAATATTCCGTACCATTAATTGTTCTTGATTTTCAATTTTCACTGCATAAACAAGTTTTTTAAATTTCCAAAATAATACAAAGGATTCAAGTCAGGTGATCTCATAGGCCATAGGGCCTGACGACGCCAACCGATCTATCTCCTATTGAAAGTTTGGTTTAACCAGGCAACAGCATTTCGTCAAACATGCGGTGATACTCCGTCCTGCTGATACCCGATACGTACCACATACCAGGAGGACCAGATCTCTAGAAAATTCTCACGATTCTATGTTAATATTTGGGACGGAGTCTTTAACGAACAATTACTTCCAATTGCGGTGGTGCCCCATCGTGCTGATAAGACATACGGTTGTATACCAAATCCACAGGAAAAACTCCTAGCAAATTTGCTTGGTCGTTTTCTAAAAATTGCTGGTACACAGCATTCAAACGATAAGGAAGGACTTGAATTGGAAGTAATTGTCCGTTAAAGATTCTGCCGACGATTTCGCAAATTTACTACAAGATTTTCCTGTGGATTTGGTACACAATCGTATGTGGAATCAGCACGACGGAGCACCACCGCATGTTGGACGAAATATTGTTTAATAGGAGATGGATTGGTCGGCATGGCCAGGTGCTATGGCCTGCCAGAACACCTGACTCGATTCCTTTGTATTATTTGTGTGGGCATTTAAAAAAAAATGGATATGCTGCGGAAATTGATAATCAAGAACAATTAATGTAAAGGATTATTCTAGCAGTCGAATCCACTCATAATAGGCAAAACAAGCAATTAGTATATGCTTCCCTCATTTTGCGTTGTCAAGCCTGTATCGATGCTAATGGTGGTATTTTTGAACATTTGATTTAATTATTTTTGCGCGCATGCTCCGCAAGGAGAAGCATGCTATTATTTTGCCACAATATCTGTATTTTTTTAATTATTTCGCGAAAATGGTCTCAAACGATTGGGTTCGACTCCTTGATGAAGAATTCGAGGTCAAATTCAATTCTGCCGTCCGGTCCGGCTGGTCGGGCCGTTAGCACGATAACTCCCGAACGAATGGAGTTAGAGAATTGAAATTTGATGGGTAGGTTTGGAGCGTGAATATCTCGGAGGAGTTTGTTAAAGGGGGAAATCCACCAAGCGGTTTCGGAGTTAAGGCCGTTTTTGCGCGTGTGTTCCGCAAGGAACAGCATGCTATCATTTCGTCACAATGTCTGTATTTTTCGATTTTTTTCCAAAAACGGTCTCAAACGATTTAGTGCGACTCACTGATGAATAATCCGGGATCAAATTCAATTCTGTCCGGCCGGTCCGGCTGATCCGGCCGATAGCACGATAATTCTCGAACAGAATGAGTTAGAGCGTTTGAATTTGCAGGGTATTTTTGTCCGATATCTCGGACAAGTTCGTTAATAGGCAAAATCCACCAAGACGTTTCGGAGTTATAGCCATTTTTAGTTAAAACGTTTTTCAGGAATTTGCCGAAATCGATTACTCCATCTATCTGAAATTTAGCATCAATTTGTAGAATCGTACTTTCATATGCCTCCGAAGTTTTGTATTGATCCGATGGCTCTAAACTAGAAAAAAAATGTCAAATATTTTAAATTGAAATTGGAATTTTGATTTCACTATAACTCGAAAAAAACTGATCTGATCGAATTGAAGTGCGGTAGTTGGATGGAAAGTACCAACTTAAATACTTGTGCAAAATTTCGTGGGGATAGCATGAGTAGAAAAAGTTTAAAAAATGTTTAACTATATGCGGAATATTTTGCTTGAAATTCTGAAAACAAGTATCGGATTGAGTTCAATTTTGGCGCTTCGGTGACCAATGATGACCTCATGGGATGTGCAAAATTTCACTGAGAGCAAACCATTAGGAGCCAAAGAAAAAATTTATAATTTGGAACTTCCAAACTGGCGAATTATTTCAGCTCGAATTTCTGCGTGGAATACGAGTATATAACATCTGGTAAACATACGTGTTTTTTGCGCGTCTATCTGAATCAATACGATATGTACGAGGGCAACTGATTAAAATATGGACCAATAACTAGCGTGACAATTGAATTAATGCGTGAACGATATGTAGAATTTCAAATTATTTTTCAAAAGTTGTCTGGTCGGTGAAAAACTGGGGGTGTAACTGCCTCTTTTGGGCATTTTTGTTATTCGCATAAGCAGAACGAGAAATAATTCAACTGCTCGAGTTTTCTTCTGGTAGGAATGGGATTTTGGGGTGAAGGGTCCTATTCCTCCATAGAATCCCCTGGAGCGGATCTGCGCATGCGTGGATTCACTCCTGAACCACTAATGTTGGAGAATCGGAGTTTTTTGTGAGGTGTGTGATTTTGAGAGGACTTTCAGCTACGAATGGATTGCGCATGCGTAGAGGAGAAGTGACTGTTTTTGGGTTATGTTTGGAGTGCTTTAGGACTATCGGTCATGGGTCTAGTGCTGAGCCGATATTGTGAGGTTTTAAAAGAATATTCATGGCAATTATGTGAACGGACTAGTCACTTTGAGGGAAATAGCGTTGTTTCCGAGTTGGAGTGTCCGTATCGTGGCCCTGGGGCTAATTTTGAAATTCATGTTACTCCTAACGAGCATTTACGTTATGCGCATGAGCAGACGAGAAGTTATTCAACTCCTGGAGTTTTCGTCTGAGAGGATTGGGGTTTGGAGGTGAAGAATGCTATTAATCCATAAAATCTCCTTGGGAGTGTCCACGGATGCGCGGATTGAAGCTGAGATCTCTCGTGAATCACTGGTGTTGAAGAATCAGAGTTTTGTGTCAGGTGTATGACTTTTAGAAGACTTTCACCTACGAGTAAATTGCACATGCGCAGAGGAGAAGTGACTGTCTTTGGGTTGTATGGGTTATGATGGGAGTGCTGAGCTGATATTGTGAGGTTTTAAGAGAATATTTATGGCAATAACTATATTTAGAAAATATTTTTCAAATTACATTTGGATTTGAAGAATAGGTGAAGAACTTGCGTTCCTAATTCGAAATTCCCTTCCGCACATTTTCCGTTTCGCGCATGAGCAAACAAAAAATTATTCAACTGGTGGAATTTTCGTCTGAGAGGATTGGGGTTTTGAGGTGCAGGATGCTATTCCTCCATAGAGTCCCCTTGAGAGTGTCCACGCTTGCGTGGATTGGAACTGTGATATCTCCTGAACCAATGGTGTTGAAAAATCAGACTTTATTGTGAAGTGTATGATTTTGAGAGGATTTAAGCCGCGAGTAGATTGCGCATGTGGAGAGAAGACGTGACTCTCTTTGGATTGTATTGCTCATGTTGGGAGTGGTTTGCGTCTAGCGGTCATGGATTTTGTGCTGAGTCGTTATTGAGAGGTATTATCGAGGTGAGAAGATTGAAAGCGTAGTTATTAAGATTTATGAAGGCAACGCAAGAAGCTTTGGACAGGTCGATCATTAAAGTATGAGTTCTTGTTTCCTATAGGGTCGACTGAGATGGAGCTATTAGGATACAAAAAGCACAAGTTTTCAAGTTGGTTAATTTGAATTGATCCATGAGTGGATAGAGCGAGCCGGATATCTACCCAGAGGGTAGTGGACACCATTTACTATTGGGTTGAAAATTAACAGTGCTGTATCTAAGCTGGCATAAGGAAAGTAACGAAGTTGACAAAGAAGACAACTGAATCTCTCCAGTCGCTTCTGAGGGATCTCCTTGGGGAAGACTTGGAAGGGTCTGTATAAAAATAATCATATTTATATCACGCACGCCAAATGCAGATTGACTTTACAACTAAAGAAAAAGGCTAAAAAAGCATTGAGGTGGGTGAATTTTGGCGCGGGTGCTATAAACATGATTATTATTATACTGACCCTCCCAAGTCATCCTCAAGGAGATCCGTCAGAAGCTCCTAGGAACATGTGCAACTAAGGAGAATCAGTTGTGTTCTTTGTCAACTTTATCCTTATGCCACCTTAGACACAGCACTATTAATTTTTGGCCAGACAGTGAATGGTGTCCACTACCCTCTGGTTAGATCTCAGGCTCACTCTGTCCACTGAGCTCGAAACACTCATGAATCAATTCAAATCAGCCAACGTGAACACGCGCGTCAAAGAGTACTGATTTCACGTCAGTGCTTTTCTATATTTGTATTTTCATATCATACATTGAAGATGAAACTTGATGACTTGCCTTAACTTTGAAGTCTGATATCTAGGAAAAAAAGCCAAAAATCCAAAAATTTCATTTTACTTTTTTTATCTAGAAAATCAGCATGTATACGTTCCCTAATTTTTCGCTTCGAGTTTTGAATCACCCTGTATAAAACCATTCGTCGGTTAAAGAGAATCATATATGGTATATTGGACGCCTTGTGATGAATTGAAACAGATATTGTCAGATCAGAGATCCTTAAGTAAATTTTTGCGCGTATGTTCTGGGGAACATCGCGTTATCATTTTGCCCAAATGTCTGTAACTTTTGAATTTTTTGACGAAAATGGTTTCAAACGATTTAGTTCGACTCCCCAATGAAGAATTCGAGGTCAAATTTGATTCTGTCTGGCTGGCCGTCCGGCTGTCCGACCGTTGCCACGACAACTTGAGAATGAAAAGAGCTAGCGAACTGCAATTTTCAGGGTAGGTGGCGCATCTCAATACGACGGACAAGTTTGTTAATGGGCATAATCGGCCCTGTGGTTTCCGAGTAATAATTTTGTTTTCAACCAATATGAATCCGATCGAATCGATACTTGGTGAGTAGTTGTAGGATATGAACCTAAGCAAGTTCATTAAATTTTGTGCGAATCGTATGGCAAGAAAATTAAAAAAAAATTATTAAAAAATATTTTTGTTGTCACGATAACTGGAGAACGGAAGGAGATATCGGCTTGACGTTTTCAGGTTAGGATGTGCAACAGAACGCGACATTTCAGTTTGTTCATGAGCATAATCGGCCGAACGGTTTTAGAGTTATAGCCATCTGAAATTTGGTTGTTTTTTCTACGTCATTAACTCGAGAAATACTAAACCGATTGAATTCAAACATGGTTATTAGTTGTAGAATGCCAACACGAAAATACTTGCAAAATTTAGTGAGGATAGTATTTGTAGAAAATTTTAAAAAAATCATTGAAAATTGAAAAAAAAAATTCTATATATCTGTAACTATTCGTCTGAAATTGCTGAAATTTTGCGAGAGCCTTTAAAACCGAACTCTACTGACAAGTTTTAAGTTTTAACGCGATCGGTTAAATATTGTTGGAGATTCGAGCAGCCTTGTGTGAGTTCAGTAGATGGGTGACCTTTGCCTCGATAACTTTCGAACGAAAGGAGATAGGGTAATTTTCAGGTTAGGTTGCGTATCCGAATGGGAGAAATGAGTTCGATTTTGGGCATAATCGGTTTTAACGGTTTCCGAGTTATACCCGGACCTGGAATATTAGTTCCTTGATAACTCGAAAATAAATATTCTATCAAATTGAAGCTTGGTAACTAGTAGTAGAAAATCAACATAAAGAAGTGTTTCAAATTTTGTAAGAACCGTACCCCTAGAAAATTTGGAAAAAGTGACGAAAAACAAATTTAAGAACCGTACCCCTAGAAAATTTAAAAATAATCACGAAAAAAAAATTGGTTCAGGCACTGACGTGAAGTCAGAAGCTTTTGCGCGAATGTTCTATTGTCCATTCTTCTGTATTGGACACCCTTAATCGAATTTACCATGGTAAATTATGTTGTCCATTCTCCTGTATTGGACACGAATTTACCATGGTAAATTCGAATTAAGAGTATCAAATACAGGAGAATGGACAACATAATTTACCATGGTTAATTCGATTAAGGGTGTCCAATACAGAAGAATGGACATACGCGCAAAAGCTTCTGACTTCACGTCAGTGCGGATTATATAAAGTATAAAAAATTGGTTCAAGCACTGACGTGAAGTCAGAAGCTTTTGCGCGTATGTTCTATTGTCCATTCTTCTGTATTGGACACCCTTAATCGAATTTACCATGGTAAATTCGATTAAGGGTGTCCAATACAGAAGAATGGACAATAGAACATACGCGCAAAAGCTTCTGACTTCACGTCAGTGCTTGAACCAATTTTTTTTTTCGTGATTTTTTTGAAATTTTCTAGGGATAGGGTTTCAAAATTTTTTTTCTCGTCGTTTTTTTCAAATTTTCTAGGGGTACGGTTCTCACAAAATTTTAAACACGTCTTTATGTTGATTTTCTACTACTAGTTACCAAACTTCAATTCGATCGAATATTTATTTTTTGAGTTATCAAGGAAACAATATTCCAGATGGGTATAACTCGGAAACCGTTAGACCGATTATGCCCAAAATTGAACTCAACTCTCCCTTTCGGATACGCAACCTTCCCTGAAAATTGCAAGTCCCTATCTCCTTTCGTTCGAAAGTTATCGAGGCAACGGTCACCCATCTACTGAACTCACACAAGAATGCTCGAATCTCCAACAATATTCAACCGATCGTATTAAAACTTGAAAATTGTCAGTATAGTTAGGTTATGAAGGTTCTTGCAAAATTTCAGCAATTTTGAACGATTAGTTACTGATATATAGAACTTTTTTTTTTTATTTTCAAAGATTTATTTAAAATTTTCTACAAATGATATCCTCACCAAATTTTGCAAACGTCTCCGCATTGGCATTCTACAACTAATAACCATGTTTGAATTCAATCGGTTCAGTATTTTTCGAGTTAATGAGGAACAAAAACCACAAAATTTCATAAAATTTCAGATGGCTATAACTCTGAAACCGTTTGGCCGATTAGGCTCATAATCAAACTGAAATGTCGCGTTGTGGTGTACATCCTAACCTGAAAACTTGAGGCCGCTATCTCTCTCAGTTCTCAAGTTATCGTGACAACAAAATTATTTTTTAATAATTTTTTAATAATTTTGTAGCCTTACGATTCGCACAAAATTTCACAAACGTGCTAAGGTTCATATTCTACAACTACTCACCAAGTTTCAATTCGATCGGATTCATATTGGTTGAAAACAAAATTATTACTCGAAAACCACTGGGCCGATTATGCCCATTAACGAACTTGTCCGTCGTATTGGGATGCGCCACCCACCCTGAAAATTTCAAGTCGCTAGCTCTTTTCGTTCTCAAGTTATCGTGGCAACGGCCGGACGGCCGGACGGCCGGACGGCCGGACGGACAGAATCAAATTTGACATCGAATTCTTCATTGGGGAGTCGAACTTAATCGTTTGAGACCATTTTCGTCAAAAAATTCGAAAGTTACAGACATTTGGGCAAAACTATAACGCGATGTTCCCCAGAACATACGCGCAAAAAGATTCTCTGATGCAACACATAATTCCAGGAATTCTTTATCGGAAAATTCTTAGATCCTCTGGTATTCCAGAACAATCTGTCTGCAGCAGAGCATCAGCCTGAGAGGAGCACGAGAAGAAGATGTGCATTTTGCAGTACGAATGCCATTCAAGTTCGCACTGAATAGACCTGTTCTGTGTGCCACATATCATTATGCTTATCAAAGTATAAATGTTTTGAAGCATATCATATGTCAAATAATATAAATATAAAGTAGAGGGTAGAACGATTAGTCACTTGCACATAAGTGTAGCGGTGGTACTTGTAATAAGCTAAAATATAAGAAAATATTATTGTTAACCTATCATTTATGTATTTTGGATGAGCTTGAGTTGAATTTTGTTTAAATTGAAAATAATTTTTTTTTGTTCCACTAGGGTTTTATTTCTGTTGATATCTTTGCCGCTCAAAGAGTGTATTTGAATTAATGATATTGTTTTTATTTGTTCTTTCAAAATGTATTCTGAATGACTGGGGAGCAAATTTGTTTGGCAGCAATATGTTGCCCATACTCAAAATATCTGAATGGCTTCGTTTACTGGGATAATTTGGCTGCACTTTCGAACATGGCCAGATTGGCCAGTGAGCGATTTTGATGTTGATTTTTTTCCATACACTGTTTATTGCGAGAAATGCATTGGTACTAGTCTCGCCTCCAGGAAATTCCTAGTTCTGGAGATATGAAATTTTAAAATTTGCACTTTTCCCGTACATTAACATTTACTACGTTTGTTTAGAGAATTATGTCATAAAAACCATAGAATTTAGTTAAAATAAACACAGATGATTTGAAAAACACAACATAATTTGCATATATTTATATTATTTTCATTGAAAATTCACTTTGGAATTACTTTTCATTATAATGTAAACCATGTGATGTTATTCAATTCTTATTACTGATGAATAAGTATAAGTAATCGTAACTCACCCGCATTACACCAACTGCATGATGTGTGTTGCCTGACAACAAGCTGTAAGGGGCTAATGAAAACTGAAGCAAAGAATGTTGGGGTCCAGTTTTCGTGCAAACATACGTAATGTATAACTATTTTCAGTATGAGTCAAAAATGTTTACCGAGCTTTCTGGTGGTGATAGCACATTGAAAAGTAAGTATAGTTTGATGAATGAACTTATGGCCCAAAATGCATATTAAGGGAGATATATCCTTCCAAAGTTGATAAAATTGAAAAAAAAATTTCCGCATAACTTCTTAACCGTGAATGCCACCAAATTGAAATCTACTACATAAAATTATGTTGCTAAAATATTTTATTTTATAACACTTCTACATTTCTGATATTGTTATAAAGGGTGTTTTCGGGTGGTAAGTCATAATCTTTTGGGACAACTTTTTTCGTCGTATTCGTTTGGGTGAAAAAATAGGAGCATACGATGGAGTGGAGAAAATTACATGAAAAAAGTATTCCTTTCTAAATACGAAAAATTTAACCGTTTCCGAGATATTTGAGTTTTTGTGGTCACATGATGTCAGCGTGTTAACTCATCGCGAGATTCATCGGTAACGATATTTTAGGAGGCCATGAATAATTCTGACTCGCCTTCTAAATACACCCTTTATACAATATCAGAAATGCATGAATGTAATAAAGAAAAATATTTTGACAACATAACTGTATGTATGGGATTTCAATTTGGTGGTATTGGTTTAGAAGTTATGCGGAGATTTTTTTTTTAATTTTATCAACTTTGGAAGGATATGTCTCCCTTAGGTACTATGCATTTTGGGCCATAAGTTTATTCATCAAACTATACTTACTTTTCAATGTGCTATCGGTACACATGTTTGACTCATCCTATATATAATTATACCTTAGGTATGTTTGCACCAAAACCGGACTCCAACGTTCTTTCCTTCAGTTTTCATTAGCCCCTTACAGCTGGTTGTCAGGCAACACACATCATGCAGTTGGTGTAATGCGGGTGAGTTACGATTACTTATATTTATTCATCAGAAATAAGAATTGAATAACATCAGATGGTTTACTTTATATTGAAAAGTAATTCCAATGTGAATTTTCAAGGAAAATAATATAAATATATAAACAAGTTATATTGTGTTTTTCAATTCATCTGTGTTCATTTTAACTAAATTATATGGTTTTTATGACATAACCTCCTAAACTTACGTAGTAAATGTCAATTTAGTACGGAAAAATTGCAAATTTCAAAAATTCATACCTCCGGAACTAGGAATTTCCTGGAGGCGAGACTAGTAGAATTTCTCGTAAAAACAGTGTAAAAAATCAACATCAAAATCGGTCACTGGCCATGTGCGAAAGTGCAGCCAAATTATCCCAGTAAACGAAGCCTTTCAGATATTTTGAGTATCGGAACCAAATCGATGCCAAACGAACTTGCTCCCCAGTCATTCAGAATACATTCATTTTCAAATAAAAACAACATTATTTATTTATATATCCTTTTCATTGTGTACGTTAGGATTTTCCTCCTTGCCAAAGTGGAAAAATTGATCTGGCATTGAGAACTTTTAAATTAATTTATACTTTTATTTCAGAAATTTGTTGAACAGAACTGAATTTGAAATAAAATTATATTTGTATACTTACCTTTTTCCTTCATTTTGAGCTTCTTGTCATTGTTATCGTAATATATTTCTAACTTCGTATTAAAGGGCTAAATCCTTATAAAAATTTCATTATTATGAATAAGAAGAAATACAGAAACCATTTAAACATAAATTAAGTGTTTGAAAGTCATATTAAAGTCAGTGGTGTAATTAAAAACTTCGTGACAAAATTTCCTGATCTTTTAATTGATGAACATTATAATGTTTCATAGCTTCCATAATGGACAATATTGTGTGGATCAATGAAATAGTTTTCTTCAGTTCCAAGCCCAGCAGTAATTTTCCCTGGAGGATAGACATACTGTGTTTACTGCATCTGATGTTAACCATGAACAATCGATGTATAGTATATTATGCCTTAAATACAATTCTTTTTCTCCTCCAATTGTTATACAAGTATCACCATTCCAACTCAACAAAAAAATGCCTTCGTCTTGATTGACTTGTAAGTAGATAGTGCAGGAGCAATTATGATACTTGAGTAAAGTATATTCTAACATGTTATAAGCTCTATATTGTATAATATTGTGTGAATCAATTTCTTTCTTTCTTCAGTTCCAGTCTCCAGTTCCTGCAGTAATTTTTCTTGGAGGATATACATACTGAGTTTAATGATTTAAACAGATAATGCAGTCAGTTGAATAAAAATCCATGGACAATCGCTGTACATTAAATGTTTTAAATAATATGTTCTTGTATTCCCATTGTTATACCATTTTATCTTTTATCATACTTTCAATTCAGTGAAATTGCCATAGTCCTGGTTGATTGGTAAGTATATCATGATATTAGCATTAGCAATATCATTTGAGGATGTTTTCTTCTTGATAAATTTCTGCACGTTACAAAATTCAACATATAATGCAAAGGTACGAAGATTTTCCATTATCGTCGAACATATTCATCCTTCAATTATTTCAAATTTTAGGTTAGACAGATCACGGTTTGTTGTATACTCAATGAAATAAATTACTCTCATCCAGCTAAACTACGGACGAAGACGGTCGATCTATATCGACCGTCTTCGAACGTGAAAACTCCTATGAGTTTTCACGTTCGGCCAATCAGGAGAAAGTGGGCATCATTTTCGATGGATTGCACCGTCGATGCAGTAAACGTTCGATGCAGTAAAGTGTCGATGCAATAGGTCTTCGATGGAGTATGACGCACCACTGTTTATTTTCGACCCAACTGTGAACATATCAATTAGAGTCGAAACTTATCGTTTTAGACCATTCTTAGCCAAAAAGTGGACCAGTTTTGTTCTGGACGGATTGATATCCTTGGAAAAATCGGGAACATTATTCGTTTGGGCTATGAATTTGAACAAACGCTACCCAGCTCTTAGCCACAGTGCGTTTCCGACTCGTTTCTTCAAACAATAAAACATACCACCAGATTCCTTTTGTCTCGTTGAAAATGCATACAAACATTCTTCATAGCCATCCGCTCTTTTAGTTATGCACGTGCCAAAAATAAAGGGTTTTCCAATAAGAGGTGTTATTTTGAAATTCAAAGAAAAATGCCATTTTTCAATATCAATGATCGGATTTTTATTTCATCATAAAGAAGAAGCTATACCGTTAATAGTGGAAAATAACATCAGGCAAATGACCACCACGACCACACTTACAGGACCATATCCTTTCAATGAAATTTTCCATAACCAAATCGCAAAGTGGCTGCCCTATGTCCTCGATAGCCTCACGAATTCCATCTTTGAGGTCTTGAATCGACGCTGGGCTATTGGCGTAGACCTTCTCTTTCACGTGGCCCCAAAGGAAGAAGTCGCAAGGTATTAAATCACAAGATCTCGGTCGCCAATTGTGATCACCTCTTCGAGAGATAACACGGTCCGGAAACTTTTCCTGCAAAAGATCAATGGTTTCGTTGCTTGTGTGGCACGTAGCGCCGTCTTGTTGAAAGTAAACGTTGTCATCCAATTCCGGCCATAAAAAATCATTAATCATCTCTCGATAGCGCAATCCATTCAGCGTAACTGTTGCTCCAGCCTCATTTTCGAAAAAGTAAGGTCCAATGACTCCGCCGGACCATAAACCGCACCAAACAGTCACACGTTGAGGATAAAGAGGCTTTTCTACAATAACTCTTGGGTTTTCTGATCTCCAGATGCGACAATTTTGCTTTTTGAGGAAGCCACCGAGGTGGAAATGGGCCTCATCACTCAAGATCATTTTTCGATGGAATTCCGGATCATTTTCATGCATTTCAACGACCCAATCAGCAAAGACACGACATTGTTGATGATCGGCCGGCTTGAGTTCTTGTGTTTACTAAACTTTATAAGCCTTTAGACCCAAATCTTTATGCAAAATACGGTGTAATGACGTTTGTTGAATGCCTAATTCCAAAGAACGACGAGGAATGGACAAACCTGGGTTTTCTTCAACACTTTCGGCTACAGCAGCAATGTTCTCGGCTGTTCTTGAGCGACGTGCACGGGTTTGATTCTTCACATAACTAACTTGTCCCAACAGCTCGAATTTTTCCACCAATTTCTTTATTGCGGTCCGACAAAGTGCTTCACGACGGCCCAATAATGTTCGAGTTTTACGAACCGTGTCTGCCAAAATTTTCAACATTTTTTTATTGAATTTTAATAAATTCAATGCGTTCTTGAAGCGTGTATCGTTCCATTTTTATTAATGACGTAGTTTCTACTTGTCAAATGTAGAACAATGACAGTTTCAAAAGTGACATCTACTGAAATAGCGGGCTATTCAAAATAACACCTCTTATTAGAAAACCCTTTACGATACATTTTCAAAATGGATTTTTATCGGAAACGGTGCATTATACCGAAAAAAAAAATTACATTTATTTGTACAGAGAGCTGCTTTTAACCAAATTTCTCACTCAAAAACAATAAAAATGTTGAAAAATATGCAGCATTCTGCTGAGGCAGTTGTAGTTTCATAGAGGCACTTTCCTATATTAATTTTGAGAATATCGACCAAAACCATGTACAGGAAATTCCGTGTCTCGGAAGCGTAGCTTTTCTGGATATAGGTTTAATATAATATTGTCCTCCATACTTCAGCGATTAATAATTAATAAACCTAGAGTGTATCCATGACAAACGCATCGCCCCAATATATCTACAGAAAATGACGAATTTCATTTTTGGATTAATATTTATATTCCTATGCTAGATAATATCTAGATTTTCAATTGAACGATGAAACTTGAAATGCATTGAGTTTGATGTAGACGGTAGAATATTATCAAATTATTTTACCCTAATTTTCGGAACACCCCGTATTTCTCCTATTCCCATGCTAGAAACGTAAGTTGAATACATTTGAGTTGGCGCCTGTTGTACTTCTGACATTTTTGCTTAGTCCAGATAATTAATCTCAGTGTTGGAAAGGATGTATTTACCTTCAAAATATTTTATCTCCGTTATCGTAATCTCTCGAATAGTCAAATATTTAAAATCCCAGTGCGCAGCGTCAAATCTTCCGTGCCAAAGTAGACAGGAAACCTGAATTAGAACTCAATCTACACAACTCCAATCGGGAAGCGTACGCCTGTCCCTATAGCCCCTCTTTCAGGGTGCCAAATCCACCCTGGGCGCCTCGACGGATATGAGCTTCCGTTATGAACAATTTGCAACGAAATTGAATGAACGCGTCATGCCCAACCATTTCGAGATTTCAGAAATTTAATTTCCACTCGGCAGAACCAATATACTGCAATTCTTTGCATCAATTTTCGATGATGTTAACATGGATTTTGCCAACCCACATAGCATTTTTTGTAGTAGAATAGAACTTCATACTTGTTGTAGCATTACATGAAGTATATTTTTTACGTATTCTAAGTAAGCGAAAACAGACAAGTCCATCATTCACTGAATTCTTGCGTTCGTGTTCCGCAAGTAACAGCGTGCTATCAGTTTGTCCGGATGTCTGTATTTTTCTAATTTATTGCCGAAAACGATTGAGTTCGACTCACTGATGAATAATCCGAGTTCAAGTCCATTTCTGTACGGCCGGCCTGTCCTGCCGGCTGTTAGCACGACAACTCTAGAAGGAAATCCAGAGGATTAAAATTTCCAGAGTAATTTTGTATCCTAAAAAATATCTCGTTACAGGGCGACCAGGCTGTTTTGGAGTTAGGACCAATTTAGATTAACAATTTTTATGGACAATTTCCGAAACCGATCACGCGATCTATCTGAAATATGCATGAAATTGTAGAATCATGAACTTCATATGCATGTGAAGTTATGTATTGAACTAGCAAAAAAAATTCGAAAATTTTTAAATTTTGTTGAGTAGTGAGATGCAAATGAGCGAAGCAAACACTTTTGCGAGATTTCGTGGGGATCACAGGATTTTTAAAAACTCAAAAAATTACTAAATTTTTCGGAATATTCTGCTTGACACTCCGATACCTATTTTTATGAAATTCATGCTGCCCCTTCCAGGAATTTTTCGTTAAGCGCATGCGCAGATGAGAAGTTATTTAACTGCTGGAGTTTTCGTCTGAGAGGATTAGGGCTTTGGGGTGGAGGATGCTATTCCGCATGCGTGAATTGAAGCTGCGATATCTCCTGAACCAATGGAGTTGAAGAATCATAGGGTTGTGTAACGTATGTGATTTTGAGAGAACTTTCAGTCATGAGTAGATTTCGCATGCGCAGTGGATAAGTTGCACTTTTTGGGTTGTATGACTGTTATATCTCCTGGACCAATGGTGTTGAAGAATCATAGGTTTGTGTGAGGTATGTGATTTTGAGAGAACTTTCAGCCATGAGTAGATTGTGCATGCGCAGTGGAGAGTGGCACTTTTTGGGTTGTATGACTTATGTTGGGTGTGGTTTAAGTCTAGCGGTCATGGATTTGGTGCTGAGCCGAGATTGTGCAGTATCAAAAGAAAATTTATGGCAATCCTGTGCACGGACAAGGCATTTTCGAGGAAATAGCATTTCTTCCGAGTTGAAATGTATGTACCGTGGCCCTGGGGCCATTTTATGAATAATTATGTTTGGAAGATCTATGTTCAAATACATTGGGATTTAAAGAATAGGCAAAGAAATTGTGTTCCTAATTTGGAATGTATGTAACTCCTTAAGGGTAATTTTTGTTTCGCGCGTGAGCAGACAAGAAGTAATTTAATTGCTGGAGTTTTCGTATGAGTGAATTGGGGTTTTGAGGTGCAGGATGGAACCATTGGTGTTGAAAAATCAGAGTTTTGTGTGAGGACTTTCAGACATGAGTAGATTGCGCATGCACAAAGGAGTCGTAGCACTTTTTGAGTTGTATGGCTTATATTGGGAATGATTCACGTCTAGCGGTCATGGATTTGGTGCTAAGCTTATATTATGAGGTTCAAAAAGCATTTTATGTCAAGTCAGTTTGGGGGAAATAGCGTTGTTTCCGAGTTGGATTGTTCATGCCCTGGTTCTTGGGCCAATTTTGAAATTAATTTTACCCCTTACGTGCATTTTTTGTTATGCGCATGAGCAAACGAGAAGTGATTCAACTGCTGGAGTTTTTGTCAGAGAGGATTTAGGTTTCGAGAAAGTAGCGTTGTTTCCGTGCTGAAATGCCTGTAGCGTGGCCCTGTCAGTGAAACTTGTAATAATATTAAAAAGCACTGACGTGAAGTCAGAACTCTTTGGCACGCATGTTCACGTTGGCTAATTTGAATTGAATGATGAGTGTTTCAAGCTCAGTGGATAGAGTGAGCTGGAGATCTACCCAGAGGGTAGTGCACACCATTCAATGTCGGATCAAAAATTAGCAGTAATATGTATAAGCTGGCGTAAGGATAAAGCAACAGAGTTGAGAAAGAACACAACTGAATCTCCTTAGTCGCACAAGATCCTAGGAGCTTCTGAGGGATCTTCTTGTGGAAGACTTAGGAGGATCAATATAATCATAATCATGTCTATATCACGCGAGCAAATGCAGATTGACTTCAATATCAAAGAAAAAGGCTAAAAAAGCATTGACTTGGAGCCTGCTTTGGCGCGCGTGTTATAGAGATTATTACTATTATGCTGATATTCGCATTCGGTGCTTCTGGTATTTAAATCTGGAAATTACCATTCATTTCACAGAATTACTCGAGATAATTTCTTTGAGAAATATAATTTCAATCATATTCATATTTTTGTTGGTATTTTTGACGTTATAAATATATACTCTAAAAACATAGTCTTGAGTAGCTAATATTCCACCTTCCTAACCGAAGGGACATTCCACAAGTTCTGTACATCAGTACGAGAAGTGTTTTTTCTAATATATAAGATATATTCCACTCTATATGCAACAACTCCAAAATGACTTAATACCTCAAATTTGCAGCACTGGCATACAAGCCCAGTGAGCAGAGATAATACTACCATCTTCTTTACAAAGAATCCACACTTTCAAGATAGGATCATTTATCCCTGGTAAAGCGACGGGTAGTTAGCACCAAGTAACTGACTATAGGTCCGTATTCGTCACTGCAGGAAAATAATAATGATTTATTAAAAAAATTTAATCATCAAGAGCTAATGAATCATACCGAAAATAGATACCTTTCTGCAACTTCCGGATTGTCAACTTCAATTATTATATATTATGTTTATCGAAAAAACAGTTTTCTTAAGAATATCTACATTATTGATAAAAATAAATAACTCAAATGACAACTGCCCTACGGCTACGGCAGCCTGTACCTTCAAGGTGATCCGCTCTAGACTGACTTCAGAACATAGAACTTATCTATAGTAGGTACTGTTCTATAATTCAACCAATCACTTATCAATGCCACTTATCATGCCATTTGTTTCGGAATCCCTGGTTAATACATTCAGAGTCTGAAAACACCTTGGTTCTGCTGGTTTTGTAAAGACTGTCTTAAAATGAAAAATAAACACGATGCTATCTTGAAAACTCTGATTGACTCCAGAATGAATGACATTATGAATGAATGTAACAATATGTTCGGAGATCTTAAGCTGAAAATGTCGGATATTGCTGATAAAAAACTATCGAAACTGTGTGATTTGAATGACATCTCTACATTTGGCGATTTGAAATCCAGAATTCTGGACATGGCTGATAACAAGCTTACTTCTGTCTGCGACGCTAAAAATACATACACTGATAAACTTTTGTTCTCACAAATCGTTGGCAGCAAATTAGTGGTTATTGTCAAACCTGTCGACCCCAGTCAGTCCAATGCAAAAACTAAGTCTGACATAATGAATATCATTGACCCAATTGATCTTAATATACAAGTTTCACAAGTCAAACAATAATAATATACTTATAATAACTTCAAGAAAATGGCCAAAGAGAAATTATCTTCTCAGTACAACATTGCTGATGCTAAGAAATTCGAACCTAAAATCAGAAATCACGATTTCAATTGTTCTTCCCTTATAAAAATGACCGGACCATAGACCATTATCTCAATGAATTGGAACAAATATCTTAAAGAATCGAGAAAAATTTATCTTAGTTGTATGGAATCGAAAATTTCATTCGGATATCCATATTCCATAAAGATCATGAATCAATATAATATGTAGAATAGTTTCAAGGATTCTGTATTGATGTGGCAATACACACCAATAGAAATACATAATTATGTGAAAAATAGATCTTTTCAGTCAATTAAAGTTATTGCTATTTTACAATAGCAATGTTGGGCGATTCAAATTGGAAATAGATATATTCAATGAACCAATACAATATTTTTGTTACTACATGGTTTCTTTCTGGGTTTTCTCTCCCAAATTCTGATATATATCATAAAATGAAAAATGTATCGTTTCGTGAATTGCTTCTGGGTAAGAAACAAGATATGTAGCAGAAGCGATATATGGAAGAATGTTGCCTGACGAAACAACATCAACGATGAAACAACTATTTCGTGACGTTTCGGACTCTATATCAGACTCCTTCGCCAGACACTTCACGAAAATCTACAGAATTATTCATGTGACAATTGTCGAATTGCAGAATAGCTATCAACAAAAAAAAATTGGTTCAAGCTCTGTGGACAGAAGCTTTCTGGCGCTCTTGTTCAAACAGACAAATTATATCTCCGAAAGTATTGGTTTCTAGAATTGAGAATTATATGAATGTATTCTTATGATAGAACTGCATCATAAAGGAAATTCAATTCAAATAATAGTTTATTTATCAAGATTAAATGAGCAATCTGAGAATGAGAACTGCACCATGGAAGAAATCAAATGCCTGAAGTGAATTTGACTCTCTCTTATAGAACAGGATGACATATACGAGTATGAACACAGATCATATAATAAATCATAGATAGAATAATTATAGCATTCTGTGAAAACATAGAAGTACGATTCATTATTGAAATTTCGAAAAATCATATCTCCGAAAGTATTAGCTTGTTGGAGTTGAAAATGATATCAATAGATTTTTAGGGTGAAACTGCATCTTAAAAAAAATAATTTTGAAGTTTGTGAGTTAAAAAAAAAATTTTGTTTCGTTACTCCGAAACCATCTCGCCTATTTTGGCCAATAGCGGACTTAACCGAGATATTTATCCCCCTAACCTACTCTGAAAATTTCAACTGCCTAGCTCATTCCGTTCGAGAGTTATTGTAGAAACAAAATATAAAAATTTTCAAAAATTTTTCTTACACTTTACGGTAACCCAATCGATACAAAACTTCACATGCGTCTAAAGGTCATGATTCTACTATTTGATGCTAAATTTTAGTTAGATCGAGTGATCGGTTTCGGAAATATTCATAAAAAACGGTTTTAGTAAAAACGGCCATAACTCCGAAACCGCAAAAGGGTCACTTTCTGCAGCAAAATTTTTTTTTAAGAGAATAATAACATTTCGGGGTGGGGGGGGGGGTTGAACCCCCAAAACCCCACCCCCCTGGCTACGCCCTTGCTTGGGCCCTTGGGCACACAATAATTTGGGACCATGATAATTATTGAACGGAATGAGCTAGACAGTTGAAATTTTCAGAGTTGGTTTTGGATATAAGTATCTAGGTTAAGTTTGATATTGGGCAAAATCGGTGGTTTCGGAGTAACGAAAAAAAAAATTACATTACAAATTTCAAATTCAATTTTTTTTAAGATGCAGCTTCATCATAATAATCCACTGATATCATTATCAACTATAACAAACTAATACTTTCGGAGATTTTTCAATATGTATGATGCAGTCAAAGTTTGAATAATACTCGCTAGTACTTTGACAAGAGCGCCAAAGCTCCTGTCCAAAGAACTTTCCCACTTTTTGCGCCTATGTTCTGGGAAACATCACGGTTGTCATGATAACTTGAGAACGGAAAGAGATAGCGATACAAATCCGATCGAATTGAAACTTGGTGAGTGGTTGTAGAATACAATCCTGTGCACACGTTTGCGAAATTTTGTGATAATCGTATAACTAAAATATTTTTAGAAAATTATTTAATATGATTATGTCACGATAACCTGAGAACGGCATAAGATAGCGACTTGCAATTTTCAGGTTAGGTTGTGCATCTTAATGCAACATTTGAGTTTGTTTATAGGCATAATGGCCCAAACGGTTTTGGAGTTATACCCATCTGAAATTTGGTTGTTGTTTCCTAAATAACTCGAAAAATATCAAACCGATCCAATTTAAATATGGTTATTAACTGAAGAATGCCAACACGGAAATTCTTGAAAAATTTGTGAGGATCGTACTCGGGATCGTATCACTAGAAATTTTTTTAAAAATCATTGAAAAAAATTCTATATATCAGAAACTATTCATCCGACATGGGAGATATTTTGCGAGAGCCTTCAGAACCTATCTCTATTACCAAGTTCCAAGTTTGAACACGATCGGATCTATATTATTTGAGATCTCAGCAGCCTTGTGTGAGTTCAGTAGCTGGATGGGTGATCGTTGGCTCGATAACTCCCGAACGAAAGGAGATGTGGACTTGAAATTTTCAGCGTAAATTTGGTTGAGTGTCCAATACAGGAGAATGGACAATAGAATATACGCACAAAAGCTCCTGACTTCGCGTCAGTGCTTGTTTCTAGATTACTTCAGTTCAGCTTCATGTTAATTGTCCGATTTCTGGCGGATTTTCCATCTACATGGAATTTAGTTCTGAATTCGGAGAAAGAAATTCCAGAATTCCTTCCTATATCATTCTATTAATATTAATGCAATGGGTTTCAATTAATCTAGACCAAGATGCATAGAATAACATGCATCTATATCTAGACCATAGGGAATATGAGCAATGAGGTGATTATGCATAGAGAATTTAGGTCTTGGCACTTGGAACTGGACTCCGGGCTGGACTCTAATGCCGGGTTTATGCATAGATAATTTAGCTCTTAGCACTTAGCTCTTAACTTGACTCCAAGAATGAGTTCTCATATTGGTTGTGCCCATCGGTACAACATACATACATGATTGTTTATATGCGTTTATGCGTAGTCCACTCGTACGATCACGAATCAAACCAATCCGTCCATTACGCGCCATCATACGACCACATTCACATTTCCGAATCAATCTGGACACCTTCCTATGTTTCCTGGTTTTGATTTATGCTCTTACGAGCGTCCGACCATCGTACAACGCACGGTCGTACGATGAACTCCCAATTAGGACTTGTCTATGATTAGGACATAGGGTGAGAACGAGCTCTCCTTAAGACTGGTTTTCCTATCACGCTGACGGTCGGCGCTGACAGTCAGCGCTGATCGGTCAGCTCGGATCGTATCGTTTTCCTATCAGAGAAATAGAAGGATGCTATTGTCTGTTGAATATGAATGTTGAGGCGCGTCGGCGCCAGCTAGTCAGCGGCGCCGACGCGCCTGCGCGTACGGGCGCTTATAGCTCAGCGCTGACGGCCGTCAGCGCTGAGGGATCAGCGTGACTCGAAAACGCTACCTATAGCTACATACATATTGACCCTTCAGCGCCGACCGTCAGCGTGATAGGAAAACCAGCCTCATTCTGAGGTTTTACCGATCGGCACAACCAATCGGAAAGCTCGTTCTTAGAGTTAAGTTCCAAAAGCTAAGTGCTAAGAGCTAAATTCTCTCTGCATAAACCCAACATAAGAATGAGCCCTCCTATTGGTTTTACCGATCTGTACAATCAACAGAAGAGCTCGTTCTTAGAGTCAAGTTCCGAGAGCTAAGTGCTATAAGAGCTAGATTCTACATGCATAATCCCGGCATCAAGTTCCAAGAGCAAAGTGCTAAAAGCTAAATTTCTCTCTTATAGCTCTCCTATAGGTTGTACCGATCGTTAAAAGCCGCTTTACACCACAGAACTTTACACTATGCAATATCGGTGCAATGCAAGAGAAATGCAATGTGAAATGACCCAATGGCGAATGCATGACGGCAATTATCTGATCAGCTGATGCAACTTTTAAAATTAGAGCTGGGGCCATTTTTCATGCAATTATTCGGCAATTCTGGTTTGTTTTTTAGTGACTTTAATGGAAGCCAACATGAATATGATATGATAAAATTCACTAAGTGTTTGACTTAACCTATCATTCGAAGCTTTTTTCAGCTCTATCTATTTTCATCAATTTTATATGGTTTGAATTTTCTTTTATCTCGATGAATTAAGGATGAAGGTATGGGTTCCCAAGTATGTTTAGTCTACAGAAACAGAACAAGTTTAATACTATTATAAAAAGCATGCTCGCTTATATTCCATCAAGTCTGATGATTATCATAATAAAATAGCACGTTCGAGAGCACTGACTGATATTGCCCAATACTTAAACAACTTTTTAGATAATCCTATTCAATAAAAGCTCGCGGAGTGCCCAACTTCTATTAATCGAATGACCCACCTCAGCCTACCTTTTATTTGTTGATATATTTTCTTACCTAAAACACCATTATAATAATTGAAAATTTCCTCTGATCTCATAATGGCAAGTTAATGTCAGCGCAATATAAAAGCTGTGATAAAAGTATAAATCTTGTGTAAATGTAAATTAGCTTTGTATAAATGTGAATTAGTTTTCTTTAAGTTGATCGCACGTCCTTGAAAATAGTATTTCACTTAAATTGCAGTATGGAATAATCATATTCATGCAATGCAATGCGTTGCATTGCTATTGCGTTGCATCAATATTGCCTAGTGTATTCTCTCGGCATAATCCCGGCATTAATCTGCTCTAACTTATCTCTATAAACGGTTATATACAAACCGAAATATTTACTGAATGTCTACGAAATCCACCGAATTAGCTACTAAAATAAAAATAAAGGAAATTCAATTCAAATAATAGTTTATTTATCAAGATTAAATGAGCAATCATGAGAATGAGAACTGCACCATGGAAGAAATCGAATTAAATCTGGCCAATTTTGCCCAATAAAGAACTTAACCGAGATATTCATCTCCCTAACCTACTCTGAAAATTTCAACTACCTAGCTCATTTTGTTCGAGAGTTATTGTGGAAAAACATATTTTAAATTTTCAAAATTTTTTTTTACACTTTGCGGTAATCTTGTCAATACAAAAATTCACGTGCGTATAAAGGTCATGATTCTACAATTTAATGCTAAATTTCAGATAGATCGAACGAACTTGTCCGAGATATTTACGCTCCAAAACCACCTTGCAATTTTCAATCCGCTTTCTCCTTTCGTCCGAGAGTTATCGTGCCTACGGCCGGTCGGCCGGCCGAACAGAATCGATTTCGCACTCGGATTCTTGATCAGTGAGTCTAACCAAATCGTTTGAGACCATTTTCAGCCAAAAATTCCAAAATAACAGACACTTGGGCAAATTGATAAGCACTCTGTTCCGAGGAACTAGAGCGCCAAAAAAACAAGTTTCGTATGACAATTGCCCAAAACAGGTTTAAAGTACCTACAAATAGTAGATATTCCATAAAACATGTATTAAAGAAGACAAGAAATAATGAAAAAATTACCTTGTAATCGATCAAAAATTTCCTCATCTACGTTCACCAAATTTGCTCCTCTCTCGAACTACAGAATTATGCTTTCAATACTTACGTAATATTTTCAAACATTTTCGGGTGAGGTCCCCGTTGCATCGCTAAAATACGAGTATTTCAACCCCAATATTTTTGAAGTTACAATATTCCCTTATGTCAAGTTGACATTATGAAAATTCATACATAGAATAATTATATCAATCTGTGAAATACGATTTACATTGAAATTTTGAAAAATTATATCTCCTAAAGTACTATTTTGCTAGAGTTAAAAATTATATGAATGGATTCTTATGATAAAACTGCTTATTAAAAAAAATTTAACTTGGAATTTGTTTAGTAAAAAAAAAATTTTTTTTTTATTACTCCGAAACCTTCTGTCTGGTTTTGCCCAGTAACGAACTTAGCCGAGATATTCATCCCCCAAACCTACTCTGAAAATTTCAACTGTCTAGCTCATTCTGTTCGAGAGTAATCGTGCCTACGGCCTGCCGGACCGGCCGGCCGGACAGAATGAATTTCGACCACGGCTTCTTGATCAGTGAGTCGAACCAAATCGTTTAAGACCATTTTCATCGAAAAATTCGAAAATTACAGACATTTGGGCAAATTGATAAGCACTCAGTTCCGAGGAACTAGAGCGCCAATAATAATTCTGAAGATTGTCGTCGAGTGTCTGATGAAGGACTCTAATAGAGACTCGGAAACGTTACGAAATAGTTGTTTCATCGTTTATGTTGTTTCGTTATTATTGGTTAGGCAACATCGTTCCATAGATTGCTTCTGACAGATAGCTTTACAACAACAATAAATTATATGTTCTGAGGATATTAGGTATGTTCAGGTTGAATTATAGCATATCTATACAGGGTGGTCCAGATCTTAACCAAGAAATTTGAACCACGTATTCTACATCAAAAATAAGAACCTAGTTTGTCATATAAACATATGTCGAAAAATGCTTCCTCTCCGAGATACAGGGTGTAAAAATTATTAAAAAAAAAAGTTTTTTTTTCCTTTACTTCGAAGTTCTTCTTCAAATTCGTATTTGAGTGAGGCTATTAACGCTTATTTTTTCGTAATTACACATTTTTTACAAAGATAGTCTTATTATTACGAGTATTATTATTATGTACCATATCAAATTTTAGCGATTTGCTCATGCATGAGAGTGTTTAATTTTTTTACTCGGAAACGGTGCCTCGTACGTCAAAAAGTCAGGAGAATTAATTTGCTTCAAATTAAATAAGGATTTCAACAATAAATTTTATTGTTCCAAAAACCAGTGGAGTATCATTATTTTTCTCTAAGAATATTCATTCTCGATGCAGTAAGGACACCTCTGGTGAAATAAAAAAAAAACTATTTTATTCAAAAAGTGCCTCTTGATCCTTAAAACCTCTGTCCCAAATTTCATAAAAATATTTCAGGAAGTGTAAAAGTTATTAGTAAAAAACATTTTTTTTTCTATAATTTTAACACCCTGTATCTCAGAGAGAAAGCATTTCTCGACATATATTTATATGACAAACTAGGGCTTATTTTTGACGTAGAATACGAGGTTGAAGTTTCTTGGTTACGATCTGGACCACCCTGTATAAGATATAGTTTGAGGTCTATTTCCAATAACTTGCGTGCTAGCTATTCCTACTCCGTCAATCTAGTCAGGTATCCTGATATCCTCCTCTATGCTTATTTCAGAACGTAGTATTGCGTCGATGGTCTCGCAATAGTGTCCTCTTTCCCTCGGTGCTCGTGGTCTGCAACCCTCGATTGGAAGTCCCACAACGGTGTTTACTGACAACCTTGTATATATTCAGGATCTGCATCACTGCGTTGGCTGTCTCACAGCGTTACTTATGGACCACCTTGTATATACTCGAATGCCTCAGTGCTACTCTTCCTAACATAAAAACCCTGATGACAGAAAAGAAACCATCAGTGACTCCTCCCAGATAGGAAATAAATGAATTTCTCCAACACATAATAATTTCGGTTATCAGAATATCAAACAGACCAGTTATTCGTTGTTATTCAATATTTATATACTTAGTACATACCCTGGTAGTCGGGTTTATCCTGTATAAGTTCGCTTCAAAACTAAATCTGGCTGTGCCTCCACCAAATAATTCAAGCACACAGCAACGTTCTGGATACAGAAAAATAATTTAAACCTGAATTGTTTCTACTGGAAATGATGAGAATAGAACATTTAACACATACCTGTCAAAGTCACCAAGATCATTCACGTGTTCAACTTGGATTTGCAAAAGGTCTTTAAATCCTCTTTCGAGACAAGTGATGGTTACCAGTTATCTTTCCAAATCAAACCAATATAACCCTCACTCTTAATTTGATTTTCGAAACTATATCAAACTAAGAAGATTTCAATCATTCTTACAAAGTTTCGAAAATGCGTATAACCTATGCTTTCTTCGTCGAACCTTCACAAAAATGGACGATCTCATCTGACTGACGCCGACTCTAAGAAAACGAAACAATATTGCCAACTCATTCGGCTCTTAGAATACAATAATTCCTTATGCGTCGATTGGTACTGTTGAGACCCGACCTATAATTTAATGTCAATGCAAACAACAACCTTATCGCAAGCAAAACATAAACAAACTCATGCCCAGGTCAAAAAGGAACGTTACAAAATCCCCCCTTGCTTGAAGAAATTTACATAGTAAATTTCACTTAGGGACTAAAATACATAATTCGACAGTATCCAAAAAAAATCAAAGAGACCGGGTCACTGTGCGTGGCCAGGTACCAATAGCAAAAACTAACTAATTACACCTCTTCCATTCCAATTCCAGCCATTACAATTTCAGTTCGTACTCCATCATACACATCAACACTCGTTCCTTTCATTCACCGATTCTCACCAGTTAGCCCCACGACTGGCAACGTACGGTCCCAAGGGACTAACCCTTGTGGAGGGACTCGCCGGCCCTGAGCCACACCACAGCCAGAAGGCAAGATACGACGAGTTCACCACAGACGAGCAGGAGCCCCCCACATTAGCGGCAAGGTTAGGCGGTCACCGTCCCAGGCCTGGCAAGAAGTTCTCCCAAAGAACGAGTGCCGTACCGTGGCATCCCTGTCATCGAAGTCAGATCCCTCTAGCTCCCGGTACAGTCCAGGAAGCCTGTGCTAACCCAGATGTGCATCAGGTCTATAGGTGGCGAGTTTCGGGTTTCATCCTCCATCAACCATAGCCTATAGCCTTCATTCACACACACGCAAGCAACCCGGTACCACCCCAAAACCTATTCAGAGATGACCGCCAGCAATGATACGCGACTGTAGAAATCAGTATGGGACCGGCCACACAAAAAAAATATGATTTAAGGCCAGAAAATGGTAAGGAAATGTTCGTTTACCAGTTGAACAGTGCGTGGGGCTAGATGTTCAGCTCTCACCTCGTCTGCACAACAATAAGGAAATTTGAATAAAAAAAAACGTTAAAGTCGATCTCACACTAAAAACTCACTCGGGATCATGCAGACGACCACCCACAAAATAGTCAAGGCAGCACCCAAGTGCTCACTCTTTCACTCGCGATCAATCGGCAATCAAAAACAAAAACAAAACTGGCATCCAATCAAAAAAAAAAACACCCGATTCACAAATATATCCGATTCACTATATGCCAATCATTCTCCAATAATTTCCTATATCTAAAATAAACATATCCTATTTATACTTCCGGCAATTCATAGGCCTTCAGATCTTTGATATGCCATACTCCTCTCATATTATCTTTGTCATCTTTGAGTTCGTACGTCCAAGGCGATCTGGAAGTATTGAGAAATCTTTACTTCACACTCGTTATCGGCAAATTGGATTATGGCAGCCTCATTCGGATTCCAATATACGACTGTCCTCTAAGTGTGCCCAGCGAATCCATAGGAGGATTTCGCGCTCTTGTTCCACGGAACAGAGTTATCAATTTGCCCAAATGTCTGTAATTTTCGAATTTTGGGCTGGAAATTGTCTCAAACGATTTGGTCCGACTCACTGATCAATAATCCGTGGTCGAAATCGATTCTGTCTGGCCGTCCGGCCATCCGTTAACACGATAACTCTCGAATAAAAGGAGTTAGAGGATTTAAATTTTCAGAAAAGGTTTGTAGCATAAATATTTCGAACGAGTTCGTTAACGGGCGAAATCCACCAAGCGGTTTCGGAGTTATGGCCATTTATAGTAAAAACATTTTTTATGAATATTTCCGAAACCGATCGCTCGATCTATCTGAAATTCATCATCAGATTGTAGAATAATGATATACGCATGCGAAAGTTTGTATTGATCGGGTAGCCGTAAAGTGTCAAAAATTTTGGTTTTGAATTTTGTTTCTACAATAACTCTCGAACAGAATGAGCTAGACAGTGGGAATTTTCAGAGTAGTTTTGAGAGCTAAATATCCCAGTTGATTTTTTTAGTGGGTAAAATAGGTTGGATGGTTTCGGAGTAACGAAAAAATAAATTTTTTTTACTCACATATTTCATATTCAATTTTATTTTAAGATGCAGTTTCACCATAGAAATCCATTGATATCATTTTCAACTCTAACGTGCTAATATTTTCGGAGATATAATTTTTCGAAATTTCAATAATTAATTGTACTTCTATGTTTTCACAGAATGTTACAATTATTCTATCTATGAATCATTATATGACTATGTTCATACTCGTACATGTCATCTTGTTCTATAAGAGAGAGTCAAATTCATTTCAGCTATTTTAATTTGATTTCTTCCATGGTGCAGTCCTCATTCTTAGATTGCTCATTTAATTTTTATAAATAAAGTATTATTTGAATCGAATTTCATTTATGATGCAGTTCTATCATAAGAATCCATTGAAATAATTCCCAACTCTGAGAAACGAATACTTTCGGAGATATAATTTGTCTTAAGTAATCATTAAAGGATACTGTGGGAGGTATACTCATTATTAAACGGTTTTTTTCTGGTACTCAAACAAGCTCTGCGGACAGGAGCTTTCTGGCACCCTTGTTCAAACAGACAAATTATATTATTGAAAGGTTTTTCTGGGTTTTCTTTCCCAAACTCTGAAAAATTTCTATGAAATAAAAATTTATTATTTTGTGATTTGTTACTGCGTAAGAAACACAGGATATTTGTCAGAAGCAATCAATTGAACAATGTTGCCTAACAAACAACAACGAAACAACATCAACGAAGATACAACTATATCGTAACGTTTCGGAGTCTATATCAGACTCCTTCGTCAGACGCTTAATGAAAATCGTTAGAATTATTTTGTTGATAGTTATGTTGTGAAATTCAAGAATTGTCACATTGACAGTATTTAAAAATCATAGCTAACATAGTTTTACTTCGCATAGAAATTTCCAAGTTCCAACTCTTTTTTTTTAATAAATTTAGACAAACATGGTCAATACCAATTGAGCAATTTGCAAAATTGCATTCTCTGTTCAATAAAATACAAATGGACCCCTTAAGTTTCCTTTTCATAAATTCAGGTTCTGTCATTAGAATCTTTGTATTACTCCAATCCATCATGTATTAACATGTATGTACAATCCAAGGAGATCACATGATGGATTGGAGTAATACAAAGATTCTAATGACAGAACCTGATTTTATGAAAAGAGAATGCAATTTTGCAAATTGCTCAATTGGTATTGACCATATTTGGCTAAATTTATTAAAAAAAGGAGTTGGAACTTGGAAATTTCTATGCGAAGTAAAACTATGTTAGCTATGATTTTCAAATACGGTCAATGTTACAATTCTTGAATTTCACAAAATAACTATCAACAAAATAATTCTAACGATTTTCATTAAGCGTCTGACGAAGGAGTCTGATATAGGCTCCGAAACGTTACGATATAGTGGTTTCTTCGTTGATGTTGTTTCGTTGTTGTTTGTTAGGCAACATTGTTCAATTGATTGCTTCTGACAAATATCCTGTGTTTCTTACGCAGAAGCCAATCACAAAATAATTAATTTTTATTTTATAGATATTTTTCAGAGTTTGGGAAAGAAAACCCAGAAAAAACCTTTCAATAATATAATTTGTCTGTTTGAACAAGGGTGCCAGAAAGCTCCTGTCTGCAGAGCTTGTTTGAGTACCAGAAAAAAACCTTTTAATAATGAGTATACCTCCCACAGTATCCTTTAATGATTGTTTAAGTAGGTACGTCTCTTTTCGGCAAACGGGTAAATACCCTGAACGTGGAGCTAATCTTTCCTCAATTATGAGTGATATGCGAATATCATCGTTGGCCGAAAGACATGGAAACCAATGTGCTAAATTCGCCTGGAGGCTGCTGTTGAGTCACCTCGACTCGCCCTACTTGTTGTCCAGAATGAACATTATAATTTCAAGGATGGTCTCTAGGTCTGCTCCTGTTTTTCATTTGCCAACACCTCGTCCAAACTTGTATATCGTATGTGTAAGAGTATGTATAAGAGAGAGTCAAATTCATTTCAGCTATTTTAATTTGATTTCTTCCATGGTGCAGTCCTCATTCTTAGATTGCTCATTTAATTTTTATAAATAAAGTATTATTTGAATCGAATTTCATTTATGATGCAGTTCTATCATAAGAATCCATTGAAATAATTCCCAACTCTGAGAAACGAATACTTTCGGAGATATAATTTGTCTTAAGTAATCATTAAAGGATACTGTGGGAGGTATACTCATTATTAAACGGTTTTTTTCTGGTACTCAAACAAGCTCTGCGGACAGGAGCTTTCTGGCACCCTTGTTCAAACAGACAAATTATATTATTGAAAGGTTTTTCTGGGTTTTCTTTCCCAAACTCTGAAAAATTTCTATGAAATAAAAATTTATTATTTTGTGATTTGTTACTGCGTAAGAAACACAGGATATTTGTCAGAAGCAATCAATTGAACAATGTTGCCTAACAAACAACAACGAAACAACATCAACGAAGATACAACTATATCGTAACGTTTCGGAGTCTATATCAGACTCCTTCGTCAGACGCTTAATGAAAATCGTTAGAATTATTTTGTTGATAGTTATGTTGTGAAATTCAAGAATTGTCACATTGACAGTATTTAAAAATCATAGCTAACATAGTTTTACTTCGCATAGAAATTTCCAAGTTCCAACTCTTTTTTTTTAATAAATTTAGACAAACATGGTCAATACCAATTGAGCAATTTGCAAAATTGCATTCTCTGTTCAATAAAATACAAATGGACCCCTTAAGTTTCCTTTTCATAAATTCAGGTTCTGTCATTAGAATCTTTGTATTACTCCAATCCATCATGTATTAACATGTATGTACAATCCAAGGAGATCACATGATGGATTGGAGTAATACAAAGATTCTAATGACAGAACCTGATTTTATGAAAAGAGAATGCAATTTTGCAAATTGCTCAATTGGTATTGACCATATTTGGCTAAATTTATTAAAAAAAGGAGTTGGAACTTGGAAATTTCTATGCGAAGTAAAACTATGTTAGCTATGATTTTCAAATACGGTCAATGTTACAATTCTTGAATTTCACAAAATAACTATCAACAAAATAATTCTAACGATTTTCATTAAGCGTCTGACGAAGGAGTCTGATATAGGCTCCGAAACGTTACGATATAGTGGTTTCTTCGTTGATGTTGTTTCGTTGTTGTTTGTTAGGCAACATTGTTCAATTGATTGCTTCTGACAAATATCCTGTGTTTCTTACGCAGAAGCCAATCACAAAATAATTAATTTTTATTTTATAGATATTTTTCAGAGTTTGGGAAAGAAAACCCAGAAAAAACCTTTCAATAATATAATTTGTCTGTTTGAACAAGGGTGCCAGAAAGCTCCTGTCTGCAGAGCTTGTTTGAGTACCAGAAAAAAACCTTTTAATAATGAGTATACCTCCCACAGTATCCTTTAATGATTGTTTAAGTAGGTACGTCTCTTTTCGGCAAACGGGTAAATACCCTGAACGTGGAGCTAATCTTTCCTCAATTATGAGTGATATGCGAATATCATCGTTGGCCGAAAGACATGGAAACCAATGTGCTAAATTCGCCTGGAGGCTGCTGTTGAGTCACCTCGACTCGCCCTACTTGTTGTCCAGAATGAACATTATAATTTCAAGGATGGTCTCTAGGTCTGCTCCTGTTTTTCATTTGCCAACACCTCGTCCAAACTTGTATATCGTATGTGTAGGAGTGCGAATGCATTCTGAATGAACATGTTCTTTTAGTCACTGACTCACTGATATTGTTGTATATTATTTAAGAAAACTGATATTATTTTTGGTGTTTTTATTTTTTTGGCATATTTTGAGAATGTAGGTACTTATATAAAATGCCCTATAATTGGGATTATTCCTGTTGGGTAAATAAAGTTATATTATTATTATTATTACTACAGCCCTAGCTCAGGGAGAGGGGTAAGAACGTACTAGAGGTTGAAGGGTAGTAGAATTGGGGCAAGGTCGATGTTGGGCCGCCGAGCACGATTAACTTATGACGGGGCTCGAGGGAATCCGTAGAATCGTTAAGGAATTGGATTTCCTCCTTAGACGTGTGTGAACAAAGACTGTAAGATGGTATAGACTTGGAATATACAATTTTATAGTATTGAGACTATTAGGAACATCAGTAATCGACGGTATTTGATATGTTATAACGACGGCAAAGTCAAAAAACCAATTGTAATGCTCAAGTTCAAAAGAATATATATATATGTATATATACACTCATAATCCGCCATTCGGAGGCCCAAAAATGCATATTCCGCAGCTTACCGGAAGCCCGCACCACCTTTGGGAGGCCTGACTTCGGGCTTCCCAAAACTAACGTGTATAAATCGGTCTGTAGATTCCTGACACCTCAGGGACCATTTTCCCAAGTTTTTGCCCGGGCACCAAAAATGCCTTATACATCTCAAAACATACGCGATCGGGTTCACGGAACGTCCGCGCTCAGAGCGCTTCGGTCGGTCTGCATAAACTTTATATACGTTCTATAGATTTTACGCCTTCTACGAAGCCCGTATAGGTTCATCTGCATATGGGAGTCCCATACATTTGACATCATCGCAGATAATAATACCCCATCCAAAATTGTAGCGCCACTCACATATTCTAACACAGTTCGGTTAATTGAGACAATATTGAGGTTTAATTTCAAATATCATAGAGGGCTCATTTCAAGAGAACACTTTTGTCAGTATTTTACTGTTGCTATCATACGAAAATTTGACTAGGAGAATATGAAAAATAATTTTGTTAATTTCATTTCTCTTCACATCGTAATTTTTTTAAATAGCTATAGGGGACTTAATTTTTGCGCTTATGTTCTGAGGAACATCGCGTTATCATTTTGCCCAAATGTCTGTTATTTTCGAATTTTTCGCCGAAAATGGTCTCAACCGATTAGGTTCGACTCCCTGATCAAGAATTCGAGGTCAAATTTGACTCTGTCCGGCCGGCCCTGCGGCCGGCCATTGCCACGATAACTTGAGAACGGAAAGAGATAGCGACTTGAAATTTTAAGGGTGGGTGGTGCACCTCAATAGGACGGAGAAGTTCGTTAATAATCGAATAATCTGCCCAACGGTTTTCGAGTAATAATTTTGTCTACAACCAATACTGGTCCGATCAAATTGAAACTTGGTGAGTAGTTGTAAAATATAAACCATAGTACGTTTGTCAAATTTTGTGAACTTCGTATTGCTAAAAAAATTTAAAAAAATTATTAAAAAATATTTACGTCACGATAACCTAAGGACAGAAAGAGATAGCGACTTGAAATTTTCAGGTGAAGTTGAGAATCTTAATGCGCCATTTGAGTTCGTTTATTATAGGCATAATCGGAAAAATGGATCTGGAGTTATAACCATCTGAAATTTGGATGTTATTTCCTCAATAACTCGAAAAATACAAAACCGATCCAACTCAAACATGGTTATTAGTTATAGAATGGCAACGCAAAAATTCTTGCAAAATTTTGTGAGGATCGTATTACTAGAAAATTTTTGAAAAATCATAGAAATTTTTTTTCAAAATCATTGAAAAAATTCTATATATCAGAAATTATTCTTCCGATATCGCTAAAATTTTGCGAGAGCCTTCAGAACCCAACTCTTCTATAAAGTTCCATGGTTGAACATGATCGGATGTATATTGTTGGAGATCCGAGCAGCCTTGTGTGAGTTCAGTAGCTGGATGGGTGAGCGTTGCCTCGACAACTCTCAAACGAAAGGAGAAAGTGACTTGCAATATTCAGGATAGATTGCATATTTGAATGGGAGAGTTAAGTTGGCTGTTGGCCATAATCGGCCCAACGGTTTCGGAGTTATACCCATCTGGAATATTATTTCCTCGATAACTCAAAAAATATAGACTCGATCGAATTGAAGCTTGGTGAGTAGTTGTAGAATATCGACAGGAAGACGTGTGTGAAATTTTGTGGGGGCCGTACCACTAGAAAATTTTTTAAAAATTAGGAAAAATATTATGTATCCCATGATTCCTTGAGAACGGAAAAAAATAGCGACTTGCAGTTTTCAGGGTAGATTACGCATCCGAATACGACATTTGAGTTCGTTAACCAGCATAATCGGCCAAATGGTTTTGGAGTTATATCAATCTGAAATTTGGTTGTTGTTTCCTCAATAACTCAAAAAATACAAATCCGATCCAATTCAAATATGGTTATTAGTTGTAGAATGCCAACGCAAAAATTCTTGCGGAATTTCGTAAGGATCGTAGCACCAGAAATTTTTTTAAAAATCATTGAATAAAAATGGTTCAAGCACTTGAAGTCAGAAGCTTTTTCGTGTATGTTCTCTTGTCCATTCTCCTTTATTGGACTTAATCTAATTTACCATGGTGAATTCTATTGTCTGTTCTCCTGTATTGGACACCCTTAAATTACCATGGTAAATTCGATTAAGAGTGTCCTATACAGGAGAATGGTCAAGAGAACATACGCGCTAAAGCTTCTGAATTCACGTCAGTTGAACAAGTTTTTTTTTACTAGTGTGAAAAATTGATTTTTAACTGATTTGAGAGAACTCATGAATAGAACACCTAATTTATTTTGAGCCTCCTAGGAGTCAGTTTTAATTGGAATTTTGCACGGTCCAAGAGGTGATTATTGGTAACCTAATTACCGAATTCAATTCTATCATATCAGTATGCTTCGAGTTATCGGAAAAACTAATTTTTCAAATTTTCGAATGTCTTTTTCTGTTCCCAGTAACCCAATCAATACAAAACTGTGCGTACATTCCACTCGTAATTAAATTTATTCTAAATAATCATTAAAGGATACTGTGGGAGGTATATTCATCATTGAATGGTTTCACGTTACGATATAGTTGTTTCTTAATTGATGTTGTTTCGTTGTTATTTGTTAGGCAACATTGTTCGATTGATTGCTTCTGACAAATATCTTGTGTTTCTGAAGCAGAGCAAATCACAAAATAATTAAGTTTTAATTTTATAGATATTTTTTATAAGAGTTTGGGAAAGAAAACTCAGAAAGAAACCATTCAATGATAAATTAATTCTTCCTGAATTTCAGTTACATAAACTCAGTAGTCTCGACAATATTCGAATAAAAGCATTTAATCCAAATGGCCATAACATCGAACCCATTCAGCCGTTTTTGCCCGTCAGCAAACTAAACCCAGATTTTCATGCACCAAACTTACCCTGCAAATTTAATTTCTAAGTCATATCGTTCGAGAGTTATAGTGCTATATACCTATATAAATTTAAAAATTTGTTTTCTCCGAAAATATTCACCGGAGCACAAACATATTTCATACTCGTATTACTTATACCCATACCTACATCCCCTGAAAAATTCATCGACTCTCCGAGGGGCTGCGGGCAGCTTTTTCTACCCTAAAATTTCTAAATTTCATATCTTCGGAACTATTCGCCGGAGCACATACAGATTTCATTCACGTCATGCTTGTACCCATACCCATATCCCCTGAAAAATTTATCATCTTCCCAAGAGGCTGCGGGATAGTTTTTCCAACCCTTAAATATCAAAATTTAATATCTCCGGAAATATTCACCGGAGCACATGCAGATTTTATATGTGGCTTAATTATACCGATAACGACATCCCCTGAAAATATTATGGACTTCTCGAAGGTTATTTCAACACTTAAATTCAAAAATTTATTATATTCGGAACTATTCGCCGGAGCAGGTAAATATTTCATACATGTATTACTTAACTTATACCCATACCTATATCCTCTGAAAAGTTCATTAACTTCCCGAGGGCTCAAGTGTAGTTTTTTAAACCCTTAAATTCCAAAATTTGATATATCCGAAACTATTCGCCGGAGCACATACAGATAAGTGGACAAGTGAATATATTATACCGATAACCCTGAAAAAAATGATCGATTTCACGAGGGGCTGCGGGGTAGTTTTTTCAACCCTTAAATTTTAAATTTTAATACTATTCTCCGCAACACATACAGACTTTGTATTTGCGTTAAATATACCGATAACCACAGCCCCTGAAAAAAAAGTTCTATTTGACGGAGCACATACAGATTTTGTCTATGGGTAGTAACCATTAAATTTCAAAATTTAATATCTCCAGAATTATTCGCCGGAGCTCATACAGAATTCATACACTTATTAATTATACCCATAACCATATACTCTGAAAGCACTACCTATAACCCCTGAAAAATGTATCGACTTCCCAAGTGAGTTTTTAAACTCTTAATATTCAAAATTTAATAACTCCGGAACTATTCACCGGAGCTCATAAATATTTCATATACGCATTACTATTTCCCTACCAATATCTCCTGAAAAATTTATCGACTTCCCGAGGGGCTGCAGGATAGTTTTTCAACCCTAAAATATTTAAATTTAATATATCCGGAACTGATCGCCTGCGCACATAAATATTTAATACATGTATTATTCATACCCATACCCATATCCACTAAAAAAATTATCGACTTTCAGAGGGTTTGCGGGGTAGTGTTCTCAACCCTTAAATTTCAAATTTTAATATCTCCGGAACTATTCGCCGCAGCATAAACAGCATAAACATACTTTACGTGGGTTAAATATACCGATAACGGGATCGCCTGATTAAATTATTGACTTCCCGAGGGGTTGCTGGGTAGTTTCTTCAACCCCTAAATTTTATAATTTATAATCACCGGAACTATTCCCGGAGCACATACAGACTTTGTATTTGCGTTAAATATACCGATAACAACAGCCCCTGAAAAAATGATCCCCGTCCCGTAGAGCTGCAGGGTATTTTTTTCAACCCTTAAATTTAAAAATGTAATATCTACTAGCCAGAGCACTAAAAAGATTTTGTATATGGGGTACTAATACCGATAAAGATATTTCCTGAATGAATGTCTTCCCGAGGGGCTGCGGGATAGTTTTTTCAACCCTTGAATTTCGAAATTTAATATATCCGGAACTATTCGTTGGAGCACATACAGATTTTTCATGTGAATTAAATATACCGATAACATTATCCCCTGAAAAAATGATCGACTTCTGTAAGGGCTAGGGGGGTACTTTTTTCAACCCTTAAATTTCAAAATTCAATATCTCCGGAACTATTCCCATATTTCATACACGTGTTACATAAGCCCATAACCATATCCATATCCTGAAAAATGTATTGACTTCCCGAGGGGTTGTTCAACGCTTAACTTTTAAAATTTAATATCTCCGGAACTATACGCCGGAGGACATTACATATTACTTAAACCCCATATCTGTAACGCCTGAAAGATTTATCGCTTCCCAAGGGACTGCAGGGTAGTTTTTTCAACCCAATTCAGGGGATATAGGTATGTGTTTAAGTAATAAGTGTATGAAATCTGTATGTGTTCCGGCGAATAGTCCCGGAGATAATAAATTTTCAAATTTAAGGGTCGAAAAATCTGCCCCGCAGCCCATCGGGAAGTCCATAACATTCTTAGGGAATGTCGTGATTGGTATAGTTAACCAACATACGAAATCTGTATTTGCTCCGGCGAATAGTTCCGTAGATGAAATGCAGGGTGAAACTTTAAGTTGTTCATTAATTTTAACCATAGATTATCAACATTAAATGAAACACTTTTTGCTTCACCATTTTTATGAATTCGGCTCAGGTAAAAAGATACAGCCTGTTGAAATTTAAAAAAACCTGTTTTTATTTTATGGCTTTGACATCCTTTTCCTGAATAAAATGAATGTGTGTGAAGGAAACTTCACGCCAAAGTTTCCTATAACTATGATACATATTTTCCAAATATTAGTTTCTTCCTACTTCTAGTGTTTTTCTAGCCATAGACTCGTCGATTCATAAAACTAAACGAAATTACAATAAAGAAGGTAATGTTCTTTTTGAGACAATTTAAGAATATCCAATCGTTTTAGAACATTGAATTATTCTTCATCATTCCTTCTTAAGCGCTCCGTTTTTGAGATGTTCTTCATTGAATGTTATAAAACGGTAAACTACCGAAATTTCACTACTTTTATGGATCCGTCCCTGAGCGTTGGAATCCCGCATCAAACTGTAAACCACTTTTCCGTGCATTTTTCTCGTCCAGCATTAATCTTATAGATAATTTATATGCAGGAGTGTATTAGCACATTCTGAAATCTTTAGACGCATTGAACTTTTTATCTGAGCTAAATTTGAAATAATTGTAACTGAACAAAGTGTTTCATTGGATGAGAGGAATCTATGGTCAAAATTAATGTACAACTTTAAGACTCATCCTTGTATATTGAAATTTAAGGGTTGGAAAAACTACCCCTCAGCCCACCCGGGAAGTTGACAAATTTTTCAGGGATTATTGGTATGGGTATAAGTAATACGTGTATGAGACCTGTATGTGCTCCTGCGAATAGTTCCAGAGATATTAAATTTTGACATTCAAGGGCTGAAAAAACAACCCTGCAGTGCCTCGGGAAGTCAATCATTTTCTCAGGGGATATTTTTATTGCTAAACCCACATCCCAAACAGGTACGTGCTTTGGCGAACATAAGCTTATGAATGAGAAATCAGCCTGCAGCCATGGTCAGGAGCGTTCGGGTGTTTCCGCCAAAAAGTCTGCTGAAATAGTCTGCTAGGTTCATAGCGATGTCTCACGACTCCGTTCGAACAATGATATTAGCAAATTGTCCTACTCTGGTCCTGATACTTTCAATTACTCAGAAGAAAACTTAACAGAAGGGGTGATATAGTTGCAAAATTCGAAATCCGATAGTTGACTGTTTCAAGATTTATGGATGTTTTGTGCATATTATCTTTATTCAGGTCTCACATACCCTCATGAAATACTATATGAAATTGAGTATAAATATAGAAAGCGAAACCACGTGCAATAAATCATTGTTCACCAAGGAACTCAAATTTTAAAATGAAATAATTCCAAAAATACAAATCCGATCGAAATCAATCCGATAGTCGATTGTGAAATGCTGGATCGAAGGTTATTGTCGAATTTCAGCGATATCTGACAGATAGTTTCCGAAATATAAAATTTAAATTTTAGAAGGAAAATACCGGAGACCTTATTTGTTCTGAATGAATTAAGCTTTTTTCATTTATTTATGAACAAATGACGAACTGTCCATAATAGTCGAGGTCGCGAATTAATATCCGAGGAAAAGCTGAGGGTAGCAAGCAGGCGAAACAATACACAGTTTTTCGCTGAGGTGCATATCACATTTTTTCGTAGAACTCTACATACAGTTGATAATAATTTTATAAATAATTGGTTCAAGCCATGTGGACAGATGCTTCTTGGCGCTCTTCTTCAAACAGACAAATTATATCTCCGAAAGTATTGATTTCTCAGAGTTGGGAATTATATCAATGGATTCTTATGATAGAACTGCGTCATGAAAGATATTGAATTTAAAAAAAGTATCGTTTAAAAAAATTACTTCAAAAATTATAATTAAAAAAAACATAGAAGTACGATTTATTACTGAAATTTCGAAAAATAATATCTCCGAAAGTATTAGTTTGTTAGAGTTGAAAATTATATCAGTGGATTTCTTATGGTGAAACTGCATCTTGAAAAAAATTTAATTTGAAATTTGTAAGTTGAAAAAAATTTTTTTTTCCGTTACTCCGAAACCATGAGGCCTATTTTGCCCAATAACGAACTCAACCGAGATATTTATCTCCCAAACCTACGCTGTAAATTTCAACTACCTAGCTTGTTTTGTTCGAGTGTAATTGTAGAAACAATATGTGAAAAATTTAAAACATTTTTTTTACACTTCACGGCAACCTGATCAATACAAAACTTCGCATGCATATAAAGGTCATTATTTTACAATTTGGTGCCAAATTTCAAAGAGATCGAGTGATCAGTTTCGGAAATATTCATAAACATTTTTTTTACTAAAAATGTTCATAACTCCGAAGCCGCTTGGTGGATTTCGCCCGTTAACGAACTTGTCTGAGATATTCACGCTCCAAACCTACCCTGCAAATATCAATCCTCTAACTCCTTTCGTTCAAGAGTTATCGTGTTAACGAACCGACCGTCCGGACATAATTGATTTCGACCACGGATTCTTGATCAGTGCGTCGAATCAAATCGTTTGAGACCATTTTCAGAAAAATATTCGAAAATTACAGACATTTGGACAAATTGATAAGCACTGTTCCGAGGAACAAGAGCACCAAAAACATAATAATATGTTATTTTTCATAGAGGTCGACGAGGAAAGTATTTTTAAATGGTATACTATGAATAGGAAAAAAAAATTGTTGCGAAACAAATTTAAGTGGTGGCTATTTCTTCTATCCCTTGCAAACACAATAGAACACATTTAATGATGAATATACCTCCCACAGTATCCTTTAATGATTACTTACAATAGAATAGTACTCAACATTTTCTGAGTGCCTTCTCGCTCGTATATAATGTCCTCTTAATTTAATTCATTGTTTTTAGTTGGTTGAAATAAAATGTAAATTGGTTTTCCGGTGCCATCTTTAGGGGGCTGTATATATTAAGGGGCTGCCCAACAATAGCATATAAAAAACCCTCCCTATTTTCAACAAAACCTCTCAAATTCACAATTATTGATTAACACCCTGTATATAGAGACATCGAATATTTAGAACATATCTCTTGAAACTGTTAAATTCGTATAGAATTCGATGGAAATTTAGGCGATCATAGTCACAACACCGCCGGGCTTCCGATAATCGTACAAATGCATACTTTTTACACAGAGGGCGTCATATCCACCTAGAAACGTGTCGGGATTCCGAAAATCTTCAATTCATATATTTTTTTGTATATACAAAATAATCTTCCCCTCTGAAATTGCTCTTGAAGATATGACTGTTCTGAATGTTTTCCAAACAAATACACTCTCCTAAACCAATCAGAAAGGGCGGGCCTCCGGTTGCCTGTGCAACGTACCGGGCCTGGTAGAAGCCGCGTTATGAGTATATATATATATATATACTCACTCATTTGCTTTATATATATATATATATATATATATAAAGCAAATGAGTGAGTTTCGCTTTTATGGAAAGCTAACCACTAGACATGAATAATAATAGGACTAGCAGGGACCGCAGTTAAGAGTCATCCACAAAGTGTAATTTCATCAACGCTGACTAGCAACATACCGCGGTTTCATCCTTATTAGGAATCGTCAGTGGTGCATAAGTCTACCGCCGATGGAAGAATACACCTCGAAGGAGCCGCTTTATCGAACTCCAGGTATAACCTCTGAGTACAAAGTACACAGAGCGACACCTAGCGTTCAACCAACCAGGCTCCCGTTGCGGAAAACTCAAAACATAGATCCCTGCGTACATTCTTTGTTCCAAACGTGACTAATTGCAGAATTCTATTTTGAATTCCTCGCAGACGCCACGAGGAACGTGAAAACGCCCTGGTTTTAGTGCGCAATGCGCAGAAATGAATAAAGCAAATGAGTGAGTTTCGCTTTTATGGAAAGCTAACCACTAGACATGAATAATAATAGGACTAGCAGGGACCGCAGTTAAGAGTCATCCACAAAGTGTAATTCCATCAACGCTGACTAGCAACATACCGCGGTTTCATCCTTATTAGGAATCGTCAGTGGTGCATAAGTCTACCGCCGATGGAAGAATACACCTCGAAGGAGCCGCTTTATCAAATTCTGCAATTAGTCACGTTTGGAACAAAGAATGTACGCAGGGATCTATGTTTTGAGTTTTCCGCAACGGGAGCCTGGTTGGTTGAACGCTAGGTGTCGCTCTGTGTACTTTGTACTCAGAGGTTATACCTGGAGTTCGATAAAGCGGCTCCTTCGAGGTGTATTCTTCCATCGGCGGTAGACTTATGCACCACTGACGATTCCTAATAAGGATGAAACCGCGGTATGTTGCTAGTCAGCGTTGATGGAATTACACTTTGTGGATGACTCTTAACTGCGGTCCCTGCTAGTCCTATTATTATTCATATATATATATATATATATATATATATATATATATATATATAAGGAAACCCCAGTTTGGATGTGAGAGGATCTCGTCCCACTGAGGCTCCAAATAGACGAGATGCGAGAACGCGATGGACGGAGGAGGACAACATCCTAATAATGCGCGTTCATTATATAGCTAAGGAAATGCAACCCAGAACTGGAAAATCATACAGAGAGTTACTCACCGAAATATGAAATGACATCAACCCGGAAAGACAATCATACGCAAACCTGCTGGCGAATAGAGTCAGGTGGATTATCGAAAGGGAAAAGTTCACAACCACAGAACTCAACACCATTGCACAAAGTTTTATACCACGTGGTGCTACGGTGAGTGCAGAAAATGATGAGGAAACACGATCGGAGGCCAGAACACACATCCGTATGAGCATCCAACCATCCAGGCTAGAGCGTGAATACTACCGGAACCTCCAGAGGTACTCGGGACTGTCTCCCAGTAAGAGATCGGGAATACCGAGAATGAAACAATCGAGGGAAATGCTAGACTGTGTCCAAAGGGTAGACAGAACAATGGAGCGATATGTCACGGCAGCCTCCACACTGAGGGAAGTGGTCGATTGTGTATACGCTGGAGCGGTTACGGTGTGCGAAGAACTAAAAATCAACATAGGCAAGGTATATCCAACATACCGTCAAGAACTATTACCACCATGGAAAGTAAGGCTGGAAAGGAAAACTAAAATCATTAGAAAGAAAATCGGCACTCTTCATACCTACCTTAATACAGGAACACCAACTAAACGGATCTTGAAAAGAGTACGGCAAATCGCTTCGGAATCTCGCATCAGAACCAATAGTCTGAATCAACTACTCAGAGAACAGCTGATGGTGGTCACTGACCAACTGAAACAAAAGATAAAAGCGTTAGGAAACCGCATTAAACGGTATACTGAGAGGGTCAAGAGATACAGAAACAATCAGCTTTATTATAAAAATCCTAAAGAGTTCTTCCGCAATCTTGACAACGCTAACACTGCAAGAGGAGTATATCCGGAAGAGAAAGAAATGATTGAGGAGTGGAAGGGAATATGGGAGCGAAGGGAGACTCATGATGATGAAGCCTTCTGGATAAAGGATGCTGAGAAGGAAACAGAAAACTACATCATGGAAGACCTGAAGATTGTGGAGGAAGATATTACATCTGTCCTTAAGAAAGCGAATAATTGGGCTGCCCCTGGATCCGATAAACTCCACAACTACTGGTGGAAAAACTTTAGGGCCACACACCGAAAATTGGCCGATTTCTTCCAGAGGGTGTTAGTGGAGCCCTCCATCATTCCGGATTTCTTCACTTTGGGGGTCACCCATATGCTTCCCAAAGGTAACATCAGTCCAAATCTCAGGGCCTATAGACCAATTACATGTCTACCAACGGTGTATAAAATCCTGACTGGAATAATCACCAGACACCTGTGGAGCCATGTAAGCAGGCACAAAATCCTAGCGAAAGAACAGAATGGTTGCAGAAAGGACGCCCAGGGCTGCAAGGAGCTTTTAACAATTGACCATCTTATAACGAAGCAGGCCAGGAAAAAGTCGAGAAACATCTCGGTAGCGTGGGTCGACTACAAAAAGGCCTTCGACTCGGTCCCCCACTCTTGGCTCCTTAAGGCTCTGAAACTCTACGGTGTGTCCGAGGACATTGTCAACCTACTAGAACACCTGATGACCACCTGGAGAACAAACCTGACATTCGGTTCAAACACAACACCTGAAATAAGAATTTTAACAGGAATCTTCCAGGGGGACAGGCTGAGTGCGTTATGGTTTTGCCTGGCTCTAAACTACCTCAGTAAGCTCCTGAATAACAATCGATATGGATACCTTGTGGATACCAGGTCGAACATCAAAATTACACATCAACTCTATATAGATGACCTGAAACTATATGCTGCAAATGAGGAACAACTGAAAAGCCTCCTGAAGATTGTAACATCCTACACAAAAGATATCAGGATGGAAATGGGGTTGGAGAAATGTGCAATAATACACGTGAAAAGAGGGAAGATAACACAGGGAGGAGAAATGCTTGTTCAGGATGATGTGGCTATACAAGAACTAAGCCCGGGAGAGACATATAAGTATCTGGGCGTACAGCAAGCTTTGGAAATAAGAACATCCAACCAAAAAGAAGCCTTTAAGAATAAATTCTTTGATAGAATCAGGAAGGTCCTCCGCAGCAAACTGAACTCTAAAGCTATGTTCACAGCAATAAAGACATGGGCAATCCCCAGCATAGCCTATTCCTTTGGTGTAATAAGATGGTCTAACACGGATCTGAAGGCTATTGACACGCAGATGCGAGTACTAATGACAAAATACGGCATTCACCATCCCCACGCATCGGTCAATAGACTTTACATGCCCCGAAACCAGGGGGGCAGAGGCCTACAAAATGTTGAGATGGCCCACAATAAGGCGGTAATGGAACTAAGGAAATATTTTCACTCTAAAAACATACCGTTCTTTCAGTCAATATGCCAGGAGGATCATAATATCACGGCTCTCAACCTGGCATGTAGACGTAACCTACCACAGACACCAACCTCTGACCAACTACTGCAGGAATGGCATGGCAAACCTCTTCATGGTAGATATCCGGAAGCTCTGAAAGATAGAAGAGTAAATGAAGATCTGTCACTGGCTTACCTAAAGTCTGGATACCTGTTCCCGGAAACCGAGGGGCGTCTCACTGCAATCCAGGATCAGGTCGTACCGACGAGGGCATACATGAAGCACATTGCAAAAAAGAACATACCAACTGACAGATGTCGTAAATGTTCCCAAGCTACAGAAACCATACAGCATGTTACATCCTCATGCTCTATCCTGGCACCTCGTGAATACACCCATCGGCACAATGCCATGGCAAAAATATTCCATCAGGCGATTGCTGTTAAAGCGGGGCTTATACTTACCACTCGAAGGGTGCACGAATACTTACCCAAGCCGATATTGGAAAATGACGGGTTCAAACTGTATTGGGACAATCCGATAATAACGGACAGAGCGGTGCCGCACAACAGGCCCGACATCGTTATCTTTGATAAAAGAAACAGTAAAGTGACCATCATCGATGTAACTGTTCCGGCGGATGACCACATCAACAGAGCATATACCGAAAAGTTGATAAAGTATCACGATCTGGCCTTCGAAATGAAGGAAATACACCGATTGAGAATGGTGAAGATTCTGCCTCTGATAATCTCCACTAACGGACTGGTCGAAAGCCACCTGCCTGAGAACACAGAGCTCTTGGAACTCGATCAACAGTTAATAAGCAGAGCACAGAAGGAGGTGATACTCTGGACGACAAGGATCGTCAGAATGTTCCTAACAGCTACATAGGAAGGCCTTGGTCACTCTGACCCGGTCTATCTAGAGAAAAAACCCAAGAATGGTGATGATTAAAAAAAAAAAAATATATATATATATATGTATATATAATAATAATAATAATAATTTATTAATCCCCATTGACAAATAATTGTATAGGACAAGTCAGATGAAAACAAAGAGAGAAAATCATAAATTGGTAGATACATCACATAGATAATCATTCACTGAGTAATAACATTTTTTCAACAATAAACTTTTAACAGTTTTTTTGAAAGATTTACACTCAAGAGACTGGATGAAACGTGGCAAGTGATTAAACAGTTTGATACACTGGTACATAGGAGACTTCTCAAACTTAGTTGTTTTGTGTTTGGGGATGTTTAACGTTCTTTCACTTCTAGTGTTATAGCCATGAAAGCTAGATAGCCTTGTCACGCTTCCTTCATGCTCTTTCACATATAGTAGACATCTCAAAATGTAAATAGAGGACAATGTGAGAATACCCTTCACTATAAATACAGGTCGGCATGAGGAACGTGGAGATATTCCGAAAATCATACGCAAAATTCTCTTTTGCAAAATAAAAGCCCTACAAGCATCCGAAGAGTTTCCCCAGAGCAAGACATTATAGGATAGATGGCTAAAGACCAAGCTATAATATATACTAATGAGAGAATCCAAGGGAAGTGAATTTCTCACCCTATTTATGGCATAATATGAGCTGTTCAACTTTTTGCACACAAATTCGACATGCGTACACCATCTCAAATTGCTGTCTAGACCGATGCCCAGAAACTTGGTACTTTCCCTAGATTGGATGGTAATATCTGTGTGACGGATAACCAGGCTAATATCATCCTGCCCATATGTGAAACGGATGCACTCGGTTTTTTCTATGTTGATCATTATGTTGTTTTTGTGACACCACTCCACAAAACACCCCAGGAGCATCTCACACAATGTTCGAAGCTCATCAAATGTAGGAGCCGCAACAGCTACCGAGGCATCATCTGCGAATAGACCCATCGAGATCCTTTTCGTAATTTCCAGCAGGTTTTGGCAGGTATACATGTTAACGAGCATTCTTCTCAAGTTATGGGGAAGATCATTAATAAAAACCAAAAACAGAAGCGGCCCGAGGACCGACCCCTGTGGTACACCCAATTTTGAATCATGCTCAGCAGATAACATATCTTGAATCTTGACAGACATGACTCTTCCCTCAAGATAGCTGCGCAGCCAATCCAAGAATACGCCACGGAATCCTAGGTTGTAACACTTGTCAAGTATGAACTGAAAGGATAAACTATCGAACGCTCGAGACAGATCAAAGAATAGACCTGCAACAAATAGACCATTGTCGAGACATTCATGAACAAAATTTACAAAAGAAACTGCTGATGTTTGGGTTGAATGACCAGGTCTGAAACCATGCTGTGCAGTATCCAGTATATTATACTTGTCGAGGTACCCGATCATTCTATTAAACACCACTCTCTCAAAGACCTTAGCAAATACGCTCAATATAGAAATCGGTCTATAATTTGTAATATTATGAACGTCATTTTTCTTGAAAATATGAACAACTATAGACTTTTTGAGGAGAGTAGGAAACACGCCTGAGGCCACAGATAGATTAATACAATGGGCAAAGTGTTTACATATATCTACGCCTATCAACTTTAAAATTCTCGCGGAAACTGAATCAGCCCCAGCACTCTTATTATTTTTCAAGGTTTTCACTACATCGGCCACCTCACACTCTAACACTGGATGAAAGAAGAATGTTGAGACTTCCATACATGAGGTGGTACATGAAGACGATAAAGAGTTCCCGTAGTAACGGCTTAGAGTGGCTTCTGTTATTGAAGAAAAGTGATCCGCAAAAATTTCAGCCAACTCGCTAGCCCCGGTATGTGAAACCCCACCAACAACGAGTTCAATAGATTCGTTTCTCCCCCCACCTCGACCTATTGAAGTATTCACTATGGACCATACTGTTCTATTTTTATTATCTGACCTATTGATTTGTTCACTGTTGTATTTAAGTTTAGCATTTCTGATCATTGAACTGTAAGACAGTTTAGCAGTTCTGTATAAATTGTAAGTATACTGACTTTTCAAACTTACATGTAACCAGTGAAAATTCATGAGTTCACGTTTAGCAAGTGTAATTTCGGGTGTTATCCATCTTTTTTTATTATTAACATTACTGTTGAACCTCTTCAGAGGGCAACATGTTTCAAATGTGCTCACAATTATATTGACAAAAATTTCAAAACACTTTTCAACATGAACATTCTCATACAGAGCCTGAAAATCGTAGTTTGAGATACTCATAACAAATTCATTGATATTGTGTGGACTCAAGTTTCTGACCAACTTTGATACAGATGGAGCAACTGGTTGAACTACAGTATTGAAATCCACTAATATAGTTTTGTGGTCACTAATATGAGCCTCAAAAACTTCTACCTTACACTCAGATAAATCAGCATTAGTCAGAACATAGTCCACTTTAGAAATGGATGTATAACCAGTAATATCGGTAAATATCCTGGTTGGGTCCTTAGAAGTAATTCTGAGATCAAAACAACCAATCAGATCCATGAAGAGCTTATGACGTATGCTCCCCACTCCCAGATAATCAATGTTTAGATCACCACACACAAACATAATGTCTACCAAATTTGAACAATAGTTCAAAGTGTCAGATAATCTGTCCAGAAACATCTCGAAGTCGCCGGAACAAGGCCGGTAAACACTTATTATTGCCAATCGACTTTCAGCAATGATAATAGTCCCACATATTTCACAATGCATTTCTTCGGAAAAAACTGATACGCACAAATTCCTTATCCTTATACCAGACTTTACATAGATCATCGTCCCTCCGTGAACTCGAGTAGGGCGGCAATAATAATTAGCTAACACGTAACCCGGTATTGACATTGTTTCAATACTTACAGAACTACACCAGTGTTCAACAACACTCACAATATCAGGGTTCCTCTCAGCCATGAGTAACTCCAACATATCCAACTTATTCGAAATACATTGAGCATTCAACTGTAAAAGCCTCAACATTTTTACGTTTTTTCTGTTGAATGCGTTTAATCTGCTGGATGGTTTATTTTTTTCGGTTGGAAAAAATTATTTATACTTGCGTTATTAGGCCAATTAGATCCATCTAAAGCTTTTTCATATTCAGAGCCTGGGATAGTCACCTTGAACGAAGAATAGCTTTCAGGGTACCTAGAAGTGAGCTGCAGACATCGTGCGGAAGAAAACTTTTTTTGTAGAAAATTTACCAAATTTTCCTCCGTTGTATCAGGTTTTAAATTCGACACATGAAATATACTAAATTTCTCCACTCCTTGGACTGATGATTCCTGTGAACAACTTCCAACGACCAATGTTCTATTTCGTTTTCGAGTAGTTCTATTGACAATATTCCAACCCTCATTTTGCTCCGAATGATTTCCAACACTACGCGGATCTTGCACTGAAGTTGCTCTCGTAGGAGCGTTAGAAGTTCCAGCACCCGTAAATTTTATAGACGGATTACTGGCAGACACTGAAATATCAGGAACGCGAGTTGCGGCATCTGAAACCAACTCATTCACACCAGACGGTTCATGAAAAGATTTAGTCATCCTATTGTTATGTTTCGTTTTTGTTTCAGCTTTTTTGTTGAGCCTATCAATTTCAGCATTTTTATTTGTAATTTCGGTTTCTAGAGATGAGATCTTGAACTTCAGAAGGCAGTTGTTCTCGATAAGTAAGGAGTTCTTCGCTTCTAACTCGAAAATTATCTTCATTAGGAGTTCCTGTTGGGTAGATTCAGTGGATATGTTTCCGCCAATACTTTCAGACATCGGAGAAATTATTCCAGTATTACAATCAGCGGAGGATGAAAAATCCCCATCACAGCATTTTTTAACTTTATTCGCACAACCGGGATGGAAAACTTTATATATATATATATATATATATATATATATATATATATATTTGTCTAACAGACGCTTCGAATCCCGGTACGTACTTAAGGCGACCTAAGACCCACATGATCCGAAAGTATATAACGAGTATATAAGTGAGAAATAAGTTATTCAAACATATAACTTTTTAGGCAGCCTCAGAGGGGAAAAGATTTTTTTTTCTTATAAAAGTTGGATGAACGATACTCATCTTCAATCCCGAAACATTACGCAAACTTTCCAGTCCCACATATACAGCATCACTAAATACGACCAACGTTTCCGATCCCAGCGGTGTTGCCAGCTCTTCGGGTCATTCCACGGTGATTTCAATGTATAAAAGGATGCGAAATAGAAGTTGTGACGGCAAAAATTCCTGTCTATGTTTTTCAGTTGACGCGAAGAAAATATATTCACGATAGAAACGGATAATGAAAATGGCAACCAAAGATATTTTTCTGCGAGGTGTACCTATATTAATAATAATAATATTAATAATAATCGATATATCATGATGGGGGAGCTGCGTGATTTACTCCGTATGATAAGCTTGCCCACCATCAATCTACTGAGGCAAAAAGCTGTCGATAGAATAAGATCACTTGCGGCAGCAAGGAAGAAGCTGATTAAGAAGCAGAAATGGATAGAGGACAACAACACGTTCACCGCAGAGCCCTCAAAGATATTGCAAGTTGCCACAAACAAGTAGAGGCAGAAAACCCGCCATCACCAGAAGAAGTCGGACGGTTCTGGAAGAAATTGTACGAGCGACCAGCGGAAACCCGAGATACTCCAGCACTTCACAGATTGCAGACATTATGCGATCAATCAAAGTGTGCATCCAACTGAAATAACAACCGAAGAAATTAGACAAGCCCTGAAGAACAAAAATGATTTCACGGCACCTGGACTGGATGGGATCCAGAACTACTGTGGAAGAACTTTCCAGCTACTCATCAACACGTAGCCAGATTACTCAGTGGAATAATAATTCACCGTGAGCCAATTCCATCATGGTTGGTAGAGGACAGAACTGTACTGATTCTGAAATCAGGCGATCTAGGACAGCCCTAGAATTACCACCCTATCACGTGTCTCAACACTGTATAAGATTCTTACAAGTGTACTTCAAAACCGGATTCTGAAGGTTATCACACCGCTGTGGAACCAAATCTACGAGCTAAGAGGGGCACGGAAAGGAGTTCAGGGGTGCAAGGACAACCTTCTCATAGACAAGAGCATTTGTCAAGATTCGAAACACATCAAGCGCGATCTACATACATTATGGCTGGATTACGAGAAAGCATTTGACACATCGTTGCACAGCTTCATAATACAGCTGCTAGAGATGCTCAAAGTCCACCCTAACATCATCCATGTGATGGAAAACATTATGGCGCTATGGAAGACCAAGTTTGCCGTTCGATCGGAAGGTCGAACCACGTATACAGGATGGGTGAAATACAAGCGAGGCGCTTTTCAAGGAGACTTGCTAAGCCCGTTATTATTCTGCATAACACTCCTACCATTAACACCGGAGTTGAGGGAGAGCAGAATAGGGTACAAGGCCGGTCCACCAGGCAGAAGAGAACATCTGGTTTCACATCTCCTGTACATGGATGACTTAAAACTGTACGTTCCTTCCAAGGCAGCACTACAACAATTTCTTAACATCGTTGCGGAATACACCCCAGCAATAGGAATGTCATTCGGTTTGGAAAAATGTACTGTTTTCCATCTGAGCAGAGGAAGACCTGAAGAAGTAGGAGAAGACATCGAACTGGAAAGAGGAATAATCATTCGGCACCTCGATGAAGAGGAAACTTACAAATTTCTCGGAATGCAACAAAGAGGCGCACTGGGGACAACCCGAATCAAGGATACCTTAACAGCCAGCTACGAAAAGAAGATCCGGGATATATGGAAATCACAGCTGTCTGGTAAAAACAAGGTGTCAGCTACGAACATCCTGGCAGTCCCGATAGTCACATACTCTTTCGGGGTAATTAAGTGGACAGTGAATGAGACTCTCCAGCTAGACAGGGCCAAACGTAAAGCGATGAACATGAATCGGAGCCTTCATCCCAACTGCTCGGTACAAAGAATATATCTCCCACGAACGCTGGGTGGCAGAGGTTTGCAGACTTTAGAATACCAATACCATCAACAAACGTTGGAAATGGCAATAAGGAGAAGTGAAGACCCGCTTCTGAAAATGGTAGCCCATCATGAAATTAGGTACCAAGGAGCTTTCCTATTTAGAGCTGGACGGAGAGCCTTGGAAAAACTCAGTATAACTGGAGTATCCATCGACCATGAGCTAGTGGGAACACCTATCACGCCAACAGACCAGAGAAGAGTGGGCAGAGAGATTAGACAGGCACAACTGAAGAAGCTACTCGAAGACCACATAGGTAAAAGTCTGCACTCTATATATTTCAGGAGTCTGAAAGATCAGGGCCTGTCGGAGGAACTATCCTTTGCGTTCTTGAAGTCGGCTGGACTAAAGTCTGAAACGGAGGGATTCGTTATGGCTTGTAAAGTTGGAGAGATAAATACAAGATGGTATAAGAAGAACATCATGAAAGTGGACACCCCAACAACTTGCAGAGCATGCCACAGTCAGCAGTCACTGTCTGCTTGCAGAGTCCACGCTCCATCAGGATATACAGAAAGACACAATGCGGCACTTTGAATTCTCTACTTCCATCTGAGAGAATTTTATGGTATACACAAGGAGCCAGTGCTAACATATGTGCCTCTGGAAATTGGATCAGTCATCGAAAATGATAGAGCTCGAATCTACTGTAACTATGCTTTTCCAACAACTCGGCAGATCCATGCCATAAAGCCAGATATAGTACTGCTGGACAAAGATCTTAAACCGAAACTTAGAACCAGGGTGCCTATAGAAGGTTTCCCCCTCTTAAAAAAAAAAAACAGAACTAATCAGAATTTTTAGCTGAAAATTCGCATAATGGGGGTTGAGATATTGATCTTCCTCCCTAAAATAATTTGAAACCTCTCCCACTTCCGGTTATTCCGAAAACAGAATACTACTTTCTTGATTTAAATAGCACACCCAGTATATTATTCCTTCTTCGGATAGCTTATTTGATAGCAATTTCAGTGATCTGGGCCTCACTTTTCTTTGAATATTTCTTCAGGAGAAGTTTTTTTCGATATAATCTTTTTCGATCTTGATTTTTCCAATACGTAGTATAACAGACTGGTGGCAGTTCACACCAAAAATGTACAGGGTGTTTACGAGAAGGCCATGAACTTGGACAACTCAAATTCATCAAAACTCAAGATTTTCAAATTGCCACTCACATTTTTTGTTCTTTCAGTCGATTCTACGCCTAAAAAGAGGGGGGGGGTTACTTAAGCAAACCCTATACCTAAAATGAGGACTTGGAGAGTTAACGACGAAAAACTTGAAATCAGGAAAAAGCGCAATTTCTTAGTGGAAGTGGTCAGTGACTTTCGGGAAACATAGGAAGAAACTAAAATCCGATGTTTCGAAAACTTAATTTGACATTTCCCGATATTTAATTAATTGTTCGTTGCGATTGTTGATTATTTTAAAACATTATTCTTTTTTTTTCTACCAGTATTTATAGACCGAAATAGAATATTTCCATTTATGTAGTTTTCATTGAAAATAGATACTTTTAATTGGGTTTTGGATTCTCAACAATCCAATGAAAAATGAATTAAAATTCATGGGATGTCAAAATAAGTTTTCGAAACATCGAGTTTCAGTTTCTTTCTATGTTTCCGGAAAGTCACAGACTACTTCCACTGAGAAAGGTATGCACATTACTGAAATTGCCATCAAATGTAATAGTCTTTTTCCGGTATAAGCGGAAGTGGTAGAGGTTTAAAAATATTTTGGGAAGGAAGACCAATGTCAATTTTGAGCTCAAAATTCTGATTAGTTCTCCATAAACGTCTAATAGTCATCGATGTGAATCACCCTTATATTGATTACTTTTGATCGTTACGCTTAATACTGTCGATTTGGCACTGGTACACGCAGTATAATATCACGAATGAATTTTTAAAATTCATCAAGTCAAATTGTCTGGTACTCTACCCACGAATGATTGAAATAAAAATTCCATCAGAAATACCTCAAATAAACCATATTCATGACGTTGACCACCTTAATCGGGTTTGTATAAGCTTCCGTAAGGTTGTACGATGTAAAAACAAATTTGTGAGAATCTGAAATATCCATAGTATATTCATTGCTCATAAAGACGGTTTACTATACCGGGATCATATAAGATCCAAAATAGATGATTTGAGATCGGTATATTATGAAGCTCTCAACTTGCAGTGTTGCCATGTTTATGGACTGAACGCGTCGGTCAGCTATACGAATCATATACATCAGATTCAAATCGGTAGAAGCGCCCTCGCACTGGCCAAACCCTGAAACTTTCTGTATATAATATCGTGTATAACCGACTTTTCACACCCAGCTGAAAATTCACCACTAGCACCCCCTAACCTCCCTCATCATGATTCTATAGTCGAACGTTTCCAGACCCGGAGCCGGGTCTGACAACGTAACTTTTGGATCGTATAGTCGGTCGAGTATACTGATTTGGGTCTGTATGTGCGGTCGAACAAATCTATATATATATATATATATGTATATATATATATATATATATATATATATATATATATATATATATATATATATATATATATATATATATATATATATATATATATATGTGTATATATATATATATATATATATATATATATATATATATATATAATACGCAGGGGGGCCTCGGCCTTCGGGGAGTGACGTCCCCGCGTACCTGAGTCACCCAGCCTTCCAGGCCAGCAACCTGGAAGGCTGGAGATTAAAAGTCGCTCCTGTCACAAGAAGCATGCAACAGGGCGGTAGAGGGCAGCGGGCTGGCCTTCTTCGGAGCCGTCCAGAGGTAGAGCCTGATGGGGTTAGCTGTGGGGCAAGCGGCGCAGCCCCCCGAGATGGCACCGTAAGTCATGGCTCGAACCCCTCTAGAAGGGAAAGGAGAAGCATCAGTTTGGATGGACGCAGACGTCATCCCGCTGGTATTTCTAACACTCGAGATGGAAGGACACGATGGACAGAGGAGGATAACACCCTCATAATGCGTGTCCATTTTATAGCACAGGAACTTCAACCAACAACTGGAAGAACGTATCGAGATCTCCTAACTAGCACCTGGAACGAGATAAATCCAGGAAGGCGCTCATATCCAAATTTACTGGCAAACAGAGTCAGATGGATTCTACAAAATGAGAAGTTCTCTAGCACTGAACTCGACCAGATAAAACGAAGCATAAGACCATACACGCAAGCCCCCATAGAGGGAATCATCAGCACAGATGGATTAGACCCCGATACTCAGGCCGAAATAACACCTGACTCGGGAAACACACGAAGAATGTTCGGAGAAAATATGCAGTTATATGCAAAGGTCTCCCCCCAATACAGACCAAAGATTCCGAGACTGAAAGGTTCACGGAAAATCCTTGAATCAGTACAAAGGGTTAACAAAATAATAGAACTGAGTGTCAACAACAACTCAACACTCAATGATTTTGTGGATCTTGTCTACGCCGGGGCGATCACGGTGTGTGAGGAAAATCATATACGGTTAACCCAGAGTAGGCCAAAACCAGAAGGCGACAAAACACCACCATGGAAAATGAGACTGGAGAAGAAAATAATTACCCTAAGAAGAAAAATTGGGTGGTTGCATACTTACCTGAACGCAGACTCACCCAGCAAGAAAATTATGAAGAAGATCACACGCATTGCCTCAGACTTTCACATCAAGAGCACCAACGCACAGCTGAAACAAGAACTTACGGTAACTTTCGACACCCTGAAACAAAAAGTAAAGGCATTAGGTAACCGCATAAGAAGATACAATGAGAGAGTCGTTCGTTACAGAAACAACCAACTCTACTACAAAAACCAAAAGCAATTCTACCGACAGCTTGAGGGAACAACTCCAACCGAAGAAGTGTATCCAACATCCAAAGATATGCACGCGACGTGGAAGAAAATCTGGGACCACGCAGGAGAGCACGATGATGATGCCCCTTGGATACGGGATGCTGAGACAGAATCAGGGAACTACATTATGGAGCAAATCACTATCACCGAAGATAACATAAGATCAGTATTGAAAAATGCGAACAACTGGTCTGCACCTGGACCAGATGGAATCCACAATTACTGGTGGAAGTACTTTACCTCCACGCATAAGGCACTTGCGAACTTATTCCAAAAAGCTCTTAGGGATCCAAGACATATACCTGATTTCTGCACGCTTGGCATCACTTACATGCTCCCCAAAGGAACAAAAAACGGGGACCCCAAAAACTACAGGCCAATAACGTGCCTACCGGCAATATATAAAGTACTCACTGGGATAATAACGCAGAAGATTTGGAATCACGTAGCAAAAAACAATATACCTATTAGCCCGAGAACAAAACGGATGCCGGAGGGATGCGAGAGGTTGCAAAGAGCTACTCATAATAGATTCAGTGATCACAAAACAGGCCAAGAAAAAACTGAGAAACCTCTCCATGGCGTGGATTGACTACAGAAAGGCCTTCGATTCGATACCACACTCATGGCTACTCAAGACGTTACAACTATATGGAGTGTCGGGGGAAGTTGTGGACTTGTTAAAACATCTGATGGAGACGTGGCGCACAAAACTGCTGGTCAGCACTGATGAGGGAAGCTACACAACGGCAGAAATTAACATTAGGAGGGGACTTTTCCAAGGCGATAAATTAAGCACACTATGGTTCTGCCTGGCGATAAATTTCCTGAGCACACTACTGAACAAATCTAGCTACGGATATACGATAGAAAAAAGAACCAACACCAAAATAAACCACCAATTATATGTCGACGATCTTAAACTATACGCCACAAGTGAAGAACAACTGCTAAGACAGCTCAGGATAGTAGCTTCCTTCACCGACGCAATAAGGATGGAGATGGGACTGGACAAGTGTGCGGTGCTGCATATGAAGAGAGGAAAACTCATCAGTGGAGAATCGATGCTGGTGCAGGACGAGCTACAGATTCAGAGACTGGGCCCAGAGGAAACATACAAATACCTGGGAATACAGCAAGGATTAGAAATCAAAACCTCTGAAGCCAAGGCAACTTTCAGGACTAAATTCATGACCAGACTCAAGAAAATCCTTCGAAGCAAACTGAATGCAAAATCAACATTTACATCTATCAGCACTTGGGCAATACCTAGCTTATCCTACTCCTTCGGCATTATCAGGTGGTCGACTACAGAACTCAAGGCCATTGACACAGAAATACGAGTACTATTGACGAAATACGGCATGCACCACCCCAACGCATCCGTAAACAGACTCTACATACCAAGGAAAGATGGAGGAAGAGGTTTGCAAAGCATTGAATCCACGCACCACAAAATAGTCATGGAAATGAGGAACTATTTTCAGTCCAAGAACTCACCTTTCTACGAAGCACTAACTAAAGAAGATCAAAACATCACAGCACTTAATCTAGCCTCTACAAATCATCCATCTGAGCCACCCAACATCAATCAGTTGTCCGAAGTATGGCACGGCAAGGCGCTGCATGGAAGGTACCCCACCACCCTGAAATGGAATAAAATAGATAGGGAGAGATCTGTTAACTACCTAAAGGCAGGTTACCTGTTCCCGGAAACAGAAGGCAGACTGGCGGCAATACAAGATCAGGTGGTTCCCACAAGAGCGTATCAGAAGAACATACTAAAGATGAACATACCCACGGACAAATGTCGCAAATGCTCGCAAGCGGCAGAAACAATCCAACACGTCACGTCGTCATGTCCCACACTTGCGCCCAGGGAATACACAGACCGTCATAATGCCATGGCAAAGGCGTACCACCAGGCCATTGCATTAAATAATGGGTTAATTAAACAAACAAAAAAAATCTATGAATACTTACCTAGAGAAATACTGGAAAATGATGAGATGAAATTATATTGGGACCATCCACTCATAACCGATAGAACCGTTCCACATAACCGGCCGGACATTGTGATACTTCTCAAGAAAGAGAAAAGGTTGATCATAGTAGACGTCACGATTCCAGCAGACGACAACGCTGACCATGCGTACACTGAGAAGATCATAAAATATCATGATTTGGCCTTTGAACTGAAAGAAATGTACAAACTCACCTCTACTGCAATCCTGCCACTAGTAATTACCACAAATGGTCTCGTGGAAACTCACTTGCTGGAGAACACCTTGAAGCTTAACCTAGACGAAGATCTCATTGGACGCGCACAAAAGGAGGTCATCTTATGGACCACAAGAATTGTGCGAAAATTCCTCACAAGCTGCTGAGAAGTGTCTTGATCTATATGATCCGGCACAATCAAAAGGCCTAACCCTAAATGGTGGTAAAAAAAAAAAAAAAAAAAAAAAAAAAATATATATATATATATATATATATATATATATATATATATATATATATATATATATATATATATATATATATATATATATATATATATATATATATATATATATATATATGTTTGTAATCCGTCAAGTTTGGGGTCATTTTCAAACTTCGATTTTTCCTGCATACATAGGTATACATTAGCAAATAAAAGTGAAAAAACCACGAAAATTCTAAATAACTCACATCGATCAAGTTTGGGGACATTTTCATTTTCTATTTTGCTCGTTCAATCTTCCGTTCTTCGGTATATATTCGTATAAAGAGTCCTAAGAATCACGAATTTTTCATCTTCATCAATTTATTCTCTAAATTTCGTGATTAACTTTGCATTTGAAACTCCCGAGCCGGTGAACTATGCGATGCGATGCTATATGCTAATCGCGATGCTACGCTATGCGCTCTGCTATGAAAGTGAACGTTGGTTAACTATATCATTGAAAAAAAATAAGTAATATACTAGCGAATTGATAATAAATATTTCTGTCGAAACACACAATATTTATTTTCTGGGAATATTTCAAAGGAATATTGAGACTACTTTAATGTCATGGTTATAATAACAAGAGCGCCAGAAACATGCCGGATATTTCAAAATTAGAGAAATTCGATCAATAGGACAATAATCAAGTAAAAATATCATTCGACAAAACATTGGATAGTATATTCCACAAGCAACCTCCCCATAACATATAAATACTACCACTAATATTTCTTTCGAAAATAGATTATTATACAAATATCATGCAGATTATTCACAGGAATTCTAATAACATTAGTCCTATATAATGTTTTGATTCCACACCGCTGCCCTTTATAACACACCTTGCATGTCCTAGACTAGAAGTTATCTATGTTCTTTTTTCTGACGGAGTCTTTTCTGGGGATTCTATGCTGCCCAGATTTAAAAAAAATCAGAACAACTGTGAAATACAAAAGTTATTCATTCACTCGTTTTGTTTAATTTCGTTTTCGATCAAGTTCCTACAATTATTATAATCTGGAATCTAGACAATGCCATGTATAGAAAGAGAGATTTCTCTCAGTGGAATAGGAATACATAGTATTGCTATTGTTTTTGGGCATTGTTTACATACTCGTATTCAGAATTTGGACATCAATTTTAGTGAATACGTTAGTTAACTATATCATTACCAATATATATATGTAGTATACTAGCGGTCTCAACAGATACTGAACTCGTCCAACGCTGCTCAGTTTCCAATGATTTTTCAATATCTCCAACCCTATATCTCCGATCGTGTTCAAATTTGAAACCTGGCTGCAAAACGGATAGTTTCTGAGATATAGAATAATATTCAATAATTTTTTGCACGTGGGGACAGCGTGCTATCATTTTGCCAAATGTCTGCAATTTTCGAAATTTTTGCCAAAAATGGTCTCCAACCATAATGAATTCGAGGTCTAATTTGATTCTCTCTGGCCGTTCGGCCGGCCGTTGCCACAATAACTTTCGAACAGAAAGATATAGCGACTTGATATGTTCAGGATAGGTTTCGCATTCAAATGCGAAGGACAAGTTCGTTAATGGGCATAATCGGCCAAATGGTTTCCGAGTACTAGTTTTGGTTACAAACAGATCAGATCCGATCGGATAGAAACCACGTAATTAGGTGCAGAATGCCGACATAAACACAAAATTTCGTGAGGATCGTATCACTAAAAAATTAAAGAAAAATATTATGTATCTCACGATAACTTGAGAACGGAAGGAGATAGTGATTTGCAATTTTCAGCGCGTTACGCATCCAAGTGATGTTAGTTCGACAATAGGCAAAGTCGGCCTATCGCTTTCGGAGTTACACCCATCTTGAATTTTGTTATTTCCTCTATAACCCAAAATATGTATATATATATCCAATTCATTTAAAACTTAGTAATTAATTGTTTAATGCCGGCGCGCTCATTTTCTGCAAATTTCGTGAATATCGAGCCTCTAGAAAAATATAAAAAAATGTTTTCTTCAAAAATTTCATATTTCTTATGAGTCAGAATCAGCTGAAATTCCTTCGAGTCACCATTTTACAATCGAGTACCGAATTTTAGCTCGATCGACTTCTTATGAGGATGAATAGACAACGGGACAAGTTCGCAAAAGCTCCTGACTTCACGTCAGGGGTTTTTAAGAATTTTTTCAAAAGTTTCTAGTGATACGAACCTTGGCAGTGTGTTGTCATTTCACTAATAGCTATACCAAGTTTCAATTCGGTCGGATCTATATTGTTTGAGTTATTTTATTTCCGCCACGGTTTGGCCGATTATGCCCTTGAACGAACTAAACCGTCGCATTCCGATAAGCAACCTACCCTGAAAATTTTGTTTTCACTCTTCCCGTTCGAAAGCTAACGTGGTAACAGCCGGCCGGAGATAATTGAATTTGACCTCGAATTCTTCATCAGTGAGTCGACCCTACTCATTTTCGGTTCATTTTCGGTACTAAATTCGAGAATTTCAGTCATTCGGGCAAAATGATAGCATGCTGTTTCCTAGAACATAAACAGAAATACACAGATCAATTATTCTTTCGGTGAAAGTTGAAACCAACCTACGAATATTTAATCGATACTTTGCACGTGAACTTAAATTTTCAACTGAATTTAGTTGATTGTTCTTGAGATACTAATTTACTTATGTACATAATGTTATTCAGATTTATAATTTTCAGAAATTGAATTCGTTATTTCACATTAACTACTCAAATAGTGCTTATAATTTTTTTTTCTCGATATATTTCGATTGCGATATTTCAGGCAAATAATATTTTCTTAAGATTCTTACGATACGACCCTCGTAAATTTTCCTATTAATATTCGAAATTTCATTTCACACAATCCTCTTTAAGATGTCGGGGAATCATAATGCCTCGAAAAAATTTGCCTGCTACTACTACTGCCTGCGAGGATTTCTAATCTAATTGCATATTATATCAGAAATTATCATATTGGAAAATGTGCTCCCGTACTACACAATATTTGGCATCGTCCTGTTGAGATATAATTCCTGCACTTTATAACTTATCTCATAATAGTTGTGAATGTCGGTTAAAAAGCGAGGAATCACCGATGTCAGGTGGCATACTGGCATGCCTTAGTCGAAATAAGTTATAGGGCGGCACCTTTGATATCTTCATTTAATGGATTAAATCGCACATATGGGATCATTTTGAACTCACTCGTATTCTGTATTGCCTACGCATATTGGGTCATTTCATAATGGTCCTTATTACTACGGTGTTCTAGTATATATTTTCATATTAAAGATTACCTGAAAATCTAATATTACAAATTTGAGGTCCTAAGCCAATTTATTTTCATGTCTTTTCAAGGTGAGATTATTCGAACGTAAAGAAGTTTTTATAGCGTTCTCAATATTGTGTGTAAAATTGGCCCTACACCTTTCGATTTTCGGAAAAAAAAATGTGTGCTGCTGAAAAGTTTTCTTAATCCATATGGTTCTCAAAAGTGGGCCAATTTCACATCTTTCATCTTTGAATATTACATATCCGTTTAATCGAGAAAACAAAATCCGTATTGGGTATATGGAGGAAATTGTTCAAAATATTCATTGGAATAAATAAGCAAAAACATTTTGAAGAACATAATTTTTCGATAAAAATCTGTAGATTTTAGATCCGGTTTAGTGAATCAGGTAAGGTCGTCTGTTGATATTCTTCAGTGTCTCGAAATGAGATGAAAAGTGAATCAAAATCATAGCAACGAATAAATCGTATAGGTACTCCTAAACAATCATTGGATTACGTAGCTTCTAGGAAGATCTTATTTTTTGCGATAATGGAAAAATTATGAATCTGATATATCGTATACTTAACTCATCTTATTGTTGCCCTTTAGGTATATAAGAAATTTCAGCAAACTCTAGCGATAATCTTACGAGAGATCAAAATTTTTTTCGCTTCTTTCTTCGGAACTTGGAGACGTTATTTTTAAAGATATCAAATTTCAACGTCCGATGTGTAGATTTCGAAATATTGGTAAAACAAAATCTCCGAAATAATTGGGCGGATTTTGCCCATTCATCATAAACTCGATAGGCCTATTTTGACCTCTAAACTACTTTTCAAATCACGCTAAAGCCTCAAGTTCCTTTAAACTATAAAATGCCGCAATACGTCGTCCTTTGAGACTAGATCGATTCTTTGTACAATATTTTCAGATTTTGTATCTTATATGCTAATAAAGTTAAGTACCTAAATCCTGATCAATCCTATAGAAACGGTTCAAATCCAGTAAGCCTATTTCAATAATTTCTCGACAATATTATCGGCAATTCTTAGTGGACCTCAAACAAATCTCGAAATGATCGTCACATAAAGGGCCAATTAATAGACCAAATTAGTTAGATTAAGCGGGAACTTTGAATTACGATCCGTTCGTGGATCCGAGCACGAACGAATTTCCCATGCATTTATTATGGAGCTAAAACTTACGCGAATCTATCGCTTGTTTTTAGTTACTTTGGCCAATTTTTTGCGAGTATGTTCTGGGGAACATCGCGTCATCATTTTGCCCAAATGTAATTTTCGAATTTTTTGCCCAAAATGATCTCGAACGTTTGGACTCGACTCCCCGATGAAGAATTCGAGGTGAAATTTTGATTCTGTCCAGCCAGCCAGCCGGCCGTTGCCACGATAACTTGACAACGGAAAGAGCTGGCGAATTCAAATTTTCTGGGTTAGTGCCACATCCCAATTAATACGACGGACCAGTTCGTTAATGGGCATAATCGGCCGAACGGTTTCCGAGTGATAATTTTGTTTTCAACCAATACAAATCCGATCGAATTGAAACTTGGAGAGTTGCAGAATGCAAACCCAAGGACGGTTGTGAAATTTCGAGCGAAACGTATCACTAGAAAATTAAAAAAAACGATAACCTGAAAAATAAAAAAGACAGCTACTTGAAATTTACAGGTTAAGTTGTGCATCTGAATGCGACAGTTGAGGTAGTTTATAAGCATAATAGGCCAAACGGTTTTGGAGTTATACCCATCTGAAATTTGGTTTTTATTTCTTCAATAACTCGAAAAATACAGGATTGATACAATTCAAACATTGTTATTAGTTGTAGAATGCCAATGCGAAAATTCTTGCAAAATGTAGTGAGGATCGTATCACTAGAAAATTTTTGAAAAATCAATGAAGCAAATTCTATAAATGAGAAACTATTCGTCCGACATCGCTGACATTTTGCGAGAGCCTTCAGAACCTAATTGTACTACCGAGTTTCAAGTTTGAACACGATCGGATCTATATTGTTGGAGATCCGAGCAGCCATGTGTGAGTTCACTAGCTGGATGGGTGACCGTTGCCTTGATAACTTTTGAACGAAAGGAGATAAGGATTTTCAGAGTAGGCTGCACATCCGAATGGGGAGGTTAAGTTTGTTTTTGAGTCGAGTCTAGTTATACCCCCTGGAATATTATATATTTCACTGTTGAATGATAAATGTTATAAAATCCTTATGAGATCTGAAAAAGAGAAATTTGGGCTTCAAGCACCTTCACCTTCAAAGAAGATATTCCATTTTCTCAGAAATGTATCGCTAATATGAAACGGTTCAAGCACTGACGTGAAGTCAGGACCTTTTGCGCGTATGTTCTATTGTCCATTCTCCTGTACTGATATTACGTATTCAGAGGGGTAACATAGAACCTCACAATTATATCATTGAGGGGAAGGGGTGGTCTGAAAATGTGAGCTAATAACCTCATAAATAATAGACGCCCCCAAATACAATTGTTTCAAATAATTCACAGTTGAATGATCAATCTCATAAAATCTTTATGAGGTTCGAAAAGAGAATATTGGGCTTCAAACAGCTTCACTTTCCAAGAAAGTATTCCGTTTCCTCAGAATTGGATCGCAAATGTGAAACATTTGCGTAGAATTTTGTAGAAATTAATTTGGTAGAAATGTGTGTGAACTCATACTAAAGTCCATAAATTGCGTATACAAATTATGACACTTTGAAGTAACAATTGCCATTTCATGATGAAAATTGTTGATTTTTCTATAGAATACAGGAATTTTTGAAAAATGTCTTCAAACTATTCATTAAGCCAACTCCAGAAAAAGTTTGAGGACGGACCCCAAAGTTGACAAGTGTCTCCAAACTTGACATTAAGTCACTGAAAACGCCCGTAAACATTACGGATTACATAATTTTCGTCTGGAAAATATAGAGAAACGTGGAATTTTATCTAGAATTCGAAGAATCGCGGAGTTCTTCTGATATTTCACGAACCCTATCAGAAAATATTCAATTGATAGTTATAGGAACATAGCATATACAGACAAACCTCAGGAAATGGATAGGTAGTCATTTTGCATATTTAAAGAAAGATTTTGCTAACGAATGTCCAGAAACTCCATGTATCATGGTTAATCTAAGAGAATTTTTCTGATTCATTTTACATTCTTTTCAAATATGTTACGAGTTAATCATAAAGCACTGACGTGAAGTCAGGAGCTTTTGAGCGTATTTTCTTTTGTCCATTCTCCTGTACTAGACACTCTTAATCGAATTTACCATGGTGAATTCCATTAACATTATCCAATACAGGAGACTGGACAATAGAATTCATCATGGTTAATTCAATTGAGAGTGGCCAATACAGGAGTATGGACAATAGAATTCACCATGGTAAATTCGATTAAGAGTGTCCAATACAGGAGAATGGACAATAGAACATACGCGCAAAAGCTCCTGACTTCACGTCAGTGCTTGTTTGAAATTCATTTACTAAATAAAATCTCTAAAAAATATCTTCCCGAAAAATAATTAGAATTGCACTTTCTCCTTTTCGCTGAAAATGTCATCATAATTATTTTTTATCGATTTGACGGCATCATAGTGAGAAGACCATCCGGCCTGACTTTTTACGATTCTTACAAAATTACACATGCATCTTTGAGTTTGTATTCTACAACTACACATTAAGTATCAATTCGATCGGATCTGTATTGGTAAAAAACGAGATTATTACTCATTACGCATTGGGCCGATTATGCCCATTAACGAACTTGTCCGTCGTACATATTGGGACCTACCCTGAAAAATTCAAGTCGCTATCGCTTTCCGTTCTCAAGTTATCGTGTCAACAGTCGGCCGGCCGGACAGAATCAAATTTGATCTCGAATTCTCCATCAGGGAGTTGAACTCAATCATTTGAGATAATTTTCGGCAAAAATATCGAAAATTAAAGACATTTGGGTAAAATGATAACAATGACGCTGGCAGCGTGTTAGTTTGGCGATAAGAAGTCTCCCTATAGGTAGTAATAGACCATAGACAAGAAAACAAGCAAAGGGGAATTCCCTGTTCTGTTTGATAGACGCGCACACTGTTTAATATATTTCAGATTTGCCAACCTTGTGATTACATTTTATTTTTAATTTTAAATATATTCTTTAAAATTTGATTTCTATTAATTTCAATGTGGCTGGTGGGCCCTTTGTATCCACGAGGCCCTGGGCCGGAGCCCATAATGCCCATACGTAGATCCGCCCCTGCCGAAATTCAGTATTCGATTGTAAAATGGAGGATCGAAGGTATGTGCAGAATTTCAGCGGATTCTGACGGATAGTTCGTGAAATATAAAAATTTTTAAGAAAACATAAGATCCTCGCGAAATTTCGCAGAATCTAGCGCGTCCGCATTTAACAACCAACCATCAAGTTCAAATTGGATCGAATTTGTATTTTTTGAGTTATCCAGGAAATAACAACAAAATTTCAGATGGATATGACTCCGAAACCATTAAGTCGATTAAGCTCATTAAAGAACTTATCTGTCGCTTTCTGATGCGCAATCTTCCCTGGAAATTTCAAGTCGTTATCTATTCCCGTTAGAAAGTTATCGTCGCAACTGTCACCCATCCAGCTACTGAACAAGGCTGCTCGGCTTCCAGTATCTCCAACAATATACATAAGATCGTATTCAAATTTTATTATTATTTCTAAGTTTCAGGGTATTTGAAGAACCATGTGAAAAGATTAATTCCGATTATCGAATATCTTTAACAACATTCCAGTCTTTAGTATAATTGGTTGGACCATCAATAACCATTAACAAAATTCGAACTACAAAGAAGACATTTCTGCCGAATAGCGTTTATTACCAATATCTTTATAAAGATATTGATATTCGGATAAAATTTGGGCTTTGCCAAAATGAGCGATTCATTTCTATCACCCAACTTAGGTCATGATAAATCAATTTTAGGATACACCGCTCGTGCAGGATTCGAACCTGAAGTTACCATCGTTGTAGCGAAATATTATCATGTCCATCTACTAACAAACACATAATCAGATAAAATCCGAAATGAAATAATTAAAAAAACTGAGTGGAAATCGCCATTTTAAAAAAAAAAATGTCTAATATCTTGGAAAATTTGAACTTTTTTGTATGAAACGATCTAAGTAAACTTGTTTGAAATTAAAATTTGGATCGATTTGCAAAATTCGGGTCGGAAAACGTAAAAAAATATTTTTTTTCCTGATAACTCTTTTGAAAGTTTAGTTTAGAACGGAATTTCTTTAGAGGACTAGACAATATTAGTGGCAGCATGGAAAGTATAGAAAATTTTGTACAAACTTAGTTTTTCGACATTTGTTAGAATTTTCACAAATCTGTGAACATAGAAAATAATTAACTGGCGTTGAAATTGAACTAACGATGGATATTTATGGCAAAATTCTATTTCAATCAAAAATCTAGCTATAAATTGGCAATTTGCAGCAAGATTTGTATTCTTGGGATTCTCGGACGTGAATCGAATGTGAAATTGAAAGATTTTAATGTCGAAACTTCTTGAAAGAAGTAATTCGAATTTCGCAGGGCAGGTTACATGTCGAAATCGCCGGTCCACTGCGTGCATAGGCATAATTCGTCTTATGGTTTCTGAGAAGTAATAATATGAAATTATAAGGTCGCAATATCTTTATCAAGGTTTGAAATCACGAATTCAAGGCCAATGCGAAATTTCATGAGCAACGTATCACGAGAAGCGGAAAAATTTTCTTTAAAAAAAAAATCACTACATCAAAAACCAGAATTCGCTATTTGTATGCACATAGAGGGCAAAGATAAAATGAGTTATCTGAAATATGTAAAATAAATTTCTGGTTGTATATTGAAATCCATACGCATATAACCACTGAGGGAGATTTTCTGATTCTAAATTGAAATCCATATGCATTATATGTTACTTGAGATATAAAAAATTGTTAACTCAATAGCTGGACAGTTATAATGGATTTTACATCTTGCCAGACACATTGAAAGTCCTCTGTAGGTGCGAACGCGAATGCTTAGTCGATTGCGAGGGGGAAACCGCTCACAAAACATTGTACACCAGAATTCCAATTCAAGCAGAATTCCACTGGAATTCTATAGGAATTCTATCGTGTTTCTATTGGAATTCTTTTGGAATCTAAGGAAAACCAACGGAATTGCACAAAAACCCATTACTTAAGACTGACTGATGAATATTTGACACATTTGATTTCGAAATTATCGAATGACTAGTGAAATTTCGAATAAAATTATATTTTTTTTTTATTTTCGAGAATTCACTTCGACTGTCCTTGAAATTTTACTTGTAGGTGTGAAATGATAGATACCCTTGTAATACCTTCAGAATGTCATAGCGATGAGATCTTCAAACGCAGAAAAAAATTCTAATAGTAAATTCCATGTTATTTTCCTTCTGTCCTTGGCAATGCTTGTTTGATATATTGATATTTGGTATTTAATTATGCAATGGCTATGAAATGAGAAAAAATCAAAGAAGCACTGACGTGAATTCAGTCTGCTCCAGCGCACTTGTTCACATTCTACTCGAATCGGTCAACATGAACAACCGCCCCAATGAAGACTGGCCTCATGACAGTATTTAAATTTTTTTAAAACTAAAGGAAAAACACTCGAAAAAGTTAAGTTAAAACACTTCGCCTTAGGATATTTAATAAAGCTCCGTAGAAAACTTTCGGTCGAAGAATCTTTGACCTGATGTACCTTTGTTTGAGACCTAACATAGGCTAGAATATTTCACCAATTGCAGCCTGATTGGCTCAGTGGTTAAAACGGAGGTCCCGAGATCAATCCCGGGGCTGGATAACAAATTTTCTAGGCCACCATTCACTGTTGGGTTGAAAATTAACAGTGCTGTGCCTAAGGTGACACCAGGACACAGCAACGAAGCCTACACAAAAAACAACTGATTCTCCTAACTCGCTCAAGCTCTTGAGGTATCAATAGCATCTGCAGGGATGTATTAAAATATATTAAATCATACAAATGAGAGAATTATCACCATCCAACCAACATAGAGACAGACTCACACAGAATGAAAAATTCACCAGAATATCTATTGAAAGGTTTTTACTGGATCTTTATCAGATATGAAATATTTAAAACTGCAAGAATTGAAGAATATTGTAATATACTCACTGTATTCAATAATACATAAATTTGTCTGTACTGCCAAGTATATTTTTGTGGGTTAGGAAAAACAGAGGGATAACCATCCACTTCTAACTGCTAAAATTCGGTTAAAACTGTCTATTTGGAGTTGTTTACATGATTGTCGGATAGGTATCGCACTCTAACATCAATAGGAATTCTTTATAATTCGATAGGAATTCTGCGGAATTCAATAGGAATTCTGCGGAATTCAATAGAAATTCCACGGTATTCAATAGCAATTCCACGGAATTCAATAGGAATTCCAGAAATTCAATAAGAATTCCATTGGAATTCAATGGGATTCTACTTTCTTGTACACCAGAATTCCTACCGCCTTTCAAATAATTCACTGTTGAATGATAAATCTTATGAGATCTTAATAAGAGAATATTAGGCTTCAAGCACCTTCAATTTTAAGAAGATATTTCGTTTTCTCAGAAATGGATCGCAAATATGAAACATTTGCGTAGAATTTTATAGAAATTAATTTGGTAGAAAAGTGTGTATACTCATACTAAAGTCCATAAATCGCGTATACAAATAATGACACTTTGAAGTAACAATTGCCATTTCATGATGAAAATTGTGGATTTTACAAAAGAATATAGGAATTTTTGAACAATGTCCTCAAACTATTCATTAGGCCAACTCCAGAAAAAGTTTGAGGACGGACCTCAAAGTTGACAAGTGTCTCCAAACTTGACATTACGTCACTGAAAACGACCCTAAACATTACGGATTACATAATTTTCTTTTGGAAAATATAGAGAAACGTGGAATTTTATCTAGAATTCGATGAATCGCAGAGTACATCTGACATTTCACGAACCCTATCAGAAAATTTTCAATTGATAGTTATCGGGACATATTATATGCAGACAAACCTCAGGAAATTTATATGTAGTCATTATGCGTATTTCAGGAAAGATTTTGCTCAGCATGATGTTACAATGAAGTTAGTAACAAATGTTAGGTCTAGAAAACGTATGTATCATGCTTAATCTAAGAGAATTTTTCCGATTCATTTTACATTCTTTTCAAAAATATGTAACAAGTTAACCATAAAAATTGATTCGGGCACTGACGTGAAGTCTAGGGGTTTTTGCACGTTTGTTATATTGTCCATTGTTCTGTATTGGTCACTCTTAATTGAGTTTACCATGGTAAATTCCATTAAGAGTGTCCAATACAGGAGAATGGACAACAGAACAAGCTCCTGACTTCACGTCAGTGTTTGAACCAATTTTGTTTTTCGTTATTTTTTAAGAATTTTTTAGGTGCAGGGTGCTCAAAAAATTTCACACTTGTCTTCATGTTGATATTCTACGACTAGTTACCAAGCTTCAATTCGATCGAGTTTATATTTTTTGAGTTATAGTGGAAATAATTAAACATTAGGCATACTTCAAGCAAGAATTTGCTTAGAATGGGGTTATAATGAAGTTAATAACGTATGTTAAGAGAATCATTCTATTTGAGATTTAATAGGACATAATATCCGGAACATGTATGTATCATGCTTAATTTAAGAGAGTTTTTCTGTTTCATTTTACATTCTTGTCAACTATGGTACAAATTAAACATAAAAATGGACGGTTCTCGAATTATCAATGGCTCTTGAATATTGTTTCCTTGATGTAACGAATCTCTTATAACCAGAAATTTCAGTAGTTTATGGTGTTCTATATAGGTCAAATATATTGATCACTAGCTGACCCAGCTCCCTGTACAGTAATGGTTTATTTTCAACGATGTACGTCTCGAAAATATATTCTTTAACACAAATGAATGAAATTGTACGATGATGACGTGAAAAATAGCACGTTGAAATTGACGTTAGAAAAACACCCTGTATGAAGATTTTGAACAAATACATTATGAGAATCCATCCAAGGTACCTATTTAGTTAATGCTCTGTTTATGACAAAAATCACTTCAATCGCGTACAATTGTGCAATGATAAAAAGAACACGCTGTATACTAATTATTTATTTCCAATGATGTATCCCTCTAAAGTTTATTTTTTAAAACAAATGTATGAAATTGTACGATTGTGGCATGGAAAACAGCAAGTTGCAATTGACGTTAAAAGAAGAACACCCTGTATGGAGATTTCGGACAAATACATTTTGAGAATCCATCCAAGGTACCTATTTAGTTAATGCTTTGTTTGTGAAACAAATCACTTCAATCACGTACAATTGTGCCATGAGAAAAAAGACACCCTGTATAGTAATGGTTTATTTTCAATGATGTATGCCTCAAAAGTTTATTTTTAAACACACATGACTAAAATTGTACGATTATGGCAGGAAAAACAGCAAGTAGTAATTGACGTTAAAAGAAAAACACCCTGTATAACACAAAAAAGTATCCTATGTCCGTCTCCTGGTTCTAAGCTACCTCCCCACCAATTTTCAGCCAAATCGGTATAGCCGTTCTTGAGTTATAAGTGGAGTAACTAACACGACTTTCTTTTATGAATATAAGATTACTAGTGCCATTAAGCTGCTCTCATAACATTGAATTGTTTTTGTGCGTATGTTCTGGGGAACATCGCGTTATCATTTTGCCCAAATGTCTGTAATTTTCAATTTTTTTGCCGAGGATTGTCTCAAACGACTAGGTTCAACTTACTGATGAAGAATTTGAGATAAAATTCTATTCTGTCCGGCCGTCTGTTGCCAGGATAACTTGAGAAAGGAAAAAGATAGCGACTTGAAATTTTCAGCGTAGGTGGCGCATCCCAATACGAGCGACAAGTTCGTTAATGGGCATAATCGGCCCAACGGTTTCCGAGTAATAATTTTGTTTTCAACCATCACTGATCTAATCGAATTGAAACTTGGTGAGTAATTGTAGAATACAAACCTAAGGAATTTTGTGAAATTTTGTGAGAATCGTATCGCTAAAAAATCTTAAAAAAATTGTTAAAAAATATTATTTACGTCACGATAACCTGAGAACGGAAAGAGATAGTGACTTCAAGTTTTCAGGTTAGGTTGTGCATTTGAATGTGACATTTGAGTTTGTTTATAGGGATAATTGGCCAAACAGTTCTAGAGTTATACCCATCTGAAGTTTGGTTGTTTTTTCCTCAATGTCTCGAAACATCCAAAACCGATCCAATTCAAACAAGGTTATTAGTTGCAGAATGCCAACGCGAAATTTTTTTTTGCGTATTATATCCTCGATTACTCAAAAAAAAATATACTCGATCGAATTGAAGCATGGTAACTAGTAGAAGAAGATCGACAGGAAAACGTGTGTAAAATTTTGTGAGGACCGTACCACTAGAAAATTTTTGAAAAATTACGAACAAAAACGGTTCAAGCACTGACGTGAAGTCAAGAGCTTTTGCGCGTATGTTCTATTGTCCATTCTCCTGTATTGATATTACGTAGTGCAGAGGGGTAACATAGAACCTCACAATTATATCATTGAGGGGAAGGGATGGTCTGAAAATGTGAGCTAATAGCCTCGTGAATAATAGACGCCCCAAATCCAATTGTTTCAAATAGTTCACAGTTGAATGATCAATCTCATAAAATCTTTATGAGGTTCGAAAAAGAGAATATTGGGCTTCAAACACCTTTACTTTCCAAGAAAGTATTCCGTTTCCTCAGAATTGGATCGCAAATATGAAACATTTGCGTAGAATTTTGTAGAAATTAATTTGGTAGAAATGTATGTGAATTCATACTAAAGTCCATGAATTTGCGTATAAAAATGATGACACAGAAGTAATAATTGTTATTTCATGATGAAAATTGTTGAATTTACCAGAATATAAAATTTTTTGAAAAATGACCTCAAACTATTCAATGAGCAAAATCCTGAAAAAGTTTGGGGTCACGACCCTAAACTAACCATTTGTCATAAGAAAAGTTTGAGGCCAGACCCCAAACTTGACAAGTGTCTCCAAACTTGACAGAAAGCCACCGAAATCGACCTCAAACTTGACGCATTTCATATATATATATATATATATATATATATATATATATATATATATATATATATATATATATATATATATATATATATATATATATATATATATATATATATATATATATATATATATATATTTATATATATATATATATATATATATATACTCATAACGCGCCTTCTACCAGGCCCGGTTGCACATATATATATATATATATATATATATATATATATATATATATATATATATATATATATATATATATATATATATATATATATATATATATCCAACTACCTGCTGGGCGTCCATACATTATGAAATTACTATTCTCCGGGCGTCCGGCTACCCCGAAGCGTCCGTATATGGACGCTCTGTTGAAATTCAATGTTAAGATGCTCATGGGTCTTGGATCGACTCTTAGTGTCGTATGGCAAAATTTGTCGTGGACGCCTGGTTATCGATTGGACATGCGAGGCCTGTATACTGCTGTATACTTTTAGTACAACACCTGGCTCGATAGAGGCGCTGCGTACAGTTGGCGTATATTGGTTCCCGTATAGTTTTTTCCAGTCTCTCGATTTGTGGGCGTCCGCCCGATCTGACAACGTGGAGAATCGTCGCTGGTGCATTTTATTCTATTGAATATTAGGTTTGAATTCGTTCTGGAATCTCAAGGTTGCTGAATGGTGGGGTGACATCATGAACACCTGCATCTATGCTGATGGCTGTCGTTTGGGATTCTTTGGTTATTTTCTTCTAGAATATCGCATTGGATAATATCTGCGAAATTTTTGTTTAGGGATTTTGAGATATAAGAAGTGAAATATTATTTTCAACCGCATGGACTAATGCCTTCCTTTATTCTGCTTCATCTTCGTTGTGCTTATATAAAAAAGGATTTTATTGAAAGATTCATTCAGAATGTGAAGTTCTCATACCTTAAACTTCACTATATCTCAAAAAAATTTTATTGTATTATGTTGTGCATGCAATAATATTAAAAAATTTCTCCTTGATAGCTCTCTTGGGGTTTGTCTCAATCGCTAAGTTCGCCTCGCTTATTGCAGTGCATGGAATGGTTAATAAAAAATATACTATCTACCACAAATTATAAATGATACTTAAAATGATAAAATGCAAACAATTCATCTGAGTGAAGGAAAGAAGTTTCTGAGACTATTTCGAATGAAAATCGCTGCGGGGATTATTATTTCCTCCTTGATCATAATGAACGTGGTTTCGAAACTATCTCTATTGAATAATTGGAAATATAGTTACGAAACCTCGAGCCGGACACTCAAAATGCGATTACATTTTTAGTGTTCGTGTATGAAATTGAGTAGAACGAGTGAATAATTCATGTTCCTTCACGTCTTTCTACTACATTCCGTTTTCTAAATGTCCACAACCCAGATGGTTTTGCCTTTTTTCAACATCGACAAGTTCCTTCATTCGCTGTCCTAAAATGAAGCGTTTCTCTATTTTGGAAGAGATTTTTATGAGGTTTTGCTGTATTGTTCTCATTACAAGATGAACAATTCTCTTGAGAGTATTACTCAATTTCATCTATATTGTCGTATAATACTTGTACCCACGTTTTACTATAATCTGTGTTTTCGAATACGAACCACTTATTACAAGCAAAAATGTTAATTTACAGAATAAACTTCACCAAGTTTGTATTTTTGCGCGTATGTTCTGGGGAACATCGCGTTATCATTTTGCCCAAATGTCTGTAACTTTCGAATTTTTTGACGAAAATGGTCTCAAACGATTGAGTTCGACTCCCCAATGAAGAATTACGAACGAAATGAGCTAGGGACTTGAAATTTTCAGGGTGGGTGGCGCATCCCAATACGACGGACAAGTTCGTTAATGGGCATAATCGGCCCAGTGGTTTCCGAGTGATTATTTTGTTTTCAACCAATATAAATCCGATCAGTTTGAAACTTGATGAGTAGTTGAAGAATATGAACCTAAGCACATTTGGGAAATTTTGTGTGAATCGTATGGCTAGAAAATTATTAAAAAATATTTTTGTTGTCACGATAACTTGAGAACGGAAAGAGATAGCGGCTTCAAGATATTTCAGGTTAGGATGTGCACCAGAACGCGACATTTCAGTTTGTTTATGAGCATAATCGGCCAGACGGTTTCAGAGACATAGCCATCTGAAATTTTCTGACATTTGGTGGTTTTTTGTTCCTCATTAACTCGAAAAATACTCAACCGATTGAATTCAAACATGGTTATTAGTCGTAGAATGCCAACGCAGAAATGGTTGCAAAATTTGGTGGGGATAGCATGCGTAGAAACTTTTTAATAAATCATTGAAAATAAAAAAAAAATTCTATATATCAGTAACTAATTGTTTGAAATCGCTGAAATTTTGCAAAAGCCTTCATAACCTACCCCTACTGCCAAGTTTCAAGTTATATTACGATCGGATAAATATTGTTGGAGATTCGAGCATTCTTGTGTGAGTTCAGTAGATGTGTGACCGTTGCCTCGATAACTTTCGAACGAAAGGAGATAGGGACTTGCAATTTTCAGGGTAGGTTGCGTATCCGAAAGGGAGAGTTGAGTTCGTTTTTGGGCATAATCGGTCTAACGGTTTTTGAGTTATACCCATCTGGAAAATTGTTTCCTTGATAACTCAAAAAATAAATATTCGATCGAATTGAAGCTTGGTAACTAGTAGTAGAAAATCAACATAAAGACGTGTTTAAAATTTTGTAATAACCGTACCCCTAGAAAATTTGAAAAAAATGACGAATAAAAAAATATTAAGAACCGTACCCCTAGAAAATTAAAAAAAAATCACGAAAAAAAAAATTGGTTCAAGCACTGACGTGAAGTCAGAAGCTTTTGCGCGTATGTTCTATTGTCCATTCTTCTGTATTGGACACCCTTAATCGAATTTACCATGGTAAATTGTGTTGTCGATTCTCCTGTATTGGACACTCTTAATTCGAATTTACCATGGTGAATTCGAATTAATTAATTATTGTCACGTGATTTTCACAAAATTTTGCAAAAGTTTTTGCTTTGGTCTTTTGCATCGAACTACTGAGTTTCAATTTAATCAATTCAGTATTTTTCGAGTTTTTTGACATTTTTTTTGCCACTTTAGGGTTTTCCGGTCAGAACAAAACTTCACAGGCATATGAAGGTCATGATTCTACAAATTGATGCCAAATTTTAGCAAGATCGAGTAATCGGTTCCCGAAATATTCATAAAAAACGTTTTGACTAAAAACGGCCTTAACTCCAAAAGCGCTAGGTGGATTTCGCCCGTTAACAAACTTGTCTGAGATATTTACGCTACAAAACTACCCTGCAAATTTCAATGATCTAAGTCGTTCCGTTCGAGAGTTATCGTGCTAACGGCTGGCCGGCCGGACCGGACGGACAGTATTGAATTTGACCTCGAATTCTACATCAGGGAGTCGAACCCAATCGTTTGAGACCATTTTCGAAAGAAAATTCGAAAAATACAGACATTGTGACGAAATTATAGCACGCTGTTCCTTGCGGAACACGCGCGCAAAAATAATCTAAATTCCGCAAAAAATTTTTTTTAGTCGAAATTTTGAACGAGTGTTTGCGTCTATGTATTCATCTAACTAGCGAGTTGCAATTCAATCTGATTAGTATATTTCGAGTTATTGTGGAATAAAATTTCCTAATTTTCAAAATTTGTTTTTTCCAGCTTAGAGTTATCTGATCATGACAAAACTTCGCCTGCATATACTCGTAAGGGCAATAATTCTACAATTTGGTGCCAAATTTCAGATGGATTGAGTGATCAATTTCAGAAATATTAATAAAAATTATTTAACTAAAAATGGCCATAACTCCCAAACAGCTTTGTGGATTTCGTCCATTAACGATATTAGACGAGATATTTACGCTCCAAACCAACATTGCTAATTTCAACTCTCTAACTCATTTCGTTCTAGAGTTATCGTACTAACGACCAGACGGACGCATGCACAGAATTGAACACTATTATTATTTCCTCGCTAAAAAAAGTCTCGAATTCAATCGAATTCATCCTTAGCAGTCTATAATAAGGGTTTCTCAAATATCACAATAGGTTTTACTTGACACGATTCATTCTTATAATCAAATAATAAATATGTTTAATATAATATTAAAATCGATTATGTAGAAATCGGTTGAAGATACTAACCAATAATAGTTTATATCCTTAACATATACAACATGGTCAGACATGATATATAACGCAAATCGAGATAGTATCAAGGCAAATTGAACTCTAAGGTATAAATCGGATACCGATAATACAGAAAAACACAGATCTACATCAATACCCATGTTTTCTTTATAGATAAGAGAATAGCTGTTGACGACAAGACCAAGCTAAGTGGATAGAGCGAGCCATCTATTTAGACTGTACTGGAGAGCATTTACTGTCAATAAACAATGCCTTAACTGATATAAGGATACTATACCAAAGTTGATAGAAAAGACAACAGACTCTCCTTGGTCACACAAGCTCCTAGGAACTTCCAAGGGATCTGCTTGGGAAAGACCTAGGAGATTCAGTAAAATCATAATCGTGTCTATAGCAAGTGCGCCAGAGCAGATTGACCTCATATGAAAGCTTTTTTAGCGTTTTTAAATATTTCATATTTTCATAGTGAAGTCAACCTGCATTGGCGGGCTTGCTATAGACATAAGTATGATCCTCCGAAGTCTTCTCCAATGGGATTCCTATGAAGTTCATGGGCGCTTGTCCGACTGAGTAGATGCAGTTGTTTTCTGTGTTGACTTTGGTACTGTATCTTTATCGTAGCTTAGGCACTGTTTATTAACCTGACAGTGAATGGTCTCCATTACAGTCTGACTAGATCTACGGCTTGCTCTCATAATTTAATTCAAATTCGTCAACGTGAACAACTGCGCATAAGAGTACTGACTTCATGTTTATCCTTTTTCATATTTTTTCAATTTCCTTTCAAAATTTGGTTAATTTCGACAATGTGGTTTTATCGTAGATCAGAATTAAAAACATATAGCAGTTAGGGGACCCCATTAGGAACGCAAGTGCTTTCGTCTATTCTTCAAATACGTTTCTCCGAATCCACTGTTCACCGAATCTGGTAATTAATAGGATAAACAGGATGGTTTCACATAACACTGTCAATAAAGTTATGAGTTATATGACAATTCTGGCACCAGCCTACTACTTAGACAAAAAAATAAGAAGAAGTTCGAACTTGCGTAGCTAGACACGATATTTTTGTAGAGTATTATACAATGTTGGATTCGTATTTTTTTTTCCCTATCTCTCCACGGGGAAAACCAATATGGCTTCCATAAGAAAAATGAAAGTAGACTATCGCGTCTCTGAAGCGATTGAAAATAGAAGATATCTGACGACACCATTAGGATCTCTATATTGGATAATGGCTACAAACCGTATTTCGTGAAGTTATCCCCAGGAATGAATGCGTTATAAAGAGAAAAGGGAAATCTCGATATTTAGTTTTTTGGGAAATCTCGAGAACCATTTGAGATTTGAGCCACCTTGTAATTCTAACGGTTTTCGATATCCCTGTAGTCCCCATTTAGATAGTTCTAACCTTGTATGTAAATTCGTCTCTAAAAAGAGGAAACAGAAGACTCATATGTTGGCTTAGCGCCAGAATCCCATAATCACGTAAGAAAATTTACTTGCGTTCTAGAACAAACAACACCATAAACAGCCACCTCACTCTTGACCAAAAATGCGTAGTTTTAAAGTTGGCCACAAGGCCACCGTACGGACGTTTCAACGAAAAAGGTCAATATTTTGATGAAACGGACTAGACCGTTCACAGAGTTGCCATGAATTTGCTTTCTAATCGCCACAATATTGGCTAAGAATCAGACCCATGGCTACTAGTCGTGAACCACTCCCAACGTAATCTATACAACCCAAATACAGTCACCTCTCATCTGCTCAAGTGAAACAGGCACAGCATGCTAGAGACATAGCTTATAAGAAATTCAACTATACCAAGAGTGAAGAAGACTGGAAAGAATACAAAAGACAGCGAAATAACGTTATTTCAGTGATCAGAAGAGAGAAAGAAAAATATTATAACCAAAATATTGATTATTGCAAGGGAAATGGAAAGAAAATGTGGCAGACATTAAAGGGGCTTGTTGGAAATGGAAGAAAGTGCGCCGATTTCACTAACATTGACTTTGGATCGTATAACAACAACGTAGAAGAAAATATGAATAATTTTTATGCCGACAGCCTGAATGAAATAGCACAAAGTATTGAAAAAAAAGAATGGGACTCGGTTAGTTGCGTAACTTCTGCTAGATTTTCTAGCTTGAAAAGAATAGGGATATCACAGCTTGAGAAAATTGTAATCAATCTAAAAAGTAGGAGCACCAGCGATTCTCTTCTTAGTGTCAGGCTTGTGAAAGATTTATTTTGTGTGATAGGGTACCCGTTGTTGTATTTGGTGAATGCATCTTTGAGTGCCGGAAAAGTCCCCGATAAACTAGAGGCAAGTGTCATAGTGCCCATACCTAAAGTGTTAACACCAAGGACGCCTGGAGATTTTCGACCAGTTAACTTACTACCAGTAGTCGATAAAATTCTGGAAACAATAGTGTGTGAACAATTAAGAGACTACCTAGAACGTAGTTGCCTTCTGTACGATGGACAGTCAGGTTTCAGGAGCAAGCACTCGTGCGAATCTGCGTTGCAATATGTGTGCGCAGTTTGGAGAAAATCCATGAACGAATCAAAAGTGACTGTGAATGTTTTTATAGATTTAAAACGTGCATTTGAGACTATTGACAGGGACATACTTGTTGCGAAATTAACTTTATATGGCATTGAGGGTTCTGCCCTAGAATGGCTAAGAAATTTCTTATTAGATAGATCTCATCAGACTAAAATTAGTGATAATATTTCTAGCAAAAGGGATAGCACATGGGGGGTTCCACAGGGAAGCGTGCTAGGGCCACTTTTGTTTATTGTTTATATAAATGATATGTATAAGGTATTGGAAAACTCTTTTGTGAACCTATTTGCTGATGACACCCTTATCTCAGTATCTGGAAGGAACGTTGAAGAAATAATTTCCATACTGAATGCTGAATTGCAGTGTTTATATGAATGGCTTTGTCAAAATAAATTAAAATTGAATAGTTCAAAAACTAAATGTATGATAATTGGATCAAGAGCAAATTGTCAAAAATTCTACGACTCAGGGTGTTCGGTGAATATACAGGGAAAAGAAATTGAATTTGTTTCCGAAATTAGGTACTTGGGAGTGATCTTGGATCCACAATTGTGTTTCAGTAATCATGTTGAATATGTATGTAGGATTTCAATTATGATTGGAATTCTACGTGTATATAGTTAGAATTAGTGTTACATTTTAAGGGTGAAAGCAACATGTTATCGTTACATCAGACGTTCTTGGGAACCTCTGGCGCCAGTTATCCATTAACACACCGTTATGGATAAGAGGCAGATTCTGAAAACGATGTAACGATAACAGGAGATGAAGAATTTAGGACTAGAATTGCGACACTCTGGCGCCTCCAAGGGGTCTGTGTTGTATAATTTCGAAGAGCGTTTGACGTGCAACATTGACCATCCATATAGATTCTAGGAAATTCCCCAGACCGTGAGAAGGTTCCCAGGGTATCATATTGGTCTATGGGGGGCGGAGCGCGGTCAGAGAGTCACGAATCAAGGAACTACCCTTTAAGATCGAAGGCAAGCCGATTGCGGGGGGGGTAGAAAACGGAAAGTACCTACAGTACGAACAAGGGATCGAGGGTGTGTTGGGAACAGGAAAGAAAGTAAGACGTTGACGACGGTTCCGAGGTAGAGGTTTCATCCCTAAAGAATTAGACGTTTTAATTGAATTCCGACTTAGACGAATCGAGAATATATTGCGGTAGTTGAAGAACTTCAGTAATTGCGGAAGTAGGCATAGTTGTGAATAATTCTTCGAGTTCAAATGTAAATAAAGTGTAAATAGCCGAACAAGTGTTTTGTTGAAAACCACAGCGACGTTGAAGACGAATGTTAGGAAAGATAATTCAATCAACCCCTAGGCGATTGATATAAAAATCCTACATTTTGGGGGCTCAACCGGGATTAATTAGATCAATTAGATTAATTAGATCTGAATTAAATATACATTTCGACTAGACGAGAGACGAATTTTTCTGAAATTGGATGGACCGTTACACACATATCATGTTGACCACCTGGGCCCAATTCCATCTACGAATAAGAATTACAAACACCTCTTAGTTATTACGGACGATTTTACGAAGTTTGTCTGGTTATATCCGGTGAAGTCAACTACTACTTCGGAAACATTAAATTGTTTAACAAGACAGCAAACAAATTTCGGTAACCCAAGGCGGATTATCACAGATAAGGGAACGGCTTTCACATCAGTGGAGTTCAAGAATTATTGTCACCAAGAAGGTATCGAGCACATAACAATTACGACTGGAGTACCTAGAGGTAATGGGCAGGTGGAGAGGATGAATCGGACAATAATTCCGGTGATTGCTAAACTGAGCATCGACGACCCAACAAAGTGGTATAAATACACCGATCGAGTGCAACGGGCACTTAATTCCACATACCAAAGGAGTATAGCTACCACACCGTTTGAGATGTTGACGGGAGTCCAGATGAGGAAGAGAGAAGATTTGAGAGTAGACGAGACCGTCGAGATCCAAATTAGAAAAGAGTTCTCAGAAGACAGAGAGGAGCTGAGAAAAAACTGCAAGCAGCAGTTACTCAAAGTACAGGAAGAGAATAGGAACTCGTACAACCTTAGAAGAAGGCGACCGACGCAATATAAGGCAGGAGATCTGGTAGCGATCAAGAGAACGCAGTTTGGCCCTGGCTTGAAGATGAATAAAAAATTTTTGGGGCCATATGAAGTTGTAAAGGTCAAGGGAAATGAGAGGTATGACGTTGTGAAGGTGGGCTTCCACGAGGGACCAGTCAACACGTCTACATGTGCGGAGTACATGAAGGCGTGGGTTCACAACGAGAGTGAAAGTGAATTCGAGGCGAATTCATAATTCAGGATGGCCGAGATGTAGGATTTCAATTATGATTGGAATTCTACGTGTATATAGTTAGAATTAGTGTTACATTTTAAGGGTGAAAGCAACATGTTATCGTTACATCAGACGTTCTTGGGAACCTCTGGCGCCAGTTATCCATTAACACACCGTTATGGATAAGAGGCAGATTCTGAAAACGATGTAACGATAACAGGAGATGAAGAATTTAGGACTAGAATTGCGACACTCTGGCGCCTCCAAGGGGTCTGTGTTGTATAATTTCGAAGAGCGTTTGACGTGCAACATTGACCATCCATATAGATTCTAGGAAATTCCCCAGACCGTGAGAAGGTTCCCAGGGTATCATATTGGTCTATGGGGGGCGGAGCGCGGTCAGAGAGTCACGAATCAAGGAACTACCCTTTAAGATCGAAGGCAAGCCGATTGCGGGGGGGGTAGAAAACGGAAAGTACCTACAGTACGAACAAGGGATCGAGGGTGTGTTGGGAACAGGAAAGAAAGTAAGACGTTGACGACGGTTCCGAGGTAGAGGTTTCATCCCTAAAGAATTAGACGTTTTAATTGAATTCCGACTTAGACGAATCGAGAATATATTGCGGTAGTTGAAGAACTTCAGTAATTGCGGAAGTAGGCATAGTTGTGAATAATTCTTCGAGTTCAAATGTAAATAAAGTGTAAATAGCCGAACAAGTGTTTTGTTGAAAACCACAGCGACGTTGAAGACGAATGTTAGGAAAGATAATTCAATCAACCCCTAGGCGATTGATATAAAAATCCTACATGTATGTAGAAAGATTGGTAAAAAGATAGGGTTCTTTAATCGGGTATCGCGTTTTTTGTCTCAATGGACTAAGATGATTGTGTATAGTACTATAATTTTGCCTCATTTTTCGTATGTTTGCTCTTTGCTAATATCTTGCACTAATGAAGAGCTGAATAGATTACAATTACAGCAAAATAGGGTAATGAGAATTATATTGAGTTGTGATAGGTACACTCCGATAAAGGATATGTTGGATCAATTGAATTGGCTGAATGTCAGGCAGATTATCAGGAGGGCGAATTTGGTCTTAATATATGGAATAGTGCACAATCATCAGCCTAGTTATCTGAAATCATATCTGCAGAGAAGATCAAATTTTTATGACTATAACATAAGATCAAATAAGAATTTCAATGTTCCTATGGTGAGAACGACAAACTTACAGAAAACGTTATTTTATGATGGTGTTCGTATTAAAAATGCTCCTTCTCTGAAACAATTCAAGGGGAGACTTAACAATTATTTGCGTAGTTCATAGTGAAATTGTATGTGAATTATAAAGATTATGTGAATAGATAGGTGCTAAATAAACCTATATTATTATATATTATTAATACACTCATGGTTCAAAGTCCTTTCAAACAAACGTCACTCATAACTCCTATTCTTCACCAGCAGGGGTTAAGGAGACAACGCATCTTCAATCCACGCATGTGCGGACCCTCACAAAAGGTTACAATTGAGTTATAGAATCCTAAACCTCAAAATTCCATTCCCCTCAGATGACAACTTCATTAGTTAAATTACTTCTCGTCTGCTCATGCGCATAACGATAATGACCAAATGAAGCGCATGCATTCAAAAATAATCAGAGGACCATGTTATGGAAACTATTCCACAAAATAGTGGAATATTTCTTCATTTTCTTTAGTCCTACGACCCGCACGAAATTTCGAATCAAATGCCCCTTCCAATATAACCCATACCACTTAAAAACTATCACTTCTTCTTTGTGCATGCGCAATGCTTTCGTGGCTAAAGGTCTTATCAAAATCACACCACCCACACCAAATTCCGCTCCTCCCAGGAGGAGTAGCATCCTCCACCTCAAAACCCCATACCCCAGTAGTTGAATCACTTCTCGTCTGCTCATGCGCATAACGATAATGCACGAAAGAGGCGCATGCATTCTGAAACAACTCAAAGACCACGTTATGATCACTACTCTGTAAAATAGTTGAACATTCTTTCAATGTTTCAGTCATGCAATCCTCACGGAAGTTTGAACGAGTGCTTGCATCCTCACTCCCAACACAACCCATAAAACCCAAAAACAGTCACTTCTCCTCTGCACATGCGCAATCAACTCATGGCTAAAAGGCCTTTCAAAAACACACGCCTCACACAAAACTCAGATTCTCCAACACAGTGTTTAAGGAGTGACCGCAATCGTTCGAAATCATTGTCGTCAAAAAGTCCAAAAATACAGATATTGTGGTAAAAAGATACCACGCTGTTCCTCGCGGAACAAGCACGCAAAAAGCAGGATTGTTTCTCAAGAGCATAAGGTCATATATTGGGGTTAGATTTCAACTCGATCAGATTTGTAGCTTCGGAAATTTTGAAGAAATTAAATTACAAAGGGCAAAAAATCTTCGAAAACATGGAATTTTACCATTCATAAACTTATCCTCAATCCTTTATATCCCAATATTTAACACTTTCTGCACCTCAATTATTTCGTGAGCTATCGTGTACACAGAAGGAGGAACATACAGAATGGAATTTTACCATGGGTACTACAAAAGTAACTACACTCTTGTCCACTATAAATTTTTTGTCGCCTGACAGCTATTCTCGTCGTGGGTGACCACCTCCTGCCCTAAATTGCGAATAAATGATTGGACTTACTGTAGACTGAACCCACTAAACTCTAATTACCACTGATGCTCTGACAGACAGCTCAAGATATTTGAATCGGAAACTCAAAATTTGTGTTACTTCATTTCCTGGAGAGTTCAAATATTTGAATTTTTCTATGAGAAGTACCTACATTCTATGAGAGACTCCCGTACACTTTCTCACCTGCAACTTCGATTCGAAGAAATCGGCAAATGTGTTTTTAAGAGGAATGAACATTATTCCTTGAAACCTCTGCAATACATAAAAATTGAAGCCTATCAAACCAACCTTCCTCTGATAACAGATGCATAACGAAATCGATTTCAGGAATGTAATGAATATTAACATGGATGATCACGCTCGACTTTCCTTCAGTGATTCAGATTCAAATAATAATTTCGAATCAGAAACTCAGATTTCTTTTTGGCCTGAGATTTGAAAGTAGCTAATTGTTTCGCTAGTTATCCCATTTTATCTCCATATAGTATTATTAATTAAATAGTAAAAAGTAATAAACGGATTTTCTCACTTAAGACGTAAGCCCTTTCCATTCGATTTAAGCGTTTATCCTGAAAATATTCAGTCTCTCGGTCATTCCGTTCGAAACATATTGTGTATACTGATAAATTAAAGAGAGAGTTTAGCTTGACCCTCAAAAATAATGAACCTAGTGCTTTCGACTCATCACTTGAAAAGAATAGAGTACTCTAAAATACGTAGATTATTGCATTCAGCAATGATAAAACCCAACAAAAAAATGAATCAGAATCATGATAGTAGTTTGAGGGAGTATCCGCAAATCCAAACAAAAAATCAATAATTGAAATCTTTCCACGGTGACTCTACACGTCTGGTAAAACCAAAACAACGTGAGTCACATTCCTGACCTATTGCATTGGAACTATTCCTTTTACTCCTGGCAACGTCGCAGGACGCCCAGTGATCGAGCAACTGGGAAATGATATTCGAACGAGGACGCCGACAAATCGAGAGAATGAAAGTTTACGTGTATACTTTGGACGCTAGTGGAGCGGATAGTGAAATGACGCTGAGGGGTGTGAGACTGTAAACAATTCTCTGTATCTAAAAAGTGAAAAGATTAAATCGAATTCTATCAGTGAATACTTCAAAGTGGTTATATAAGACATAAGATAATGATAAAAAAAAATTGGAGGACGCCCACCGGATGCTTGATGAACGGGCGCCCGGAAATTGGAAGGATGTAAATATATATATATATATATATATATATATATATAGACGTATATTGCTACCTTAGCACGCCAAAAACGCCATACTTCACAGTCTATTCCCGCCCATATACAGATTTTTCTAGCCCGATCCGGGCTTCGAAAAAATTCGCGTGTATATTTTATCGTAGAGGCTTGCTGATGGCTCAGGGAAGCCATAGGCGAATTTTCGACTGGGCCAAGAATTGACGGTATATTATCGCAATATATACACGCTTAGTTCAGGCCATCTGACTGTAGGTGGTGCACCAGTCGTGGCTTGTATAAGTATATACAATGTGCAGTTACAACTCTGATTATTCCAATCCCGCTATGCTTTTATGTATATTTGAAGCCCGTAAGTTTGGCAACAACGCATTCGATCTGAGATAATCACCCCTTTTCCATAATTCAGACCGAAATTAAAGAAGCAGGTGACTCACTTCTAACGCCTCGAATATGGCTCAATTCCGAATTGTCTTCTACATTTCCATTAGACGCGGAGCATTTATTTTCAATTTAGAGTCACAGAATAGTAGTGCTTATGTTAGATTGTTTCAAATTGAATTGTTGAGATTAAAATCCTACTAGAGTATGCTTTTCAGTGAGAACGTTGGAAGAGGGGTTAGATTTCTTGGCGTCGTTTCTGGCGTTATTCTAATATGTGTTTTTGAGTCCAATTTCTACTATATTTGTTCAAAAGTTCAGAGTATCCCGCTTTATAAAAACTGATAGATTAATGCAATCACAATTCATATGCATATCTAATTCATTGAAATCATGAATTTGCCAAAATTTTACTGCAGATTAAAACCAGAGTATAAATAAGAAACCAAAACCACTCTGTTCACTAGCTATATTTTCAGTAGCTACTCTGCTCTGAGCAAGAAAATGGCCGGAAAAGATAATCGCCTGTAATTCTCGAGTGTCAAAAAGTAATCTTCATATGCGTAAACGAAGATATTACTTATACAACATGCTAGATAGGCACATTTTTCTGATTTAGATATTATTGTCATTTCTACAGTGAAAAATTGAGTAATGTACCTAATACATAGTGAATAATACTTGAATTTTGAAATCACCATTTTTTCAACAATAATCAAATCATCGGCTCCAACTCTTCCTGAAAAAGAATGATTAACCTACCACAGGCCAAAGACATGTATTATCGCGAAAACAGCAACTGTCTTTGAATTATGAATGTTTTTTGGTGTTTTCAACAACTCAACCACGGACTGTTTGAAAAGTGATAAATATAAATTACAGACGTCAACATGAGTAATTTTGTTCGTAAAATAGTCCAATGAAATATCACTCGTTACTGAATGTATCTCAAAGTCTGTCATTTATTTCATAACTCAACTGAGTTGCCTAGAGAAAACACCACTTGTGTTGTTTTCGTGGTGTTTTCAAGCAACTCAGTTTCGTTAAGAAATAAGTCGAGAGGCTTATCGCAAAAATTCAATCACTTGTGGTATTACTTCTGAAAATAACAATTGGACAATATTGGCGACAAAACTTGTGATTTTGTTCATATATTGATTGAAAGTTCGTCGAAGAAATTAGTTAATTAGGTTGTTATTTCGAAAAGTACACCTGGGATAAGATGAAATTAGGTATCTATGTGAAGAATAGCGATTTGAAAGCAGCCAAATGGGGCATCAAATGTTAACAACCATAATTTTTCACACATGAAAATTTTATTGGATATTTCAGTCCATGAATTTATTAAATCAGATAATATTGATAATTTTGGGGAAAAAAACTGTGATATTGTTGATATATCGACAAAACATTAATAAAAGAATTTAGTTTATTTTCCTGATATTTTGAAAACCACTTTCCATATCAAAAAGATATTCAGTATGCAGATGCTTATGAGTTAAATAAAATTGATCAAGCACTGACGTGAAGTTTTCGCGCGTATGTTCTATTGTCCATTCTCCTTTATTGGTTACTCTTAATCGAATTTACCATGGTGAATTCTATTGTCGGTTCTCCTGTATTGAACACCCGCTAAATCGAATTTACCTTGGTAAATTCGAATTAAGAGTGTCCAATACAGAAGAACAGACAATGGAATTCACCATGGTAAATTCGATTAAGAGTAACCAATACAGAAGAATGGACAATAGAACATACGCGCAAAAGCTTCTGACATCACGTCAGTGCATGAATCATTTTTTTTTAATGTTTTAAAAATTTTCTAGTGGTACGGTTCTCACAAAATATTACACACGTCTTCATGTCGATATTCTACAACTAGTTAGCAAGCGTCTATTCAATTGAGTCTATATTTTTTGACTTATCGAGGAAATAATATTCCAGGTGGGTATCACTCCGAAAGCCTTAGACCGATTATGCTCAAAAACGCACTTAACCCTCCCATTCGGATGCGCAACCTAACCTGAAAATTGCAAGTCCCTGTCTCCTTTCGTTCGAAAGTTATCGAGGCAATGGTCACCCATCCAGCTACTGTACTCACACAAGGCTGCTCGGATCTCCAACCACATAGATCCGATCATGTTCAAACTTGGAGCTTGGTAGTAGAGTTAGGTTCTGAATGCTTTCGCAAAATGTCAGTGATGTCGGACGAATAGTTCCTGATATATAGAATTGCTTTCAAGGATTTTCAATGATTTTTTAAAATTTTTGCTAGAATTTTCGCGTTGGTATTCTACAACTAATAACCATGTTTGAATTGGATCGGTTCTGAATTTTTCGAGTTATTGAGGAAATACGAACCAAATTTCAGATGGGTATAACTCCAAAACCGTATGGCCGATTATGCCTATAAACAAACACAAATGTCGCATTCAGATGGACTACCTAACCTGAAAATTTCAAGTGACTATCTATTTCCGTTCTCAGGTTATCGTGACATAAATGATATTTTTCAAAAATTCTTTAGCAATACGATTCCCACAAAAATTTCACAAACGTCCTTGGGTTTGTATTCTACAACTACTCACCAAGTTTCAATTCGATCAATTTAATAATGGTGGAAAATTATTACTCGAGAACCGTTGGACCGATTATGCCCATTAACTTGTCGAACTTGTCCGTCGTATTGGGATGCGCCACCTACCCTGAAAATTTCAAGTTGCTACCTCTTTCCGTTCTCAAGTTATCGTGGCAACGACAGAATAAAATTTGATCTCGAATTCTTCATCAGTGAATTATTGAACCTAGTTGTTTGATACCAATCTCGTCAAAAAATTTGAAAATTACAGACACATGTGCAAAATGGTAACGAGATGTTCCCCAGAAGATACGCGCAAAAAAAGGTTATTTCAGTACCAAGCAATCTCAGGACCGTTCGATATTTTGAATCAGTTGTGAAATATGTGACTGTGAACGCGCTCAAAAATAGTTTTCACCATTGGTTCAATCGTGTTTGATCATTTCCCTTTCTTCGCAGCCCGTGGATATTTATACGCCATTTTTCAATAATTGTTCTAGGGAACAGCGTGCTAACAATTTACCCAAATGTCTGTAAATTTATTTGGCTGTCAATGGCTTCAAACGATTAGCTTCAACACACTGATGAAGAATGCGGTGTCAAATTCGATTCCGTTCGGCCATCCATTGCCACGATAACTTTCGACCGGAAATGTATAGCGCCTAGAAATTTTCAGGGTAGGTTGCGCATTCGAATGAGACGATTAAGATGGTTAACGGGAAAATCGGCTGAACGGTTTCAGGGTTGAAATCTTTCCAAATATCTCAAACAATGCATATCCGATCGAATTGAAACTTGATTCATTTTTAGGGTAGGTTTTGAATCTGAATGCGAAATTTCTGTTTGTTAATAGGCATAAGCGGCTAAACGGTTTTGGAGTTATATCCTTCTGAAATTTGGTTTTTATGTACTCAATAACTCGAAAAATACAGAAACGATCAAATTCAAACTTGGTTACTGGTTGTGAAATGCCGGCTCGAAAATGCTTGCAATATTTAGCGAGAATCGTAGAAAATTAAAAAAAAATAATTGAAAATCATTGAAAAAAATTCTATATATCGGAAACTATTCGCCCAGCATCACTGATTGCAAAGGCCATCAAAACCTAACTCTACAGCCAATTTCCAAGTTTGAACACGATCGGATCTATATTGTTGGAGATCCGAGCAGCCTTGTGTGAGTTCAGTAGCTGGATGAGTTCTTCACGTCAGTGCTTGAACCAATTTTCTTCTTTTCGGGTTGGTCTCTGAGGACAATTGAATGAAGTTTATCTGCTTAATTCAATGGAATTGGACAGATAAGCTGAAGATAAACCACATGTATTTGGTTTCCCACTATGTGTTCTTATGATTCATAGTCTATTCAACAAGTGCTTTTTAGGTCAAAGTTTTTGCGTATTCTCCGAAAATTATGATTGAGGTGTCATTCGATTCGGAATGGCATGTGGAGAAAATGCTAAAGCCGCTCGCAAAAATTGCAATAGTTATAAACAATTTAGTGAAAAAAAAAATAAGGAGGTTCAGGTTTTTGCCAATATCTCAAAAACTATTTGAGAAAATTCAAATTTGAATAAAAAATTCAAATAGGCGAGGAAATTTCCTAAAAAAAAAGTCTGAACTGCCGGAACTGTTGGACCAATATTTATAATTTTCCTAGAGGGTTGAAAATACTCCCGAAAACGGCTACTCCGGCTTGCGTAAGCCTCGCCCCTTTCGGACTTTTCATGAACAAATATTATTTAAACTTATTAAATATGAAAATAACAAACTGAAAAAATTCAGGCGCCTGCAAGATGAATCAATGAACAATAATCCGTGGTCCAGAAATCTTTATCGCTATTTTTCTATTAGTAATCCATTAGTTAATTAACAATTTTTTGTTGCACTAACATTAACATTGCAAGTACGATCATTATTTAACTATTAATCTGTATTTTTTTTCTTTCGTGGAGTTATTTTTCAAAGGTCTGAGATTCGATTTCTGGTAGAAAATTTCAAAAATTATTAATTTTCGTTTTGTTATGAACAATTTACTTGGGTGAATAATTATAAAGCTCCAATTTATAATATTACTATTGATGCGTTTTATTATGATCAGAAACTACTTAAGTAAAAATTATTTTTAATATTAATTACCTCCTATTATTTAAAAAAATCTTCATGTTCTTCATGAGATAATTTGAAATTTTCTTTTAAAACATAATTGAAGCTTTATAATTTTTCGCTGAAGTAAATTATTAATAACAAAATGATAATTAAATATTTTTCAAATTTTCCGAAGGAAATCTATTCGAAGACCTTTGAAAAATAGTTCCACGAAAGGAAAAAAATTCTTAGATTAATAGTTTCATAATTATCGCACTTGTAATGTTAATGTTCGTGCTACAAAAAATTGTTAATTAATTAAATAAATAAATAAATAGTTAATTAACTAATTAACTAATGGACAACTAATTGAAAAGTCACGATAAACATTTTTGGACCACGGATTATTGTTCATTGATCTATCCTGCAGACGCCTTAATTTTTTAAATTTTTTATTTTCATATTTAATAAGTTTAAATAATATGTATTCATGAAAGGTCCGAAGGGGGCGAGGCTTTCGCGAGCCGGAGTACCCGTCTTCGGAAGTATTTTCAAACGTCTGGGAAATTTATAAATATTGGTCCTAGTTACAAGAGTTGGGATTTTTTTTTTGAAATTTCCTCCCCTTCTTGAATATTTTTTCAAATCCGAATTATCTCAGATTGTTTTTGAGATATTGGTGAAAAACCAAACCTCCTCCGTTTTTTTCACGTAATTATTTATAACTATTGCAAGTTTTGCGAGCGGCCTTTGCATTTTCTCAAAAATTATCTACATGCCATTCCGAATCGATTGACAACTCGAAAAGGACAACGAAAAGGAACTACAACTACTGATATTGGTTATTGCGAATAATCAAACTCAGATAATAGTTTATGCCGTTCATGATTCTATAGCCATATTAAAAGAAGATAGGAATTCAATCCGGCATGTGCATAATGTCCATCTTCAGAATACAGATTATCGAAAAATTCAAATAATAAGAATTATATACAAAAAAGTCGAGATTTCAGCGATCATTGGAATCCAGTATATGTATTTGCGAGTATTCAGCATATTATTCGAAGCCTAGATGAGATTTAGTCAAACCTCAAAGCACGGCTCCCTTCTTATTAAACAATATTCGTTTAGCCGGTGTGGCTTGGTATAACCATTACAACGTGTTTGTGTGATATTATTTAAAATGGGTTCGAGAGGAATGAAAATCTTAGAGATGGCGTTAGATAAGAATGTTTCGATGGGTAAGTAGGAACTTAAATTGTACATGAGCTTATAATTTTCCTGTATTTTCCTCGTGATGATATGACTTTGAGTCGCATTCTAATGAATATGATATGGTTAGTACTAGATTCGACAAGTTTTGGCGGGAAAGTCTGAGTTGGAGTCTTCAATCGATCCCTTCTTCGAAATCATTATCAAGTAGAAATATTCTGATATCTTGTATTTTATAGGTTCTCTACAGACAGATGATCATTCTTGTTTGTCGGAAAATGAAAATGGTTCTGAATCTGAACTCGACACAGAACAGGAAAGAATTGCTAAGGAAATAGAAGAGTTCATTAGCTTCAGTACTTCGGGTTCTGAATATTTTCCAGAATCGCAAACTTTTACCAGCATGAGTTCTGAGTTTTCAATGCATGAGGTGAGTATAGGTACATTCCTTTTGCGCGCTTGTCACTATGGAACAGCATGCTATCATTTTGCAAAATGACTGCAAATCCTGAATTTTTGGTCGAAAATGCTCTCGAATGATTGGTAGGGACTGATTAAGATGAATCCGGGGTGAAATCTAATTCTATCCGTTTGGCCGCCCGTCCGTTGGCACGGTAACTCCCGAACGGAACAAGATAGAAAGTTGAAATTTTCAGGGTGGGTTTTGCCACTGAATGTGCCTATTGATTTCATTATTGGGCAAAATCGGTCGGAAGGTTTCGGATTTAAGGCTGTTATTTTTTTCCGAGTATTTCCGAAAATACTCATTCAATCGGTTTAAAATTATGCAATCTGGTTCAGAATGACGGCCTACATGTATTTTGAAAATTTCGTATTCTCTAGAGACAAAAAAAAATTCCGAATTTCAATATTTCCATAATTTATTTTTAATAATGAAAATTCTCTATCGAACTAGAAATTTTTAACAAAGATGAAAAATAGTAACCTTGACCCACGTGCAAATTTCGAAAGAATTTGATGATTATAGGTAGACAAAAAAAAATCGAATGAAAATTTCAGATTATATTCGTCTTTCGTAGAGACATTTCTAATGTTATTGAAATTTGATCATGAGATAAACAATAGGTAATATACGAATATGGATAATGCGAATTTATCCGTTAAACCTTGTCTTTTGAATATACAATAATAAAATTGGGTTACGATAATTTCAAATGGAAATTCTACATCAATCTCCTGTTAATTACAGAAAACATTTTATATTTGGTTGAAGACTAATTACTTTTTCTTTTATGTGAAATTGCATGGACACAGTGCACTAGAAACAATATAATTTTTTTTTTCAAATAAACTTCATTTAGTACGGAATATTATATTATTTAATCATTGAGAGAGAAAGCTTGCTTGATGTCAGCTAGCTTCTAAGCGCTCGTTCATGATATCACTGAATTCGAATTGGTCAACAACCGCGTCGAATCAGACTGACTTAACATCAGTACTTTGTTTTTGCGCGAATGTTCTGAAAAATTCGTGAGAATCGTATGACTATAAAATAAAAAAAAAATCATTAAATAATATTATTTGTCACGATAACCTGAGAACAGAAAGAGATAGCGATTGAAATTTTCATGCCAGGTTATGCATCTGAATGGGACATTTCAGTTTGTTTATAGTTAAAATCAGCAAAACGGTTTTGGAGTTATATGCGTCTGCAATTTGATTGTTATATCCTCAATAACTCGAAAAATACAGAAGCCATATAATTCCATTGTGGTCTTTAGTCGCAAAATACCAACACAAAAACTATCGCGAAATTTCGTGAGGATAGTATGACTAGAAAATCATTGAACATTTTCTATATATCAGAAACTATTCGTTAGACATCACTGAAATTTTGCGAGAGCCTTCAGAGCTTTACTCTACTGTCAAGTTCCAAGTTTGACCACTATCGGATCTATATTGTTGGAGATCCGAGCAGCCTTGTGTGAGTTCAGTAGCTGGATGGGTGACCGTTGCCTCGATAACTTTTGAATGAAAGGAGATAGGGACTTGCAAATTTCAGAGTAGGTTGCGCATCCAAATGGGAGAGTTAAGTACGTTTTCGGGCATAATTGGCCCGATATATTCCGCCTGGAATATATTTTTATTTTCTACATTGGACCTAATACGCTGTAAAACTGATGAATGATAAATATAACTATAAACAATTTCATTGTAATGAACACTTTCATATTTCTGAACTTAATTGAAAAACGCCTTTTAGTAGGTATTGCTGTCAAACAGATATTTCAATCACGCAGCACTCCCTATACAGGGTGTCCCAAGTTCGATTGCCTATTAGACGTTTCTGGAGAACTGGACATATTTGAAATCTGAAAATTGGGATTATGATATTGCTTGAAATTCTCTACACAGCTAAAATATTTTCGAAGCCCAATCACTTCCGGTTATAGAGGGAGTGAAAATGATTTTGATGGAAATTTTTTTTTTTCAAGTTTTGCATTCCTGGTATGATCAAATATTCAATGTTTAATAAATTTCTGTTAAAGCCATTGTATTCATTTGAATAGTTTTTAAAATATCAAAAAAAAAACGGAAAATAAGTCAAATATGTTTAGCCAGAATTATGTTCATTATTCTTGTTTTAAACATCCTGAGCTTGAACCGGGCGCACAGGGCGTTTCAAATTTTGTGTAGAAAATTGTGATAAAAAATTGGCCATAACTTCTGTTTTTCAAATTAAAACCCTATTTTTTTATGATTGCGTTGGATTCTGAAGTGAAAAATAATGATAGTTTTCTTACATGATTATGCTCCTAAATTAAATGATTTCTGAGTTTTTTTTTTAATTTGACAGCATAATCATGTTAGAAAACTATCATTATTTTTCACCGCAGAAGGCAACACAATCATAAAAAAATAGGGTTCTAATTTGAAAACAGAAGTTATGGCCAATTTTTGATCACAATTTTCGACACAAAATTTGAAACACCCTGTGATGATATTTCTGAAGTTCAAAAGATGCATGACCTTTCCACATTCTTCCTTTTCGATGTTCTAAAAACGGTTCAAGATCAGGATGTTCAAAACAAGAATAATGATATAATTCTGACTAAACAATTTATTTTCTTTTTTTATGATTTTTTTTCGATATTTTGAAAACTATTCCAATGGATACAAAGGTTTTAACATAAATGTATTTAGCATTGAATACTTGATCATACCAGCAATGCAAAACTTGAAAAACATTTTTTCATCAAATTCATTTTCACTCCCTGTATAACCGGAAGTGATTGGGCTTCGAAAATATTTTAGCTCTATAGAGAATTTCAAGCAATATCATATTCCCAATTTTCAGATTTCAAATATGTCGAGTTCTCCAGAAACGTCTAATAGGCACTCGAACTTGGGACACCCTGTATAGTATTGGACATAAAATACTGAATAAAATAGATGGAATCCTAAACATGAATATTTTATTCATGAAAATATTTCGATATTTGTTCTAAATTGAATGTGAAGTATGGATTTACACATTCTTTTATCGAATTTGTCTTAAATAAATTTGATTTGGTAAAGTTTAAAAGTAATTCACTATTTCAGGCTCCCGCAAGATATTTATCAAACTGCGAAGTGGCAAAGGTACTTCTTCTTCTAGAAAAGGGTAAGGGAAAAGAGTTCAAGGGAAAAAGACTGAATGATATTGAACTAGACGAAGATGTTCATCTTACAACCGATTCTGAAAACGAGGATAATAACAATAACGAACAGGATGCTACGAAAAAATTCGTGGGCCGAATGACAAAGAAAAAAGAAACAGCACTAGCAATATCTGAAATTTCTCATGAAGCAGAAGACGGTTATAATGGTGATAAAGAAAATGACTCATTGTCAAAAAACTTGGTTGAAGATACTATTGGGTGCGCAACTTCCAAATATGATTGTGAGTATTTCCATTCAATGATTTTTCACGGGATTTATATTGATATGTTATTTTTAGTGATGAGAAGCAATATTAATTATTCGAGTAGTTCGGATGATGAAGACTCCCAAGATTCAAGTAGGAAATGTATGTAACAATATTGATATTCTGAATGATACTATAATATAATCTTTTTCAGTGAAGATATTTAAGGTGAGCAATCGAAAGAGGTGGTCTGAGAGAGAGAAGCGATTGGTTACAACTTATTTCAAAGATCATAATCGCACCAAAAAAGCTCGAATGTGAAACATTTTTATCCAGCAATAAGGAAATCTTTACCGACAAATGCTGGGTTAGAGTAAAAACATTCGTTTATAACACCTACCGGCAAAAGTAATATCTCACAAAATACAATAAGGTGGAGTTATTTTTTTCCAAGTTTTCGAGGTATTAAAAAAGTATTACACATTTATTCACACGTAGAATTTACATTTTTTTGAGTTTTTGTTTTTCTTTATATTTGTATCTATTGAAACATGTTGAAATAAACGTTATTTTATTTACGATAGCCTTCTTAAACCAAACTTATTACAATGAAGATCATTGATGCCTATATGAAATGTATGGTACTGGATAAATATGACTATCAAATTCATCAGACTTTCCCACTAATCAATATTTACAATGTTAATTTGAAGCCTTCTATTCGATCGGAAGAGTTATTCATAAATAGGGATAATTATCACAGGGTTAGGACCTAAATGAATACAACTTTTCTGTCGAAGACGACGTTTCGTCCATATATTACGACTTTCTCAAGACTAAAAATACCGAAGAAATAATTAAATTATGAAACTTAACAGGAACAAAAACTGTGTCCTACCAAGTGAATGAATGTGATAAAATTTGTAATAAATTTCAAGAATCCGACTTGAATGTAGAGGTGAAGATAAACATTTTGAAGAAGAACAGAACATTATAATGAAATCTTGGGTATCGATGAAATCCAAGAAGGGAGTTTGTCATACGAAGTATTCACGAACTTTTTTGGAACACGCAAACATTAATATGATTAACTGTGTAAATGCATCAAACGATCTAAACTAAAGAGGTAAATTATGTTCATTATAATCGTCATACGGATCGTCCCCAAAAAAAATCCAAGATCGCAACAGTAAGTTTATTTTCAATTGCACTAACATACAAATACCAGAAGTGATTAACGATATCCTTTCTTCGAGTCCGAATTTTAGCTTTTCCATTGTCGAAAAAAGCATTATCTATCTATACCATTTTGAGGGATTCAAAATATTGCAAACTATACTTAAAATTGAATGCAGAGGAGAAAGACTTACTCAGGTCTCAGAATGTTAACATTGCAATAAACTTTTGGCATAGTTTTCATCCTAACTCAAAAGCTAGCCCAATTCAAAAAGCTTACGATAATACATAGTTTTTGCTCTTGTAACATCCTGAATTGATCGTAATGATCTGATCATCACATCAGATAAGGGCAATTTAATAGTGATTATGCTGAAGTCCGAATCCCTTGATATATGAATGAAATGTAGTCAGACGACAGAATATATATAAAAATCGGTAGATCCCTATCAACAAAATTGAAACAAGAATAAATGTTCTACTCAATGATCTTAAAATAACCAATGTAATTAATAGCAAGTTACCTTCAGCGATGAGATGTCATAATTCGGTCCCGCCTAAACTATATGGCTTACGAAAAATTCATTACACCAAAATTAACATAAGACACATAAGACGTGTCCGTCCACAGAAAGGAATTCCTTCGAGTTTGTTGCATCCTTAATTAATTCTAAAATACCTGACGGTTATGAGCTTGTTTCATTTGATAGGGTGTCATTGTTCACCTACATCCCTAAAGGAACTGATTAATTTCATCATAAATCAAAATTGGCATTACATTACTGCGTGCACAGAAATTTATAAACTTATTTTATTCCTTAGAGTAATCAATTCAATTTACAATTCAAGCTATTTTCGGCTTAATGGGGAAATCTACTTATATATTGCACATATGGCTCCGCAATGGGCAACCCAGCAGGTCCATCTACTAGCTGAAGAAAATTGATGAATGTCAGATCCAACACGAGGAAAAGTTTGAACAGCAAGAATTTGGTAAACAACGCTTTCAATCTACGCAGCGTTGAGTTCCTTATAGAAAATTTCAATTAAATAAAATACTCCTTGATGAACCATTACCCCACTTAATTAGATAATAAACTCATTGGTCCCCATCTGATATTGAGAGTAAATTGAGCCAACTACAGGAGAACTTTTCTTATTTTAGGTTTCCTTTCAAAATTAAATTGTCTTCCAATATAGCCAACTCGTTTCAAAAAGTGTCAATTAATACAAAACTTGTTTTTGACAACTTAAACACTGGAAGGTCACTATTTTCTAAACTGGAGGGATAAAAAAAAGAAAGATTCCTGATCAATCTAATTCAATTTATACAGTTCCCAAGCTAACTGTGGAAAATGTTTCTCAGGACAAACCAAACAGTTACTTTCGAATAGAATAAAAATGACTGCAAAGAATAATACAAGGATAAAGACGGCAATTTATAGCTTTGTACACTTTCAGTGCAGGTCATCAATTCAACTTCGATCTGATGTCTGTCTAGGATTCGATAAAAATGGTGCGATAATATATCGCACGTGTATTTCAAAAGTGACACAAGTCAAAAAATGAGGATTCTGAGATTTTTGCTGTATTCCGTTTTGTGATCATCTCAGTAAGTGAGAAAAGGAACACTTTCAGGAAAGTGTTCCTTTTTATAAGTGAGCGGTGAACTGAGAGCACAAATTCTCACTTTCTGAGATGATCACAAAACGGAATACAGCAAAAATCTCAGAATCCTCATTTTTTGACTTGTGTCACTTTTGAAATACACGTGCGATCAGTTTGAACGACACTATACATAAAAGAGGTGATACTCAAGTATTGACCCAATAATAACAATCACCTAGTTTAATTTTTTAGAAAGTTATCGTTAATAAGTATTGTTGAAATAGTTCCCCCTAATACTTTGTTGGATTCTTGTTGGCACGTAGATTGTTGTTGTGAGAAATTGATTTTAATTGATGGCAATTTTATTTTGAAGTGTAATTTTTCCAATCCTTGTGTCTAAATCAACGGTTTCATAGTCTGAATTATAAATTCTGTTTTTTTAGTCTTGATACTCTCGAGAAAGTCGAAAAATATCGACAAAACGTAGACTTTGTTTGTATTCATTCAAGTCCTAACCTTGTGAAATCTACCCCCAATAATTATGGAAGGATGGGACACACAAACTGGTCATTCATGATTTAGCACAAATATGAATATTTGATTAGAAGTACCATCAACTTCTTCATAGAAGTACAATTGTCACCTTCGACAATTTTTCTGACAATTCTTCTGAACTTCCTTAGGTTCAGAAGAATTTACCATTCGAAAGATACATTTCAATATCTTTACTACATCTTCACGCTCCGTATTTCCATATTATCAGTATCAAATTAACGATGAATGGAATAATTCATTAGTGTGCAACAAACAATTTATTACTATGGCTTCAATTGATCTCATGTCGTCGAGCGTATATGGGTAGTTCTCACGAAATCCTGAAATTTGGTAATTAAAATAGACAAATAATATTGAAAAGGATTCGTAACAATGTTCTATGAAATTTTGTGGTACTGATGTTGCAAGATTATAATTATATAGTGGTCCCTAGAATAAACGTGTTTTAGGTGGATTATGAGGATTTAAAAAAAATTGAAAATGAGGGAATGAAGACTAAGTGAGGCAATGAGAAAATGGTTCAATTTTAAATTACCTTTCAATTGAGTAATCAACTATTATTTTTTAACATTAGCAGGAACAGAAAATCACAAGGTTATTGTAGATCAACTAAATTATACCCATTTAACCTAACTTCAATTATTATTTTGCACGAAATCAAAGTGGCAGTATAAAAATGAACAAAAAACAAAATATATTCACTTAAAAATTAACTTAGTTGTCATTTTACCAATGGATTAAAGTTCTGTTATACTATTTAATCTTAACAACATTAACAAAACAATAGCTTTTTTATACAAAATTAATAAAATAATGAAAATTAGTTATACTTAATTAGAAATCTACCAACAAAAAGTACTTTTCTTATCTATTCATACTCAAAGTTCCATATTTTAGTATATTTCCTTGACAGTATAAAATCCCTTTTTGATTAATGTTGGTGGCATGATTTTCTGCTATATACCATTCCAGGCATACAACTGTTCATCCTTGATTATTGGCCATCTCCAAGAATCGGTTCCTCTTTTCATACACTTTACTAAAGCACCCCCTGGACAAAGTTATTCGTCCCAATTTATTAGGACATGATCACCTTTATTATAAGTGGGATTTTTATATGTCGTACAAATAACATCATTCGATGAATGTCCAACATGTAACTTGGTTCGTGTTTGTGTTGTACTACGCATTGTTTATTTAATGCAAAGATTCGAAGATTATCAGCAAAAACAAATAGACAAATTTTCACTTATACTCTTTTTTCTTGGCATTAATTGACGGCACAAAAAGATTACAGCGGTGAATTGAAGAATAAACCAAAGCAAATGTTCGAAAAAGCAAGTTGACTCTGGTGAAAATTATTACTTGATAAATCATCGTTCCCTCACTAGAAATTTATATGAGGGAATGACGGTGAGGGAATGATGAAACAAACAATAATAAATAAAAACTCGTGATATAAACTCACTATTAGAAAGTTGTTTTGTATAAAATGATAACTCCCATAAGTCTACTTCTCTATGTAATTAATAACGAATAAAGTATATTACTTTTTGTTTTTCCTGGATGTGAGGGAATGACCTTAAAAAATGTAATTCAAACAAAAAATCCTATTATTTCTTTTTCAACGCAAAGTCTAACACGCTGTCTTTAAATTCACCATAATGGTGAGTTGACAAGACTGCCACCTATCAAAAACTCATAGTAGCGTTCCTATTGGATTACCAATGCGATCAAAATTCGATTATCGGTAACAATGTGAGGGAATGATTTATTTTTATGGGACACGTGTATATTTTTAATTTTTGCATACAGTTTTTAGTATATAATCCGAATTAAATTTTTTTTCATTAATCTATCATATTTTTAATCGAAAAGTCTCCGAAGTACTCTTTTAATATTTTTTCTTGTTTGTTTGATAATATAAAAGTAATCGAATGTGTAGCTTGGGACATAGTGAGGGAATGATTTTACGGACTATATATTGGTGTATTTATTCTTATGTATGTATTCAGTTCCGAAATAATAAGTGAAACTTCTAGTGTCCATTACATAGATTACAAGAAAATGTTTATATCCGTTATAGGGTTGTTAGATTTTCGATAAAACTCAAAGGACAAGAATTTCGGTATTTCGTGAGAATTACCCATATATATCTGAACACTCAACACATATCGAAATAATCAGGTTCAAAGCATTTAAATGCAATATCCAACTGAATTATTCCGGCAACACCGCATGGGCTTTGTTTGAACATAGGAACGTTAAATTTTATACAGATGGGCTTTGCGTAACCATGATAATATACTGGATTTCAGATCATTAGCGAAACATATTCATGAACGTATAAACTATATACACTCCCCGCGTAGCCCCCCTTACCTGGGCTTCGAGTGGCCAAAGGTATGTGTCGGGCTTGGTATAGATAGCCATATGCGTATATATATATATATATATATATATATATATATATATATATATATATATATATATATATATATATATATATATATATATATATGTATATATATATATTTATCTAATAGACGTATCCAGTCCCGGTACACTCTGAAGGCTACCTGAGACCCATATGATCCAAAATGTTTTCAGGAGTATATAGACAAAAAACGGGTAGATTGAAAATATAACTCCTTAGGCATCTTGGGAGGGGAAGGAATTTTTTTCTGTCGAAAAAGTTGTATATTCGTCAAACTTCTCGAATCCCGAATCATTCCGCCGACTTTCTGATCCCACATACACTCCGCAAGTATCTTCAGCCAACGTCTTCGAACCCAGCGCTGTTGCCAGCTCTTCGGGACTAATTGCGCCAATTTCGATATACGAAAGGGCGCGAAAACGAAGCTGGAATCGTTTACATTGTTTTAGTTGTGTTATGAAATGATTTTAATGTCTGCAAGAAGGAAGCTGATGATGAAAAGTGCAACAGGTACGTAAATAAGAGCCATTAGGAGTTCTATAGGTACAGTATTTCATTTGATGTAAAATTACAATCTTTTCCAATTGAAAATATTTGGCTTAAGTTTTACAATATAATACCATATTGTTGACATATTGTTGTTAAATATATGTTTCCGGCTTATCCCTTGTTCAAGACTGAACAATGTCAAGAATATAGTATCATATTGAGAAACTTAAGCCAAGTTTTTTCTTTACCTTAATAACTTGTCAAAATGTTTCACCAAGTGATTAGCGAGAATTCATTATCTACAATAATTTTTACTAACACATATTTTTTTTCAGAATGTCAGAGCATATACAGGGTCTTCCTTAACGACATGCTAATATTTAAGGGGGCAATTCTTCAACTCATTTTAAGAAAAAACTTCCTATGAACGTATGTCCTAAAAGTCTTAACTTTTGAGATACAGGGTGATAAAATTGTGTGCTGCGATATGAAGTAATTTTAATTTAATTATTTTAATCAAGAACAGAGCATATGACAAGAAAACTTATTTTTTGGATTCTCATTCATTTCTGATCTCTCTATTTGCTTTCAGTCGATGCACAAATATTTCACACCGCCTCAGATTTTTGAGGAATTGATCCTGAAGTAAAACGATTTTTATTTTTTTTAGGTGGAAACCGTGTGTCGGTCAAAGAAAACCCATGGGATCAAATTTGCTCAAAAATGAATGAGGATCTTAAAAGTAATTTTTATTTGATAAGAAAGCAGTGGCGTAGTATTTTTTTCTCCAAAAATATTCATGCAAAACTCGTATGGACGTCACTGGTAGAGAAAATGAAAACTTTTGTACATCACAAAATGCACCTTGATGCATAGAATACATGTACCAAATCTTATGAAGATGTCTGCAATATTATCTCAGTTATTATTTAAAAACTGATTTTTTTTCAACATTTTATCACCACGTATCTCAAAAGTTAAGACTTTCAGGACATACGTTCATGGGAAGTTTTTTCTTAAAATAAGTCAAAAAATCACCACCTTAAATATTAGCATGTCTTTAAGGAACACCCTGTAACTGCGAAGGTACTATTGCTGCTTGATGAGGGGAAAGAGTCTTGCCCAGAATGAAGTTACGCAATATTAGTTAGAATTGGAACAAGTAGAAGAGAAGAAAAGAGGAAAAGAGTAAATTTGAAGTGACGAGAAAAGTATCAATATGGGAGACAAATGAGAGTAGATGCATTAAAAATTAAATGGATCCGAATGAATGCTACATATGAAGGCTTTACGAAACCGAAGAATATAAGGGACGATGAAAAAGATGATATGTCTTCAACAGAAAGTCTATTATTCCAGATTAATTTCTTTTGTTAACATTTTAGAAGCAATAAATTTTATCCAAAAAACGGCGTATGTTGATTGATTCTTTCAACGCTGAACAAGATTTGCCTTTTATTCAGTCAACATTATCTACCTATACATTTCTGTACACCGTTTGCGTAAAATAGTTGAATATTTCCCCAAATTTAGAAGTGGACCAACCGCCGTATTCACAAAGCATTGTTAAGTGTTTGAATCTCCGTTAAGCCCTAACTGAGGTCCTCAGTTAAGGATAAATAAGAATCGCAACCTCAGTTTACGTATTTAACGGTGGTGAAACAGGCCTGTTTCACTACCCCTATCCCTTATTGTTGCTTATTATCCCCAATTTATCCTTAACTGAGGACCTCAGTTAGGACTTAACGGAGATTGAATGCTTTGTGAATACGGCGGTAAATGTTTTTTGGATTCTGAAAAATATCCATAAAATAAAAAATGTTTTTTTTTTAATTTACTTCGGCGTAAGAAAGACTAGATATTTGCCAGAAGCCATATATAGAACAATATTGCCTAATGAACAGTAGCATTACTAATAACATATGAAACAACTTTTCTGTAACGTTTCGGATACTAAAGCAGATTCCTTCATCAGACACCAAGCGAAGATCTTAAGAATGATATTTGATGACACTAATACTGAAATTTGTTAAGCCGACAGCCGATAGTTTTTGGAAAAATATTGTAACACAGTTCCACTTTACATAGAAATTTCCAAGTTCGAATTCTTTATTCAACCTATTCAACCAAATATGGTCTATTCATCTTGAGCAATTTGTAAAATTGTTTTCTTTGATCAACAAAATACAGACTCTGTAATTGCAATCGAATTACAAATATCTACATATGTTTCTAACGCAGAAGCAATTTCAAAATAATGAAATTTTTTATTTCATAGATATTTTCCAGAGTTTAAGAGAGAAAACCCAGAAAGGAACCATTCAGTGTTGAATTCACCTCCCAAAGTATCCTTTAATTATTTCTTGAAATGATGGTATGGGCTTTTTGCAATCGTCCTTCTCTGAAATTACAGTCGCACTTGCATGTGCAGATGCAGAGAAAATGGAATAAAAATTACAAAATTCCTAAGAATTAAATTGACTTTAGAAAGTGATGAATGCCAAAAAATTGAGAACAAATGTGGGCATGCTTTCGTCACAGAATGATTAAGTTTTCTTAGACTAAATAAGATGAGACTACAGCGAGATATAATAAGCTTTGAAGAAGATTTTTTTCAAATTTGTCAAAAAATGATTCGGATCAAATCTTTTATTGAATTGATATTTAATTATAAATGTGGGACAACTCTGTGGACAGGGACTTTGGCGCTTTCGTCAAACTACTAGCGAGTTATTATTCAAACTTTGACAAATCATATCTCCAAATATTGGATTCTCAGAGTTGGATATCAATGCATTCTTAAGACAGAACTGCATGATAAAAAAAGTAGAAAAGCCCTGTGAAAAGGGAGATTTTGCGCACTTGTTCAAACTTTGACAAATCATATCTCCGAAAGTGGGTATTGGTTTCTTAGAGCTGGGAATTATTTCAATAGATTCTTATGATACAACTGCATCATGAAAGAAATGAATTTCAAATGTGTCATTCAATAAAAAAATTGGTTCAAGCCCTGTGGACAGGAGCTTTTTGGCGCTCTTGTTCAAACAGACAAATTATATCTGCGGAAGTATTGATTTCTCAGAGTTGGAAATTATATCCATGGATTCCTATGATAGAAATGCATCATGCAAGAAATTAAATTTAAAATAAGTGTAGTTTGAAAAAATAGCTTCAAAAATTATCTCATAAAAAAAGAGTAATCTACAAAGCTTCAATGCCTCAATGCTTCAAAAATTGTCATCAAATTCATTTATCAAGATTAAATGAGCAATCTGCAATGATTGAACCTTGTGGAATGGGTTGTTGCAACTTAGACTCGGTGCATAGTTCTCATAACTCGAAATACCTAAGGAAAGTATCATCGAAATGTCTAGAGAGGCTGGAGACAATCATAGCAGATTGTCCATTTATTCCTGATATTTGAGTAGGTAGTGGACTACGAACAAATTATTTCAATAGTTCAAAATATATTGATAAAATACTATCCTCTTTTCATAATTTAATAGCTCATACCACTAACACATTTGTTTCTGTATTATGATCCTTAACTCAAGAAAAAATTATTGATACACAAATGTAGATCCATATTTCAGTTTTTTCTGCTAGCAACATTATGGAAATACTGTATCTAGGAACATGCCTAACTACTTAAGGAAGTAAAATGTAATATTAACCTCAGTGGCCAACGAACAGTAATTTATTTTGATGATTCCATTATGTTCTTCTTCCCTATTGCCTCCATAATCTACATAAAACAGTCCTGTATATATTCACAAATTCAAGAGTCGAATACTTGCTTTCCAAGAGAAAATAACAAATATGAATTGACAATCTTGAATAGCTAGAAAAGCTGACATTTATGAATAGTGATCACTGACAGAGTCTGTGCTCACATTCTGTGAATACATAGAACTTACATTGTACTATGGAAACTTCGAAACATCATATCTCCAAAAGTATTAGCTTGTTAGAGTTGAAAATGATAACAATGGATTCTTATGATGAAACAGCATATTAAAAAACTGCATCATGAAAGAAATCAAATTTTAAAAAAAGTGTCGTTTAAAAAAATGCTTCATAATTATCTTTAAATAAAGGAAATTCAATTCAAATAATAGTTTATATATCAAGATTAAATAAGCAATCATGAGAATGAGAACTGCACCATGGAAGAAATCGAATTGAATCTGGCCAATTTTGCCCAATAACGAACTTAACCGAGATATTCATCTCCCTAACCTACTATGAAAATTTCAACTACCTAGCTCATTCCGTTCGAGAGTTATTGTGGAAAAACTTTTTTTAAATTTTCAAATTTTTTTTTTACATTCTGCGGTGATCTGGTCAATACAAAACTTCACATGCGTATAAAGGTCATGATTCTACAATTTGATGCTAAATTTCAGATAGATCGAACGAACTTGTCCGAGATATTTACGCTCCAAAACCACCTTGCAATTTTCAATCCGCTAACTCTTTTCGTTCGAGAGTTATCGTGCCTACGGCCGGTCGGCCGGCCAGACAGAATCGATTTCGCACTCGGATTCTTGATCAGTGAGTCGAACCAAATCGTTTGAGACCATTTGCAGCCAAAAATTTCAAAATTACAGACACTTGGGCAAATTGATAAGCACACTGTTCCGAGGAACTAGAGCGCCAAAGAAACCAGTTTCGTATGACAATTGCCCAAATCAGGTTTAAAGTACCTACAAATAGTAGGTATCCCATAAAACAAATATGAAAGAAGATAAGTAATAATAAAAAATTACCTTGTAATCGATCAAAAATTTCCTGATCTACGTTCACCAAACTACAGAATTATGCTTTCAATATTTACGTAATATTTTCAAACATTTTCGGGTGAGGTCCCCGTTGCATCGCTAAAATACGAGTATTTCAACCCCAATATTTTTGAAGTTACAATATTCCCTTCTGTCAAGTTGACATTATGAGAATTCATACATAGAATAATAATTATATCAATCTGTGAAATACGATTTACATTGAAATTTTAAAAAATCATATCTCCGAAAGTATTAGCTTGTTAGAGTTGAAAATGATATGAATGGATTCTTATGATAAAACTGCTTATTAAAAAAAATTTGATTTTGAATTTGTTTCGTAAAAAAAAATTTTTTTTTTGTTACTCCGAAACCATCTGTCCGATTTTGCCCAATAACGAACTTAGCCGAGATATTCATCCCCCAAACCTACTCTGAAAATTTCAACTCTCTAGCTCATTCCGTTCGAGAGTTATCGTGCTTACGGCCGGACCGGCCGGCCGGACAGAATGAATTTCGACCACGGATTCTTGATCAGTGAGTCGAACCAAATCGTTTAAGACCATTTTCATCGAAATATTCCAAAATTACAGACATTTGGGCAAATTGATAAGCACTCAGTTCCGAGGAACTAGAGCGCCAAAAATTAGTCCGAAACCAACTTATCCGAGATGTTCATTCCTTAAATCCACTCTGAAAATTATATTATATCAATTGAAACCTGGCCAATAGTCCGGTTTTATTATTACTGGAGATATTCTGAACCCAATTCGATTAACTTACCAAGGGATATATTTCCATCATCATATGGATTATCCACGGGCATTAAAATATCACTTAAAAAAAATAATATCATATTATAACCCTTAGAATTCTACGATCGAGTAATTATAGCATTCTGTGAAAACATAAGTAAGATTTATTATTGAAATTTTGAAAAATCATATCTCCAAAAGTAGTTGTTAGAGTTTTAAATAATATCAGTGGATTATTATGAGAAAACTGCATATAAAAATACCATGGTAAATTCGAATTAAGTGTCCAATACAGGAGAATGGACAACATAATTTACCGTGGTAAATTCGATTAAGGGTGTCCAATACAGAAGAATGGACAATAGAACATACGCGCAAAAGCTTCTGACTTCACGTCAGTGCTTGAACCAATTTTTTCATTGTTCAAATAAAGATATTTTGTTAACTTACAAGAATTTCTCTATTCAATGGTATTTCAAAGAACTAATTACAGTTTTAAATATTTAATAAAAAAATTTTAAACACGTCTTTATGCTGATTTTCCACTACTAGTTACCAAGCTTCAATTCGATCGAATATTTATTTTTTGAGTTATCAAGGAAATAATATTCCAGGTGGGTATAACTCGGAAACCCTTAGACCGATTATGCCCAAAATTGAACCCAACTCTCCCTTTCGGATACGCAACCTACCCTGAAAATTGCAAGTTTCTATCTCCTTTTGTTCGAAAGTTATCGAGGCAACGGTTACCCATCTACTGAACTCACACAAGAATGCTCGAATCTCCAACAATATTTAACCGATCGTATTAAAACTTGAAAATTGGCAGTAGAGTTAGGTTATGAAGGCTCTCGCAAAATTTCAGCAATTTCAAACGAATAGTTACTGATATATAAAATTTTTTTTTTTTATTTTCAATGATTTATTAAAAATTTTCTACAAATGCTATCCTCACCAAATTTTGCAAACATTTTTGCGTTGGCATTCTACAACTAATGACCATGTTTGAATTCAATCGGTTCAGTATTTTTCGAGTTAATGAGGTACAAAAACCACCAAATTTCAGAAAATTTCAGATGGCTATAACTCTAAAACCGTTAGGCCGATTATGCTCATAATCAAACTGAAATGTCGCGTTCTAGTGCACATCCTAACCTGAACATTTCAAGCCGCTATCTCATTCCGTTCTCAAGTTATCGTGACAACAAAAATATTTTTTAATAATTTTTTTAAAATTTTCTAGCCGTACGATTCGCACAAAATTTCACAAACGTGCTTAGGTTCATATTCTACAACTACCCACCAAGTTTTAAATTGATCGGATTTATAATGGTTGAAAACAAAATTATTACTCGGAAACCACTGGGCCGATTATGCCCATTAACGAACTTGTCCGTCGTATTGAGATGCGCCACCTACCCTGAAAATTTCAAGTCGCTAGCTCTTTTCGTTCTCAAGTTATCGTGGCAACGGCCGGACGGACGGACGGCCGGACGGCCGTACGGCCGGACGGACAGAATCAAATTTGACCTCGAATTCTTCATTGGGGAGTCGAACTTAATCGTTTGAGACCATTTTCGTCAAAAAATTCGAAAGTTACAGACATTTGGGCAAAACTATAACGCGATGTTCCCCAGAACATACGCGCAAAAAACAATTTTAAATATTGTGATATAAGAAAAATATTTTTATATTCACCTACTGTGAAGATTGGAACTATCTTGCTCATTCTGTTTGAGAGTTATCTTGTTAGCGGATGGCCATACGGCGATTTTGATCACGGATTCTTGATCAGTGAGTCGCGAACCAAAACGTCGGAGACCATTTTCAGCCAATAATTCGAAAATTACAGACATTTGGGCGAATTGATAACAAAAGCCTCAAAAACATAGTATCACAGTGCCACTTCAGATAGAAATTTCGAAGTTCTAGCTATTTCTCCAACAAATTCAACTACCAAATATGGCCAATTCCAATTGTGTAATTTGGGAAATTGTTTTGTATGTTCAACAAAATACAAAAGACTCCGTATGTTTCCTTTTCATGTGAGTGGTGTTCCGTCATCAGAATCGTTGTTTTAATCTAATCCATTATGTCGATCTCTATAGATTGTACATACATATTCTGCTATTTGTGTTGCTTTTGTTGTTCGAAACAAAGTGCTTATCAATTGGCCCAAATGTCGGTATTTTTCGAATTGGCAGAAAAATGGTATTACAATTTCATAGAATGCTCTAATTATGAGATGTGTCAAAAACATTTTGTATTTAATTATTTTATGATGCAGTCTTATCACAAGAATCCATTGATATCATTCCCAACTCTTGCGATGGGTTGCACAAAGCTTTGACAGCTCTCAATTGCCAAATCAGGTAGACAGCCTTGCAGTCCTTGACCCTCTTATGGCAAAAGCATGAACATCACTGAACATCGCTTATGGTTTCCGCATCACAGAGGGTCAGAGTTCCTAAGGATTTCCCTAGATGCAGCTGATGAGATTTTCTTCCTACCTGTTCGCAACAACTGGGATTATGTTTCCTAGAACTCCTTCAGCTGTCATTCAGTGTGGCAATGTCATGCTGACGATCGGTAATAGCCATGAAACTGGTTCGTATTTGCCCCTGTATGACGCTTTCCTCATTAGGGGAACACTGAGCGATGAGGAGACCAGCCCGTATCCACGAAATATTTGTTGATAGTTAAAATCAATGAATATTTCTCCATGTGTCTTTCAGCTAATACTGTAATTTGCAGTGTAACAAATTTCAGAATAAGTGTCATCAAAAAATAATTGGTCAAGTTTTCGCTTTGTATCTGATGAAGGAGTCCGATTTAGTCTCTGAAATATTACAGAATGGTTTCGTTACTGTTTATTATGTTAATTTTTTGCAAAATGATCCATGAAGAAATTATATTTGTCCTCAACACTCCTTCAGAATTATGATTGAGAATTCGAAATAAACAGCTCCCATGACGACGATTCCATATACCAGGCTTGTATAAGCGTTCATGTGTGTGGTTTTTAGGTTTGTATATCAAAAGGAAGAAGTATCTGATTTTGAAGTTTTATTTGAACAATCCACAATTAACAATTCTCATGACGATGACTACCTATACCGGGCTCGTATAAGTTTTCGTATGTGTTGGTTTTGGGTTTGTATATCGAGAGGACGAAATCTATTATTTTCAAACTCTCGCTCTACAGCGTTGCCGGATGTAAGGACTCAAGACGTTGATCAACTATACGAATTATATACAGCGAGCTAATGTGAGCAGAAGCGCCCTCGCACTGGCCAAACTCTGAAGCTTTTCTGTATATAATATGATGTATCACCGCTTTTTCAGACCCATCTGAAAATTTACCCCTGGCATCCCCTAACGTCCCTGAGTACAATTCTATAGGTAAACGTTACCAGACCCGGAGTCGGGTCTGAAAACGTCACTTTTGGACTGTATAATCGGTAAAGTATGTCGATTTGGGTCTGTATGTGCGGTCGAACAAATCTATATATATATATATATATATATATATATATATATATCGATTTCACAAGTGACATCGGGGTTCAGTGGCGTATCAAACACGCGAACAAAAGAAGTAACGTTGGTGTGTCCATAAAATCGCTACAAAGTGCAGAATTTCAGCGGATTCTGAAACACAGTTTATAAATATAAAATTTTTCATGAAAACATGAGAATTTCGCCATAAACCGACAAAATAACAGTAATATTTTATTCACCTCTATTGGACACTCTCAATTGAATTTACCATTCATATAGACCGTTTATTCAGCTTTTATAAATTCTGAATACATTTCGTACCATTTTAATAACATACTTAAGTAATGGGAGAACCGTCTAAGCTCACATAAGTTTTAAATCTGACATGTATATTCTATGTATAGTTTCTATGGGAATAGAAATTCGTTAAATATGTAATAATACTTATGAGAAAAAATTAGGTCTCAAGTAATTTTAGGACACGATAATCACGAAATTCGGAGAAAATTTGCGCATTGGCATTCTAGAAGTAAATACCCACCGAGTGTTAATTGGATTTTATATATTTTGAGATATAGAGGAAATAACAACAAAGTTTAAGATGTGTATAATTTCAAAGACGTTTTCCCGATTATGCCTATTGAGGAACTTAATTGTTGCATTCGGATGCTCTACCTTCCCTGGAAATGGCAATTCGCTATCTCTTTCCGTTCTCAAATTATTTTGAGATAAATGATATGTTTTCATTACTTTTTTCAAATTTTCGATCCTCACAATTTCACATGCGTCGTCAGGTCGCCACTCTACAACTGGTTACTGAGTCACTGTTTGAACGGATCTGTATTTTTTGAGTTATCGAAAAAATAATATTCCAAATGGTTATATCTCTGAAACTATTGGGACGATTATGCCTGAACAACGAACTTAACTGTCCCATGATAAAAAACAAGTTCTCAGTTTTTTAAACAATCTTTATTGAACTTCTATCAAAACAGACAAGAAAACCGACAAGAAAAAAAATTAAAATTGTTTGCAACTCAAAAACACAGGTACTTATGTATATACACGAAACAATGGTAAATACAAAAAAAAATTGGTTCACGCACTTACGTGAAGTAAGGAGCTTTCACGGTATGTTCTAGTTAATTTTTTTGTATTGGACACTTTTAATCGAATTTACCATGGGGAGTTCTATTGTCCGTTCTTCTGTATTGTATAATCTTAATCGAATTTACCATGGTAAATTCGATTATCGATTCTTCGATTAAGAATGTCCAATACAGGAGAACGGACAATAGAATTCACCATGGTAAATTCGATTTAGAGTGTCCAGTACAGGAGAATGGACAAATTAAAAAAAATATTCGGTCCTCAGAAAATTTTACACACGTCTTCATTTCGATATTCTACAATTAGTTACCGAGCTTCAATTTTATCGAATCTATTTTTTTTTGAGTTATCGAGGAAATAATATTCCAGGTGGGTATAACTCTCGGTATAACTCCGACATCGTTTGATCGATTATGCTCAAAAACGAATTTAACCCTCCTATTCGGATGCGCAACCTACCCTGAAAAGTCCCTATTTCATATCGTTCGAATGTTATCGAGAACAGTCACCCATCCAGCTACTGAACTCACACAAGGGTGCTCGGATCTCCAAGAATATAGATCCGATCGTGTAAAATCTTGGAAATTGGTAGTACAGTTAGGTTCTGAAGGCTCTCGCTAAATTTCAGTGATGTCGGAAGAATAGTTTCTGATATATAGAATTTGTTTCAATGATTTTTCAAACATTCTCTAGTGATACGATGCTCACAACATTTTGCAAGAACTTTTGCGTTGGCATTCTACAACCAATGACCATGCTTGAATTAGATCAGTTTTGAATTTTTCGAGTAATCGAGGAAATAACAACGAAATTTCAGATGGGTATAACTCCAAAACCGTTCGGCCGCTTATGCCTATAAATGAACTCAAAAGTCGCATTCAGATGCACAATCTAACCAAAAATTTCAAGTCACTATCTCTTTCCGTTCTCATGTTATTGAGACATAAATAATATTTTTTAATATATTTTTTTGGTTTTCTAACGATACGATTCTCACAAAACTTCACAAACGTTCTAAGCTTTGCATTCTACAACTACTCACAAGTTTCAATTCGATCAGATTAGTAATTATTGAAAATAAAATTATTACTCGGAAACCAATGGGCCGATTATACCCATCAACGAACTTGTTCGTCTTATTGGGATGCGCCACATACCCTAAAAATTTCAAGTGGCTATCTTTTTCCGGTCTCAAGTTATCGTGGCAACGGCCCGACGGACATAATAAAATTATTCCGCAAATTCTAGTCGTTTGAGACCATTCTCGGCAAAATATTCGAAAATTATTGACATTTGGGCAAAATGATAACGCGATGTTCCCCAGAACATACGCGCAAAAATATGGAATTGGTTCAAGCTCTGTGGACAGGAGCTTTTTGGCGCTCTTGTTCAAACAGCCAAACTATATCTCCGAAAGTATTGGCTTCTCAGAGTTGGGAATTATATCAATGGATTCTTATGATAGTACTTCATCATGAAAGAAATTAAATTTAAAAAAAGTGTCGTTTAAAAAAATGTTTTAAAAAATTAGCATTCAAACAACAGCACCAAAAAAAAGAGCAATTTGCTACAATGCTTCAAAAATTATCATCAAATTTATTTATCAAGATTAAATGAGCAATCTGCAATGATTCAACCTCGTCGAATGGGTTGTTGCAACTTACACTCGATGCATAGTTTTCACAACTCGAAATACCTAAGGAAAGTATCAACGAAATGTCTAGATCAAGTCTGGAGATAATCATAGCATACGAAAAAATTTTTTCAATAGTTCAAAATATATTAACTAGCAACATTATGAAAACACTGTATATAGGAACAATATGTCTTACTATACTTAAGGAAGTAAAATGTAATATTAACCTCAGTGGTCAACAAACAGCAAATTGTTTTGATGATTCCATTATGTTCTTCTTTTCTATTGCCTTCATAAACTACATCATTAAAATGATCCAATTCTAAATCTTCTGAAACATCATCCCGAATTTATACGCATATTATTCAATATGCAACCAGTCAATATTATTTTCGGTTTCAAAACAGTCTTGTATATATTCACAAATTCAAGAATCGGATGCTTGTTTTCAAACTACGAATTGACATGACTGTAATAGCTAGATAAGATGACATTTTTGAACAATGAACACAAACAGTGAATACATAGAACTACGATGTATTATTGAAATTTTTAAAAATCATATCTTCGAAAGTATTAGCTTCTTAGAGTTCAATATGATATCATTGGATTCTTATGATAACATTGCATCTCAAAACAATTGAGTTTAAAAGTTGTAATGTAAAAAAAAATTGTTTCGCTACTCCGAAACCATAAGGCTGATCTTGCCCAATAAAAAACTTAACCGAGATATTTATCCCTCGAACCTACTCTGAAAATTTCAATTGTCTAGCTCTTTCCTTTCGAGAGTTATCATGTTAACGGCCGGACGGACGGCCGGACACAATCAATTTTGACCATGGTTTAAGACCATTTTCATCCAAAAATTCGAAAATTACAGACTTCCAGGAATGGATATGTCATGGTGTTTAATGTTGTATGTTTGGCGCTCTTGTTCCTCGGAACAGAGTGCTTATCAATTTGCCCAAACGTCTGTAATTTTCGAATTTTTGGATGAAAATGGTCCTAAACCATGGTCAAAATTGATTGTGTCCAATATATTTATATTGAAGCCGAAAGCTGTCTATAAAATAAGATCACTTGCGGCGGCCAAGAAGAAGCTGATCTAAAGGCAAAAGTGGATGGAAGACAACAATACATTAACCGCAGAACCTTCAAAGCTATTTCAACCCGAACAGCTAGAAGCAAAAAGCAAACCATCACCGAAAGGAGTCGAATAATTCTGGAAAAAATTGTACGAAACTCCAGCGGAAACCAGGGATACTCCAGCACTTCACAGATTCCAGATAGTATGTGATCAAAATCTTCAACAGACCGAAGAGCTGACTGAAATATCAACCGAAGAGATTAGACATGCCTTGAAGAACAACCATGATGTAACAGCAACAGGACTGGATGGCGTTCAGAATTGCTGGTGCTGGTAGTACTATCCAGCTTCCCACCAACACTTAGCTAGATTATTCAGTGAGATAGTAGTTCACCGTGAGCCAATTCATGATGAGAGATTAGATTAAAAAAAAAAAACATTGAAAATCATTGAAAAAATTTTATATCTCAGAAGCTATTCGTCCAACATCACTGAAATTTTGCTAGAGGCTTCAAAACCTAACTCTACTGTCAAGTTTCCAGTTTGAACACGATTGGATCTGTATTGTTGCAGATCCGAGCAACCTTGGGTGAGTTCAGTAGCTGGATGGGTGAACGTTGCCTCGATAACTTTGGTAGGTTGCGCATCCGAATGGTAAAGTTAAGATTATTTTAGGGCGTAATCGGCCCAACGTTTTCGGAGTTATACCCATCTGGAATATTATTTGCTCGATAACTAAAAAAATACAGACCCGATCGTATTGAAGCTTGTAACTAGTTGTAGAATATTGACATAAGGACTAGTGTGAAATATTGTGGGAACCGCACCACTAAATCATTATAAAAAATCACAAAAAAATATTCTGTATCTCTCAATAACTTGATAACGGAAAGAAATAGCGACTTGCAATTTTCATGGTAAGTGGCGCATCCGAATGTGACATTCAAGTTCGTTAACTGGCGAAAGCAGCCGAATTGTTTTGGAATTATACTCTTCTAAAATGTTGTTGTTATTTCCTCTATAACTCAAAATATACAAATCTGATCCAAATAAAACTCGCTGATTATTTATAGAATTCTGACCCACTAATTCTCGCGGAATTTCGTTGATATCGTATCATGGAGTTACAATTCCAATATAATACATATGGAAGAATTAAAAATTCTGTGTTAATAGACGATTCTCTTCTGAATTATGTCATCAAAATGTTATGAAATGCATTCACATATTATAAATGAGAAAACGGTAGAAGAGTGCCCAATAAAGATGAGTAGACAATAGAACATGCGCGCTGAAGATCCTGACGTCACGTCAGTGCTTGAACCAATTCTTATTAAGTATTGTTGTTTTCCTCGCTAGAGAGCTCCGATAAACGCGTGCGATCGCTGGTAATCCATAAGGTGCAATAGGGCAAAGCATAGATCATATATATATTCCTTGTATATGTCTATGTCTTTGTCTCTTTAGTCTATGCAGTTCAAAGAGACTACTATTTACTTCTTCGGGCAAAGCGCGGCCTTCGATGCGCTATTTATAGCGCATGCCGCCGCCCCCCCGGTCGGCACCACCGCAACCGCCTACGTCCCTGCATTTTATATCTACAATATCTTCGAGAATATTCATTTAAGTTACATGCTGTAAAAGGCCATATTGATCAATATTGAATGCACAATGCATTGAAGGTACTTAAGTGGATCAGAATCAATGCTGTATTGCTTAAAATTAAGCCATTATTTCTCGTAGAATGTAAAGCATAAAAAATGGTTATTGTGGGTTATCCTTAGGAGATAGACATATACAATCGCTGGTTTTTTTGTAGACCTTTTTAAGGTGTAACATACCGTAGTACATTATTTTGATCTACCTCGTAGGGTTCAGCCAGCGTTTGCAATGTGAGCGCAAACATAGTTATTTATTTTACAAGGGAAAAAAGTATTAGATTTTAGCTCGAGGTTATGTTGTCTCCCGACGCGAAGTGGAGAGAGACAAAAAACCGAGAGCTGAAATCTAATATTTTTCCCGTGTATAATACAGTATTTTTTTCTGTGACAGGAAAAACGACGATTTAATAGTGAAAGAACATATTATTACAATATATTAAAGTCAGAATGTTATCGATATGAAATTTGAATTTTTAAACTAGTAAGCTAGTAGACCTGCGTTGCTAAGGAAAACTTCAGTGTAATCAAATATCTATCAATTTAATTTTGTGATTTGATTCAAAAATTGCGAACTCAGTAATTATTGTTTAGTAGCTATTTTGAATACTATAAAGTTAAAAATGCTTGATTCTCAGTTTTCTCTGACTCCACCGAAGTTCATAGAAGAAGCGCAAGTAGCGTCACGAAAATGATTGTCAGCTAAATCGCGGAAAATTTACGAAACCGCGTATTCAAGATTTATGGAATAGAAAATGAGAAAGACATGCAGTTCTTTCTCGGAGACAGTGTTATTGGCTTATTTTTCGGAATTGGCACAACAAGAAAAGCCATCAACAGTGTGGTCGAATTATTCAATGATTAAAAGTATGTTACGATCCAATAATAATGTAGACATTTCAAAATATTTCAAACTAATTACATTTCTGAAACAAAATGGGAAAGGTTACACGCCCAAGAAAGCTGCGATTTTTACGAGTAGACAAATTAGTGATTTTTTAAATAATGCACCCGATGAAGTTTATTTAATGGCCAAGGTTGTTGTTGTATTTGGGATTGCAAGAGCTTGTCGAATTTGTGAAATCAGCCAGGTAACATAAGATGATATGGAATATTCGGGAAAGTTATTAATTGTGAAACTGAAGCAAACAAAGAATGATGTAAATAGGAGATTTGTAGTTACTGAAGAATATATTAAATATTACCGAATGTACATAGCCCTTCGTCCAGCAGCAGCAAAAGATCGCCGCCTGTCTTATGCATATCGCAATGCAAAATGTATCAATCAGGTTGTGGGTAGAAATCAGTTTTATAAGGTACCTGAAACAGTAGCTAATTTTCTTCAACTTGAAAATTCTAACTCATATACAGGTCATCCATTTCGAAGATCGTCTGCTACACTTTTAGTTGAATCTGGGGGAGACTTGATGACACTAAAGAAACATGGCGGTTGGAAGTCATCAACGGTCGCTGAAGGGTGTGTTGATGAATCAGTGGCACACAGAACAGAAATTGCTAATAAAATGTTTAGAACGTGTGGCAGTTCTGAAATAACACCCGATTTGCAACCAGGTACATCAACAGCAGTTGTGTCCATGTCAGAGAATATTATTTCAACACAAGAAAATTCGTCTGTTGTACCGAATAGTTCAAGGAACATGTCATTCACGCAATGCACATTTAATAATTGTACTTTTGATATAACGGAAATGTAACTTATATTCAATAAAATATTCTAAAATCGAATATCTTCCATTATCTATATGTATATATCCAGGAAAAAAGTATTAACTTTTTTCCCGGGGAAAAAAGTAATTTCGTGAAAAGTTATATTTTGTTACCTGTCAACAGAGATGAAATGTCAATTTTTTCCCGTCACAGAAAAAAATGTGTTTATTTACGGCATCACATTAGAAACCTCTAAACTTATCAGTGAATAAGCATTCGACACCTTGGGGAGGAAGAGACATACAAATTCCTTGGGATGAAACGACAGCTAGCTACAAAAAGAAGATATATGGAGATTTCAGCTGTCCGGGAAAAATAAAGTATGTGCTTGAACAGCTTGGCAGTCCCGATAATCATCTACTCATTTGGGATAGTTAACTGGACAGCGAATTAAATTCTCGAGCTAGACAGAACCACTCGTAAAGGGATGAACATGAATCGTAGCCTGCATCGCAACTGCTAGATTCAAAAAATATTCCTTCCACGAACGCAGGAAGTCAGAGGTATTCAAATAATCAAGAACAACAAAATAATCAACAAGTACAACAGAATAATCAACAAGAACAGCAACCCAATCTGTTGAATGTGATCCCTTATGTTCATGGCCTTTCTGAAAAAATTAGAAGAATCGGTTCTATGTTGTATGTATGTACAATCCAAGGAGATCACATGATCGATTGGAGTAATACAAAGATTCTAATGACAGAACCGGATTATATGAAAAGGAAACTTAAGGAGTCAACTTGTATTTTATTGAACAGAGAATGCAATTTTGCAAATTGCTCAATTGGTATTGCCCATATTTGGCTAAATTTATTGAAAAAGGAGTTGGAACTTGGAAATTTCTATGCGAAGTAAAACTATGTTAGCTATGATTTTTGAATACTGTCAATGTGACAATTCTTGAATTTCACAAAATAATTATCAACAAAATAATTCTAAAGATTTTCATTATAAGTCTGACGAAGGAGTCTGATATAGACTCCGAAACGTTACGATATAGTTGTTTCTTCGTTGATGTTGTTTCGTTGTTGTTTGTTAGGCAACATTGTTCAATTGATTTTTTCTGACAAATATCTTGTGTTTCTTACGCAGAAGCAAATCACAAAATTATTAATTTTTATTTTATAGATATTTTTCAGAGTTAGGGAGAGAAAACCCAGAAAAAAACCTTTCAATAATGAGTATACCTCCCACAGTATCCTTTAATGATTACTTAAAACAAAGGTACGGGCCTTTTTCAATAATCCTTTTCAGAAAATTGGAAGAATTATACAAGAAATTGTCACACACAGAAAATAGTCTAACTTTCATGTGCAGATGCAGGGACAGTAGAATAATTCCCAAGTTCCTAAGAATTAAATTACCTTTCGATAGTTATGGTTGCCACAAAATTATGGAAAGATTTGGTCATGCTTTAGTCAGAGAAAGAGTAAGTTTTCTCAGACAATATAAGGTAAGACTAAGTCAGGATATTCTAAGGTTAGAAGAAGAAATTTTTAATAATTTGTCAAATAGTGATTCAGATCATATCTTTTATTGTGTTGATATTTCATATAAAAATGAATATAAAAAAGTAGAGCATCAAATTTTAATAAATTCAATTCTCTGTTCGATGAAAAACAAAGACAATCCAACAAAAATGCACTTAATAACAACTTCGTCAATAAAACGGTTATAAATTTATCTCCAAGAAGTTTGAATGAAAGTGAAAAAAGAATCTTATCAAAGGGACTAAATTTTGCAGGGACAACAAGAAATGTCCCCATACTAGACATTATTATATCTATTGAAACAACAGCTCAAAAACTTCCAACTGAAAAGTCAAATAAATTCAGAGTTTTGAATAAAATGTTACTAGAGAATGCAATCAAAACAACTTCAAACCTAAGTTATATGGAAAAACAAGCTATAATCTCACTTAAAAAAATATAACAATATTGAAATCTTACCTGCTGACAAGGGAAACGCTACGGTCATTTTAGATTCAAATGAATATCATAATAAACTTTTGGATATTGTTAACGATAAGAACATATATATTAGGGTGATTCATTTCCCCAAAATTTTTTTTTTTTTTCGGTGCTCATGCAAAATATTAATCTACACATAGAAAAAAAAATTCTCACCAAGTTTGAGCTCTTAATATTAATTTTAAGTACTTACAATTTAAATTTAAAGTTTTACCATTTAAAATGCATGTAAAAAAATCTTTTTTTTTTCAAATTTTTAATGCTTACCCGGCTTTTGCAATATTGCAAATGGGTTTGATGGACCTTGTGAGGAATTTCATGCTCTTCAAAATTGCCTTATAGTTTTTTTGTATAACTCGCTCCGGTTCACCAGTAGAAGTCGTCAAGTACAGTTTTTGATAAAAATATATTTTTTTCTAATTTTTTGAGCAAACCGCCAAAAGTAGGAAGAAAAAAGGACCGACTCATAAAATAAAAGTTATCCAACCAATATTCAATTAATTTACAGCCATTCTTATACCGGAAAATGTAAGAAATTGATCAATATTAACTCATAATGTTATTTTGATTAATTTTTTTTATTTATTACCATTATATTCCTCTATCCCGAGAAGAAAAATTGAAAATAGTTGATTCTATTAAAAACAAAAAATCGAGCAATAGTAAATATCCTCGATTTACTTTAGACAGCAAAAAGCTCGAAATAATGGCGTCTAAAAGTATAAGTGATTTTGTGAGTCAAGAATCTCTCACTATTTTCAATAAGTTAAATTTGACGTGTGAATTTTTAGACATCGACCCTGTTTTCTGGGAAACGGATCAAGAATACATTACTTGCTGAGAAACTTTCAAAAAATTACGTGTTGTTAATGACACTGCTGAACGATGTGTTGCACTCGTTGAAAAATTTAACGAGTTTGGGACATATGATGAAGATCAGAAACAATATTTATTATTAATGGTTCAACAATGTAGAAAAAAATTTCCAACGTGCGCCAAATAGCTTTATTCAGCTTTAAAATCTTGATGTGATTTCAATAACTTTATTAGTTATTTGAAATTTGTGAACTTGTTATTTATAACTATTTAGATGTTTATTACATTTGAAGTATGTTACATAATAACGTAACCTTCTGTATATTTTGATTAAATTGTTGTTGCTTTTTTATAAATTCATGTTGTTTTTGTATTCATTGTGAGTAAAAAATCATATTTATTTTTAACTTCTTAGTATAGAGAAATATAATGGTAATAAATAAAAAAAATTAATCTAAATAACATTATGAGTTAATATTTATCAATTTCTTACATTTTCCGGTATAAGAAAATTGTAAATGTAAATTAATTGAATATTGGTTGGATAACTTTTATTTTATGAGTAGGTCTTTTTTTCTTCCTACTTTTGGCGGTTTGCTCAAAAAATTTGAAAAAAATATATTTTTATCAAAAACTGTACTTGACGACTTCTACTGGTGAACCGGAGCGAGTTATACAAAAAAACTCTAATGCAATTTTGAAGAGCATGAAATTCCCCACAAGGTCCATCAAACCCATTTGCAATATTGTAAAAGCCGGGTAAGCATTAAAAATTAAAAAAAAAAAAGATTTTTTTACATGCATTTTAAATGGTAAAACTTTAAATTTAAATTGTAAGTACTTAAAATTAATATTAAGAGCTCAAACTTGGTGAGAATTTTTTTTTCTATGTGTAGATTAATATTTTGCATGAGCACCAAAAAAAAAAAAAATTTTGGGGAAATGAATCACCCTAATATATATATATATCAAAATCAATAAAGATCCCACTTCTATAACAGAAAGAAAAGCCAAAAAAATTTTATCAAAGCATTCAAAAACCCTTACGTATAGACAAAAAAAAGAACTCATGCCATCTTATAGTAAACCACCACATTTATATGGTCTTCCAAAAATACACAAACCTCTAATTCCATTGAGACCAATAGTAAGTTATATTGGATCTCCATGTCAAAATTTAGCGAAATAACTACTTCAATTTTTAAACCCATTAACAGGAAAGAAAGAAGGTTTTTTGAAGCAAACACTTTCTTGAAAAACTACAGAATTCAAATTGAAACCAAAATTAAATTCTAGTGAGCTTTGATGTTGTCAGTTTGTTCCCCAATGTTCCTGTCGATAAGTCGCTTCAAATAGTTCGAACGAAATTAGAAAATGATGACTCGATAACTAAAGATTCAAAATTTAATGCCAATGATATTATGGAAATGCTTGATGTTTGTTTGAATACCACCTATTTCCAACTAGGAGATGTTTTTTATCGACAAAATTTTGGAATGGCAATGGGTTCGCCTTTACCACCTGTCATGAGTAATATATTCATGGAAAATTTTGAAGAATAATTTGTGGATACATATTTGTTGAAACCAAAAGCTTGGTGGCGATATGTTGACGATATATTTGTAATTTGGCAACATGGTAGAGAAGAGTTAGGCAAATTTTTTGATTTCTTAAATTCAAAGGAACCTACAATAAAATTCACTTTGGAAATAGAGAAAAATAATCAGCTTTCTTTTCTGGATGTTTCGATAATTAAGTACCTATCCGAACCATTTCGAAACGAGTGTCTTCAGGAAGCAGACACATACAAATAGATATTTAAATTTCTATTCAAACCATTAGCTTAGTGTGAAAAGAGGTATTATTTAAACACTTTATGATAGAGTGAACCTAATTTGTTCTACACTTGAAATTCGAAATTATGAAATTGAATTCATCAAAAAATTTCTTGAAGAAAATGGATATCCGAGGCAATTCATAAATACATGTATCATGAATTTCGATAGAAGAGCAAATAATCAAGAACAACAAAATAATCAACAAGTACAACAGAATAATCAACAAGAACAGCAACCCAATCTGTTGAATGTGATCCCTTATGTTCGTGGCCTTTCTGAAAATATTCGAAGAATCGGTTCTAAGTTCAATATAAGAACCGTCTTCAAAATACAAAATGATCTTAGGTCTTTATCATCGAAAAGAAAACCCATAATTGATAAATAAAAATCAAAAATCTGTGTATATAATATTCCTTGTATTTGTGGTAAATCATACACAGCAGAAACATCAAGACCACTAGAAGTAAGAAAGTCAGAGCATAAGAATAACTTGAGAAATAGAGACATACAGAAATCAAAAATAGCAGAACATGTATGTACAATCCAAGGCGATCACATGATGGATTGGAGTAATACAAAGATTCTAATGACAGAACCGGATTATATGAAAAAGAAACTTAAGGAGTCAACTTGTATTTTATTGAACAGAGAATGCAATTTTGCAAATTGCTCAATTGGTATTGACCATATTTGGCTGAATTTATTGAAAAAGGAGTTGGAACTTGGAAATTTCTATGCGAAGTTAAACTAGGTTAGCTATGATTTTTAAATACTGTCAATGTGACAATTCTGGAATTTCACAAAATGATTCTAAAGATTGTCATTAAAAGTCTGACGAAGGAGTCTGATATAGACTCCGAAACGTTACGATATAGTTGTTTCTTCGTTGATGTTGTTTCGTTGTTGTTTATTAGGCAACATTGTTCAGTTGATTGCTCTAACAAAAATCTTGTGTTTCTTACGGAGAAGCATACACAAAATAATTAATTTTTGTTTTAAAAATATTTTTCAGAGTTTGGGAGAGAAACCCAAAAAAAACCTTTCAATAATGAGTATACCTCCCACAGTATCGTTTAAAGATTACTTACCATCAACAAACGTTAGAAATGGAAATAAACATTTTGAGAAGAGATGACCCGCTTCTGAAAATGGTGGCATCAAATTAGGAACCAAGGACCTTTCCTATTTAGGGCTGGTCAGAGAGGTTACGAGAACCTCTGTATAACTAGAATATCCATCGATCATGAGCTAGCAGCAACACCTATCACGCCAGCAGACCAAAGAAGAGTTGGCAGAGAGATAAGACAAGCACAACTGAAAGGACTTCTCGAAGATCCCATGAAGTAAACACCTCCACTCCATTTATTCCAAGAGTTTGAAAGATCAGGGTCTGTAGGAAGAATTGTCCTTCACCTCTTCGAATCCTGCTGTACTCAAGTCGGAAACAGAGGGATTTGTTATGGTGTGTCAAGATGGGGTGGTAAAAACCAGATGGTGTACAAGTTGACACCCCCACAACCTGCAGAGCATGCCACAGTCAGCAGGAAACTATTATGCACATTCTGTCTGCTTGCAGAGTCCATGCTCCATCGGGATATGTGGAAAGACACAATGCGGCACTCTGAATTCTCTACTTCAATCTGACAGAGCATTATGATATATACAATGAGCCAGTGCTACCATACGTGGCTCTAGAGATTGAAGCAGTTGTTGAAAATGTCAGAGCTAGCATGTAGTGAAACTATACGATTCCAACAACACGGACGATCCACGCCATAAAGCGAAATATACTCCTGCTGAATAAAGAACTCAATGAAATGTTTTTCGTCGAATTATCCTTCCCCGCGTAAACATTGTGGCGATGAAAGAAGAACAGAAGAGGGGAAAATACAAGGATTTAATTTTTGAACTGGGGATCCTGTATTCAATGTATAAAGTCAGGATGGTCATACTAATCATAGGATGCCTAGGCGGAATGAATGCGAACTACGTGACCGAATTGAAGATTATTCCGGTCTGCAAATCTCTGGGCAAGGATTCAGCGCACAGAATGCAGAAGGTGGTGTTGTTCGGATCACTTCGAGTCATCAGGTCACATCAGCTGTAAATGCTACTTGCAGCTCATCTCTTTTGTTAAGGGACGATGTAAGGGTGGGACAAAGAACTACTCCAAGGAACGTGCGAGATGTTTTTTAGTGAGTAACCAATAAACAACTGAAGTCTCATACTCTGTTTCGACCTTTTCTGGGGCTTGCTGTAACCTGCCTTTCCACAACTTCCTCGGGCGCCAGTTGGAATTGGTTTAGCAAGGTTACAACTCCTTGTTACAATCGGTCACTTATTGTAGTACCTGAGTTACCTTTATACGGTGGAGAAGGATTCAATTTAATCCAAGGTGGTAGTGATAAATATATCTTGGTCTCTTCCGGCGAACTAACTCTGACACTGCAGGATGGTAGTAGTAAAATACACAGGGATTATATACAGTTTTATTTACAATATTTACATACACAATATCAACAGTGATCTACAGTGCCAGAGTAATTGGGTAGGAGTAGAAATTCAGACAGACAATGTATAACAGTATAAGGTGTAACCAACTTCGGCTGGGTGGACAGCGATATAATGTCCACCCTGCATATAAAAAAATATGGAATGTTCAGTAGCCTGATGAATAATGCAAAGCGTGTTAATACAGACTAGCTAATGTGTGAATGTTACGTGAACTAAGACACTGGGCACTACTTGTTAATGCGGGGTGAAAGCAGAGGTGAGGAAATGGAGCGGGTATTATCGGACTATGAGAGCATGCACAGTGATAACCAGTGAATGGAAATAAGACTGAATGTGTTTTTTCGTGGATACGGATCCGCACTGTAATTCTGACCAGAAATAACGACACCAATACTGCTACCCTTGGATTTCGGTCCATTGATCGGAAGTTGTGTCTCAGCAACGAAGTCAGGTAGCCGGTATCCGAAGGGCACTCGCCCTGATTCAATTCACTGGAAGACACTCAGACTTGCACCCAATTCCGTCTCCAACACAGAAATAAGAGTGACGAATCCGACGGAGACGGTAAGACCTACGGCACGCCACTGCACACTCCTCCTGCCACGAAGTCAGGTAACACCCAATCGAGGTTGCTCGCCCTAACTCAGCTCACTGAAGGGTACTCACACCTGCAACTAACTCTGTCTTAAACGCTCACAATGCGAGGCCGCCCATCGATGTAAGCAGTCAAGAACAGAGATATAATCGCAACCCCGACAAAAGCTGTGTGGTGTATGTTTACGGCGATTCAAAATGTAAATAAACTACGGAGTCTGATCAGAATATACGAAATATGTGGCACCGATCGGTCGGACACGGCCAATTTACTTACTTGGATTTGCACCACTTCAATGATTCTAATTTTGGAGTTTTTCCTCATAAACAGAATTTAAAATGAACGGAAAACTTCTTCAAAACAAATGAACTTGAAATGTACGCTCTAAACTTGACAACTCAAAACCAAAATTCGGAAAAATTCGGAAGAATTACTAGCACTTGCGAAAACTATCTGAAGAATTCGGGAGAACCACGGTACAATTATCAAAACTATTCAGAGAATATCGGAAGAATAATTGAAACGGGCTGCAGGCAGCCCATTTATAGACTTTCCTAAAAAAGTCACGAACCGGCATTTTCGGGAAATCTTGGATGGAGGAGGGCCAGCGAGACCACTCAATGGTTGGTCACCGATTTCTGGTTATCTAGAACCTTCTAGAACATTCGAGATCAAATAAGGTTGAAAATCGCGCTGCCATTTTTTAAGTTGTTCAACCGACTGAAAATTGCTACAACACGTGGAAATAACTCGTGGGGAGAGATAGATGAGGGCCCGCGTATCGTGTTTTTTCTACATAGGCTCGGTTTCTTAAATGATCTGGAATAATCTGAATTAAATTGAAATAAAAAAAACGAGCCCTGTGGACAGGAGCTTTCTGGTGCTCTAGTTCAAACAGACAAATTATATCTCCGAAAGTATTGGTTTCTCTGAGTTGGGAATTATATCAATGTATACATATTATAGAGCTGCATCATATAGGAAATTCAATTTAAATAATAGTTTATTTATCAAGATTAAATGAGCAATCATGAGAATGAGAACTGCACCATGGAAGAAATCGAATTAAATCTGGCCAATTTTGCCCAATAACGAACCTAACCGAGTTATTCATCTCCCTAACCTACTCTGAAAATTTCAACTACCTAGCTCATTCCGTTCGAGAGTTATTGTGGAAAAACTTTTTTTAAATTTTCAAAATTTTTTTTTTACACTTTGCGGTAATCTGGTCAATACAAAACTTCACATGCGTATAAAGGTCATGATTCTACAATTTGGTGCTAAATTTCGGATAGATCGAACGAACTTGTCCGAGATATTTACGCTCCAAAACCACCGTGCAATTTTCAATCCGCTAACTCCTTTCGTTCGAGAGTTATCGTGCCTACGGCCGGTCGGCCGGCCGGACAGAATCGATTTCGCACTCGGATTCTTGATCAGTGAGTCGAACCAAATCGTTTGAGACCATTTTCAGCCAAAAATTCCAAAATTACAGACACTTGGGCAAATTGATAAGCACTCTGTTCCCGGAACTAGAGCGCCAAAAAAACAAGTTTCGTATGACAATTGCCCAAAACAGGTTTAAAGTACCTACAAATAGTAAGTATTCCATAAAACATGTATGAAAGAAGATGAGTAATAATATGAAAGAAGATGAGTAATAAATAAAAAATTACCTTGTAATCGATCAAAAATTTCCTGATCTACGTTTACCAAATTTTCTCCTCTCTCGAACTACAGAATTATGCTTTCAATATTTACGTAATATTTTCAAACATTTTCGGGTGAGGTCCCCGTTGCATCGCTAAAATACGAGTATTTCAACCCCAATATTTTTGAAGTTACAATATTCCCTTCTGTAAAGTTGACATTATGACAATTCATACATAGAATAATTATATCAATGTGTGAAATACGATTTACATTGAAATTTTGAAGAATCATATCTCCGAAAGTATTAGCTTGTTAGAGTTAAAAATGATATGAATGGATTCTTATGATAAAACTCCTTATTAAAAAAAATTTAATTTGGAATTTGTTTCGTAAAAAAAATTTTTTTTTACGAACTTAGCCGAGATATTTATCCCCCACACCTACTCTGAAAATTTCAACTCTCTAGCTCATTCCGTTCGAGAGTTATCGTGCCTACGGCCGGCCTGCCGGCCGGACCGGCCGGACAGAATGAATTTCGACCACGGATTCTTGATCAGTGAGTCGAACCAAATCATTTAAGACCATTTTCATCGAAATATTCGAAAATTACAGACATTTGGGCAAATTGATAAGCACTCAATTCCGAGGAACTAGAGCGCCAATAAATAATTCAATTTCTCCAGGACTTCATCGTTCCGAAAATTGCATCATTGCATATTTAAACTAAATGTTGCATTAATCCGTGGTCTCGACTCCTGCGTCGTTTCATGACGGTCGACGAAATATCCACTGGTACACACCAGATTCCAAGGAACAGTCGACACAATGGACTTCACTCGGCAGATGTGTTCCGAAGAAGACGAAGACTGTTCCTTCGGCCGGAAAGGTGATTGCCACCGTTTTCTGGGATTCACGATGTATAATCCACATCGACTACCTGGAGAAGGGCAAAACGGTCACAGGTCTGTACTTTGCCGAATTATTGGGCCGATCCAACGCAGAATTGAAGAAAAAACAGCCCCAGGGCGAAGAAAAAAGTGCTCTTCCATCACGATAACGCATCGGCTCACACCTCCACCATCGACAAGTCCAAATAAGTCGAATTTGGCTACGAACTGCTGCCCCACCTACCGTAATCGCCAGATTTGGACCCGTGCGACTTCTTTTTCTTTCCAAACTTGAAAAAATCGCTCGCCGGGCAGAAATTTCAGTCGAAGGAGGTAGTCGTCGCCGCCACGGAGGGCTACTTTGCAGATCTCGAGAAAACGTATTTTTTTTTAGGAGTCAGGCTGGTTTTCCTGTCACGCTGACGGTCGGCGCTGACGGTCAGCGCTGATTGGTCAGCTCGGATCCTTTTAGCATCACGCTGATCACATTGAGAAATAGAAGGATGCTATTGTCTCTGGCTCACTGAATGTGGAGGCTTGTCGGCGCCAGCTAGTCAGCGGCGCCGATGCGCCGGCGAGTACGTGCGCGTATATAGCTCAGCGCTGACGGCCGTCAGCGCTGCGTGACTCGAAAGCGCTACCCATAGCTACATACATATTGTAAACAATAGTTACAAATCACAACACTTACGAGGAGACAGGGTTTTTTGCTGAGGTTTTTCCCTAAGCTCTTGTATCATACGCAGAATTGTATGGTACCCCGTTACACCAACCTCTGCTAACATATAAAACTCTCAGTCAAAAGAATATATATATCAGCGCCGACCGTCAGCGTGACAGGAAAACCAGCCCTAAGGAAGCTGGAGCATTGCTGGGTCAAGTGTATCGAACTCAAAGGAGACTACGTTGAACAATAAATCGTCAATTTTCCAGAATTTTTTTTTTTTTGTAGGCTAAGTACTTATTGGACCACCCTCGTATTACACTAAAGTTGGCAATCCTTTAAGATCAGTACAAGAACAATCAATAACGTGAACATGCGTCCCATGCCCTTTGACTAATTATGGGAAGTTAATAAATGAATAAAGTAAATTAAACTTATAGAGTATTTTTGTACAACCATAAAAATCAAACATAACATGGTGGCAGTGGTAAAAAGGACTCAAATCGAAAATTAAACTGGTTGTTGTGAAATAACAAGAACTCAAGGACATAGAACATCAAATACGTAAATTGAATAAACACGCAGGTACGGACAACTGATTAGGCGGATGTAAGCGTGGCGGTCAGTGAACTTCCAAGCGACTTGTTTATCCACGAAGTACCGAGGTTAAGTGAAAAGAAAGTGAGAATTTTTGTAAAATGGAAGACAATATTAAATCACCAGAAACTATGCAATTTAGAGAAGACATTGCAAATAACTTGAAACTATGGAAACAAAAATTTGAAATTTTCTTGCTAGCAAGCGGGAAAACCAATAAAAACGATGAAGTTAAAGTCGCGCTGCTCCTAAATTTTTTGGGTGACGAGGGACTTCATATTATAATACGTTCGAATACAGTGAAGGGGAAAGCACCCATAAACTGGACAATGTTATGGCAAAATTCCACGCTTATTGTGAACCAGTAAAAAAATGAAGCCTATGAGCATTTTAAGTTTTTAAACGTGATCAGTTGCCAAATGAATCAGTAGATCATTTCGTGACTGGCCTAAGACAAGTAACGACGATATGCGAATTCGGAACCCTGCAAGATGTGCCTATACATACGCGACAGGCTTGTGTTGGGCATCCAAGACAAACGGATAGGTACAGGGTAAAATGTTACAAACCCCTGATCTGACACTTACCGATGCTATCCAGACATGCCGTTCAATGGAGAGCAGCGTTGCTACTCAGAAGGAGATCTCAAAACAGCAATTTAATGAACAGGTTTCTGTGGAGGCTGTTAAGAAAGTACAAGAATCCCGGTCATCTCCAGGAGGGCATACTTATGCTGGACCCTCGGGAAATAGAGGTAACCCTCATGGTCGTTGCGGCCTCAAGCATTAACAAAGTAAGCGTCTAGCCTTTAATAGATATTGTAGCAATTGTGGTAGTAAAGGCCATTACAGAAAGTTCTGCAAAAAATGGGTCCACAATGTGGAGAATTGTAACGACACCTATAATGATGAACAATATTCTTCCGATGAAGAATGTGATGAGAACAATAAAATAGTTTGGTCAGAGTTGGCAACGCAACTTAATGCAATTGAATGGCATGAAACTTTGAAAGTTTCAGGTGCAAAAATAAATTTCAAAATTGAAACTGGCAGTCAGGTGAACATTCAATTTAAAATATCATGTGAATATTATGGACTTTATAGAAGTTTGTTATTTTTGGCGCTCTAGTTCCTTGGAACTGAGTGCTTATCAATTTGCCCAAATGTCTGTAATTTTCGAATTTTTCGATGAAAATGGTCTTAAACGATTTGGTTCGACTCACTGATCAAGAATCCGTGGTCGAAATTCATTCTGTCCACCTGGTCCGGCCGTCCGGCCGTAGGCACGATAACTCTCGAACGGAATGAGCTAGACAGTTGAAATTTTCAGAGTAGGTTTGAGGCATAAATATCTCGGCTAAGTTCGTTATTGGGAAAAATCGGACAGATGGTTTCGGAGTAACAAAAAAAAGTTTTTTTTACAAAACGAATTCCAAATTAAATTTTTTTCAATAAGCAATTTTACCATAAAAATCCATTTATATCATTTTTAACTCTAACAAGATAATACTTTCGGAGATATGATTTTTCAAAATTTCAATGTAAATCGTATTTCTACGTTTTCACAGAATTATTCTGTAGGTGTTCTATGAATTGTTATAATGTCAACTCATTTTCCTGAGACATGACGTTGTCTCATTGTCATTCATTCCAGCAATCGTATAAATATGAGAATTATATTATAAGATCATACTTTTTGTTGGTTGATATTTTCATGCCGATGGTCAATCCATATGATGATGGGCATGGTAATGGTAAGTTAATAACATTGTCATTCATTCCAGCAATCGTATAAATATGAGAATTATAATATTAATATCATACTTTTTGTTGGTTGATATTTTCATGCCGATGGTCAATCCATATGATGATGGGAGTGGTAATGGTAAGTTAATAATATTGAGTTCAGAATATCTCCACTAAAAACAAAACTGGAATATTGGTGTATTGGAGTAGATTTGAGGAAAGATATATATATTATCGTTCATCATAGAATTGAGGAATGAATATCTCGGATGAGTTCGTTGTTGGGTAGAATTCGTCGATTGGTTTTGGATTGATAATTTTTGGCACTCTTGTTGTTTTAAATTCTTCTATAATGTTTGAATTAAATTTCTGCTAAGATGAAGTTCTAAATTTCAATAATGAATCATACTTCTATGTTTTCACAGAATGCAATATTTATTCTATCTAAGCTTTATTATATGATCTGTGATCATACTCGTACATTTCATCCTGTTCTATAAGAAAGAGTCAAATTCATTTCAGCTATTTTAATTTGGTTTCTTTCATGGTGCAGTTCTCATTCTCAGATTGCACATTTAATCTTGATAAATAAACTATTATTTGAATTGAATTTCCTTTATGATGCAGTTCTACCATAAGAATACAATGATATAATTCACAACTTTGAGAAACCAATACTTTCGGAGATATAATTTGTCTGTTTGAACTAGAGCGCCAGGAAGCTCCTGTCCACAGGGCTTGAACCCATTTTTTGTGCTGAAATCTACTTCACCATGTTCAATTTTGCGACTTGAGTCAGCCAGTGAACTAACAATTGTCAATTTCAACAAAAACTCTGAAAATATTATTCAATATGTAAACAATCAGCCCATCAAATATTCTGAAGTGACTGAAATATTGAAAAAGTACGAAAACATTTTTCTAGGTTAAAGTAAACTCAAAAGGACGTGTAAGATAACTCTGAAAGACAATGCAGTGCCAAGCGGGTCTGCTGCTAGAAAAATACCAATTTCCCTAAGAAAAGAAGTGAAACTCAAACCTGATGAGATGGGGCGTGAAAAAAAATAGGAACCTGTCGAAGAGCCAATCGATTGGTCACATCCGCTAGTAATCGCGTCGAAACCTATTGGTGACATACGTATATGGATGGACCCGAGGACAGTAAACAAATATATCAAACGTGAACATTACCACATACCAATAACAGATGTCATGTTTAGCGAACTAAGTGGTGCAAAATTTTTTACACTTGTTGATCCTTCACAAGCCTCCCTACAACTTCAACTAGACGAAGAAAGTTCTAAGTTGTGTACGATAAGCACTTGATGGGGAAGATATCGATATCAGCGATCAGCGCCCACTTTTTGGCGTGTCATCCCCACTGGAAATATTCCAAAAAGCAGTTTGTGATATTTTGGAGGGTCTGAGGGGGTAATCATATATGTAATTTGATGATTTCTTGATATACGCAAGAACACTTGATTAGCATAATGCTGTTCTAGAAGCTGTTTTATCCAAAATGTATGGGAGTGGCCTTACACTTAATCTGCAAAACTCAAAAATTTGCCAAACATCTGTTGAATTTTTATGCCATATTATCAGTGCCGAAGGTGTTGCTGCTCACAAAAGCAAAACTCGGGGAATCAAAGATATGTCGATACCACAAAATAAAAAAGAACTGCAGCATTTTTTGCGCATAGTTGTCTACATGTCTAAGTTTATACCGAACCTTTCCCAAGAGACGAATATACTAACGAGGCTTCTTAGCAACAGGAATGAATGGGTACGGACAAAAAACGAACAAAAATGTTCTGAAATTTTAAAATCATTGGTAACAGCAGCTCCAGTATTATCCCATTTTGACATAAATGAAGTATCAACTTTAGCAGTGGATGGTAGTCCATATAGCCTTGGACGTGTTATCATGCAAGAAAATCACCCTATCAAGTACGCTTCTGTCTGGTTGACTTCCGCTCAACAGCGATATAACCAAATCGAGGAGAAGCTGCTAGCTATAGTATATGGGCGTGAAAAGTTTCACTGTTATCTTTTTGGCCAAAAAATTATAATCCAGACCGATCATCGCCCTTTATTGGGATTGTTAAAGGAACCTTTAGATAATCTATCACCAAGAATACAAAGATTGGCCCTAAGGCTTTTAAGGTATAGTTTTGATCTTGTATGTGTACCTGGTAAACACATGTGTGTTCCTGATACCCTGAATAGAGATCCCAGGAATCAGTCAATTAACACAGACTACCTACATGAAAATCTGTTGGTATATTCCGTCATAGCAACTTCTAAAGCTAAAGAACAGAGACTTATTTCAGCCAACGATAATGATGGTGTCCTCCAGAAAGTCAAACACTACAATCGTTAAGGATGGCCTGATTTTTGGCGCTCTAGTTCCTCGGAACTGAGTGCTTATCAATTTGCCCAAATGTCTGTAATTGTCGAATTTTTCGATGAAAATGGTCTTAAACGATTTGGTTCGACTCACTGATCAAGAATCCGTGTTCGAAATTCATTTTGTCCGGCCGGTCCGGCCGTCCGGCCGATCCGGCCGGCCGTAGGCACGATAACTCTCGAAGAGAATAAGCAGACAGTTGAAATTTTCAGGATAGGTTTGGGAGATAAATATCTCGGCTAAGTTTGTTATTCGGCAAAATCGGACAAATGGTATCGGAGTAATGAAAAAAAAATTTTTTTTTAGAAAGCAAATTCCAAATTAAATTTTTTTCAATAAGCAGTTTCACCATAAGAATCCAATGATATCATTTTTAACTCTAACAAGCTAATACTTTCGGAGATATGATTTTTCAAAATTTCAATAATAAATCGTATTTAAACGTTGTCACAGAATGATATAATTATTCTATGTATGAATTGTCATAATGTCAACTTATTTTCCTGAGACATGACATTATCTAATCAATCGAAGAATTGTGAGCGAAGTGAGAAAAATCTCAGTTGTTTGCTCCGAAATTAGTTTTTCTCAGAAAAGTCTTACATTTCGGAACGGAACATGAAGTAAGAGATCTGAGAGTAGTGAGACTGCTTTTCATCCATAGACATAGATATAACTCTCGAACGGAATGAGGTAGGTACTTGAAATTTTCAGAGTAGGTTAGGGAGATGAATATCTCGGTTAAGTTCGTTATTGGGCAAAATTTGCCAGATTTAATTTGATTTCTTCCATGGTGCAGTTCTCATTCTCATGATTGCTCATTCAATCTTGAACTCTGAGAAACCAATACTTTCGGAGATATAATTTGTCTGTTTGAACTAGAGCGCCAGAAAGCTCTTGTCCACAGGGCTTGAACCCATTTTTTCAAATAAAATTCCAAACGACTTCCTGTACCATAGGAAATTAATTTTATTTTCACAAAGATGTTATATTTTTTAGTAAGAGGCTGGTAATTCACTTACAGATAAGATGAGAATTCCTTGAACTTATTCAACGAACACACCAGGGCGTGGTTGCGTGTAAAAGCTTAGCGCGGGAAACAATTTATTGGCCATCAGGTCTATCAATTGACTTGAAAAACTAATACTTTCATCCAATATCTGCCAACAGTACTCAAGAAGCAATATAAGAGAACCTTTGAACCCTCACGATATACCCGGACTACCATGGGAAAAACTTGGAGTAGATTTCAAGACTTTCGGAACCGAGAACTTTTTAGTAGCAGTCGATTATTACAGCAAATTTGTTTTAGTAAACAAGCTTCCAAATGAAACAGCAACTGTCATATCCACACTTAAAAACATATTTTCAAATAATTGTCTGCCTATGCATATATCTAGTTATAATAGCCCTCCGTTCAATTCTTATGAATTCAACGCATTTCTGAACAAAAACGATATTCAACACCTAACTTCAAGTCCACATTATCCCCGATCAAGATCAAGGTCCTTTTTTATATATTTTAAATTATAATGTCACCCCACAACACGATATGCCAGCTCCCTGTGACATTTTGATGGGACGCAAACTGAAAACTTTATTACCAGTTTCTACATCATCATTACAGCCCTTGTTTAGAATTCAAAATCTTAAGGTAGCCTCACAAAACAGGTAAACTAAACAAAATGAGTATTTTGATAGGTCTACCAAAACACTGGCTGAACTGCAACCTGAACAAAAGATTTTAGTACAAGAAAGTCACAGAAAGTGGAAACCTGCAGTAGTAGTCAAAAAGTCCGGAACAAACAATTACCTTATTAGAAGAAACGATGTAATTTACAGACGCAGCCGATCTTTTCTTAGGACAAAATTAGACCCAGTTGAGACACCCCCGACTCCATCTCAAGAACCGTCAACATCTCAGCCAGTACCAATTACAGAAACTGAATCCACTTCAGAGCCAAGTCAGTCTAACTCCATGTACTCCGATCCTGATTGTTTGGTGACTAGAAGTGTTCGTCAAAGTAAGAGACCTGGGAGACTTTGTTATTATTAACTAAAAGAACTGCATTCAACTTTTTCCTCTTTCTGTTTTTTTGTTTGGGGCGTGTGACGTATTTCACTGAAGGTGGCAACACTTCAAGATCAGTACAAGAACAATCATAAAACGTGCACATTAGGGTGTCCCTTATATGTTGAAAAAAAATTTTTTTTTAGTTATCGAAACGCATACCCTATTATTATGTTTATTAGTCTATTAGTTACCCAAGTACAAAATTTCAACCTCCTACGTTAAAGTTATCCCGTGCCGACTGAGCTTCAAAGTTTTCGAAAATAGGTGTGTAAACAATTTTCTTACTATACCTGTAGATCATCGCTTAAATGCAGTCTATTAGATTAATAATGACGAAAACACAAATTTGTATGATAAACTTTCTGCAACTATTAAAATAGTATAATATATCTAACTATTTCGGATTTAATTCGTAATATGAATTGCTTCTGATCTTCATCCGCGGTAATCAAACATCGAAATTCCTGCATTGATTTAATGCTCGTTCAGCTGTGTCATTCACTGTTTTTAGGCTAAAAATCCCCTTTTTAGCTTTAATATACGCTGCATTTTCAGTCCCCAATGACACAACCTCTTGCAGAAAACTACTGTTAAGTCTCAGTCACAGGAATAAATTTTTGCTCGTCACTGAAATCAAATCAATCAAAGATTTCCCTAAAAAAGTTAAAAAAAAAACTAGTAAGAGTAGAATGAATAAAAAAGTGAGTTTCAATGAACTGATGAACGCTATTTGTTACTAAACAAGGGAGCCGATATTGTTTCCATGGATAGAACATATCTCTTTCCAGAAGCTTCTCAAAGCTTTCCTGTTGAAAATTTTCTACAATGTTCGTTTTGGCCTGCTCATCAACTTCATCATCAAAAATTGTAATGATGACTATTTCCTCTGCTAAGTACCACAAGTGTTGACAGAACTTGTTTTGAGTCGCTTTAGAAATTTATTTATCAACCCTTTCATAATCTTTTTAAGGATTTTAAAAAACAAAAGTTTTGTAACGTGCTTTTTCCGCCAAACTGCATCCCAGCCAGGATTTCACATAAACAAACTCCTCGCAAACCTTGATCCTCCTTGGCACACATCTCAAACCGAGATCGCACAAACATAATTTTGAAGAGTAAGTAGCACCACAGCAAACAGTAACAATTCTCTGTCTAGTATTCGCTCTAACAGCACATAGGCTCCATTCAAGCGTCCTGTGTTAGATGCTGTGATATCACAGCACATTATTTGCCCCTTATCATTCAGGTTCCAATCATTAAGTGCATTCATTACTGCATTTGCTTGATCTTTGCCGAAAGAACTGTCTAACTTTGGCAATGCAAGTAGTTGCTTTTTGTCGTCATATGAAATGATAATTGGCAGGCGTGAACATCTTACATTCAGACCAGGTACTAACATTCCATCCCAGTGAATAGCATCTACTTCAGGCACGTTATTCTGAAAATCACATTTAATGGACTCTGCCTTATCTTTCATCATTTGTGTTCGAAAACGTTGAATAGAAGATTTGCTGATTGGGTAATCGTCTCAACTAAGACTAAGTGCTTCTATTACCTACAGACTGAATCTCTGATGCTTACTTGGCATCTGTCCAAAGTTGCAGCTCATTTTGAGGTCCCAAATTCTCTTATTTTTCTTCTTGGCGGACTTACAAATTGCGGTGTGGCAGCCTGAGGTTCTTTCAAACTTTCTTCAGAGCCTGTAGATTGTTCCTCTATTTCTCCATGTGTTTCAAAGCTGTGGTAAGTATCGATAATCTCTCGGAAGTCATTCGCATTAATTCATTTTTCTCTTCTGCTAGTTTCCTCAGCCCTGCCCTTTGTTCAATTTCAGCCAACTTTTTGTCAACACCCGCTAGGCATCCCGAACGACCTGGTCCTCTTTGTTTTTGCAAGAATATCTTCTGCAATTTTTATTCTTTCGAGAGCATAAGCAATATCGAATAAATCATCCAATTCAAATTGAAAGTTTTCCCAGTGGTGCCTATAAACATTCTGAATATTTTTACTATTCTTTTGAAGCTCATGCCAGTCTTGATCCAGAAAATGTCTTAACTTAACTTCGCGTATGTTGAGAAATAAAAATTTACTTCACCAATCAAGAAAATACTTTCTTAAAGCTTCTTAATTCTACTGACATTCTCAAAATTCAAAATAATGTGGGCTTATTACTAGAAAAGCCGAAATAAACTGAGAATAACAGAAAGCATGCGCCACAACTTGTAAGAACTTCTTTACGCGCAAGTCGGCACAGTTTATTCTCTTCCAAATAAGGTAAAAAATGGTTCTCGACTGTTTTGGGTCCAAATGAACAAAACAAGAGCCTATGCGTTGTGAAATTAAAACTTTGAAAAATAAGGGACACCCTAGTGCACATGCGTCCCATGCTAATTATGGGAAGTTAATGAATAAATGAAGTGAATTAAATTTATATAAAAATACTTTATAAGTATTTTTATTCAACCTCAATAATCAAGCATAACACCATCTGTAGACAAAACTTTGTAGACCAATCGAATATCGGATGGTGAATCACTCATTTTTACAAATATTCAAGAGTTAAAGGCTCTAGTGACTATAAGAGTAGATCAATTAGGACATTTGGTACATCATGTTCTACTGATGAATACTAAACCTCTAACATGCAACTATTTCACTTATAATTCATTATGTACATATTCACCATTACATTAGAACCGCAAATGGAAAAACAGCATTATTCGCATACTCTTGACATTTACGGGATTTCGATATAATTCTTTATGCGGAGACGAGCTATAGGAATCTTTTCATGATTTCAATTCTCACTTCACAGCATATAAATAAATATTATATGTTCAAAGATCAACGATCACCCGTTTCGATCGAAAACAACTGAGTATTTACCAATTCGTTTCATCTTGAGTGTCCTTCAGATGTTCCAACAGAGAGAAACATCAACGTGATAAAAAGTTAAATAAACGTTCTTCAGTGATATGAATACTCCTCGTACAATTTACATGTAAGAACGTTTCATCTCCCGCCGTAAAAAATTGAAATTAAAAACTTTAACTGATTCCCGCGAGCAAAGTTTTCAAATTACAGTCTCACAGTTTTATCTCGAGACAGTGCATGTTTTTCCGGCCATAATTTTTCACGAATTCAAAGTTCGCAAGAATATTTGATAGAGGCAGATTAGCAAAAGGCAAGGCAAAATATAATTAGCCAATGTTTAATGGATACTGTCACGGAGGAGAACAGGTATGAGTAGATTTGGATCTGAGTGTAAGAAATATAACATTGAATTTTTTTTCTGTCACAAGAATATTTCTCGCTGGTATACTGGTATAGATAATCAAGCTGTTAATTGAATTTATTGTGAAAATCCTTCAATCGATTTTACAAGGTAGAACAACATTGATATTATTCATACGGCAGTTGTGAATGATTACATAGTGAAAAGATGGATATTTTTCTGGAATCATTTGCTGCATATTATGCGTATGTTATTTTTACTCAGGCATCTGACTACACCATGTTCTTTCTCATATTTGCACCAGGAATGAGACCTGACTGCCGGATCTTGACGCGCGTGAAGTGTGCTTGTCCATCACTGTTTATAGTGATAATGACATATTGAACTATAAAGTCAATTTTCCAGCTGATTTGTTCATTCGTTTTGACAATAGAAGGTAGAGCTTTTGAATATAGGAGATGATAGCTCTACATAAGGGTACTGTAGCAGTCCTCGAATAATTGGAGTTCTGGCTAATCATCGCATGGATAGCTGAACCTGGATATGAAAAAAATTAGTTCAAGTACTGGCGTGAAGTCCAGGAGCTTTTGCGCGCATCTTCTATTATCTATTCACCTCTATTGAACACTCTTCATAGAATTTACCCACGATATAGACCGTTTTATCAGCTTGTATAAGATGCGAATACATTTCGTACCATTTTAATGACAGACTTGAGTAATGAGAGAATCGCAGGATAACAGAATTTTTAATTCTGAAATATGTATTCTATCGTGATTGAAATTCATTAAATATCCAATAATATACGAAAAAACTTACGTCTCAAGTAATTCCAGTACCTATACAAAATTCATGAAATTCCCCGAAAATTTGCAAGTGGGCAATCTACAAGTAATTGCAGAGTTTTAATTGGGTCGGATCTGTATATTTTGAGTTATAGAGGAAACAATATCTAAATTTCAGATTCCAAGCCAGTTGACCGATAATACCTATTAACGAATTCAAAAATTAACAGTCAAAAATTAACAGTGCTGTGCCTAAGGTGGCGTAAGGACACAGTAACAAAGCCTACACAGAACACAACTGGTTCTCCTAACTCAGGGCAAGCTCTTAGAGCTTATGAGGGGTCTCCTTGTGGAAGACCCAGGAGGATCAGTATAATAATAATAATAATAATAATAATAATAATAATAAATGTGGCACTTAGATGTGCAACCTATCCTAAAAATTCAAAGTCGCTATCTCTTTCCGTTCTCGTGTTATCGTGATTCTCGTATTCTATTTTATTTCCACACCAGTACCACTGATTATGGTAATTACAAATGCAGAAATACAAAATAATTACGTGACTTAACCAATAAATAAAATAAATCCCTCAGAATTTGCAAGCAGTCAAAAAATATATCTACATAATTTTTCATGAGAAATTCATTATATACAGTCATCATTTTGTTTATAGGAGAACAGCCACCTTGTTTTACAAAAAATAGGTCTTTATTCTTTGATCATCAAATTCAATTTGGTAACTTTTAAATTATCAAACTCAATAACAGTACAATTTTGCTTAAAAATAATTTTCACAGAAACGCCACTGCATTATACTTTCTACTTTTATCTAATGTACACATGTCAAAATCTTGTAACATGGATGTAAGATATTATTATTATTATTTATTGTTGAAGAGTAGAGGTGAAACCTATCAACCCACAAGTCACAAAAAAAAAGAAATAACCCACATGTAAAGTAAAGAAAAAATATGTCCAGCACTATTGTTTCCTTTTCTAATTTGACTTGTCCTATACATGTATGTACATGTCCTGAAGGATGAATAAATTATTATTATTATTATTATTATTATTGAGAATTATGTATAAGCACAATAAATACACTTCATAAAGCACTCCCGTAGAGTTTCCATCCATCGTAGCTGTTCTTAAATGTATTCATAGTACTGGACCCAACAACAGATCTGGGCAAACCGTTCCACCGATCGAATATTCTATTGGACAGAAAATATTGTCGTGTACTAGTCCTACATGGCTCCTTAGCAAGCTTGTGTCCCCGGAGGTTATTCCTGTTGAACTCAAACAAATGACGCAGATCAACTCCAAATTTGTTATTTATGGCTCGATAATAAATTTTTAACCATGGAATGCTACTCGGGGTACACTTGTACCCCAGAGACAGAATAAAGTTCTGCTACTTTTCGAAAGGTACCGCTAGAGGATTGGCCATCCTAGTAGTTTCATGTGATGCCTAGTCAGCTGTTGTGAAGTTTTTGTTGGGACTGTTCGTGAATTATTACTCCATGCACGGGGTATTTGGGGTACACCTGAACCCCAGGGTAGCAGAATCGCTATATATAAGTATATAATATGTGTGAAATATACCAAATAGGTAAAGTTAATTTCTAATACAATATAATAACGTTTCAACCGAAACAGATGTTCTAGGTGATAGTATCACGTAAATCTTTCCATTTCAAGAGGAAAAATTTAATTTTTCAATTTGAACAATGACAGAGATATAGCCGAAATACATAAAATACTTTTTGATCAGATTATAAAGGAGATAACGAATTTGAAGAAGAAGATGCTATCATTCCTGATTTCAGAGAAAATACTGAGAATCGAGAAGAATTATTACTGGATAATTGTACGAGCTCATCTCTGTTTTTGAAAGTGAGAGCAAGGCAGAAAAAATCTGCTATTTTTGCTTATAGCTATCAACTCTCTCTTTTGTTTTACTGTCTAGCAAAGAAGAATAAAAAAATAGTTCTTATGTTTCCACTATGCACGAGAAAGGGGACGAAGCAAACGAAAATAAGGAGTTGCCAGATTTTATTCAATTCTACAACGAAACTAAAGGACGAGTTGATACTGTGCACCAGCATGTTACACATACTCTTTTTACAGAAAAACCAGACGGTGTCCACTATGCTTGTGTTAAAACTTGCCAAATATTATGGGAATCAACTGTATGAATCTTTCGAAAGATTCAAATGCTCGAGAAAAGGAAATTATCATTGCCGTGGCTTTAGTGAGACCGCATATGATGAGCCGACTGAATTCTCCAACTTTTCCTCGTCACTTCCGTGAAACTATATGTCGTGTGCTGAAAATTAATGAGGCAATTCAAGCACCTGATAAACCGGAGCCATCAAGTGGAACATGTGCCTTCTGTGCTAAGTCTCAAGACCGAAAATCGAGGGTGGAATATTTTATCTGTCAAAAGTTCGTGTATTTAGAGCACCAGAAAAAAATATGTCCCACCTGTGGGTGAAAAGTAAACATTTTCTTCTGTAATAATGTTCTTACATTAATAGTTCCGAATTTCGAGAATTCCATGTTATTTTGACTAAAATAAAAATTTCACTAGGAAAACGTTATTTTATTTTGGGGTACACCTGTACCCCAGGGTACTATTTGCGGACTATAAAATATGGGTAGCATTCCAGGGTAAATTCCCCCTAGTACTGCAATCCTCGAATGATGTCAGACCAAAGATCTGCAGCCTGGTATTGTAGTCGGGTCGACCATAAATCAACAAGTCCAGAGCGTTCCTACCAATAGGGTCTTCATAATGGCTTCGTATAATTAATATACTTCTGCATATATTTCACAAGTCAAATGAACCCTAGGGGATTTCATTGATTTGCAGAAAAGCAAGAGCAGACGCGTTTCTGGCTTCTTGGCCTCCATCAGTACTCTGTAGCTTCCCAACAAAGTCAACTAAACTGAACCTTGTTAAGCCTCTTACAGCCAGCTTGGTCGATTATAAATAAATGTCCACGCCACTTATGAGATAAAACAAGGAATTCAGACTTTCCGCACCAGTAAAAATTTGAAGCGTGAAATCATATGCCACCATTTTTAATCGAGAAACGAGTCCCCCAGAGCTCAGACAGTATCTTCCCATGACCATGAACGCTGTTTAGCGTTTTCAAAATAATAATGAAAATTGGTTCAAGCCCTGTGGACAGGAGCTTTGGCGCTCTTGTTCAAACTTTGACAAATCATATCTCCGAAAGTATTGCTTTCTCAAAGTTGGAAATGATATCAATGGATTCTTATGATAGACCTGCATCATAAAGAAAATTCAATACAAATAATAGCTTGTTTATCAAGATTAAATGAGCAATATTCAATGCTTTAATGCTTAAAAAATTATCATTTAAAATAATAAGGAAAGTATCATCGAAATGTCTACCGCAAAGCTGAGCATTCCTGATATTTGAGTAGGTAGAGTCTGACGAACAAATTATTTTAATAGTTCAAAATATTAATAAAATACAATCCACTTTTCATAATTCAATAGTTCGTACCACTAACACATTAATTCTGTATTATGAGCCTTAACTCAAGAAAAAATATTTGATACACAAATGTAGGTCCATATTTTAGCAATTTTTTGCTAGCGACATCATGAAAATACTTTATATAGGAACATGTCTCACTACTTAAGGAAGAAAAAGGTAATATTAACCTCATTGGTCAACGAACAGTAATATGTTTTGATGATTCCATTATGTACTTCTTTCCTATTACCTTCATAAACTACATCATTAAAATGATCCAATTCTAAATCTTCTGAATCATCATACCGAATTTATACATAAATTATTCAATATGCAACTAGTCAATATTATTTTCGTTTTCAACACAGTCTTGTATATATTCACAAATTCAAGAATCGGAACCTTGTTTCCCACAAAAAAAAATTATTTCAAACTACGAATTGACATGTCTCTAATAGTTAGATAAGATGACATTTATGAAGAGTGAACACAGACAGACTATTTGTTCACAATCTGTGAATACATAGAATTACGATGTATTAATGAAATTCTGAAAAATCATATCTCCGAAAGTATAAGCTTGTTAGAGTTGAAAATAATATCAATGAAAATCTATGATAAAATTGCATCCTACAAAAAATTGGATTTCAAAGTTGTGATGTAGAAAGATTTTTTTTTCGTTACTCCAAAACCATCAAGCCGATTTTGCCCAATAACGAACTTAACCGAGATATTTATCCCTCGAAACTAATCTGAGAATTTCAACAGCTCACTACCACTCGGAAACAGCGCTATTTCCCCAAACTGACGTATCCGTGCACAGAATTGCCATGAATAATCTTTTAAAACCTCACAATATCGGCTCAGCTTAAGACCCATGAACGATAGTCCTAAGCCACTTCAAATATAACCCGTAAAACCCAAAAAGATTCACTTCTCCTCTGCGCAAGCTCAATCGTGGTTGAAAGTCCTCTACAAATCACACACAAAACTCCGATGCTCCAACAATAATGGTTCAGGAGGTATCCTATCTTGAATCCACGCATGCGTAGACCCTCACCATTGGATTCTATGGAGGAATAGCATCCTCCACCCCAAAATCCGAATTCTCTCAGTCGAAAACTCCAGCAGTTAAATCACTCCTCATCTGCTCATGCGCATAAAGAAAAATGCCCAAAAGGGGTAACATGAATTCCAAAATTGGCCCCAGGGTCACGGTATGGACACTCCGACTCGGGAACATTGCTATTTCCTCCAAACTGACCTGTCCATGTACATAATTGTCATGAATTTTCTTTTAAAATCTCACAATATTGGCTGAGCACAAGACCCATGAAAGATAGTCCTAAACCACTCCCAACATATTCTATACATCCCTATCTCCTTGGCGCTTGTGCAATCCACTCGTGGCTGGAAGTCCTCTCAAAATCTCAAACCTCACACAAAATTCCGATTCTACAACACCAATGATTCGGGAGATATCACGTCTCCAATCCATGCATGCGCGGACCCGTATATTTTATGGAAGAATAGCATCCTCCACCTCAAAACCCCAATCCTCTAAGAAAACTCCAACAGTTAAATCAGTTCTTGTCCACTCATGTGAATAACGAAAAATGCCCGAAAGAGGCATCATGAATTTCAATATTGGTCCCCAAGGATTATGTTACTAACGCTAAACGACCGACACTATAGAGTAAGATCCCAGGGCCACCAGACGTCATGTATTTTCTGACGAACGAAATGTGGACGATTGTATAGCGTTAGTATGTAATAAGAACGTAGGCCTGCCTGCTAACTTGCTTAGACAGCCAATTTTCAGGTACCAGGTAATCACTGTACATAAAAACAACACTTACCTCACGTATTTTCTCAAAGCTGATTTTCACGTATATATTAGGCAATATCCTCAAAAATAAGTCGCCAATACTCCCAGACACCTTCCGTCAGCCTTTTTGCTTGACAGACGCTTTAAAGTCCCAAAATAATTACTTAACGTCACGTAATTTCTGATGCTCCATTTTAATACATGTCCGCCAGACAACTATTTTAAAACATTTAACATGAAGATAGACCGATCCAAGGGGCCAATCATCCCCTAAACTGAATTTAAATTCGGTAAACAGTTAAATATTCACTTGTAAAATAGTGCTCATTTGACCACAATAATTCTAGAATTTTATCCTGCATGCTGAGAATTAGATGCTTCTGGCCTAATACTTCGTATGTCTAATTCAACTGTCGTTGAGGATTCTGCTGATGAATTTTCAGCAACACTTAATGATTTTTCTTTTGAAGTTGATAGGTATCCCGATTGATTTATTTTTTGGTAAATAGTATTTTTTATTCAACCCCGTAAATGATTTATAACATTGTCTGTGATAATCTTTAGAAAAAACACAATTTGATGGCCAAGCCATTATATTTTTTAAAACACTGCAAATATTTTCATTTTTGTCACACACGTTGTTACTGAAATCACATCTACACTCAGCAAACACAGATAACAGATCACAGAATAATTTTTGTGTGAGTGAATTTAGCTGTTGGCCCTTGACATCGCAATCTGACTCACTCAGTCTCATGCGCGTAGATAATGCTCTCGCTCTCCTACCCACAGTGGCATTTAAATTGAGTTTAGGGAATGATTGGCCCCATGGATCGGTCTGTCTTCTTGTAAAAGGTTTCAAAATAGTTGTCTGGCGGAGATATATTAAAATGGAACATCAGAATTTACGTGACGTTAAGGAATTATTTTGGGAGATTTAAAGCGTCTGTAAAACAAAATGGTCGACGGAATGTGTGTGGGAGTATTGGCAACTTATTTTTGAAGATATTGCCTAAAATACACGTTAAAATCAGCTTTGAGAAAATGCGTGAGGTAAGCGATGTTTGTATATGTACCTTGATTGCCTGGTACCTGAAAATTGGCCGTCTAAGCAGAATAGCAGTTAGGCCTACGTTCTTAGTACATACTAACGCTACTCAATCGTCCATATTTCGTTCTTCAGAAAATACGTGACGTCTGGTGGCCCTGGGATCCTGGACTACTACGCTGTCTGCTTGAAACTGGCTCGCAAACTCACAGAGTTGACCTGAGGTGTTAATATGGCCTTCCAGTTATACCCCCAGTCGTTCACCTAACAGAAAAATTTTGAAAACCAATTTAAAATTCCACATAACTTTTACGCATCAATTCAATTGCCACGGTAGTTACCCGTCCATATTTTTGGCGCTCTAGTTCCTCGGAACTGAGTGCTTATCAATTTGCCCAAATGTCTGTAATTTTCGAATTTTTCGATGAAAATGGTCTTAATCGATTTGGTTCAACTCACTGATCAAGAATCCGTGGTCGAAATTCATTCTGTCCGGCCGGTCCGGCCGTAGGCACGATAACTCTTGAACGGAATGAGCTAGACAGTTGAAATTTTCAGAGTAGGTTTGGGAGATAAATATCTCGGCTAAGTTCGTTACTGGGCAAAATCATACAGATGGTTTCGGAGTAACAAAAAAAAAATTTTTTTACAGAACAAAAACCAAATTAAATTTTTTTCAATAAGCAGTTTTACCATAAGAATCCAATGAGATCATTTTCAACTCTAACAAGCTAATACTTTCGATTTTTCAAAATTTCAATAATAAATCGTATTTCACAGAATGATATAATTATTCTATGTATGAATTGTCATAATGTCAACTTATTTTCCTGAGACATGACATTATCTAATCAATCGAAGAATTATGAGCTTAAAGTGTATTCCGAAATGTGAGCGAAGTGAGAAAAATCTCAGTTGTTTGCTCCGAAATTAGTTTTTCTCAGAAAAGTCTTACATTTCGAAACGGAACATGAAGTAAGAGATCTGAGAGTAGTGAGACTGCTTTTCATCCATAGACATAGAATGCAAATAGAATGTAAATATTGAAAGCATAATTCTGTAGTTCGAGAGAGGAGAAAATTTGGTGAACGTAGATCAGGAAATTTTTGATCGATTACAAGGTAATTTTTCATTATTACTCTTCTTTCATACATGTTTTATGAAATATCTACTATTTGTAGGTACTTTAAACCTGTTTTGGGCAATTGTCATACGAAACTTGTTGGCGCTCTAGTTCCTCGGAACTATGTAAGTGCTTATCAATTTGCCCAAATGTCTGTAATTTTCGAATTTTTCGATGAAAATGGTCTTAAACGATTTGGTTTGACTCACTGATCAAGAATCCGAGGTCGAAATCGATTCTGTCCGGCCAGCCGGCCGTAGTCACGATAACTCTCGAACGAAAGGAGTTAGCAGATTGAAATTTGCAAGGTGGGTTTGGAGCGTAAATAGCTCGGACGAGCTCGTTAATGAGCGAAATCCATCAAGCGGTTTCGGACTTATGGCCGATTTTAGTCAAAATATTTTTTATGAATATTTCCATTATCTAAAATTTAGCATCAAATTGTAGAATCATGACCTTCATACGCATGTGAAGTTTTGTATTGACCAGATTACCACAAAGTGTCAAAAAAAAATTTTGAAAATTTAAAAAAAGTTTTTCTACAATAACTCTCGAACGGAATGAGCTAGGTAGTTGAAATTTTCAGAGTGGGTTAGGGAGATGAATATCTCGGTTAAGTTTGTTATTGGGCAAAATTGGCCAGATTTAATTCGATTTCTTCCATGGTGCAGTTCTCATTCTCAGATTGCTCATTTAATCTTTATAAATAAACTATTATTTGAATTGAATTTCCTTTATGATGCAGTTCTTTCATAAGAATACATTGATATAATTCCCAACTCTGAGAAACCAATACTTCCGGAGATATAATTTGTCTGTTTGAACTAGAGCGCCAGAAAGCTCCTGTCCACAGGGCTTGAACCCATTTTTATCAGTTGCTCTCGTACATATCGCAATGACATATAGTCATCCATCTACTAAACTCACACAAGGCTGCTCGAATCTCCAATAATATATATCCGATCATGTTCAAACTTAGAACTTGGTAGTCGAGTTAGGTTCTGAAGGATCTCACAAAATATCAGCGATATTGGATGGAGATAATTCTTGATAAATAGATATTTTTTCAATAATTTTCAATAATTTTTTAAAAATTTTCTTGTGATACGATCCTCTCGAAATTCTGCAGGAATTTTTGAGATGGCATTTCACATCTAACATCAGTGTAATGATTGGATCCGTTCTATATTTTTTGAGTTATTGAGGAAATATCAACCAAATTTCAGATGGGTATAACTCCAAAACCATTTGGCCGATTAGGCTTGTAAACAAACTCAAATTTCGCAATCAGGCGAACAACCTGACATGAAAATTTCAAACCACTTTCCCTTTCTGATATCAGGTAATCGAGACGTGAAAAATATTTTTACTAATTTTTTTTTAAATTTTCTAGCGATACGATTCTCACAAAATTCCACAAACGTGCTCACGTTCATATTCTACAACTATTAATCAAGTTCCAATTCGATCGGATTAATATTGGTTGAAAACAAAATTATTACTCGGAAACAATTGGGCCGATTATGCCCATTAACGAACTTGTCCGTATTGGGATGCGCCACCTACCCTGAAATTTTCAAATCGTTAGCTCTTTCCGTTATCAAGTTATCGTGGCAACGGCCGGCCGGACGGACAGAATCAAATTTGACCTCGAATTCTTCACCAGGGAGTCGAACCCATTCGTTTGAGATCATTTTCGGCGAAAAATTCGAAAGTTACACACATTTTGACCAAATGATAAAGCGATGTTCCCTAGAACATACGCGCAAAAAAAATGGTGTTATGGGACCCCCGTTGGGAACGCAATTGCTTACGCTTATTCTCCAAATCCAAACGTGATTTAATTTAGATCTTCCAAAGATCGTTATTTATAAATTGTTTCCAGGGCTACGATACAGACAACTCAACACGTAAATAAAGCTATTTCCTCGAAACTGACTTGGTGGTGCACATAATAGCCATGAATTATTTGTTTGGATAAATATTATGAATATACGTAAAAAATTGCATTTAAACCCTAATTTCTCATTACAAATTTTCTTAAAGTATTTAGTCACCCTCATCAGAATAATTCGAAATTAATGGAAATATAATAATAATAATAATAATAATCTTCAGTCCTCAGGGGCTCTGGGATGTGTCTCAGAGTATGGGCTTAGCAAACTCGAGGTACCCCAGCTAAACCTGGCAGTAGGTATAAAATGCAAAACTGCAGGAGGGCACTACTTAGTAGCATATGGGTGTGACAAGCCCGCGGACACCGGTCACTCTCAACCGATAATGGATTACAATCTACGGAGCCTCGGAGAACAGCTGCTGCCTGGGGATCACCAGGGCACGTCTGGGGTTGGTGCTGGACGTGCCAGCAGGCGGGAGCCTGTCATACAAGAAATTACATCTTCCGACGAGGACATCGTGGAGGAGAGAGAACAAGTTGTCGTTTGCATAGGGAATCAGCGCTCGTAAGAGCAACCCGTAGTCGGACCCAGCAACAGATACAAGGCCGCACAAAGGGGACGCCACAAGTGGATACCCGAACAACACGAACAACTATCTGTGTTATACCGGAAAACCAAAAAGACCAAAAAGAAGGGGATATATGGGTTGACTGCATGGTCTGCAGGAGAGCTATCTCAAAAAGAATGGAATCTTGCAGCAGCATCAAGAGTCACAGGAGAGACGAACAATCTCGAGAGCAGGTGAGAGATGTTTCAAACCAACAGCAATACTTGAGGAATCAAAGGAGAGAAGAACAGGATGAGGGGCAAGTGACAGATGCCACAAATATCCAAATTCTTATGCCTGGATTGCGATGTGAGGAAGTGGTAGCATCGGACATGGAGCAGGTGAGAGCTACCCCACTCTATGCCGAAAATTCCGCATACTGCAACGGGCGGAGGACGGAACAGTGGAGAGATGTTCCTGAACTAGTCGTCAATAGAAGGGAAGCATTTGAGGCTGCAGTAGGGACTCCAAACTTAAAGACCACAAGGCTGAAATCGAGACTCCTGACTGAAGATCTAGCCACGATTAATATTATAATCGACGATCACCTAAAGGAGGACTGTTTGCTAGAAGATGTTGTAGCTGCAGTGAGAGCTGCTACTTCACTTCTGTGTCCACCAGGAACAATAACAACAAAGGATGACAAACATAGGTCAAGATTGTATAAGCTGGACAATAAGATGAGAACCATCAGACAGCAAGCATCTTGGTACCAATGTACCATATATGTCATAGATGTTGTGAAAGGACAAGTGAAACCGAGCATGAGATAGGGGACATGATGGGTGGGCTGCGTACGTTGCATCGTAAGATGAGCCTAACCACCCTAAACCTATTGAAGCAGAAAGCTGTCGATAAAATAATATCACTTGCGGCTTATCAAGAGGCAGAAGTGGATAGAAAACAACAACACCTTCACCGCAGAACCTTCGAAGATATTTCGACCTAAACAAGTAGAGGCAAAAAATACACCATCACCAGAGGAATTCGAATATTTCTGGAAAAATTTATACGGGAGACCAACGGATACCAGGGGTACTCCAGCACTTCACAAATTCCAGATATAATGTGATCAAAATCTGCAATAGACCGAAAAGCTGAGTGACATAACAACCGAACAGATTAGAAATGCCTTGAAGAACAAGCAGGGTTTCAAGGCACCAGGACTGGATGGCGTTCAGAACTACTGGTGGAAAAACCTTCCAGCTACTCACCATCACCTAGGTAGATTATTTAGTGAGATAGTAATACACCGTGAGCCAATTCCCTCATGGTTGGGGGAGGGCCGAACTGTGCTGATAGCGAAATCAGGTTATCTAGAACAGCCAAACAACTACCAGCCAATCACATGTCTCAACACACTGTATAAAATTCTCACAAGTGTTCTTCAACATCGGATTTTGGAATCAATTGGACCAGTTTGGAATCAAATCCACGAACAAAGAGGAGCAAGGAAAGGAGTACAAGGGTGCAGGGACAACCTACTTATAGACGAGAGCATTTGTCAAGATGCTAGACACTACAAGCGCGACCTACATACATCATGGTTGGATTATGCGAAAGCATTTGACACATCGGCGCACAGCTTAATAATTCGGCTGCTAGAGATGCTCAAAGTCCACCCTAACATCGTCCATGCGCCATGGCGTTATGGAGGACTAAGTTTGATGTTCGATCTGAAGGCCGGACCACTTATACCGGATGGGTGAGTTACAGGCGGGGCATATTTCAAGCAGACTCGCTAAGTCCGTTATTGTTCTGCATAACACTTCTTCCATTAACAACTGAGTTGAGGGCATGCAGAATAGGGCACAAGGCCGGGCCACCAGGCAATAGAGAACATCTGATCTCACATCTCCTCTGCATGGATGACTTAAAACTGTACGCTTCTTCCAAGGCAGCCCTACAAAATCTACTGAATATCATTGCCGAATACACCTCCGCAATAGGAATGTCATTCGGTCTGGACAATTGTGCTGTTTTTTATCTAAGCAGAGGAAGAATTGAAGGAACAGGAGAACACATAGACCTAGAAGGGGGAATAAGCATTCGACATCTCGAACAGGAAGTAACAGACAAATTCCTTGGTATGAAATAACGAGGTGCACTGGATACAAACCAAATCAAGGATGTCTTAACAGCTAGCTACAAAAAAAAAATCCGAGATATATGGAAGTCACAGCTGGCCGGGAAAAATAAAGTATCAGCTACGAACAGCTTGGCAGTCCCGATAATCAACTAGTCATTCGGGATAGTTAACTGGACAGTGAATAAAATTCTCGATCTAGACAGAACCGCTCATAAAGTGTTGAACATGAATCGTAGCCTGCATCCAAACTGCTCGATTCAAAGGATATACCTTCCACGAACTCAGGGAGGCAGAGGTTTGCAAAGTTTCAAATACCAACACCATCAACAAACGTTGGAAATGGCGATAAGGATATTGAAAAGCGAAAACCCGCTTCTGAAAATGGTGGCTAATCATGAAATGAGGAACCAAGGAGCTTTCCTATTTAGTTAAGGTCAGAGAGCTTTGGAGCAGCTCAGTATAACTGGCATATCCATCGATCAATAGCGGAGGGATTCGTTATATTGTCAAGATGGGGTGATAAATATAAGATGGTATAAAAAGAACATCATGAAAGTGTACACTCCAACAACGTGCAGAGCATGCCACAGCCAGCAGGAAACAGGTATGCACATTATGTCTGCTTGCAGAGTCCATGCACCAACAGGATATGTGGAAAGACACAATGCGGCACTCGAAATTCTCTACTTCCATTAGAGAGAGGCTTATGGTATAGACAAGGAACCAGTGCTACCATATATGCCTCTGGAGATTAAAGCAGTTGTTGAAAATGACAGAGCTCGCATCTACTGGAACTATGCGATTCCAACAACTCGGCAGATCCACGCCATAAGGCCAGATATACTCTTGCTCGACAAAGAACTGAAGGAATTGTTTGTCGTCGAATTTTCCTTCCCCGCAGAAAATAATGTGTTGATGAAAGAAGAACAGAAGAGGGAAAAATACAAGGATTTAATGTTCGAACTGGGGATCCTGTATCCAGGACATTAGTTTAGAATAGTCATACTAATCGTGGGTTACCTAGGCGGAATGAGAGCGAACTACGTGACCGAATTGAAGATTATTCTGGCCTGCAAATCTATGGCCGAGGATTTAGCGCACAGAATGCAGAAAGCGGTGTTGCTCAGATCACTTCGAGTCGTCAGCTCCCATCAACTATGATGGCCGCTTGCAGCTCATCTCTTTTGTTGAGGGACGCTGTAAGGGCAGGACGAAGAACTACTCCTAGGAACGTACGAGAGGTCCTTTAGTGTGTAACCAATCAACATGAGAAGTCTCACATTCTTGAGAGAAGCGGCCCCTTTCAGGGCAGGCCTATAAAAGGTGTTTCCTCTCGAGCGGAAAAAAAACAAAAAAAAAGTGTTATTCAACAAATACAAAGAAGTATTTCACAATCAAATAAAATGAATAAGGCTGATGAGCGATAAGTGTTGTTCCACTTGTTTCGCATAAATATGAAAAAGGACAATAAAAATTATTATATAAGTATACTTGTAAATAGTACCTAAAATAGGGATGGCAAAAACACACTGATAAACAACAAAAATAAAACAAATACACAAAATAAAGTATCATAATAAGTTTCTCCTTGCTTACGCAAACAGTACACTCTATAGTCCGTTTAAGATATATTGACATCGAAGTAGGCCTTGAACGTCTAGTTGGTGCCTTATTTCTAGTTACAAAAACTTACTGTTCTGTAACCAGAGAAAAGAAATATTAACATAACCTTGAATATTTTCAATGCTATCTCCTGTTTGTAATTAATTGAAGAACTTATAAATACATTCTTGATGTACTTTGGAAATTCAATTCCCGAATGTATTTTATCCTGAGATTTTGGAAGGATGATTTTCCAAGTTCAACTGCAGTAGACTGATGAAACAAACATAAATTGATACCCATGAACCATTCCAAGGAATTGGAAATATCATCATTTATAATAGAGAAGAACAAAAATTGGATAGTTTTTTTTAATGCAGGATGAAGAACCTTTTGACATAATAATCATGAGCATCTCAATATATCTTAGAACTTAGGTTCCTTATCCAAAGCCATTGGAGAATCAATCAAGGTGTAAAAGCCCATAAGAAACTCACTTTTCATTTATTTAATCCATATTGGTTATTGTATTATATCATTAATATAATGTTAATAAATATAATGTTATTATTATTGCTTCGTCAGTATAAATTATTGAGAGGTGGGTTGAATAATGGAGCATTATTTCAGAAGAAGAGTTAATTTATCAGTGTTTCAGGAGACTTATTATTTCTGTCTTAATTTAACTTGGAAAGTAATAGCTTGAAAAATCTTTATGCAATGATAATAGTTTGTTTCTTTATTTTTCCACAAAAAAAATCGATACCAAAATTTTACTACATAAATTTTGTTTAGTTAAGCTGTGAGTTTTATGGATTTCAATTGCAACTAGGAGCAGAAAAAATTATTTTCCATTTTCCTGTGAATTGTCGTTTCAGTATTATAATTTATGTTGAAAAACTTAATGATTTAAAATTCTATTTCAAACTTTGATTTGCTTAGTTCGTAGAGCTCATGAAGGAAAGAACTAATCAAAGAAAAGCTTCAGTGAAGTGCTCTCTCAAATTTACAAAACCTTTAATTTAATTTAATGTCTCTTTAAATGTATATTCGTATATCACAGGAGTTCTTCCACAACTGCTGCCAGGTTTTAATGATTTGCCTTCCTCTTTTTTCCTAAGAATTCTTTGAACAGTACTTGAAGAAATCTGAAATATTATGGCCAATGTAATAATCAGTATACACCCTTAGTGGTTGAATAACAGTTTACCTGGAACACTAGAGCAATGCTGGCGGTAATATCTACAGATTCCCTGAAGAATTCACAGTAACATCTATATACTGCTTCGAGTTCCCTGTTAGGCGAGAGGTATCGTAATCAATTCCTGACATTTTTAATAGCATAAGGATGCGGAAAAACTCAAACTTGGTACAATTAATTATAAACACACATGTAAAAACTATCGCAAATTGTTCGATTTTCGTTATATCGAAATTTTAAGAAATAAATAATAAATGACAGTTCATCAGCTCATGGTTATTTTCAATGCGAACAACCTAAATTATGTGACTTGAAATATAACTAGACCGGCCGTTGCCAACTGAATTTCGGTTTTCCATAGGCACCCTTGATGTCAATATATCTTAAACGGACTATAACATACTATGACTAGGATTTGTTCGGCATGCGCAAGCATCGAAATGGCGATGAATCAATTGTCGTGGATTCTCAAGAATGAATCTATTCAATGCATTTTTGAAATGCGGTGGATGTACTGATGTTCTCATTTGTTCAGGTAAACTAATATAAAATTTTGGTGCCAAGTAATTGAAGCAACGTGGTGTTATTGTTTTCATCATATAGAGAACTAGTTGTTGATTTCGACTTCGCGTATTGTATGAAGGATTAGCCACCAATGCTGTTGGTTTTGTAGTCTGATATTTTATGAGCATGTGAAAAAGTATAGTTGTCTGGTGTCCATAATCTTCGTTTCCAGGTACAGATAAGAGTTGTTCTGTCGATCTTTGGAAAAACTGAGTTTGAAAAAACGTTTCTGACATATTTCCAAAAGGTGAATGTAGGTGTGAATCAATGATGACTCCTAGATGAGTGATTAATTTGCTATTTAAAAATTTATATAACAAGCCCTGTGGACAGGAGCTTTCTGGCGCTCTAGTTCAAACAGACAAATTATATCTTCGAAAGTATTGGTTTCTCAGAGTTGGGAATTATATCAATGAATTCATATGATAGAACTGCATCATAAAGGAAATTCAATTCAAATAATAGTTTATTTATCAAGATTAAATGAGCAATCATGAGAATGAGAACTGCACCACATTTTCAAATTTTTTTTGACACTTGCCGGTAATCTGGTCAATACAAAACTTCACATGCGTATAAAGGTCATGATTCTACAATTTAGTGCTAAATTTCAGATAGATCGAGTGATCGGTTTCGGAAATATTCATAAAAAATATTTTTACTAAAATCGGCCATAACTCCGAAACCCCTAGATTGTTTTCGCCCATTAACGAACTTGTCCGAGATATTTACGCTCCAAAACCACCTTGCAATTTTCAATCCGCTAACTCCTTTCGTTCGAGAGTTATCGTGCCTACGGCCGGTCGGCCGGCCGGACAGAAACGATTTCGCACTCGGGTTCTTGAACAGTGAGTCGAACCAAATCATTTGAGACCATTTTCAGCCAAAAATTCCAAAATTACAGACAATTGGGCAAATTGATAAGCACTCTGTTCCGAGGAACTAGAGCGCCAAAAAAACAAGTTTCGTATGACAATTGCCCAAAACAGGTTTAAAGTACCTACAAATAGTAGGTATTCCATAAAACATGTATAAAAGAAGATAAGTAATAATAAATTACCTTGTAATCGATCAAAAATTTCCTGATCTACGTTCACAAAATTTTCTCCTCTCTCGAACTACAGAATTATGCTTTCAATATTTACGTAATATTTTCAAACATTTTCGGGTGAGGTCCCCGTTGCATCGCTAAAATACGAGTGTTTCAACCCCAATATTCTTGAGGTTACAATATTCCCTTCTGTCAAAAGCCTTTATGACAATTCATACATAGAATATACATAGAATAATTATATCAATCTGTGAAATACGATTTACATTGAAATTTTGAAAAATCATATCTCCGAAAGTATTAGCTTGTTAGAGTTAAAAATGATATGAGTGGATTTTTATGATAAAACTGCTTACTAAAAAAAATTTAATTTGGAATTTGATTTGTGAAAAAAAAATTTTTTCTTCATTACTCCGAAACCTTTTGTCCGATTTTGCCCAGTAACGAACTTAGCTGAGATATCCATCCCCCAAACCTACTCTGAAAATTTCAACTCTCTAGCTCATTCCGTTCGAGAGTTATCGTGCCTACGGCCGGACGGCCGGCCGGACCGGCCGGACAGAATGAATTTCGACCACGGATTCTTGATCAGTGAGTCGAACCAAATCGTTTAAGACCATTTTCATCGAAATATTCGAAAATTACAGACATTTGGGCAAATTGATAAGCACTCAGTTCCGAGGAACTAGAGCGCCAAAAAGATTTTATTTTACTAAAATATTTTTGTGCTTTTTCTTTTAGTGCTTCCCAGATGTCAGCAGTATAGAGTATTGCCGTATCATCAGCGAAACCAAGAATGAATCTATCACTTTCAAGGGAATATAATGCATTCACATAAACATTGAAAATAATCGGCCCTAAGACTGTACCTGTGGTATTCCGAATTCAATTTTTCCTGTTTCGCTGATAAGACATGATGGGTTTTACTCGTTGGTATCTATTTGATAAGTAACTTTTGAACAGCTTCAGACTTTGTCCTCTTATAGCTATGTTTTCAAGTTATTTCAAAAGCAAATTATTGTGAACCGTGTCGAATGATTCGGAAAGATCTATAAAAACGCAAAGACACGGCTTACTATCATTTAGGGCTGTGGTTATTCTCGATGTCAAGGTTAATTTCGCATCCTCGGTAGATTTCTGTTCTCTAAAACCGAATTGATTGTTAGAAATTATATTATACTTCTTCAGGAAAGAATCTAAACGATTTTTTAAAGCCTTTTAAAAAAATTTTGAAATGTGTGTTATCAGCGAAATAGGGCAATTTACGACAATTTGTGATTGTGGTTGGATCTCCTTTTTTTTATAGTGGGATAATGACTCTTGACGGCCATATTTCTGATTCGTAACATCTGTTGATAAGGTTTTTCAAGGGTTTCAGAATATAATCTGCAATTGATTTGAGGGTTTCTGATTTGATATTGTCCACACCAGCAGGTCTTTCGATTTCCAGATCTTGAATTATGCTGCGCAGCTCTTTAGAATCTATTGGAAGAAGAACCAAAGAATTACACATGTCTTTAGTTGCTGGTGTATGGGTTGCTGTTTTGATCAACTTGTTTGCCAGTATTTTTCCAATGGATGCAAACACTCCGTTAAATTCATTGGTAATATCTTTTTTGTCGGTTATAAGTTGTCCAGTACCATTTTCAACAGCGTCAATGTTTCGTTGTGATTTATTATTTGTCCTGATTTTTTTCACTACATCCCATAATTTTTTCGAATCGTTGTTGTTGTTTTCTCCCTATCTATTGTAATATTTTGGTTTGGTAATTTGAATCAAGGAGGTCAACTTGTTTTTATAGTTATTATAATGTGTGGTCGAAGGGGTGTTTCTATGTTTACTGTTTCGACAAAGTGTATGTCTCCTTCATTACACTTTTTCGTGTCAAATATAACCTGTAAGATAGTAGTTGAGTGGTCTGTTATATTTGTTTGTAATACGATTGGTAGTATGTTCTCAGTAATATTATTTTTGGCTTTTATGAATATTTGGTCTAAGCACACCTTTCGTCTTGTTGGATTATTAATAGCCGAGACGCAGCCGAATTCGTTTAGAAGGTTTGTGTACTCAATTGTGGTGGAATCGAATTCCAAGATGTTGATGTTTACATCTCCAATGAATATGTGTAATTCTTCTGAATTTTTATCATGTATAGGTAGTCTTGTAAATTTGTAATGGATTCTTTTGGATTTGTATTGGATGATCTCTATAACGCAGAAATTATAGCACAACAATTTCTATTTAGATGTACTTTCTTCGAAAATATGTTTATATTATTGTATAGCTGTATAAATTTGTATGAGCGGTTATAATTGCTTTTTGCACGTATGTTCTGGGAAACATCGCGTTATCATTTTGTCCAAATGTCTGTAATTTTCGAATTTTTTGCCGAGAATGGTCTCAAACGACTAGGATCAACTCACTGAGGAAGAATTTGAGGTCAAATTCAATTCTGTCTGAGAACGGAAAGAGATAGCGCCTTGAAATTTTCAGGGTAGGTGGCGGATCCCAATAGCACGGACAAGTTCGCTAATGGACATAACGGTTTCCGAGTTATAATTTTGCTTTTAAGCATTACTAATTTGATCGAATTGAAACTTGGTGAGTAGTTGTAGAATACAAACCTAAAGAAGTTTGTGAATTTTTGTAAGAATCGTTTCACTAGAAAATTTAAAAAAATCATTCAACATTTTTATTCATATCACGATAACCTGGGAACGGAAAAAGATAGGGCCTTCAAATTTTCAGGTTAGGTTGTGCAACTGAATGTGACATTTGAGTTTGTTTATAGGCATAATCGGCCAAATGGTCATGGAGTTATACCCATCTGGAATTTGGTTGTTATTTCCTTAATAACTCTAAAAATTCGAAACCGATCCCATTCAAACATGGTTATTAGTTGTAGAATGCCAACGCGAAAATTCTTGAAGATATTTCGTGAGGATCGTATTACTAGAAATCTTTTAAAAAATCATTGAAAATCATTGAAAAAAATTCTATATCTCAGAAACTGTTCGTCCTACATCACTGAAATTTTGCGAGGGCCTTCAGAAGCTAACTCTACTAGCAAGTTTCAAGTTTGAATACGATCAGATCTATATTTTTGGAAATCCAAGCAGCTTTGTGTGAGTTCAGTAGCTGGATGGGTGACCGTTGCCTCGATAACTTTTGAACGAAAGGAGATAGGGACTAGCAATTTTATTACCTTATCTATTCGGTGTTTAGCACCTGTCCCTCACCTTTTGGATGTTTAGCATCTGTATCTTGTCTGTTCGGTGATTAGCACCTGACATTATCTTTTGGATTTTAAGCATCTGTCTGATTTTTGGGATGTTTAGCTTCTGTCTTATCTTTTGGATGCTAAGTATCTGATACCTTTAACTTATTTGTGAGCATTGTAATATTTGTTCATATAGATGAGATGGTTACTGGTTAGACATATACCGCCGTATTTACAGAGCATTCAATCCTGTTCACGTTAATTCTCACTTTAACTAAGGTTGCGATTGGAATTTATCCTTAACTGAGGATCTCAGTTAGGACTTAACGGAGATTGAATGCTTTGTGAATACGGCGGATAATGTTGCAAACGTTTGAAAATTTGCTGTTACTTGTTGGAAGCTATGCGGTCTCTGTACTTATAAATCTGTACGTAGTTATAACTTGCTATAGATCTCAAATTAAAAATCATGGTGCGACATGGTTTCGAGTTCCTGCCATGGTATATCTCTATTATGCTCTCCTTGTATTTAGAAATCTGAGCGTGACGATTGATTATCCTGGAGGTTTCTTGGGATTTTTGTGACCCACCTGATGATGTTAGTTTATTCATTCCATACTACTGCTCAGTCCGTCGTATTCACAAAGCATTCCATCTCCGTTAAGTCCTAACTGAGGCCCTCAGTAAGGATAAATATGAATGGCAAACTCAGTTAACGTGAAAATGATGTAAAACAGGCCTGTTTCACCACCGTTAAATACGTTTAACTGAGGTTGCGATTCATCTTCGTCCTCAACTGACGACATCAGTTAGAACTTAACGGAGATTGAATGCTTTGTGAATACGGCGGTTAATCTGGCTTGTATAATGGACTCCTATTTCCCATGTCCTCTTATCTTGTAAGGTTTTTCCTTGCAGGCACCCATTTGTTACCTTGTTTTCATCGTGTACCTGTACCTGTTACTTCATTTTGACTACCTATGTTGATACCTTTATCTAAAGTGCTTATAACTTTGGAGTTTTCTTAATCAATTTTTATGTACCTTATTGTGAATTACCTTTCCTTAATTTCCTGTAAATTAATCTGTAGATTCGAATAATTTAACCTACTCTAGCATTCCCTATACTACCTTAGTTGAGTTCCTTCTATATCCATAACACCTGGATTATTACACTATGACCATCTTACCGATTTTGACTTCCCCTATTTTGTGCCTGATAACATGTCCATTGTCCACTTTGTTGATAGTTCCTAATGTACATCACTGAATATATCTGTCTCTGTTATATACCTGGTTACGCATTGTAACTTGTTTTAGTTTTCATTAAAGGATACTGTGGGAGGTATACTCATTATTAAAAGGTTTCTTTCTGGGTTTTCTCTCCCAAACTCTGAAAAATACCTGTTGAATAAAAATATATTATTTTGTGAATTGCTTCTGCGTAAGAAACACAAGATATTTGTCAGAAGCAATCAATTGAACAATGTTGCCTAATAAACAACAACGAAACAACATCAACGAAGAAACAACTATATCGTAACGTTTCGGTGTCTATATCAGACTCCTTCGTCAGACGCTTAACGAAAATCTTTAGAATTATTTTGTTGACAGTTAAGCTTAACGAAAAGCTTTAGAAATATTTTGTTGATAGTTAAGCGCCTGGCGAAGGAGTCTGATATAGACTCGGAAACGTTACGATACAGTTGTTTCTTCGTTGATGTTGTTTCGTTGTTGTTTGTTAAGCAGTATTGTTCAATTGATTTCTTCTGACAAATATCTTGTGTTTCTTACGCAGAAGCAAATCACGAAATAATTTATTTTCATTTTATAGATATTTTCAGATTTTGGGAGAAAAAACTCAGCAAGAAACCTTTTAATAGTAATATCTTTTAGTTTCATCATGATTCATGATTAATCAATTAAACAATATGTTATCGGGCAAGTGGACTAAATTTAATTCTTCCAATTCTTCACATACAAATATTCACCAACGTTTCGTCACCATTCGTGCCTTTATCAAGGCTAAAAAATTTCATGGACATGAGTGACTTACAAAATACAGCAATAAATAGGAACATTCAACTTAGAATCATATTAACATGAAGTACATCAATAAATTTACACAACAAAGGACAGTATTATTTCACCAATATCTTAATCTTAATCAACTATTTTAAAGTCTCATTAATATTCTCTACTACAGATATTCAACATTATTACAAGAAAAGACATACCTCCGTTGTTTTTCAAGAAATCGAAGAAAAATTTCGATTAAATGTTAGGATGTGACATGAACTGATGAAATGATAAAAACTTGTTAAAATTTTTTAGATTTATTCAATTCATACCATCCTAGTGTAAAGAAGAAAATGAAACCAATAACTGCATTGCCTTTTTAGACGTTTTGGTTATCAGAGAAGCTAAAAAACGGACAACAAATTGGTACACTAAAGAAAAAATAACTATCGCAGAAATGTAAGTAAGTGAAATGATTCATATATAACATACAACAAAACAGTTAATTTCAGGGAAGACACTAACAAACTAAGTACTGTATATAACAATTTATTATTGCCCCTAAGAAAATAATTCCATGTATGCCCACATTTTTTACATATGTTTACTGTATACAATGAAGAATAAGAAGTTGACATGATGTTGTTGTTTCAATAATTGTTAGGTTATATGTGTCCTCCCTTGGCTGGTGTTACTGTCTCATTTCTTGGTTTCTTTGATTAGGAGGAAGGAAATTTTTAACAAGTTTTTATGATTTCATCAGTTCATGTCACATCCTAACATTTTAACGAAATTTTACTTCGATTTCTTGAAAAACAAAGGAGGTAGGTCTTTTCTTGTAATAATGTTGAATATCTGTAGTAGAGAATATGAATGAGATTTTAAAATTAGTTGATTAAGACTAAGATTTTGGTGTAATAATACTGTAATACTGTAATAATACTGTAATAATACTTTTTTTGATGTATTTTATGTTTTTATGATTTTAAGTTGAATGTTAATATTTATTGCTGTATTTGGTAAGTCACTCATGTTCATGAAATTGTTTAGCCTTGATAAAGGCATGAATGGAGCCAAAACGTTGGTGAATATTTGTATGTGAAGAATCGGAAGAATTAAACTTAGTCCACTTGCCTCATAACATATTGTCTAACATTTAATAATTGTTTGAGTTTATATGCGGAATCTGTTAATCAAGGATTACTAGGTAACATGTCTTTAAGGTGTATGTTGGGCAGGGTCGTCGCTACTGGGGGGGGGGGGGGGGGGGTTGGAGGGAGGGGAGCCACCCCCCGGATCACATCTCAAATGGCGCCAAATTGACCGCGGATAGTTGGAAAACTATAGCAAAATTTTATAATAAAAAAATTGGTTCAAGCCCTGTGGACAGGAGCTATTGGGCGCATGTTCATCTTCCTTGTGGCCCGTACTGACCAGTAAAGAAAAAAAGCAGTATCATGTTGAATACCTTAATATTATTGATTATTATATAATAATCGATGAAAATACTGAGAGAGACCCAGGAAATTTGACACATTTCGTCTTATATCTCCAGAAATTGAAATCGTATAGAGCCAAAATTTTGCACAATGTTGCAAAATACTACAATTGACGTTAGTACAAGTTTTTGTTGCAATCTGATGAATAGTTATCGAAAAAAAAATTTTTTTTTCGAAAAAATTAAAAGAAATATTTTTTTAAAAATTACCAACATTTCGATCATAACAGAATTTTGCCAAAAGTTGCGCGTTTATATCCTCGAACTGACTACCAAGTTTCGATTCAACATCTTCTTTAGTTCCTGAAATATCAGGGAAATAACCTCAAAATTTTAAATGTCTATAAATCCTAAACCGTCCGGCCGATTTTGCCCGTTAACGAACTTAACCGTCGCATTTTGATCAGAAATCTATCCTGAAAGTTTGAAGTCGATAGGACCTTCGGTGCTCCTGTTATCGTGCCTACGGCCAGAAGGCCGGCCGGCCGGCCGGACGGCACCCAAAAATCTGACACCGGATTCGTGATCAGGGAGTCCGAATTAGTCTATTAGCCAATTTTCAGCTCGAAATTCGAAAATTACAGACATTTGGACGAAATGATAGGACGATGTTCCCCTAGAACATGCGCCCAAAAACAGATTTTTTTGAACCACTACTTGCATAAGATGATTATTATTATACCTAAGTAAAGTGGCTGTATCGAATGATTGCCTGCCCTGACATCTAATCGATTTATTTGTACTAGACCGACATCATTGTAGAAAGCTTTGTTGCTGCTTGAGACTACATGGCAGGAGTGGGGAATTCCCGGCATTCCCCGGCTATACATCAAAATCGTTCGATAGAAAGATACATAACCATGTACTTTTTGGCGCTCTAGTTCCTCGGAACTGAGTGCTTATCAATTTGCCCAAATGTCTGTAATTTTTGAATATTTCGATGAAAATGGTCTTAAACGATATGGTTCGACTCACTGATCAAGAATCCGTGGTCGAAATTCATTCGGATTCGGTTTCGGAGTAATAAAAAAAAATTTTTTTTTTTACAAAACAAATTCCAAAGTAAATTTTTTTTAGTAAGCAGTTTTATCATAAGAATCCATTCATATCATTTTTAACTCTAACAAGCTAATACTTTCGGAGATATGATTTTTCAAAATTTCAATGTAAATCGTATTTCACAGATTGATATAATTATTCTATGTATATTCTATGTATGAATTGTCATAAAGTCAACTTGACAGAAGGGAATATTGTAACTTCAAGAATATTGGGGTTGAAATACTCGTATTTTAGCGATGCAACGGGGACCTCACCCGAAAATGTTTGAAAATATTACGTAAATATTGAAAGCATAATTCTGTAGTTCGAGAGAGGAGAAAATTTTGTGAACGTAGATCAGGAAATTTTTTATCGATTACAAGGTAATTTATTATTCCTTATCTTCTTTTATACATGTTTTATGGAATACCTACTATTTGTAGGTACTTTAAACCTGTTTTGGGCAATTGTCATACGAAACTTGTTTTTTTGGCGCTCTAGTTCCTCGAAACAGAGTGCTCATCAATTTGCCCAAGTGTCTGTAATTTTGGAATTTTTGGCTGAAAATGGTCTCAAATGATTTGGTTCGACTCACTGATCAAGAATCCGAGTGCGAAATCGTTTCTGTCCGGCCGGCCGACCGGCCATAGGCACGATAACTCTCGAACGAAAAGAGTTAGCGGATTGAAAATTGCAAGGTGGTTTTGGAGCGTAAATATCTCGGACAAGTTCGTTAATGGGCGAAAACCATCCAGGGGTTTCGGAGTTATGGCCGATTTTAGTAAAAATATTTTTTATGAATATTTCCGAAACCGATCACTCGATCTATCTGAAATTTAGCACCAAATTGTAGAATCATGACCTTTATACGCATGTGAAGTTTTGTATTGACCAGATTACCGCAAATTGTCAAAAAAAAAATTGAAAATGTGGTGCATTTCTTATTCTCATGATTGCTCATTTAATCTTGATAAATAAACTATTATTTGAATTGAATTTCCTTTATGATGCAGTTCTATCATATGAATACATTGATATAATTCCCAACTCTGAGAAACCAATACTTTCGGAGATATAATTTGTCTGTTTGAACTAGAGCGCCAGAAAGCTCCTGTCCACAGGGCTTGTTATATAAATTATTCGTGAATAGTGAATTAGTGAATCTGAGTATTCATTGAAATTTAAAATCGAAAACCGAATACGGATTATGGATTCTCGCCAAAAAAAGTTCAAACCTTCTGAAAAGGAATTCAGAAGGAGAACACAGAAAAGAAAAATCGACAGGGAAAAAGCTGCAAATGTCATGAATACCTGGATAGAGGCGAGTTGTTAAAAATATGGTTCAAGCACTGACCTGAGGTCAGGAGCTTTTGCGTGCATGTTCCGTTGTCTATTATCCTGTATTGGACACTCTTAATCGAATTAATCGATTAAGAACCAATTTTTTTTTTCGTAATTTATTTATTTCATTTTCTAAGGGTACTGTTTTCACAAAAATTTACATATATACCTCTTTATGTCGATATTCTACAGCTAGTTAAAAAGCTTCAATTCGATCGGGTCGATATTTTTTAAGTTATCTAGGAATTAATATTCAAGGTGGGTATAACTCCGAAACCGTTGGGCCGATTATGCCCAAAAATGAACTCAGCGCTCCCATTCGGATGCGCAACCTACCCTGAAATTGCAAGTCCCTATCCCCTTTCGTTCGAAAGTTATCGAGGCAAGGGTCACCCATCCAGCTACTGAGCTCACACAAGGCTGCTCTGATCTCCAACACTATAGATCAGATTTTGTTCAAACTCGGAATTTATTATTATTATTATTATTATTATACTGATCCTCCTGGGTCTTCCACAAGGAGACCCCTCATAAGCCCTAAGAGCTTTACCTGAGTTAGGAGAACCAGTTGTGTTCTGTGTAGGCTTTGTTACTGTGTCTTTACGCCACCTTATTGAACTTGGGGCTTCCGCTCCCAAGTCAATTACTCTACCACTGAGCCAACCGCACTAGAGCATTAGAGTTAAGTTCTCAAGACTCTAGCAAAATTTCAGCGATATGGAACGAATAGTTCCTGATATAAAGAATTTTTTTCAATGATTTTTCAAACGTTTTCTAGTGATACGATCCTCACGAAATTTCTCAAGATTTCGCGTTGGCATTATACAACTAATAACCACGCTTTAATTGGATCGGTTTTGTAGTTTTCGAGTTATTGAGGAAATAACAACCAAACAAAGGTTTAACTTCAGTGTCTATAAAACTAGATATGACTTTCTTCTTCGTGATATTTCGGTAAAGTTATCGACGTAGTGACATCGACGATTTAATTTTCTATAATACATACTACAAAAATTTTCAGGGCGATGAGTACAAAAATATTGCTTTAATTCAGGAATTACAAGAAACTCATTCAATATTTCAAATATCAGATATTTTAGAATTGTTGGAACATTTCACTCTAGATAGTAGGGTAACATGACATTATTGCTATATAATTTTTCGAAAGTTTTCTCTTTAATATTTGTGAACTCTTCAGAATATTCTTATCATCTCGAATGCTTGATGTATACAGGGTCTTTCACGAGGAACCTCACCCATATTTATACGGAAAACTACTGAACGTATTTTCATGAAATTCAGCACTTATAAGTATTTCACGATGCTGATGAAATCTAAAATATTTTCAAGGCATGAGCACCTCCGGTTTTTCCGGAAATGACGTCAACTTCCGTTTTTCAATTTGAACACCACTTTTTTAATGCAGAAATAGATTCCTTGGAAAATTTCAAGTTATTTTGATGTATCATTTTTCAGTTTTGGTTGGAAAATTCTCTCTGAGCAGGAAAATTCGAAAAAAAAATCGAAAATAGAGCTCCGCTGAAACAAGAATAACTTCGAGGTTTTTGGATGATAAATTTTCATTTTTGGGATTTTTCAAGATGTAAGATTGATGTATCCACCTTAAAAATCGAAATCGCGAGTCATGATACAGGGGGTGAAAAAATCGCTTTCAAAGTTAGGGATGACAAAATCGTGAAAAATCAATTTTTTCAAATTAGAACCCCATTTTTTTATGGCAGATATTGAATCTAAGTTAAAAAAAAATGTGAGTGTATGCATCTCACCCTTGCCCTAAAATGGATATTTTCTGAGTTATTCACAAAAAACTGTTTTTCGTCTTGAATTTTCAGCTATTTCTTTTCCCTTCACGCCAAAAAGATGAACTGTTATTTGAACCATGCTGTAGATGTAGATTTTTCACCCCTTCTTGAAACCGACTTCAAGTTACTATTAGGAGAACCATGGCAAACTGTCGCAGTTATAACTAGAGAAGATGCTCAAAGTTTTGACCGTTAATTTCTAGACATTTATTTATACGTCTCAGGAATGCTTCGTGCGTTGCTCTTCTTATTTCATCGGGAGAAAGAGATCTGCAAAAGAGTTTAAAAACCAAATTGAGTTTCAAAACTATGAATCTAAAAATCTAAACAAACCTGAACGCATTTCTGACTCGTTCTATGCAGTCCTCTTCATCAGTCAGGGGAGTTGAGTAGACAATATTTTTCATCCTACCCCAAACATAATAGTCTAAAGGAGTTAAATCGGGAGAACGTGGTGGCCAAAGATGTGGACCATTGTTCGCCAACCATCGATCTTCAAATAGCCTGTAGAGGATATTTGACACATTGAGTGAATTGTGTGGAGGCGCGACATCTTGTTGATACCATGAGTCATTATGGTTCTGTACTAGCGGCTCAATTATTTGAGTCAATATGTCAGAATATCTATCTCCTAAGGGAGAACATTCTTTAAATAATGCAAACATGTGTTGTGTTCTATCTTACCAGTTAAAGTCCCATCATAAATGTGAACATCGAGAATTGCATTATTTTTGATGGCGCAAAAATTATTGAAACTCCAGGTCTCTTGAAAGTTCCATTGTCTGAAGTGGTGGTTGTTCTCTTCATCCCAATAATGACTGTTATGCCTATTGAAAGAACCATTCTTTGTGAATTTAGATTCATCTGTCCAAATTATACAGTCCAAAAAGTTTTCATTCTCTTGAAATCGAATCATCATAGCTTCGCAAAACTCTGTTCTCCTGACGAAATCAGTTTCCTTCAAATGCTGTACCCTATTGAATTTATATGGGTGCATTTTATGTTTTTTTAATATTCTCCAAACACTCGATTGAGATAATCCCAGATCAATCTCGGCATCTTTGAGAGAATTTTGAGGATTCACACGAAAATATGCAAGAACTGTAATTTCGTTGTTCTCATCTTCTACTACACTTTTTTCTGTGTGTATAGTTTTCTTAACGAAAGATCCGACATTTCTCAAGTTTGTCATGGTTCTGTTAATGATATCTCTCGTTGGTCTGGGTCGGTCAGGAAACCTCTCAATGAACAGTCGAATCGTTCTATCTACAACTTTATTACATTCTCCATGAAGTAGAATGAGATTTAAATAATCTTCATTGGTAAAATTAGGCATAGTGATCGATTTTATAACTTAATACGAATTATCACCAAATTAATAGTAAACACAAAATGCTACTGAATAAAGAGGAATTTGGCAGATGTAATTAATGATATCTATCATTAAAAAAAAAGAATGTAAAACATGGTAAGTTTTTGCATATGGTTCATAAGGAATTATTCATTTATCACTGGAGAGAAAACCGATGGCCGATTAGTTGAAATAAAGAGGCTTCCGATACAAATTCGAATCAAAATTCGCCATCTATTTAGGAACAACCTGTAACTTTTTTCTCTTGCATATTAGGGTAGTAAAATCTAAAACATGGTTTAAGTAACAGTTCCTGAAAATTTCATCTTTTTGGCGTGAAGGGAAAAGAAATAGCTGAAAATTCAAGACGAAAAACAGTTTTTTGTGAATAACTCTGAAAATATCCACTTTAGGGCAAGGGTGTGATGCATACACTCACATTATTTTTTAACGTAGATTCAATATCTGCCATAAAAAAATGGGGTTCTAATTTGAAAAAATTAATTTTTCACGATTTTGTCATCCCTAACTTTGAAAGCGATTTTTTCACCCCCTGTATCATGAATCGCGATTTCGATTTCTAAAGTGGATACATCAATCTTACATCTTGAAAAATCCCAAAAATGAAAATTTTCCATCCAAAAACCTCGAAGTTATTCTTGTTTCAGCGGAGCTCTATTTTCGATTTTTTTTTCGAATTTTCCCGCTCAGAGAGAATTTTCCAACCAAAACTGAAAAATGTTACATCAAAATAACTTGAAATTTATAAGGAATCTATTTCTGCAATGAAAAAATGGTGTTCTAATTTGAAAAACGGAAGTTGGCGTCATTTCCGGAAAAACCGGAGGTGCTCATGCCTTGATAATATTTTAGATTTCATCAGCATCGTGAAGTACTTATAAGTGCTGAATTTCATGAAAATACGTTCAGTAGTTTCCCGTATAAATATGGGTGAGGTTCCTCGTGAAAGACCCTGTATATTTATTTTTGTCAAATACAATTCTTTTTTGGTCCTGGATCTTTTGACAGATGCAAACAGTTTTTTTCACTCAAAAACACAAATTCTGAACGCATTCTTGTTTGTAAAATAATTTGCATTCATAGTAATATTAATTTATAATTCATTCTTCGTTAAGAAACTATGTAATATTTAACAATATATGTATACTTTATCCATATTTATTATATTATATATTAGAGGCGCCAAAAGCCGTTTCTCCCCCCCCCCCTCGTAATAGCTCTTAGCTACGGCCCTGATGTTGGAGATTGACCATGATATTTATTTTGGTGGATGCTCGATCTTGACCATATTTACAGATAATCAGATTAAAGAGGTAATCTTGGGGTTAACTGAGTTATACAGACTTAGTTTCTTTTTTCGAGAAGCAGGATTCGATGTGAGATCTGTCAGAATTTTCCATGATTATCGCTGTGTTTCTATTTAAAATTTAAGATTATCTTTATTTGGTTCGAACGTTATATCTTACTGTTTGTTTTGGGTTAACTTGCATGAATTGTTTTGAGATTGATAGACCAAATATGTAATTGTGTAGTTCGTTCGTATGTATCTCGTGTAATTTTTTTTGAAAAAAAAATTCTGTGATGAAATTTTTTCTTCGTTGGTTTTGGGGGTGTGTAACGGTATAAAACTGTTACGCGGTTTTGTGTTTAGGCAACCTGAAAAGCGTCAAACGTGAATGAGCAGTTGCAATGATTGTTTGACATTTTATAACATATTCAGAGTCTAAATTAAAATAATTTCAATGTTTTATCTATAGAAACCTCGTCGATTTTCCTTATTTAAGTTTTCAGTATATTTTAGAAAATATTTCAGTATAATTTGTTCAATACCGTGAACTCGCTCTTGTGATTCTGAGGTACATAATTTTCTGTGATTGCTGTTTTAAATTCCTTGGGAATTACATAGTTAGCTCTTTTGCGATTGAACTCTTGAGCGAGTTACTTCTCTGAGTTTTTCAGTATTGAGATAGAATTGAATACAACATAGCAATTTTTGTGATTTGAAGATATACGTCAGATTTGGCGTTTGGCTGGAATCGACGCTTGGAATCGAAGCTATCCAGTGCAGTCTATGGCTTGTGTTGAAACCCTGTACAGTAAATTTCTTGGCATGGGCTGAACTAGAATCCCAGATAAAAATTTACTTACATATGTAACCTAGAAATACTTGTCTTTGGAGTTTCCATTTCTATAATTGCCCTTACTTCTTCTGGGTCCATTTTTATACCATCTGCACTTAGCTCATGACCTATGTAATACTCCTGTTTTAATTCAAACCTACACTTGTTCTCATTGAACTGAACTTTGCAATTCCTTGCCCTTTCAAACACCTTTTTTAGACGATCATCATGCTGCTGTTTATATTCACCTCATACAATCACATCATCAATGTACAATTCTACTCCTTCCAGGTCCAGAAAAGTTTTCGATTAACACTTTTGGAACACTTCTGGTGCTGAGCATAATCCAAAAAGTAATCTGGTATTGCAGTATGGAGAATAATTTCCTGCGTTGAATGTTGTCAGTAATTGTATTTCTTCAGAAAGATTAAAGGAGGCCGCACATTATCGCGGAAAGGAATGGAACGGAAATTATGAAATGCATATAATTGAGTTAGAGCCCGCACAATACCATGAATCGGAATGGAAAGGAATCACTTAGTTCTATGCATTTAAATATTTTCGTTCCATTCAGATCCATTCCTTTCCGCGATAATGTGCGGTCTCCTTTATTGCGCGTATGTTCTGAGGAACATCGCGTTATCATTTTGCCCAAATGTCTGTAATTTTCGAATTTATTGCCGAAAATGGTCTCAAACGATTGGGTTCGACTCCCCGATCAAGAATTCGTGGTCAATTTTGATTTGATCCTGTCCGGCCGGCCGTTGCCACGATAACTTGAGAACGGAAAGAGATAGAGATTGGAAATTTTCAGGGTAGGTTGCACATCTGAATGGAAGAGTTAAGTTTGCCGTTGGCCATAATCGGCCTAACGGGTTCAGAGTTATACCAATCTGGAATATTATTTTCTCGATTCTCGACTCAAAAAATATAGACTCGATCGAATTAAAGCTTGGTAACTAGTTTTAGAATATTGACATGAAGACGTGTGTGGAATTTTTTGAGGTCCATACCACTAGAAAATTCTTAAAAAATCACGAAAATATATTATGTATCTCATGATTCCTTGAGAACGGGAAGAAATAGCGACTTGCAGTTTCCCGGGTGGATTATACATCTGAATACGAATTTTAAGTTCGTTAACTAGCATAATCGGCCAAATGGTTTTGGAGTGTTATCAATCTGAATTTGGTTGTTATTTCCTCAATAACTCAAAAAATACAAATCCGATCCGATTCAAATATGGTTATTAGTTGTAGAATACCAACGTCAAAATTCTCGCAAAATTTCGTGAGGGTGGTAGCACTAGAAAATCTTAAAAAAATCATTGAAAAAGAATTGGTTCAAGCACTGACGTGAGGTCAGGAGCTTTGGCGCTTAAATTCTATTGTCCATTCTCCTGTATTGGACACTCTTAATCGAATTTACCATGGTGAATTCTATTGTCTGTTCTCCTGTATTGGACACTTCCTATTTACCATGGTAAATTGGATTAAGAGTGTTCAATACAGGAGAACAGACAATAGAATTCACCATGGTAAATTCGATTAAAAATGTCCAATACAGGAGAATGATGAATAGAATATACGCGCAAAAGCTCCTGACTTCACGTCAGTGCTTGAACCAATTTTCATATCCAAAATTGAGATTACTTTTGCATATGGCATTCTTGCAGTAATTTCATGAAAAGTAGGTATTTTATGTATTTCTCTGAATACGTATTTATTTAAATTTCTAGGATTCAAACAAATCTTTAATGATCCATCCATTTTCCTAGCAATCACCATGCTACTAACCCAATGTGCTGGTTCTGAAACTTTTCTTATGACACCTATCTCTTCTATCCTATATAATTATATCATAACACTTTCTAGTAATTTAAACGGTACCTTTCTTGGTGGTTCCACAACAGGTACAGCATTCTCACTCATTCTAATGTGATAATCATAGTCTACAGACCCTATACCTCCAAATAGATCCTTATTTATTATTGGCACAACCTTTGTATTTCAATATATCAAGTTTTTTTTATTGTAGTCAATCCTAATATACTACTCGAAGCTTTTACAACTTCAATATATTGGAAGATTGATCATTGAATTGACATTCTGTTTTTACTTGCCCTATGACTTCAATTTTACTTCCACCATAGCTTTGAAGTATGGTGTACCTTTTTGCGCGTATAGGTATTCCGGGAAACACGAGTTATTTCAATTTGTATCCCCGATTTTTTGACATCGTTCTCAGTACATCTACTTATGCTCCAGTATCAATTTTGCACATTATTGACTGTTATTTCTTCAAACTATTCGTCTGCTAAACAAGTATTGATTATTCCAAGAGACAATTCAGTTTCCTTCCTTTCTTCAACTACATCCATATCTATAGATTTGCACATTTTAGCCTAATGATTGTAGCGTTTGCATTTATTACATTTCTTTTTGTATGCTTGGCAATCTATTGGTTCATGTTTTGTATAACAAAACTTACATTCAAAATTTCATGAGGTTTCCTTTGATCTCCTTTCTTTGGGTTTTAATTTTTTAATACCTGCAGCAGTTTGTGCCAGTTCATCCTGTAATTTTTTCGTTTGGCCTTATGCAAATCAGCAGCCTTATACACTTGTATGGACTTATTCAAGGTTAGGTCCGATTCCCTCAATAGTCTATCCTTAACTTGTACATCTTGAACACCACATATAATTCTCGAATAAGGCTGTCCTTCAACTCTCCATATTTACAGTTTTGACACAATTACCTAGATCTGTGACAAAATTATCAATATTTTCACCAGTTTTCTGAGCTCTCCTGATGAAAATATGTATACAAACCGTTCAGTTTGATTTTGGTATGAAATGTCTTTCCGAAGGACCACGAATAATCCTTTTTCTCCTTATCTATTAAGTCCAATGTTCTATAAACATCCATAGCCTCTTCACCAATAACATGTAGTAACACAGCAACTCAAGCTTCCTTTGAAATAGTTCCTCTGGTGTTAATTGCTGAAGCAATCATATAACTCTCAAAATTCTCTCTCCACCTTTTAAAGTTCTCCACGACATCTTCTTCAGGCAGCAATTCATTGGGTTGTCTAAGATTGAGTTTTTTCATTTTGCTTTTTCACTTAGAATTTTTCCAATTTCAGACTATGTTTGTTGCTGCACGTACTTAACTTTTCTTCATTGCCACTATACCGACTGCGACATGTTAACTCTTAATTATTTATAATCACACTAATAAAATCAATTTTTTTGGAACCATACTTTTATTAACACTAACACAAAATACTTTTGTAGCCAGCCTCTGGTCTGGTCACCACGCCATTACAATATCACAATACAACGCTTCTATATTCTCTGTGTCCATGTTATTCTACGTTCCTTATTCTTACCAAGTGTAAAAGATAATATAGAAAATAAATTAACTTCTGACAAATAGACAATATAACATGCGCGCAAAAGCTCCTGACTTCATGTCAGGGGTTGGCGCTCTTGTTCCTCGGAACAGAGTGCTTATCAATTTGCCCAAATGGCTGTAATTTTCGAATTTTTGGCTGAAAATGGGCTCAAACGATTTGGTTCGACTCACTGATCAAGAATCCGTGGTCGAAATCGATTCTGTCCGGCCGTCCGGCCAGCTGTTAACACGATAACTCTTGAACGAAAGGAGTTAGAGGATGTAAATTTGCAGGTTAGGTTTGCAGCGTAAATATATCGGACGAGTTCTTTAACGGGCGAAATCCATCCAGCGGTTTCGGAGTTATGGTCGTTTTTAGTAAAAAGATTTTTTATGAATATTTCCGAAACCGATCACTTGATCTATCTGAAATTTAGCATCAAATTGTAGAATCATAACTTTTATACGCATGTGAAGTTTTGTATTGATCGGGTAACCGTAAAGTGTAAAAAAAAAATTTTGAAAATTTTGAATTTTGTTTCTACAATAACTCTCGAATGGAATGAGCTAGGCAGTTTATTTATTTATTTATTTATTTAACTATAAACAGTCTTGCCATTTTACAAAATATTAAGAATCAAAATATTCATGTATAAAAATTAACAGAAATTCCATGAAAAAAAAATAAACAAGCAAGAATGGAGCCTTGAACACCAAAAATGCTAACTAATAAAATACTTAAAAAAAACGCTTCAGTTGAAAAATTGTAACATGAAATAAATCTATATCCACCGATCCAGCAGCACGTAACGCTCTATCAAGAGGGTTGTTCATTAAATAATTTGTTCTACTGAACTTAATTCTGAACAAATCCCAGGCTCTCAAGTTCCTCTGAGGAACATTAATTCCAACATTATGCAGAAGATAAGGACAATCGATGAAATGATGTATAATTTTATAAATCAGCATAATGCCGAAATTACGACGCCTGGTTTCGAGAAGAGTGATCGACAAATTATCATGAATGATTTCATAATTAATGGATTCGCGAGGTAAACCCCACTTATATGCTATCCACCTCAAAAATTTATTTTGTACCCTTTCAATGGTTTGAATATGAACTCTATAAAAAGGTGTCTACACTACGCAGGAATATTCCAGGATGCTTCTTACATGGGCAAAGTACATAATTTTTATTGTAGGAAATCCAAAATGTTCCATATTTCTCTTGAGAAAAACGAGCATTCTGAGAGCCCTAGCAGACACATTTTCTATATGGTGAATAAAGCTCAAATTTACGTCCAGCAGGATTCCGAGATCTCTTACCACGTTAACCGCTTATAAACGGGATCCATTCACTGAATAATCGAAAAATACTGGTGAGTTGTTTCTATAAAATCTCATAGTTTGACATTTATCAACATTGAGTTCCATGTCATTTTTAAAACACCATTCAACAATGTTGTCAAGATCCCTCTGTAATAACAGACAATCCTGCAAGGATTTGATAACACGAAACACTTTCAGATCATCCGCGAACAGTAGAAATGAACTGAATCTTATGACAGCAGTGATATTATTAATGAAACATACAAATAAAAGCGGTGATATCGGTGAACCCTGTGGGACTCCCGACGTGACATCAATACCCTCAGAACAAACGTCCGAAATTTGAACGTATTGTACTCCTCCTTTCAGACGATCAGAGATCCAATCCAGCAGTGGTGATCCAATACCCAGTGCCCTGAGTTTGATGATCAGTAGCCAGTAAGGAACCCTATCAAAGGCCTTTGCGAAGTCAGTGTAATTCGCATCAATCTGTAATTTGCCTTCCATTGCAGACATAATTATATCATAGAAATATGGATCATAATTTTATCTATAATATGGATCATAATTATATCTATATAACATAATAGATTCGTTGATACTGATCTAACAGCAATAGATTCGTGTTGCTCCTTGATAAAATTTTTTCTGAGAATGGGTGTTATGTTATTCGTAATGATCGTATCGAGAATTTTTGGGATATAAGAGCTCTTTGTCACTGGCCTATAGTTCATTATATCACTTATGTCACCCGATTTGAATACTGGAGTGATATAGTATTTACCTGTACTAACAGATAAATTAAACAGGAAACATAAGGGTTTCGACAAAATTGAGCAACATCTTTTCAATAATAAAGCCGACACCTTGTCGGGTCCACAATCGCTTTTTTCAGGCAATGATTGCAGAAGTTCAAGGACTTCTTGTTCAGAGAAACAACAACGCTCAATATCAATTGTTTGATCATAGTATACCACTCGGTTATTATCTACAATCGGACGTTTGTAAATGCCTGAAAAATATTCTCTGAAAAGTTCTGCAGTAGTGATGTTGTTACTTGCAGTTCTCTCTTGGAAGAACATGGTTTTCGGGAGTCCCTTCTGGGTCTTACGATCATTAATAAACTTCCAAAAATACTTAGGTTTGCTAGAGATTTCGGCTTCAACTGATTCTATGTATTTTCTGTAGCATGAGTCAGTTTCCGCCCTGCACCTATCTCGGAGCTTTTTGAACAACAAATAGTCTCCAGCATCACCACCCTGTTTATATCTTTTATGAACATGTTTTTTCTCAGATATTATTATCTTTAACTCGTTTGAAAACCAACATGGAAAATTGTATTTTTTTCTGATCTTTTCGGGAACATATAACTTTATTCCATTTAAAAGAACCTCATAAAGAAAATTGGTGCAGCTTTCAACTTCTTTGCCACCCAGTAGAGGTGACCAGTCGATACTACCCAGATATTGTATTAGACCGTCATAGTCAGCATTTTTGAAGTCATAGAACGAATAAATTGATTGTTCAAGATCTGGAATCACTTCACTAAAAACGGAGAAATATAAAGCTGGATGATGTGAATCACATGTCAGAAGAAACTCATGAGCCGATTCAACTTTGAGCTAGGAAGGGTGAGCGAAACTAAGATCCAACGTGACGTCATTACAATTTCTTACCCGACTCAGCTGATCCAAACACAATGTTGACATTGTGGCAGCAACGATATAATGATTATAAGAGCCTCTACCCTTACCCATATTTAATGATGCATCGTCTCCCCAACTCACTCCAGGTAGATTATAATAACCGCAACAGATTAATTCTGCGAAAGAATACTGATCCATTATATTCTCAAGATCATCACAGTGAGTCTCATACTGTATTGCTGTGCCGTTCGGTGGTATGTAGACGTTTGAAAATAACAAGGTTTTTGATCCCACACTAACTGTGACAAACAATTGTTCAATGTTGGAGCAACCACTAAATAATTGACGGGATGATAAACATTTTTTAACCGCTATTGAAACTCCTCCACCTCTTTGCCTATCACTGTTAGTTGAATCTCTATCTTTCCTATATATACAATAATTATTCAGACCTAGTTCAGCATTTTTAAAATCAGAAGTCAACCAAGTTTCTCTAAGTAAAATTATATCAAAATTTACAATTAAGATTGAATTCGCAAGTTCAACAAGTTTTGTCCGCAAACCCCTCACATTTTGATAATAGCAATTGAACTTAAATTTATCCGAATGGCCAGGATGAACTCGAAGTCTAGGAGGAAAATTCCCTTCTTTCGGTCCGAAATGGTCTAAGAAGCGTTTCCTCCGGCCAGTGCTCGGCTTGGAGCAGATCTTCTAGGCACAAATCTCTACTTCCCATCTTGAATGACTTTTTGGAGCGTTTTGATTTGAGGTCAAAACATAGGATGTCGTTCTGGGGCCATATTTCCTTGTCATATAACATAACATAACATAACATAACTTTATTCACAAATATGATGGAATGCAATCGTCGCAGTAGAATAGCAGATTTTTTGATTCAGTCAAAGCCTTCAAAATAGGATCCCTCATCCGTAGACACTGTACATGAATGTGGAGTGAACACAGATCACATTGTATGTATTTGTTATTGACGATGAAGTTGTCATCACATATCGGGCAGTTTCCTGTTGAAGCCATAATATTGTGAAATGTGTGGTCTCCTTTAGTTTTCAGATCGATTAGTATCGCAAGAATAATAACCAGATGTTTGTTATCTGTATTTGTATAATTGAAATCAACTCACCAACAAAGAATAAACAATAAATTAAATTCGCCGATGGTTCGTTATATTTGATTGTGAAAATTAGGAATCCTCAGTGCAATCAACATCAACAATCGGTTCCAAACACCACAAATTTCGAATGAAAAATTATCTTTAATGCAAAATAACTAAACTTTGAGAGAACAGTAGATACACATCTGCTCACTTGAAATTTTCAGAGTAGGTTAGGGAGGGAGGGAAGGAAATTGTCAGAGTAGGTTAGGGAGATAAATATCTCGGTTAAGTTCGTTATTGGGCAAAATAGGCCGAATGGTTTCGGAGTAACAAAAAAAAAAAAATTTTTTAAGATACAAATTTCAAATTGATTTTTATTTTAAGATGCAGTTTCGCCATAACAATCCATTGATATCATTTTCAACTCCAACAATATAATACTTTCGGAATTTCAATAATGAATTACCTATATGTTTTCAAGAATTCTAAGTTTTCACAGAATTCTATGTTTTCACAGAATGCTACAATTATTCTATCTGTGATTTATTATATGATCTGTGTTCATACTCGTACATGTCATCCTGTTCTATAAAATAGAGTCAAATTCATTTCAGCTATTTTAATTTGATTTCTTCCATGGTGCAGGTCTCATTCTCAGATTGCTCATTTAATCTTGATAAATAAACTATTATTTGAATTGAATTTCCTTTTTGATGCAGTTGTATCATAAGAATACATTGATGTAATTCCCAACTCTAAGAAACCAATACTTTCGGAGATATAATTGGTCTGTTTGAACAAGAGCGCCAGCAAGCTCCTGTCCAAAGGGCTTGAACCATTTTTTTTATCATTTGATCTGTCCTAGGCAATACATATTTTGAATATTAAGATTTATTAGAAGCTATTACCGATGGAATAATATATCCTACTTGAATCATTGAGTCCTCATAATAAGTCAAATAATATTTGACAAAAATGGCAACTATGAATAACTCTCCGTTTACAATATGCTATAAACCTACAATTTCCATCAGCTCAGTGGCAGAGTGTTAGATTAGATTCTTGAATCCCAAGTTCAATCCCGTGGCTAGAAACAAAATTATCTAGTCAGACAGTACCGGCCACCATTGTGTCAAAAATTAGCTGAGCTATATCTAAGTAAATAAGTTGAAATAAATAATAATTCTATAATAATAAACAGTTATAAGTTATGAAGACCGGATATTTATCTTATTTCACTAGTCATCAAAGTTGCAGCCGCGATCGGGCTGAAATTCAGCACTCAATTGTAAAATGGTTGCTTGAAGATATGTGCAGAATTTCGGCAAATTCTGAGCGATTGTTTCTGAAATAGAAAATTTTCGAAGAAACGAAAATTTTATTTATTTTCTATTGATGTTCACGAAATTCGGCAAAAATTAGCTCGTCAGCATTCTACATGTAATTACCAAGTTTCAAAAGAATCGGATCTGTATATTTTGAGTTATTGAGGAAATAATAATGAAATATAAGATGAGTATTACTCCGAAATCGTTTGGTCAATTATACCCAATAAACAACTTAAATTCAAGTAGCTATCTCTTTCCGTTTGAAAGTTATCATGGCAAAGGACACCCATCCAGCTGCTGAACTCGGATCTCCAACAATATAGACTCGATTGTATTCGAATTTCGAACTTGGCTATAAAGTTAGGTTTGGAGGCTCGCAAAATTTCAGATATATCGAACGGATAGTTTCTGAGATATAGCATTTTTTTCAATGATTTCTTAAGAAAGGTCTAGTTATACGATCCTCACGAAATTTAGTACAAATTTGTTCCTCGGTATTGTACAACTAACTACCATGTTTGAATTAGATTGGTATTTTTCGAGATATTGAGTAAATAATAACAAAACTTCAGATTAGTATAACCACAAAACCGTGCGGCGGATTATACCTATTAACAAACTCATACGTCGCATTCAGATGTGCAACCTTCCTTGAAAATTTGTTAGGAAAACTGTTTTCTAGTCAAGATAGCAGCCACCGTTCATCATGTGGTCAAAAATATCAGAACGCAACTGACTCTCCTAACTCTAACTAGCTCCTAGGAGATTCCGAGGGGTCTTCTTGGGGAAGAATTAGGGTCAGTATATTAATATCAATATCACTCAACTGAGAACTTGGTGAATAACAATGATTTACTTGTCTGGGTTCTATTACCTTGGAAAGTATACAATAAGAAGATCCTTCATTAAAATTTCCCATATACTAATCAGCATCCTTATCTAGAAAGTATCACAGCAGATTTTGATCCAACTTCTTATTACTGACGAAACAACCCGCCAATATTATATATTATAAATTGGTTCAAGCACTGACGTGAAGTCAGGAGCTTTTGCGCGTATGTTCTATTGTCCATTCTCTTGTATTGGACACTCTTAATTCGAATTTACCATGGTAAATTCGAATGAAGTGTCCAATACACGAGAATGAACAACATAATTTATCATGGTAAATTCGATTAAGGGTTTCCAATACAGGAGAATGGGCAATAGAACATACGCGCATAAGCTCCTGACTTCACCCTTAATCGAATTTACCATTGTAAATTATGTTGTCCTTTCTCCTGTATTGGACACTCTTAATTCGATTTTACCATGCTAAATTCGAATGGAGTGTCCAATACAGGAGAATGGACAACATAATTTACCATGGTAAATTCGATTAAGGGTGTCCAATACAGGAGAATGGACAATAGAACATATGTGCAAAAGCTCCTGACTCCACGTCAGTGCTTGAACTAATTTTTTTTTCGTAATTTTTTTGAAATTTTCTAGGGGTACAGTTCTTACAAACATTTTTTTTTCGTCATTTTTCTAATTTTCTAGGGGTACGATTCTTGAAAAAATTTAAACTCGTCTTTATGTTGATTTTCTACAAATGGTTACCAAGCTTCAATTCGATCGAATCTTTATTTTTTGAGTTATCGAGGAAATAATATTCCAGGTGGGTATAACTCGGAAACCGTTAAACCGATTATGCCCAAAAACGAACTTAACTCTCCCATTCGGATACGCAACCTACCCTGAGAATTGCAAGTCCCTAACTCCTTTTGTTCGAAAGTTATCGAGGCAACGGTCACCCATCTACTGAACTCACACAAGACTGCTCGAATCTCCAACAATATTTAACCGATCGTGTTAAAACTTCAAACTTGGCAGTAAAGTTGGGTTCTAAAGGCTCTTGCAAAATTTCAGCTATTTCAGACAAAAGGTTACTAATGGATAGATTTTTTTTTTATTATCAATGAATTCTTAAACATTTTCTACAAATACTATCCACACGAAATTTTGCAAGAATTTTCGGTTTGGCATTCTACAACTAACAACCATGATTGAATTAAATCGGTTTAGTATTTTCCGAGTTAATGAGGAGAAAAAAACAACCAAATTTCAGATGGCTATAAATCTAAAATCGTTTGGCCGATTATGCTTATAAACAAACTCAAATGTCGCGTTCTGATACACATCCTAACTTGAGAACTTCAAGCCGCTATCTGTTTCCGTTCTCAAGTTATCATGACAAAAAAATATTTTTTAAAAATTTTTCAATAATTTTCTAGCCATACGATTCGCAAAAAAAATTTCACAATCGTGCTCAGGTTTATATTCTACAACTACTCACCAAGTTTCAATTCGATCGGATCAATATTGGTTGAAAACAAAATTAATACTCGGAAACCATTGGGCCGATTATGCCCATTAACGAACTTGAGACCGTTGTATTGAGATGCGCCACATACCCTGAAAATTTCAAGTCGCTTGCTCTTTCCGTTCTCAAGTTATCGTGGTAACGGCCGGACGGCCGGCCGTACAGAATCAAATTTGACCTCGGATTCTTCATTGGGAAGTCGAACCGAATCGCTTGAGACCATTTTCGTAAAAAAATTAGAAAGATACAGACATTTGGGCAAAATGATAACGCGATGTTCCCCAGAACATTCGCGCAATAATATACAGGTTGTCCCGTAAAGACCACATCAAACGAAAACGGAATGTAGATCAGAATATGCTCTATCTGATCGAAAAAATCGTTCCTATGAAAGTCTCACAGTTTTCGAGATATTTGATGTTTTATGAAAATGTTGAATTTTTACACATTAAATGCTCTCTCTCTTGCGGAAGCTATAGTTGAATACATTTTGAATCAGTTTTTTCCGTAAATATTGTTGAATGATTAGTTCAATTCATGCAATGAAAAATAGACATAATATTATACAGGGATTCTGAAGAAAAAAATTGAATTTCACGTTCTGAAGGAAGTTTTTTTTTGTACTGAATTATATCTGACGTGGTATAAAAAAAAACTAGACCTTTTCTGCATATCACGTTGAAAAGTTGCCCATTTTGTGAGGATTCCAAAAAGGTAAAATACAGGTGATAACCTTCTTCACAAAAAATGATATTCGAATGTTTATAGAAAATGGAGCAATTCTATGAAAAACTGATTTTACACCTTTTCCATAAATACTTCCATTTTTCACTTCCTGCTGAAAATAATCAATCAACAAATCAATAAAATGTTATTAAGATGCCAATTCACTGACTGAGTTTTGTTATTTCTTTTTCTTTGCCTAAAGAACTCTCGAACATCGATATGATGTGATGCGATTCAATGATTCAAACTAAAGGTACTCAAGGTATCTATGGAAACGTTCATTTTCATCTAGTGGAAGTTAATGCGTTTCAGTTTACTGGGTAAAATCTCTAAAGAAAATGTTTCGTATACTGCAAGAGAATACACCGACAGCATCTTATTTATGGAGAAGTACGTCTTAATGCTAGAGCAGCATCGAGGCTTTATTCAGAACGGTACCCCAATCGCCGACATCCTAATTACGAAGTTTTTACCGGACCCATAATACAATTGTCGAAGAAAGAGTTCCTGGGAGTCGTAAAAGTAGTGGCCGGCCTTCAATCGTGGAGGATGACACCATTTTGAATGAAGTCAAAAATAATCCGAATATCCAGAATGATAGAGCTCATGACAGGCATATCAAAATCAAGTGCCCATAGAATCCTGAAGAAACACAAATATCACCCCTACCATATTCAGCGAGTTCAACAACTACTACCAAGAGACTATCAAGCCCGAGTAGAATTTTGTAAACAAATGTTGCTGAAACATACAGAAAATCCCGATTTTTTCAATAATATCCTTTGAACTGATGAGTCTTCCTGTACTCAAAACGGGTATATCAATGTGCATAATCTTCATAGTTGGAACATCGAGAATCCGCACAATATAAGGCAAGATAGATCCCAATATCGATTTACGGTGAATTCATGGACTGGAATATACGATGGAAAAATGTTCGCTCCGACAGAATTGCGGCAATCATCAAACGGCACCAACTATTTGAATTTTCTAAGGAACAGTATACCCTTACTTTTAGAAGATATACTACTGGAAATGCGACGTAATCTATGGTTTCAACACGACGGGTGCCCAGCACACTACAGTTGTCATGTTAGGGAATATTTAAACCAAACATATCCTCACCGGTGGATCGGAAGGGGCGGTGAAATTTTGTGGCCTCCCCGTTCACCAGACTTAAATCCTCTGGATTTTTTTCACTGGGTTTTTAAAAAAATGAAATTCATTCGAATCCCATAAGAGATGAGGCACAACTAAGGTACCGCATTCGTATTTCAGCAGCCAAACTAGCGGGGAGAAGTTTGTATGGTTTGAAAAGGTCATTTCTCAATAGATGTAGGGCATGTATTAGAGAAGGGGGTGGTAATTTTGAGCATTTGCTCTAATAAGTATCCTGAATTTTCATTATTGATATTTTATAAAGTTTCTTCACGATAGATATGTTGATGTTGAAGGTCATGTGCGTTTTTACATTATATCATTGCAATTCATGAATAATTTCACTTTATAAGTAATTTAAGGACAAACTGACATTTTTCAAGAGAATTAATCAATATGTTACAGCAGAATCTGCAAAATGAAAGGATCTGTGGAAAAGGTGACAAAATCAGTTTTTCAAAGAAATGCTCCATTTTCTATAAACATTCAAATATCTTTTTTCGTGAAGATGCTTATCACCTGTATTTTATCTTTCCGTAATCCTCACAAAATGGGCAACTTTTCAACGTAATATGCAGAAAAGGTCTAGTGTTTTTTTTTTTATACCACGTCAGATAGAATTCAGTACAAAAAAACACTTTCTTCAGAACATGAATTTTAATTTTTTTTTCAGAATCCCTGTATAATATTTTGTGCCATTTTTCATTGCATGAATTGAAGTAATCTTTCAACAATATTTACGGAAAAAAACTGATTTGAAAAGTAATTAATTGTAGCTTCCGCAAGAGAGAAAGCATTTTAAGTGAAAAAATTCAACATTTTCATGAAACATCAAATATCTCGAAAACTGTGAGACTTTCATATGAACGATTTTTTCACATCAGGTAGAGCCCATTCTGATCTACTTTCCGTTTTCGTTTGACGTGGTCTTTACGGGACACCCTGTATACTGCTACCCAAGTAACACGTTTTAATAATGCCTGGTGCACAGATTGTAGATGTCTAAGTAGATCGAATCTGGAAGTAATTTCAGAGATTTGACTTGATAATGCCTGGTTTACAGATTGTAGATGTCAATGTAGATCGAGTCTGGAAGTAATTCCAGAGATTTGACTTGCTCGATAACAACGATAAATTATAGAATTCCTACAGGCTCTGATGAATGTCCGAAACTATGTGATTAAATATACATATTTTGTAAATTATACTGGGGAATTCTTTGTTTTTTCCACTAATTAACCTCGATGAAAGTGATTCAATTTGAGTAACTTTCACCAACTGGTGATTCCTTGAATGGCGATATTTCTGACCCCTAATATGTAGGTACGCAATTTTTTTTTTTATGATATTTCACTACTACAATACAATGCAAATATTTGATGTATGCAGAAACCAAAATAAAAAGTACCACTTCAGGTAAATTCCGTATGGAATTATAAAATTCATAAATACTTGTGATAAGTTTATTTGGAAAACGTACCGAGTTCCGTGGATATTTCACGAGGGGTCTTTCACTGCGGAATTTTAGTGTACAAAATTGTGGAATTGTGGGTGAATTGAACGGAATTACATGGAATTGCATGGAATTATGTGGAATTGAACGGAATTATATGGAATTGAGCGGCATTATATAGGAATTTAGAAGAATTGAATGGAATTGAACGGCATTATAGGAATTGAATGGCATTGTATAGGAATTGAATGGAATTGAACATGCGCAAAGGACTGCTTTTTCGGGAATGTAATCTAGGAATCATTTTGCTTAAATGTCTATTAATTTTTTGCTGAAAATGTTCTCAAACGATAAGGTTCGTCTCAATGTTCAAGAATTCGAGGTCAAAATCTCTTCTGTCCGGCCGACCGTTGCCACAACAACTTTGGAACTAGAAGAGATAGCGATTTTCAGAGTAGGCTGCGCATCTGAATGCGACAGCCAGGTTTGTTAATGTACATAATCAGCCAAACGGTTTCAGCGTTATACCCATCTGGAATATTGACTCCTGAATAACTCAAAAAATACAGATCTGATCGAATTGAAACTTTTTAAATAGTTGCAGAACGTCAACGCACAAATTTCTGTAAAATTTCGTGGGGATCCTGTCACAAGAAAAAAAATTTCTTCAAAAATTTTATATTTCAGAAGACGCTGTTTTCATATTCTGCAGAAACTCTGCACAAACCTTCAAGCCACCATTTTATGATCGAGTACCGGATTTCCGATCAATCGGCTTTGAAGTTTAGCAATTATTGTGAAAATTAAATTCTGAACTACAATTTCAAATAATGTAAATCTCAGCTTACCTTAAAGGAAGGGACAGCCGCGCGATTCCCTTTCTCTTCCCGGCGCACGGAGATCCGGGTTCGTATCTCCGCTGAGTAAGTTTTCTATTATATTTATACGAGTATTTATATTAATATTCGAATTCTATTGATGAACTATTTTTCTATATGTTAACGCTAAAAGACAGATTGACAGAATTTTCTTAGAACACAGAAGTCATTGTAAAAAAGCTTTGATTTGATTGGTTCATTCGATTCCTCATTTTTCTTTAGATTATCTGTATAAACCAATCGTTTAAGCCCTTGATTCTTATTTTATTTCAATTCGTTTTTTATTTTATTTTATTGGCTGTATAAACCCACGACCAGGGCCATGAGAGCCCATGACCATCAGATTTCTGTATTCACACAAAGTACAGCAGGTGATCACATTTGGCTAATACGAACCTTGCGTTGAAATATCGGTAGGAGATAACTCCTAGTGGAGATATAAGAAATTTCAGCTAATATACTACCTAGAAAATAGCCTGACTTGTTCATAATTTTTAGGGAATCTCTTTCTCCATAGACACTGCATGGTGGGACCCTCTCGCTACCAGACACCTTCAAAGTTGAATAATCACTTTTGCGCGCATGAGGAACATGCGCATTTTGCCAAAATGTTTTTAATTCTTTTTTTGTCGAAAATGGTCTAGAACGAATACTTTCGACTGATTGATGAAGATAGTAACTACTTCTTCTGAAACTTCGATTCATGTAAATCTCAGAATTGTAACAACACTTCGATTGCCGAGATGATAGCATGGTCACTTTCCACGCAGGAGAACCGGGTTCAAATCCCTGCTGATTGAGGTCACTATTTTATATATTTTAAAATTTTAATTAGGTTGATGCCCAATACATATTTTCACGTGGTAACACTATAAGTGGGGAAGCCCTGTGGACAGTAGCTTTGCTGCTCTTGTTCAAACTTCGATGGATTCTTATGAAGGAATTACATCTTAAAATAAATTAAATTAAATAAGAATCCATTGATATTATGCCCAACTCTGAGAAACCAATACTTTCGCAGATATGATTTGTCAAAGTTTATTAGATCATTGAAAGCTCCTGTCTACAGGGTTTTCGTAATTAAATTCAAAACGTAGGTCTATGACTCACCTCACGTTGGATTTACATACAGCATCATTTTATAATTAGAGTGTTCTATGAAGTCCGAGATGAAATCCTATAGAATTGAGAATAATTATTGAAATTTTGAAAAATCATATCTCCGAAAGTATTAGTTTGTTTGAGTTAAGAATGATGATATCAATGGATTCTTATGATGAAACTGCATGTTAAAAAAATTGAATTTAAAATTTGTAATAAAAATACTTTTTTTTTATTTGAAACCACCTGGACGATTAGGCCAATAACAAACTCAACCGAGATATTCATCTCCAAAACCTACTCTGAAAATTTCAACTGTCAACTTTCAAAACCGATTCTGCCTGGCCGTCCGGCCAGCCGTCCGTTAACATGACAACTCTCGAACATAATTAGCTCATTCTGTTCGAGAGTTGTCTTGTTAACCGACGGCCAGGCAGAATCGATTTTGACCACAGAGTCGAGCCAAATCGCTTAAGACCATTTTCAGCCAAAAATTCGAAAATAACAGACATTTGGGATAATTGATAAGCATTCTGTTTCGAGGAACAAGATCCCAAAAAGACGGCTTAAAGGTTCATGCAGTATTTCGTGAGAGTATATGAGGTTTGAATAGACAATAGAACATGCGGATAGATGTTCCTGACTTCATGTCAATGCTTTTGGAATTTTTAATACCCATCCTTCTAATTTCAGATTTCATTGTGAAAAGCGAGTTCTTTTGTTATTACCTTAGTACCTACCCTTTTTGGTAGTTTTCTATCACATTGGGAAAACTTAGTTCCTTTTCGTTAGTTAGTTAGTTGTTTATGCTCATAGACCTATGTCTTTAGTTTTAGATCTCAATTTAAAAAAATTATTCTTAAAAGGCACTGCCGTGAAGTCAGGTTCTTTTTCTGGCATGCATGTTCTTCTGTCGATCCACGCCTCACACACCCTCACAAAATACTGCATGAACCTTCAAGCCGTATTCGTGGCACTCTTGTTCCTTGGAACACAGTGCTTATCAATTGGCCCAAAAAATCGAATTATTGGCTGAAAATGGTCTCAAACGATTTGGTTCGACACACCGATCAAGAATCCGTAGTCAAAATCGATTCTGTCCGGCCAACAGTTGCAATTTCTGTAGTAGGTTTGGGAGCTTAATAACTCTGTTGAGTTTGTTATTGGGCAAAATTGACCGTATGGGTTCGGTGCTACGAAAAAAAAAATCTTTTTCACATTACAAATTTCGATTTTTTGTTCCAGATGCAGTTTCATCATAAGAATCCATTGGTATAATTCTCAAATCCAGCGAGTTAATACTTTCGGAGATGAGAGAGAGATGATTTTTTCAATATTTCAATATTAAATCGTAACCTTATGATTCCACAGAATGCTATAATCGGAAAATCATCCGTATCTATGAATTTCATCTGTGTTTATACATTTCATCATAGTCATCCCATCTACAGATAAGATACATGTCAAACAAAGTATAATAGAATGCAAAATGACCAATGGAAGAACCTCAGGTATCGTAGATAGCTCTTGGATAATCCATTTGATGATGATGATGATGTATATATATTCTTTTGCAAGTTAATCAATTTTGGGTTCAGAATATCTCCAGTCAAAATAATTTTGAATATTGGCTAAGTATCAATTGATATAATATAATTTATCATAGTAGATTTGAGGAATGAATATCTCGGATAAGTTCGTTATTTGGAAGAATTGGTCTGTTGGTTTTGGATTAATACTCTTTTAAATTCTTTTGTGATGTTTGAAATTAATTTCTTTCATAATGAAGTTCTTTCTCAAGAAAACATTGATATCATTCCCAACTCTGAGAAACCAATACTGTCGGAGATATGATTTGTCAAAGTGTTTCAACCGATTACTCCATTTCAATTCGAGCGGATCTGTATTTTTGAAAATATTGGGAAAATCAAAATCGGCTGGAAGATTTTTGTGGAATTTCAGCGGAATCTGACAAACACTTCCTGAATTATAACATTTTTTAAGAAAAGCTTTATTTTTTTTTTGAAGAAATGTTTTTATTTTTTTTTCTAGTCATAAAACTTCACGAAATTTCTCAAAAATTAGTGCGTCGGCCTTCTACAAGTATTTACAGATTCTAAATTGGATCGGACCAGATTTCTCCGAGTTATTGTGGAAATAACAAAAAAATTGTAGATGGGTACGACTTCGGTACCGTTTAGCTGATTAGGCCCATTAATGAACTTAACTGTCGAATACGGATGCGCAACCCACCCTGAAAATTGCAAGTCGTTGTCTCTTTCCGTTCAAAAGTTATCATGGTAATGGTCACCCCTCCAAAAGCTGAACTCGCCCAACGCTTCTCGGTTTTCAGTATTTCTTCAATATATCCACCATTAAAGCTCCAAACGTGTTCAAATTTGCAACAACTTTATAAACTGAAGTCCTGGTGATATCTACTCAGCAGGTATTACATATGAACAAGTACCTCTATCAATTTTATAGGATAGAGTGTTCTTTACAAAACTGCGAGGAATTGAACGGAATTAAGATGAATTGAATGAAATTGTGCGGAATTGAATAGAATTGAGAGGAATTTAATGGAATTGTGAGGAATTGAATGGAATTGAGTGGAATTGTGAGGAATTGAATGGAATTTTGTGGAATTGAATGGAATTATTCATAAAAGTGGAATTTTAGTGTACAAATAATAGTTTATTTATCAAGATTAAATGAGCAATCTGAGAATCAGAATTAAACCATGGAAGAAACCTAATTAAAATAGCTGGAATGAATTTGACTCTCTCTTATAGAACAGGATGAAATGTACGAGTATGAACACAGATCATATAATAAAGCTTAGATAGAATATTTATAGCATTCTGTGAAAACATAGAAGTACGATTCATTATTGAGATTTAGAACTTCATCTTAGCAGAAATTGAATTTAAACATCATAGAAGAATTTAAATTCAACAAGAGTGCCAAAAGTTATCAATCCAAAACTAATAGACGAATTCTACCCAACAACGAACTCATCCGAGATATTCATTCCTCAATTCTATGATGTACGATAATATATATCTTTCCTCAAATCTACTCCAATACACCAATATTCCAGTTTTGTTTTTAGTGGAGATATTCTGAACTCAATATTATTAACTTACCATTACCATTCCCATCATCATATGGATTGACCATCGACATGAAATATCAACCAACAAAAAGTATGATATTAAATTAGAATTCTCATATTTATAGGATTGCTGGAATGAATGACAATGAGACAACGTCATGTCTCAGGAAAATAATTTGACATTATAACAATTCATAGAATACCCACAGAATAATTCTATCATTGTGTGAAAACGTAGAAATACGATTTACATTGAAATTTTTAAAAATCATATCTCCGGAAGTATTAGCTTGTTAGAGTTAAAAATAATATGAATGGATTCTTATGGTAAAACTGCTTATTGAAAAAAATTTTATTTGGAATTTGTTTTGTCAAAAAAAAATTTTTTTTTTGTTACTCCGAAACCTTCTGTCCGATTTTGCCCAATAACGAACTCAGCCGAGATATTTATCCCCCAAAGCTACTCTGAAAATTTCAACTGTCTAGCTCATTCCGTTCGAGAGTTATCGTGCCTACGGCCGGACGGCCGGACAGGCCGGACATAATGAATTTCGACCACGGATTCTTGATCAGTGAGTCGAACCAAATCATTTAAGACCATTTTCATCGAAAAGTTCGAAAATTACAGACATTTGGGCAAATTGATAAGCACTCAGTTCCGAGGAACTAGAGCGCCAAAAACGGCCAGTGAAAGACCCCTCGATATTTCATGATGGAAAATATTCACTAGTGGAAGAATTGAGGTAAAATATGCATATCTGTTTAGTCAGATGAAGCTATATTTCAATCAATTTGATCACACTCATACACTGGATAAATATGAGAGTTACTAAAGTTCCGGATATCTTCATCATTTTCAACATATTCATATTCCGTTTGATCTGATAATACAAAAGTATTCCGAATCTTCTGGAAAGAGCCCAGGATCTCTGAGAACCGTGAAACCATAATTAGAATCTCGGAGATAATTTAGAGGAAACCCAAATTACATCATAGAGCTTACCCGAGGTAGTGAAATCTTCCGCGTATTCTTTGTACCCATTGTTGCGAAATTTCGTGCCAAATGAGTACGTTTATATTAACCCGACCGAGTTAAACTCCATAATTTTTTAAATTTGCTGAATACACCACGGGGTGAAAATATTCGCGGAGGAGAAGATTATAGTTCATCAGGGTTGGAATAAATTGAAATAGCGGAATTCAATCTTATGAAAACTAATATTTTTCACTGAAAACAGGAAATCATACTGTTTAGTATGATGTCTGAATAATTTTCTGATGATCTTTCTGTCAACGTACTACACGTAGGGAGCAGGTAAGCAGTTGCCTATAGGAAAACAGGGGCCGATCGTGAATTTGTGTGCCCCTCTGCTAGTATTACTTAGGGCCCCACCGTCTGCCGAAATGAAAAAAATGAGAACGGAACTACCTAATCAGTGATTAGGAAAATAAAACTTTAAATTTTTTTCCTGTCCCATGTTATCCCATCAATACATAACAATGCATAAATATGCAGGTCGAAATTCTACAACTTGGTGCCAAATTTCAGTTAGATTGAATAAGCATAGACTTAAAATGGCCATAATTGTATAATCGTTATGGCTGTTAACAGGAAATCATAATGTCTAGTATAATGTCTGAATAATTTTCTGATGATCTATCTGTCATCGTACTACACGCCGAGAGCAGGTACGCAGTTGCCTATAGGAAAACAGGGGCGGATCGTGAATTTGTGTGGCCCTCTGCTAGTATTACTTAGGGGCCCACCGTCTGCCGAAATAAAAAAAAATGAGAACAAAACTACCTATTCAGTGATTAGGAAAATAAAATTTTCTATTTCTTTCCTGTCCCAAGTTATCCCATCAATAAATAACATTGCATAAATATGCAGGTAGAAATTCTACAACTTGGTGCCAAATTTCAGTTAGATTGAATAAGCATAGACTTAAAATGGCCATAATTGTAGAACCGTTATGGCCGTTAACGAAGTTAACATAGATATTTATTCAACAAACCTACCATGCAAATTTCAACCTCATTTCATTTAAAAGTTATCGATATAATGTGAGTGAGTTGACCAAAAATTACAAAAATACATTTGGGCAAAAAATATGCGAATGATTGTTTCAAGGAACAAGCACACCAAAAATCGATTGCTTAGTGCATTCAATCTTGAAAAATTAAACAAAATAAATGAAAATGATTAGTTATGATTATTTTTACTTGCTTACAAAAAAAATAAAATGCAAAACATGACGAAATTCGATTCTGTCCTTCCGGCCATTACCACGATAACTTTCCAATAGAAAGAGATAGCGACTTGAAAATTTCAGGGCAGGTTGCGCACCCAAACGCGACGGCCAAGTTCGTTAATGTGATAATCTGCCAAAGGGTTTCAGAGTATACCTTTGGTTACTTGGTAATTAGTTTCAGAATGCCGACGCAAATACTTATATTTGAATCATTCCTGCATTTTTACGCGCATGTTCTAGGAAATAGCGTACTATCATTTTGCCCCAATGTCTCCAATTTTCGAGTTCTTTGCGGAAAATTGTCTCACCAGAATTGGCTAGATTCACTCATGAAGAGTTCGAGGTCAAATTCAATTCTGTCAGGACAGCAAGCATTTACCACGAAAACTTTCTGAAGGAAAGAGAATATTGACTTGCAATTTTCAGAGTGAGTTGCGCATTTGAATGCGACGGTAAATTTCTTTAATTAATATATTCGGCCTCACGGTTTTGACGTTATACCAATCAGAGATATTGTATCCTCAATAATGTAGATATCGTATACTGCTCATCAATACAATTATAATAATATTATCATTGACATTAGACATTGAGGTCTAATTACAGGACATATCGAAAAATTTTCCGCATGAACTAATTATCACATATCGGGAGGTTGATGTATCTACCATATTTGTTATTGAATGACGTTCCATATCATTTCTTATGTTGCTGGAATTCTTCTTCTTGATCTTCTATTGGATTTCTATATAACCATATACTCCACTTTCTGGTAATGTCTAACATTATATGCTCCATTACTTATTTCAACCCATTTGTTGGAATTGTTACAGTTCACCTACTATAGGGGGACAAACTTTAAATTTCCTGGCTATGGAACAACATCATCACCGGCTTATGTTGGATAATGATCGACAAGGTTCCTTACCAACTTCTAGAAGACCGTCTGCGATACTCACTGCTCTTAGAAGGCCCTCACAAGCACTAGCTCTATCGGCTGCACATGCCTTCATGAACCAGAGAAGATATATGCTAGGGTTTGTATACAAATTGGAAATATTCAAATCAGTACTTCCATTCAGGACTATAAGATTACGTATTATGAACTAGTATCAAATTTAAAGCAACCAAACAATGTATAACTACAGGCTAACATCACTATAACAGTGATATCCTCAAAAGTATGGGCAAACGGGAATAAGGCATTTTTGACGCGCTTGTTCCCCAGAACACTGCGGATATCATTCTGCTCAAATATTTGTAGTTTTGAAGTTTTCGCCGAAAATGGTACTTAATGTTTACTTTTCGCTTACTCATGAAAAATCCACGGCCAACCTTAATTCTGTCGAATGAAAATAGTAAAGGACTTGAAGTTTGCAGGATAGGTTTGGGCCTTGAATATCTCGGATAGTTTACTTAATGGGTACCAGAGCGACTAATGATAATAAAATATGTCTATGCTCATAAAATGATATTGTGATTATTCAATTCAGAGTATATTCATAAACTGCATTCTATTTTTGAGGTGAGAACAATTTCCAAAAGAGACAAACTTGATAGCTTCTCTTCTTGAGTTGAAGGACAAACTGATTTCGGACCAATTCCATGATAAACAGGCACAGTACATTCTTGATCATTCAAAACTCATCCCGGGGAATACATTAAGTTCCGTTCAGTTCAGTAATTCTTGATCCAGTTGCGATAAATATCTCGATTTCATGTCCATATAACTATAAAACTGTGACTTGAAATTGTATTATTTCCATATAAACAGGAAAGGATCATTAGTGGTATATTTTCTATTCACAGATTATTCAATACTCATGGGAACAGTCAGAGTACAGTAGTTGACAACGGAAATGAAGACATAGATGAAACTAGGACAAATAGAGAACAAGGGAAGTGAGTTAAAGTTCAATCAATTCTTCAAACTGAACGAGATGACTTTTGCATGATTAGAATGATTTGCTTTATTGTATTAGCGATATAAGAAAATTAATATGTAAGGAGGATTTTTTCTCAGACGCACACATTGCTCGATATGAGGGGTGTGCTAGACAGGCAAAATGAGGAGAGGTAATATTTAGAGCAGATTCTGCATATGACTTTTTATTAGCGGCAGATATACCTATTGCAAAAAGCGGTGGCTATGTAGGTAGATCGAGCTCTGGGTGCACGGTAGTGCGCAAGAGGAAGTTGCGGCATGAAGCATGTAGTTTAGGAATTCACACTTTTAAAACACATTTCTGTTCAAGATAATCTAATGAATTGGTCATTGGGTAGAATAATCATTAGAACCGGTATATTTGAGTGCCAGCATAAAGGGGCTCATATGCATTTTCTCCAGAATGTAACTAATCAATATTATCAAGAACTCTTTGTATTGGTGAAATATTCGATTATTTAATGAAGGAGAAGTCTTGATGTATGAAAGAAGCAAAACATTTGGAACCAACGAAATAGGGCAAACAAGTATGCATTCTCTTGGAAATGTGATGTTCTAAAAGCCGTATGAAATACAAAATTCCATTATTGTGCCTTGCCTTAAGCAATGAAATGTAGGGGTGGGAGCCTTAAAATCTTGTTCTTCTTCTTCCTCTCCTAATAGGATGAGTTCTGTCAATTCTGTCATCAGCCTTGTTGTGACATTGATCTTCAGCTGTCATATCAACATTTCGGGGTCCTACCACCTGGTCATCTTGTTTCTTGTACTTTGGCCCAATTTGCAATTCAATAGGGACCCCTCCGATCTATACATGTGTTTGTGCTTTGGTCCAATTTGCAATTCAATCTGGACCCAACCGATCTACGTGATCTCTGCAATAGCTGCGCCTTGCTCTTACCCACCTAATAACGTCTTGCACTCCTAATTCTCGCAGAGTGTCCAATGTCCATGTTGCGTATTCTATTTCTCCACGTGGTCCCTCTCATTGTTCACCATGTATTTATTTCCTTTGTTGTTACCATGAAACAGGTTTTCAAAGCATATTCCCCATGTTATGGACTATATGCTATGCTGGTCTATAGCGTTTATCACCACTTCGTCGTTGACTAATTTCTTCCTCATTCGCAACATGTTCCAGATCTTCATCTGACCACCATACAGGTAATGTTCCATTTTCACGGTTTTCTCAGTATATTTATTTCGGATTTTTCAATTGTATCAGTTGTTCTGTTTCTCATCCATTTGTATAGTTCATAGTGATCTATTGTTGATGTATTTTATGAAGCTGTTTTTTCTCCTGCCAATCCTTTGACTTCTGGGGTATGGGCTTTTTACTATTTTGGTCTATTCTTATTTCTTCTGTGACTTCCCTGGAACTGTTTTTCACGTTATTCTTTAATTTTTCTCATGAGTCTTCTACACTATCTATTTCTGCTATTCGGTTTCCATTTAATTTCTCCGCATAGTCTGCTATGGTAGACATCTGGTACTTTCCACATTTAATTAAGTTCCTAAAAATTTTTTCAAATGTCTGTAATTTTCGAATTTTTGGTTGGAGAATGGTCTCAAACGATTAGCTTCGACTCACTGATGAAGAATCCCAGGTCAAAATTGATTATATCCGGCCAGCCGTCAGCACGATTACGCCCGAACGAAAAAAGTAAGACAGTTGAAATTTTCAGAGTAGGCTTGGAGTCCAAATGCACAGGCGCTAGGCAAGTTTATTAGAGGGAAAATCCACAGAATGGTTTCGGAGATATAGCCATCTAAAATTTTGTTTTCCAATAACTCGAAAAAATACAAATCTGATCAAATAAAAGCGCGGTAGTTAGATGAAAAATACCAACACGAAGACTTATGCAAAATGATGTGAGGATCACACCACCAGATAATTTAAAAACATATATTTAAAAAAATGCTGTATGTCAGGAACCATCCGTCAAATATCGTTGAAATTCTACGATAGGCTTCAGATCCTTATTTTACATTAAAGTTCTGAATTTGAACTGTATCGGATCTATATTGGTGAAGATATTTCCGAAATATTCCAACGATCGAGATGTAGTGGTCAACTGTAATACAATCGGCAAAGTAAGTTGTCAACAGTTTTTGATTTTTGACGTGACTCGAAAGAATTCATGTAATCATGACGAGTTTCCATAGATCATAAGTGTCGTGTGATTTCATTCATATTTCATATCTCCCTATGTTCAAGTGTCTGACATGACACGACAGTCAAATCCTCGGTTAAGTCCTAACTGAGGTCCTCAGTAAAGGATAAATAAGAATCGCAACCTCAGCTAACGTATGTAACGGTGGTGAAACAGGCCTGTTCCACGTTAATTTTCACGTTAACTGAGGTTGCTATTCTTATTTATCTTTAACTGTGGACCCCAGTTAGGACTTAACGGAGATTGAATGCTTTGTGAATACGTCGGCTTGTCTCGGAAAACGGACTTATTCACCCTGTATATTGATATCCATTCAGAGCGGTATATATTACGCTTAATTTATTTTCTCTAATTCAGACATAACATTTTTTCGGTTCTAGCGATGCTTTGACGACTATACTTTCCGCATTCTATGCCAAGTTGCTAGTCGTATTGGGAATGGCTTTTCCCATTACGGAAATATTGTCGAAAGAAGTTACTACCACATTCTACCAAGGATTTTACCTCTATCTCTACTTAGGAAGTATAAGTTTTCTGGTCCTTATCTACTCCACGGTAGCAAAGGAGAAGGCTGTGAATTCTCTTCTAAGTTCTTTCCGTAAGTAGCATTTGTTTATTCATTTTTACTGAGTAGACAGTAGTTTGGCATATTCGGTAGTAATTATATATATTATAATACTAGCTGGCTCGGCGAACTTCGTACCGTCTAACTCAATAAAAAAATGCTCGGTATGAAGTTTAATTATAATTTTCAATTAATTGCACATGGTGTTGCTTACTTACAAAACAGAGTTTTCCTGAAATACTGGTTATTTATAAGGTTTCAATTTGATATTGACAGACACACACACAGTTATTATCATGGAGGTAGAAGGAAGTGGAGGGGGCATGAAGATCGAAACTTGTCACATACTCCGCCATATTGGTGTGTCCCAATTTTTTATAGGAATCCGGAATTACAACCATAGAAAACTCACAATTTCATGTTTATAACAAAGGATTTGCCCATACCAATATGGCCGATTTTATGTGACACTTTCGTTACAAGGGAAATAGAGCACATGCTCCCTCCACTTCCTCCTACCTCCATGGTTATTATACAGTCTCTTAATCAATTTAAAGCTTTATGATTAAATATATTTTTTGTTTTGTTTTGTGGTGCGTAAATAAACAAAGATGACGGTTTTCCGACGCGTGAACACACGACGTATAATTGTCCATGCGCCATGTCCACACATCAAAGGAAAAAGAAAATTGTTACATTATGAGAATCCATCCAAGGTACCTATTAAGTTAATGCTTTGTTTGTGGCACAAATCCTTTCAATCGCGTACAATTGTGCAGTGATATAAAGAACAGCCTGTATAGTAATGGTTTATTTTCAATGATGTATGCCTCGGAAGTATATTTTTTAACACATTTGAATGAAATTGTACTATTGGCGTGAAAATCAGCAAGTTGCAATTGACGTTAAAAGAAAAACACCCTGTATGAAAATTATGGACAAATACGACGTGAAAAGAAAAACACCCTATAGGGAAATTTCAGACAAACATATTATGAGAATCCATTCAAGGTACGTACCTATTTAGTTAATGCTTTGTTTGTGGCACAAATCACTTCAATCGCGTACAATTGTGCCGTGAGAAAAATAACACTCTGTATAGTGATAGTTTATTTTCAATGATGTCTGCCTCGAAAGTATATTTTTTAATACAATTGAATGAAATTGTACGACTATGACGTGAAAAAGAGCAAGTTGCCATTGACGTTAGAAGAAAAACACCCTGTAGATATTTTTATATTTATTCACCTTTTAAACCTTCCCTGGACTTCCACAAATAATTCAAGACCAAAATTTGCCAAATCGGTTCAGCCGTCCTCGAATTTTAGCGAGTCTAACGAACTGCAATTCATTTATATATATATATATATATATATAAAAATGATAGATATCGGGAGATGGTCTGTATCGGTACAAAAGAAAACTCAGTTACTTCCTTGTTCTTCTCAATATTTCGTCAAAACAATTGTTGACATCATCAGGAGACACAAACTACAAAAAAATGTTCACACAATAACAATTATATAAAAAAAAATCATCGCTTGAAAAACTTACGACTGTTAGAGCTTCCCCTCAAACATAATCTGAATTATGACAAAACATAGGTCTTTCTTCTAAAGATAGTCAGAATTATTACACAAAAGTTGCATTAACCAATAATTCGGGAACCTTCAATATCTGTTATCGCTCGTAAATATGACGATTGACAAAACGCAGACAAACATGCTAAGAAAACAAATCAAATCTGTCCGACTGCGCGAAAGCATCCGAGCCGGTTTAAGTGAGTGAGATGGGCAATATGCATGACAAAACAAAGACAGAGGGCTCCAAAAACAAAGAAATTAATTTTGAAAGCGAAAACAGCATTGTAGGGACATCTATCCGTGGAAACATTACAATCTTTGAAGAATACTACAATAAATATTATTTAAACCTTCTGTATCGGACTTGAAATTAATAGCATGTTTCTCCTTTTTAATATGTAGCATCTCGAGAAAAAGCCTGCTCTTGTACCTTGACTCACGCTCCAATATCGTAACACCCTCGAAATTAAAGATATGGCCCATTTTTTGGTGATGATCAGCTAGAGCACACGAATTCTTCCCAATACGGCAATCACTTTTATGTTGCGTGATGCGATTTTTCAACCATTGTTGGGTTTGTCCAATGTACTGTGCCGGACAACCTGTACAAGGTATTCTATAAACCGTGTTTGTGACTAAACCGGTGGGAGTTTTGTCCTTCAGTCTAGAAAAGAGACTCGCAATTTTCGTTAGGCTATATTTTGCTATTCTGATTTCAGAAAAATCCCCAAAAAGATTTGTTATCTGGTGGGTAAGAGATTTTACGAAGGGTAGTTTCCTATACTTGAGTGTCTCGACGATATCATCGGTGGGACCGTCATAAAAACTTCTGCTATAAATTATTTTCTTCAAAATAGGCTTGGGATAACCATTGTTTAAAAACAAAACGAAAAGTTTGTCAAGATTTTGCCTTATGAATCTTTCATTAGAGATATGGAGGACTCTATTCCTCATTGCCAATACAGTGTTGAGTTTTTGATTGTTGGGGTGACTAGAACTGAAGTTCAAGAAACGTCCGGATGAGGTGGGCTTTTGATACCAATCAAGAACGATGGTGTTCTCGTCGTTTCTAATAACAACAGTGTCCAAAAATGGTAGTCTGAAGTTGTTTTCTATCTCGAGTGTAAATTGTAAATGCCTATCGAAGCTGTTAAATGTATCCAGAACAAGTTGTGTGCTATGTTCAGGTATACTGCAAATTAAATCGTCTACGTATTTATAAAAGAAAGGTATCGTAAAGGGGATGGTGGGAATGACCTGGTCCAACAAATAATCCAGGACTACGGTGGCGACAATTGGGCTGAGTGGAGAACCCATAGGTGTCCCAAAAATTTGTTTATAAAAGGCACCGTTAAATCGAAAAAAGGTATTATTGAAGACAAAATTTATCAGGGTCATGAAATTGATATTTGAAAGAGTGGTATGACCGGCAATTTTGTCCCAATCCGAGTCTAATATTTTTTGAATTAATTCCAACGGTATGTTGGTGAACAAAGACACCACATCCAAAGAGACAAGGATATATCCAACTGGCAATTGAATTCCGTCCACGGAATTAACGAACGAGAAGGTGTCCTTTATATTATAAGAATTTCGGTCCCCTAAGGCATTGTTCAGTATCGTAGATAAAAACTTGGAAATGTTGTAAGTGACCGAATCAATTGAGCTGACAATTGACCATCCATAATGCATCTTGTCCAGCTTTGTATTGTCTGCCGAAAATCCATAAGGATAATGTGCCACTTCGGCCAATTGTCAGCTCAATTGATTCGGTCACTTACAACATTTCCAAGTTTTTATCTACGATACTGAACAATGCCTTTGGGGACCGAAATTCTTATAATATAAAGGACACCTTCTCGTTCGTTAATTCCGTGGACGGAATTCAATTGCCAGTTGGATATATCCTTGTCTCTTTGGATGTGGTGTCTTTGTTCACCAACATACCGTTGGAATTAATTCAAAAAATATTAGACTCGGATTGGGACAAAATTGCCGGTCATACCACTCTTTCAAAAATCAATTTCATGACCCTGATAAATTTTGTCTTCAATAATACCTATTTTCGATTTAACGGTGCCTTTTATAAACAAATTTTTGGGACACCTATGGGTTCTCCACTCAGCCCAATTGTCGCCACCGTAGTCCTGGATTATTTGTTGGACCAGGTCATTCCCACCATCCCCTTTACGATACCTTTCTTTTATAAATACGTAGACGATTTAATTTGCAGTATACCTGAACATAGCACACAACTTGTTCTGGATACATTTAACAGCTTCGATAGGCATTTACAATTTACACTCGAGATAGAAAACAACTTCAGACTACCTTTTTTGGACACTGTTGTTATTAGAAACGACGAGAACACCATCGTTCTTGATTGGTATCAAAAGCCCACCTCATCCAGACGTTTCTTGAACTTCAGTTCTAGTCACCCCAACAATCAAAAACTCAACACTGTATTGGCAATGAGGAATAGAGTCCTCCATATCTCTAATGAAAGATTCATAAGGCAAAATCTTGACAAACTTTTCGTTTTGTTTTTAAACAATGGTTATCCCAAGCCTATTTTGAAGAAAATAATTTATAGCAGAAGTTTTTATGACGGTCCCACCGATGATATCGTCGAGACACTCAAGTATAGGAAACTACCCTTCGTAAAATCTCTTACCCACCAGATAACAAATCTTTTTGGGGATTTTTCTGAAATCAGAATAGCAAAATATAGCCTAACGAAAATTGCGAGTCTCTTTTCTAGACTGAAGGACAAAACTCCCACCGGTTTAGTCACAAACACGGTTTATAGAATACCTTGTACAGGTTGTCCGGCACAGTACATTGGACAAACCCAACAATGGTTGAAAAATCGCATCACGCAACATAAAAGCGATTGCCGTATTGGGAAGAATTCGTGTGCTCTAGCTGATCATCACCAAAAAATGGGCCATATCTTTAATTTCGAGGGTGTTACGATATTGGAGCGTGAGGCAAAGTACAAGAGCAGGCTTTTTCTCGAGATGCTACATATTAAAAAGGAGAAACATGCTATTAATTTCAAGTCCGATACAGAAGGTTTAAATAATATTTATTGTAGTATTCTTCAAAGATTGTAATGTTTCCACGGATAGATGTCCCTACAATGCTGTTTTCGCTTTCAAAATTAATTTCTTTGTTTTTGTAGCCCTCTGTCTTTGTTTTGTCATGCATATTGCCCATCTCACTCCCTTAAACCGGCTCGGATGCTTTCGCGCAGTCGGACAGATTTGATTTGTTTTCTTAGCATGTTTGTCTGCGTTTTGTCAATCGTCATATTTACGAGCGATAACAGATATTGAAGTTTCCCGAATTATTGGTTAATGCAACTTTTGTGTAATAATTCTGACTATCTTTAGAAGAAAGACCTATGTTTTGTCATAATTCAGATAATGTTTGAGGGGAAGCTCTAACAGTCGTAAGTTTTTCAAGCGACGATTTTTTTTTTATATAATTGTTATTGTGTGAACATTTTTTTGTAGTTTGTGTCTCCTGATGATGTCAACAATTGTTTTGCGAAATATTGAGAAGAACAAGGAAGTAACTGAGTTTTCTTTTGTACCGATACAGACCATCTCCCGATATCTATCATTTTTATTAGTAAGTTTGGTCGATAAAAAATATTGTATTTTCATATATATATATATATAGATTTGTTCGACCGCACATACAGACCCAAATCAGTATACTCGACCGACTATACGATCCAAAAGTGACGTTGTCAGACCCGGCTCCAGGTCTGGAAACGTTCGACTATAGAATCATTATGAGGGAGGTTAGGGGGTGCTAGGGGTGAATTTTCAGCTGGGTGTGAAAAGTCGGTTATACACGATATTATACAGAGAAAGTTTCAGGGTTTGGCCAGTGCGAGGGCGCTTCTACCGATTTGCATCTGATGTATATGATTCGTATAGCTGACCGACGCGTTCAGTCCATAAACATGGCAACACTGCACGTTGAGAGCTTCATAATATACCGACCTCAAATCATCTATTTTGGATCTTATATGATCCCGGTATAGTAAACCGTATTTATGAGCAATGAATATACTATGGATATTTCAGATTCTCACAAATTTGTTTTTACATCGTACAACCTTACGGAAGCTTATACAAACCCGATTAAGGTGGTCAACGTCATGAATATGGTTTATTTGAGGTATTTCTGATGGAATTTTTATTTCAATCATTCGTGAGTAGAGTACCAGACAATTTGACTTGATGAATTTTAAAAATTCATTCGTGATATTATACTGCGTGTACCAGTGCCAAATCGACAGTATTAAGCGTAACGATCAAAAGTAATCAATATAAGGGTGATTCACATCGATGACTATTAGACGTTTATGGAGAACTAATCAGAATTTTGAGCTCAAAATTGACATTGGTCTTCCTTCCCAAAATATTTTTAAACCTCTACCACTTCCGCTTATACCGGAAAAAGACTACTACATTTGATGGCAATTTCAGTAATGTGCATAACTTTCTCAGTGGAAGTAGTCTGTGACTTTCCGGAAACATAGAAAGAAACTGAAACTCGATGTTTCGAAAACTTAATTTGACATCCCATGAATTTTAATTCATTTTTCATTGGATTGTTGAGAATCCAAAACCCAATTAAAAGTATCTATTTTCAATGAAAACTACATAAATGGAAATATTCTATTTCGGTGTATAAATACTGGTAGAAAAAAAAATAATGTTTTAAAATAATCAACAATCGCAACGAACAATTAATTAAATATCGGGAAATGTCATATTAAGTTTTCGAAACATCGGATTTTAGTTTCTTCCTATGTTCCTCGAAAGCCACAGACCACTTCCACTAAGAAATTGCGCTTTTTCCTGATTTCAAGTTTTTCGTCGTTAACTCTCCAAGTCCTCATTTTAGGTATAGGGTTTGCTTAAGTAACCCCCCCTCTTTTTAGGCGTAGTATCGACTGAAAGAAAAAAAAATGTGAGTGGCAATTTGAAAATCTTGAGTTTTGATGAATTTGAGTTGTCCAAGTTCATGGCCTTCTCGTAAACACCCTGTACATTTTGGTGTGAACTGCCACCAGTTTGTTATACTACGTATTGGAAAAATCAAGATCGAAAAAGATTATCTCGAAAAAAACTTCTCCTGAAGAAATATTCAAAGAAAAGTGAGGCCCAGATCACTGAAATTGCTATCAAATAAGCTATCCGATGAAAGAATAATATACTGGGTGTGCTATTTAAATCAAGAAAGTAGTAGTCTGTTTTCGGTATAACCGGAAGTGGGAGAGGTTTGAAATTATTTTAGGGAGGAAGATCAATATCTCAACCCCCATTATGCGAATTTTCAGCTAAAAATTCTGATTAGTTCCGTTTTTTTTTTGAAGAGGGGGAAACCTTTTATAGGCACCCTGGTTCTAAGTTTCGGTTTAAGATCTTTGTCCAGCAGTACTATATCTGGCTTTATGGCATGGATCTGCCGAGTTGTTGGAATAGCATAGTTACAGTAGATTCGAGCTCTATCATTTTCGATGACTGATCCAATTTCCAGAGGCACATATGGTAGCACTGGCTCCTTGTGTATACCATAAAATTCTCTCAGATGGAAGTAGAGAATTCTAAGTGCCGCATTGTGTCTTTCTGTATATCCTGATGGAGCGTGGACTCTGCAAGCAGACAGTGACTGCTGACTGTGGCATGCTCTGCAAGCTGTTGGGGTGTCCACTTTCATGATGTTCTTCTTATACCATCTTGTATTTATCTCTCCAACTTTACAAGCCATAACGAATCCCTCCGTTTCAGACTTTAGTCCAGCCGACTTCAAGAACGCAAAGGATAGTTCCTCCGACAGGCCCTGATCTTTCAGACTCCTGAAATATATAGAGTGTAGACTTTTACCTATGTGGTCTTCGAGTAGCTTCTTCAGTTGTGCCTGTCTGATCTCTCTGCCCACTCTTCTCTGGTCTGTTGGCGTGATAGGTGTTCCCACTAGCTCATGGTCGATGGATACTCCAGTTATACTGAGTTTTTCCACGGCTCTCCGTCCAGCTCTAAATAGGAAAGCTCCTTGGTACCTAATTTCATGATGGGTTACCATTTTCAGAAGCGGGTCTTCACTTCTCCTTATTGCCATTTCCAACGTTTGTTGATGGTATTGGTATTCTAAAGTCTGCAAACCTCTGCCACCCTGCGTTCGTGGGAGATATATTCTTTGTACCGAGCAGTTGGGATGAAGGCTCCGATTCATGTTCATCACTTTACGTTTGGCCCTGTCTAGCTGGAGAGTCTCATTCACTGTTCAGTTAATTACCCCGAAAGAGTATGTGACTATCGGGACTGCCAGGATGTTCGTAGCTGACACCTTGTTTTTACCAGACTGCTGTGATTTCCATATATCCCGGATCTTCTTTTCGTAGCTGGCTGTTAAGGTATCCTTGATTCGGGTTGTCCCCAGTGCGCCTCTTTGTTGCATTCCGAGAAATTTGTAAGTTTCCTCTTCATCGAGGTGCCGAATGATTATTCCTCTTTCCAGTTCGATGTCTTCTCCTACTTCTTCAGGTCTTCCTCTGCTCAGATGGAAAACAGTACATTTTTCCAAACCGAATGAAATTCCTATTGCTGAGGTGTATTTCGCAACGATGTTAAGAATTTGTTGTAGTGCTGCTTTGGAAGGAACGTACAGTTTTAAGTCATCCATGTACAGGAGATGTGAAACCAGATGTTCTCTTCTGCCTGGTGGACCGGCCTTGTACCTTATTCTGCTCTCCCTCAACTCCGGTGTTAATGGTAGGAGTGTTATGCAGAATAATAACGGGCTTAGCGAGTCTCCTTGAAAAGCGCCTCGCTTGTATTTCACCCATCCTGTATACGTGGTTCGACCTTCCGATCGAACGGCGAACTTGGTCTTCCATAGCGCCATAATGTTTTGCATCGCATGGATGATGTTAGGGTGGACTTTGAGCATCTCTAGTAGCTGTATTATCAAGCTGTGCGACGATGTGTCAAATGCTTTCGCGTAATCCAGCCATGATGTATGTAGATCGCGCTTGTAGTGTTTCGCATCTTGACAAAAAATGCTCTTGTCTATGAGAAGGTTGTCCTTGCACCCCTGTACTCCTTTCCGTGCCCCTCTTAGCTCGTAGATTTGGTTCCACGGTGGTGCGATAACCTTCAGAATCCGGTTTTGAAGGACACTTGTGAGAATCTTATACAAAGTGTTGAGACACGTGATAGGGCGGTAATTCTAGGGCTGTCCTAGATCGCCTGATTTCAGAATCAGTACAGTTCTGTCCTCTACCAACCATGATGGAATTGGCTCACGGTGAATTATTATTCCACTGAGTAATCTGGCTACGTGTTGATGAGTAGCTGGAAAGTTCTTCCACAGTAGTTCTGGATCCCATCCAGTCCATTTGCCGTGAAATCATTTTTGTTCTTCAGGGCTTGTCTAATTTCTTCGGTTGTTATTTCAGTTGGTTGCACACTTTGATTGATCGCATAATATCTGGAATCTGTGAAGTGCTGGAGTATCTCGGGTTTCCGCTGGTTGCTCGTACAATTTCTTCCAGAACCGTTCGACTTCTTCTGGTGATGGCGGGTTTTCTGCCTCTACTTGTTTGTGGCAACTTGCAATAGCTTTGAGGGCTCTGCGGTGAACGTGTTGTTGTCCTCTATCCATTTCTGCTACTTAATCAGCTTCTTCCTTGCTGCCGCAAGTGATCTTATTCTATCGACAGCTTTTTGCTTCTGTAGATTTATGGTGGTGGGCAAGCTTAACGTACGGAGTAAAGCACGCAGCTCCCCCATCATGATATATCGATTATTATTATTATTATTATTATTAATATAGGTACACCTCGCAGAAAAATATCTTTAGTTGCCATTTTCATTATCCGTTTCTATCGTGAATATATTTTCTTCGCGTCAACTGAAAAACATAGACAGGAATTTTTGCCGTCACAACTTCTATTTCGCATCCTTTTATACATTGAAATCACCGTGGAATGACCCGAAGAGGTGGCAACACCGCTGGGATCGGAAACGTTGGTCGTATTTAGTGATGCTGTATATGTGGGACTAGAAAGTTTGCGTAATGTTTCGGGATTGAAGATGAGTATCGTTCATACAACATTTATAAGAAAAAAAAATCTTTTTCCCTCTGAGGCTGCCTAAAGCAGCTTATTTCTCACTTATATACTCGTTATATACTTTCGGATCATGTGGGTCTTAGGTCGCCTTAAGTACGTACCGGGATTCGAAGCGTCTGTTAGACAAATATATATATATAGATTTGTTCGACCGCACATACAGACCCAAATCGACATACTTTACCGATTATACAGTCCAAAAGTGACGTTTTCAGACCCGACTCCGGGTCTGGTAACGTTTACCTATAGAATTGTACTCAGGGACGTTAGGGGATGCCAGGGGTAAATTTTCAGATGGGTCTGAAAAAGCGGTGATACATCATATTATATACAGAAAAGCTTCAGAGTTTGGCCAGTGCGAGGGCGCTTCTGCTCACATTAGCTCGCTGTATATAATTCGTATAGTTGATCAACGTCTTGAGACCTTACATCCGGCAACGCTGTAGAGCGAGAGTTTGAAAATAATATATTTCATCCTATCGATATACAAACCCAAAACCAACACATACGAAAACTTATACGAGCCCGGTATAGGTAGTCAACGTCATGAGAATTGTTAATTGTGGATTGTTCAAATAAAACTTCAAATTCAGATACTTCTTCCTTTTGATATACGAACCTGAAAACCACACTTATGAACGCTTATACAAGCCTGGTATATGGAGTCGTCGTTATGGGAGCTGTTTATTTCGAATTCTCAATCATAATTCTGAAGGAGTGTTGAGGACAAATATAATTTCTTCATGGATCATTTTGGAAAAATGAACATAATAAACAGTAACGAAACCATTCTGTAATATTTCGGAGACTAAATCAGACTCCTTCATCAGACACAAAGCGAAAACTTTACCAATTATTGTTTGTTGACACTTATTATGAAATTTGTTACACTGCAAATTACAGTAATAGCTGAAGGACACACGGAGAAATATTCATTGATTTTAATTATCAACAAATATTTCGTGGATACGGGCTGGTCCCCTCATCGCTCAGTGTTCCCTAATGAGGAAAGCGTCATTCAGGGGCAAATACAAATCAGTTTCATGGTTATTAACAATCGTCAGCATAACATAGCCACACTGAATGACAGCTGAAGAAGTTCTAGGAAACATAATCCCAGTTGTTGTGAACAGGTAGGAAGAAAATCTCATCAGCTGCATCTAGGGAAATCCTTAGGAACTCTGACCCTCTGTGATGCGGAAACCATAAGCGATGTTCAGTGATGTTCATGCTTTTGCCATAAGAGGGTCAGGGACTGCAAGGCTGTCTACCTGATTTGGCAATTAACAGCTGTCAAAGCTTTGTGAAACCCATCGTAAGAGTTGGGAATTATATCAATGGATTCTTGTGATAAAACTGCATCATAAAATAATTAAATACAAAAAGTTTTTTACACATCTCATATCGTGAGACCATATTCGGCCAATTCGAAAATTATCGACATTTGGGCCAATTGATAAGCGCTTTGTTCCGAACAACAAAAGCACCACAAATAGCAGAATATGTATGTACAATCCATAGAGATCGACATAATGGATTAGACTAAAGCAAAGATTCTGATGACGGAATACCACTCACATGAAAAGGAAACATAAGGAGTCGACTTGTATTTTGTTGAACAGACAAAACAATTATCCAAATTACTCAATTGGAATTGTCCATATTTGGTAGTTGAATTTGCTGGAGAAATAGTTAGAACATGGAAATTTCTATCTGAACTGACTCTGTGTTACTATGTTTTTGGTGCTTTTGTTATCAATTTGCCAAATGTCTGTAATTTTCGAATTATTGGCTGAAAATGATCTCAGACGTTTTGGTTCGACTCACTGATCAAGAATCCGTGATCAAAATCGCTAGACTTCAAGAGCTAGACTATTGAAAATTTCAGACTAGATTTGGAAGATATCTCGGTTAAAAAAAATAAAAATATTTTTTTTATATCACAAATTTAAAATTGTTTTTTTTATATGCAGTTTTCCCATAAGAATCCACTGATATTATTTAAAACTTAAACTACTACTTTTGGAGATATGATTTTTAAAATTTCAATAATAAATCTTACTTCTATAACATAACATAACATAACATAACATAATTTATTGATCCTGAAAGACACTACAATGTGTATAGGATAGGTCAAAAAGATTATTACAAAAAAAGAAAAAATATATATATGACAAATTCTAAGTTTAAATACCCTAAGCTAATGAGTCAGATAAAAACTCTCCCACCGAGTAGAAACATTTAGACAATAATAAATTTTTAATTTCTTTTTTGAATTTATGTATAATGTTATGTATGTATGTAATGTTAGGTATATGTTTTCACAGAATGCTATAATTACTCGATCGTAGAATTCTCAGGGTTATAATATGATATTATTTTTTTTAAGTGATGTTTTAATGCCCGTGGATAATCCATATGATGATTGAAATATATACTTTGGTAAGTTAATCGAATTGGGTTCAGAATATCTCCAGTAAAAATAAAACCGGACTATTGGCTAGGTTTCAATTGATATAATATAATTTTCAGAGTGGATTTGAGGAATGAATATCTCGGATAAGTTCGTAGTTTCGGAATAATTTTTGGCACTCTTTTTTTATTAAATGACACTTTTTTGAATTTAATTTCTTTCATGATGCAGTTGTATCATAAGAATCCATTGAAATAATTCCCAGCTCTAAGAAACCAATACCTACTTTCGGAGATATGATTTGTCGAAGTTTGAACAAGTGCGCAAAAGCTCCTGCCCACAGGGCTTTTCCACTTTTTGTAACATGCAATTCTATCTTAAGAATGCATTGATATCCAACTCTGAGAAACCAATATTTGGAGATATGATTTGTCAAAGTTTGAATAATAACTCGCTAGTAGTTTGATGAAAGCGCCAAAGTCCCTGTCCACAGAGCTGTCCCACATTTATAGTTGAATATCAATTCAATAAAAGATTTGATCCGAATCATTTTTTGACAAATTTGAAAAAAATCTTCTTCAAAGCATATTATATCTCGCTGTAGTATCATCATATTTTGTCTAAGAAAACTTAATCATTCTCTGATGAAAGCATGTCCACATTTGTTCTCAATTTTTTGGCAACCATCACTTTCTAAAGGCAATTTGATTCTTAGGAATTTTGTAATTTTTATACCATTTTCTCTGCATCTGCACATGCAAGTACGACTGTAATTTCAGAGAAGGACGAGTGCAAAAAGCCCATACTATCATTTCAAGAAGGGAGGTGAATTCATCACTGAATGGTTCCTTTCTGGGTTTTCTCTCTTAAACTCTGAAAAATATCTATGAAATAAAAAATTTCATTATTTTGAAATTGTTTCTGCGTTAGAAACATATATAGATATTTGTAATTCGATTGCAATTACAGAGTCTGATGACATTAAAAGATAACGAAAGGAGTCGCTCTGTATTTTGTTGATCAAAGAAAACAATTTTACAAATTGCTCAAGATGAATAGACCATATTTGGTTGAATAGGTTGAATAAAGAATTCGAACTTGGAAGTTTCTATGTAAAGTGGAACTGTGTTACAATATTTTTCCAAAGACTATCGGCTGTCGGCTTGACAAATTTCAGTATTAGTGTCATCAAATATAATTCTTAAGATCTTCGCTTGGTGTCTGGTGAAGGAATCTGCTTTAGTCTCCGAAACGTTACAGAAAGTTGTTTCATATGTTGTTAGTTATGCTACTGTACATTAGGCAATATTGTTCTATATATGGCTTCTGGCAAATATCTAATCTTTCTAACGCCGAAGTAAATTAAAAAAAAAAAAACATTGTTTATTTTATGGATATTTTTCAGAATCCAAAAAAGAACCATTTAATCCACTTCTAAATTTGGGGAAATATTCAACTATTTTACGCAAACGGTGTACAGAAATGTATAGGTGGATAATGTTGACTGAATAAAAGGCCAATCTTGTTCAGCGTTGAAAGAATCAATCAACATACGCCGTTTTTTGGATAAAATAATATTGCTTCTAAAATGTCAACAAAAGAAATTAATCTGGAATAATAGACTTTTTGTTGAAGACATATCATCTCTTTCATCGTCCCTTATATTCTTCGGTTTCGTAGAGCCTTCATATGTAGCATTCATTCGGATCCATTTAATTTTTATTGCATCTACTCTCATTTGTCTCCCTTATTGATACTTTTCTCGTCACTTCAAATTTACTCTTTTCCTCTTTTCTTCTCTTCTACTTGTTCCAATTCTAACTAATATTCCGTAACTTCATTCTGGACAAGACTCTTTCCCCTCATCAAGCAGCAATAGTACCTTCGCAGTTACAGGGTGTTCCTTAAAGACATGCTAATATTTAAGGTGGTGATTTTTTGACTTATTTTAAGAAAAAACTTCCTATGAACGTATGTCCTAAAAGTTTTAACTTTTGAGATACGTGGTGATAAAATGTTGAAAAAAAAATCAGTTTTCAAATAATAACTGAGATAATATTGCAGACATCTTCATAAAATTTGGTACATGTTTATATGCATCAAGGTGGATTCTGTGATGTACAAAAATTTTCATTTTCTCTACTAAATACTAGGCCACTGCTTTCTTTTCGAATAACAATTACTTTTAAGATCCTAATTCATTTTTGAGCAAATTTGATCCCAGGGTTTTCTTTGACCGACACACGGTCAATTCCTCAAAAATCTGAGGCGGTGTGAAATATTTGTGCATCGACTGAAAGCAAATTGAGAGATCAGATTTGTTCCAAAATGAATGAGAATCCAAAAAGTAAGTTTTCTTGTCATATGCTCTGTTCTTGATTAAAATAATTAAATTAAAATTACTTCATATCGCAGCACAAAATTTTATCATCCTGTATCTCAAAAGTTAAGACTTTTAGGACATACGTTCATAAGAAGTTTTTTCTTAAAATGAGTTGAAGAATCGCCACCTTAAATATTAGCATGTCTTTAAGGAAGACCCTGTATATGCTCTGACATTCTGAAAAAAAATATGTGTTAGTAAAAATTATTGTAGATAATGAATTCTCGCTGATCACTTGGAGAAACATTTTGACAAGTTATTGAGGTAAAGAAAAAACTTGGCTTGGGTTTCACAATGTCAAGAACATAGTATTATAATACTATGTTCTTGACATTGTTCAGTCTTGAACATGGGATAAGCCGGAAACATATATTTATGTCAACAATATGGTATTATATTGTAAAACTTAAGCCAAATGTTTTCAATTGGAAAAGATTGTAATTTTACATCAAATGAAATACTGTACCTATAGAACTCCTAATGGCTCTTATTTACGTACCTGTTGCACTTTTCATCATCAGCTTCCTTCTTGCAGACATTAAAATCACTTCATAACACAACTAAATCAATGTAAACGATTCCAGCTTCGTTTTCGCGCCCTTTCGTATATCGAAATTGGCGCAATTAGTCCCGAAGAGCTGGCAACAGCGCTGGGTTCGAAGACGTTGGCTGAAGATACTTGCGGAGTATATGTGGGATCAGAAAGTCGGCAGAATGATTCGGGATTCGAGAAGTTTGACGAATATACAACTTTTTTGAAAGAAAAAAAATTCTTCCCCTCTCAAGATGCCTAAGGAGTTATATTTTCAATGTACCCATTTTTTGTCTATATACTCCTGAAAACATTTTGGATCATATGGGTCTCAGGTAGCCTTCAGAGTGTACCGGGACTGGATACGTCTATTAGATAAATATATATATATATATATATATATATATATATATATATATTATTATATCTTGAGATTGCTACAATACCCAAGAAAACTTTCACAAGAATATATATATATATATATATATATATATATATATATATATATATATAAATGTTGTTAGGGTTTTCCCGGCAATTATTCGATCTTTTCTTGCCGTAAAAACCATCCTTGGTTTTCAGTGAACATTAAAAAAAAAGAATTGGCCAAATGGGTCCAGGCGTTGTTGAGTTATGCGCTTACCAACAGATTTTGCGATTCATTTTTATATTATAGAAGATAGATTGAAAAATGGCTGATACCGTTGTTAATAAATCAACAGGTCCAGAGCGTTCTGCCAACAGGGTCTCTAAATGGCTTCGTATAAGTATTATACTTATGCATACAGTTCATAAATTGAATTTACAAACTGGGGATTTAATTTATTCGCCGGAAAGCAGGAATATACGCATTTCAGTCATTCTTGGGCGTTATCAGTGTTTCGTAGCACTCAGCTTTCTGTACCCCAGAATATTCAATCTATTTGGCAGGTGTCTGAAGAGAACAATTCCAGCATACAAAGGTGAATGCCGAAATTTTGAAGAATGATGCAAATGGATTACAGAGTGAATTTTCATGTCGAATACCATAATGGAGGTAACATATTTTTTAATTCATGTGAATTTCCCCAAACATAGTATGAACAACCCTTTACAAATATAAGGGAAAACTCGAAAATCTTTTATTAATTAGGATCTGTATAGACGAGTCAAGTAATCGTTTCTGATTAAAAAAACGGCATCGCTTCCTTAGGACTTCCCCCACAAAATATGATTCTAGTTGAGGTCGGCATCTACAAGCAAGTAATATACAGGGTCCTTTGACCCATCAGACAGGGGGTAATAGAGGACCATATGAGGAGTAAGAATTGGGCACTCGAACATCTCTAATGAATACTTGTTGCTGAGATACAGAGAGTCTCCTGAAAATCATAGAATTTTCAAACCCCTATGCGTAAAAAACTGTTGAATCTATTCTGCACAAGAAAACATTCTAGGAGTATTTGCCATCGTATAGGTTTCAATAAGTTTGTAGGGCTTTAATAGGTTTTAAGCTCGTAAATAAATATCTATGAACTTTAAGACTATTTGGTTCAGAACATTTTTTACTTTCCAAGACCACTTGCTCTGATAATGTTGTCTTAAGAATGCTTAATTATGATCTAGAATGTAAATGTCGTAGAACCATGGTTTTAAAGAATGTTTGATTTCATTGAAACTCTTTGGGGGGGGGAGGGGTTAGTGTTATGAGTGAAACTCAAAGTATCTTTGAGAGACCCAATAAAAAAACTTCATAAATTTAATAGATCTCAAGCATAATTACTCTTGCTAAAAGGTTCTCCAAGAACTTAATTCAACCCCTCTATTTCAATTTTAAATAAGTGAATAATTTGTATTAGAATTTCGAGATCATAATGTCGAATATTATAGACTCCTATTTTAAAATGAATAGGGGGAAAACCCTGTGGACAGGAGCTTTGGCGCGCAATCCAAATCTATAGGCAGAGCTGTCAGCCATCCAGGTACTGAACTCGCCCCAAGCTGCTTAGCTCCAGGAAAAAAAATAATATTTCCAAGAATTTAATTCCAACAGTAAAAACAAGCGCTGATATTAATATCGAATGATTGTTTTCAACTAACATACATACATACATTCACTCTTGGTTCGAAAATGAGCGGTGCTGTCTTTGCAGTGGCATAAGGCCCCATTCAAATACATAATTTAAGTGTTGGGTCAAAAACAAGCAGTGCTGCGTGTTTGGTAGCAAAAATCAGTGTGAGATCGTTAAAAAAAAACATATGTAGTATATGCAAGAAAAAATTTCTTCAATAAAATTATCTGTAATCTATAACTTCAAATTTAAAGAAGCAATTCAACTATTTCAATATTCATTTAGGAGAAAAGAGAACATTAAATGTGAAATACAATATAAAAAATATATAGCGGTAAGTATATATACAGTGCGTTTCAAAAAGTACGCACCAAGGGGAAAAATTCTCGCCTGTATATTTTTTTGAAATTTTGGTTTTCGGGAAAGTTGGTGCTCAAGAAATGATGATTTTTGACATATATTTCATTGATCCTGTTACTCTGCAAACCTGTCAAAATTGACATCTTTCTAGAAAAATGACTGAAAGACGTAGAAATCAGAACAATATCAAAAAGTTTCTGGAATAAATGTTGCTCAGAATTTCATTTTATACCAAACTGCCAAATTTCATATTGTAATTCCGAAATTTTTTATATTAATATTTTGATAACAGCACGCTAGAAGGAGCTTTGGGCTTTGCGGAAATTTGAAAAATTATTCGGAATGTAATTCCAATGAAACTGACATTTTACAATTCAAATAAAGTTTATATTAATTCAATATTCCTCATAAATTATGATTAATATCGTGAAAACCGCACATTCTTGGTGCCAACCGAATTATACTTGAGAAATCAAATGCGCAAAGAGCTAATATCTTGCTAATTATTCTAGGAATATAATAAGAAATTAAATTCTTCGATTTGACATCTGAAGAAGAATTCTCCAATCCTCTGAATTCCCTTGTGAATTTATTAACACAAATACCACTAAAAACGCAATACAGACCTCATCTAAAACAAAGATACCTGTGAAAATAATAAAATGAAATCGATTCGACAGGCGCATAGAATTATACACTTGCCTGTCAATTCGATTTCATTTTAACAGGTAACTTTGTTTTAGATGATGTCTGTATTGCGTTTTTAGTGGTATTTAAGTTAATAAATTCACAAGGGATTTCAGAGGATTGGAGAATTCTTTTTGAGTGTTGAAATCGAAGAATTTAATTTCTTATGATGTTCCAAGAATAATTGTTAGCAGATATTAGCTCTTTGCGCAATTAATTTCACTAGTATAATTCGGTTTGCACCAATATTGCGAGGTTTTCACTTATAGTAATCATAATTTATGAGGAACATTGAATTAATATGAACTTTATTTGAATTGTGATAATGTCAGTTTTATTGGAATTACATTCCGAAAAATCTTTCAAATTTCCGCAAAGCCCAAAGGTCCCTCTAGCGTGCTGTCATCAAAATATTAATATCAAAAATTTTCGGAATTTCACTATGAAGTTTGACAGATTGATATAAAATGAAATTCTGAGCAACATTTCTTTCAGAAACTTTTTGATATTGTTCTGATTTGTACGTCCTTTGGTCATTTCTCTAAAAAAGTGTCAATTTTTATAAGTTCGCAGAGTAACAGGATCAATTACATACGGGTGAGTCTTTGACCACTGCATTAATTTTAACCAAAGATTCCTCTCATCAAATGAAACACTTTTTTCATTCAACATTTTTCCAAATTCCGCTCAGGTAAAAAGATACAGGCTGTTGAAATTTTGAAAAAAATCAGTTTTAATTTGGTAGCTTTGACGTCCTTTTTTCGAATAAAATGAATGTTGGCGTAAAGTTTCCTATAACCATGATACTTATTTTCCAAATATCAGTTATTGTCTACTTCTACTGGTTTTCTAGTTATGGACTCGTGCATTCATAAAACTAAACGAAATTAGCATAAAGAAAGCATATAAAGTTTTTCTTGCGTCATTTCATGAATACTCCATCGTTTTAGAACATTATATTATTCATCATCATTTCTGCTTAGACGCACCGTTTTCGAGATATTCTTCATTGAATGTTTTAACATGGAAAACTCCAGAAATTTCACTACTTTTATGGATCCGTCCCTGAGCGTTGGAATCCCGAATCAAGCTATAAACCACGTTACCATTCCTTATTCTCGTCCGCCAACAATGTCATAGATAATTTATATGCGGGAGTGTATTAGCACATTGTGAAATCTTTAAACACTTGTAACTTTTTACCTGAGCCGAATGTGGAAAAATGGTAAATGAAAAAAGTGTTTCATGTGATGAGAGAAAATTGGGTTAAAATTAATGCTGTGGTCAAAGACTCACCCTGTATATGTCAAATATTCATTTCTTGAACACCAACTTCCCCGAATACCAAAATTGCAAAAAACTATACAGGCAAGAAAATTTCCTCTTGGTGCGTACTTTTTGAAACGCACTGTATACAACGCAATGTGGAAGATATTTTCTTCATGAAATTCATCTCTAATCTATAGCTTTCAATATGAAAGAGCTATCAAATAAATGATTGCAAAATTTTTAGTTTTATGTTACAAGGACAAAATCAAATTTGAAATACAGTAAAAAAAAATGGATATCATTAGGTACAACGAAATGTGGAAATATATTCTACGTCAAAATAATTCATTATCTTTGAATATGAAGGAACTAATGACTCATCACAATATTTCCAATATACATTTAGAAGGGCAAAACCAAATGTGAATTATAATATGAAAAATTGGTTCAAGCCCTGTGGACAGGAGCTTTCTGGCGCTCTAGTTCAAACAGACAAATTATATCTCCGAAAGTATTGGTTTCTCAGAGTTGGAAATTATATCTTATGAAAGAACTGCATCATAAAGGAAATTAAATTCAAATAATAGTTTATTTATCAAGATTAAATGAACAATCTGAGAATCAGAACTGCACCATGGAAGAAATCAAATTAAAATAGCTGAAATGAATTTGAATCTTTCTTATAAAACAGGATGAAATGTACGAGTATGAACACAGATCATATAATAACGCTTAGATAGAAAAATTATAGCATTCTGTGAAAACATAGAAGTACGTACGTTTCATTATTAAAATTTAGAAAAATCATATCTCCGAAAGTATCAGCTTGTTGGAGTTAAAAATGATATCAATGGATTTTTATGGTGAAGCTGCATCTAAAATAAAAATTTATTTTGAAATTGGTTACTTAAAAAAAACATTATTTTTTCGTTAATCCGAAACCATCTGGCCTATTTTGCCCAGTAACAAACTCAACAGAGATATTCATCTCCCTAACCTACTCTAGAAAATTTCAACTGCCTAGCTCACTCCGTTCGAGAGTTATTGTAGAATTTTTTTTTTTAATTTTCATAAATTTTTTTTGACACTTTGCGGCAACCTGGTCAATACAAAACTTTACATGCGTATAAAGGTCATGAATCTACAATTTGATGCTAAATTTCAGATAGATCGAGGGATCGGTTTCGGATATTCGGAATATTCATAAAAAATATTTTTACTAAAATCGGCCATAACTCCGAAACCGCTCGATGGATTTCGCCCACGAACTTGTCCGAGATATTTATGCTCCCAACCCACCTTGCAAATTTTAATCCTCTAACTCCTTTCGTTCGAGAGTTATCGTGCCTACGGCCGGACCAGACCGGCCGGATAGAATTGATTTCGACCTCGGATTCATGATCAGTGAGTCGAACCAAATCGTTTGAGACCATTTTCAGCCAAAAATTCGAAAATTACAGACATTTGGGCAAATTGATAAGCACTCTGTTCCGAGGAACTAGAACGCCAAAAAAATTCTTGTCAGTTTCGAGGAAAGAAAAAGATATTCTAAGGGAATGAATATTCAATCAGAATGGCACAAACTCTTTCTACGGTGGAGAGCCATTTGAAAAACGAAATATATATCGATTTTTACTTTCAAAATTGGTTCAAGCACTGACATAAAGTTAGGAGCTTTTGCGCACAATTTATATTGTATACTCACCTCTTTCTGGCACACTTAATCGAATGTAGCATCGATATATACCACTTTTATAATATATAAATATATTTCATACCATTTTAATGGCATACTTCAGTAAAGAGTTAATCGTCTATTCTATTGGAATTGAAATACGAAAAACTTGCGCCTCAAGTAACTCCAGGATACGATATCTACGAAATTCCGCGAAAATTATAATGAGTCGGCATTCTACAAGTAATACCCGAGGTTTAATTGGATCAGATTTGTATATTTTCAGTTATAGAGGAAATAACAAGAAAGTTTGAGATGCGTAAATCTCCAAAACCATTTGACCGATTATGCCAATTAACTAAATTAAATTTCGCATTCGGATGTGCAACCTACCCTGAAAATTGCAAGTCACTATTTCTTTCCATCCTCAAGTTATCGCGAGATCCATAATATTTTTTCGTAATTTTTTGAAATTTTCTAGAGCTACGGTCCTAACAAAATTTCAGACATATCTTTATGTCGATATTCTACAACTAGATATCAAGTTTCAACTCCATCGGGTAGGTATTTTTTGAGTTATCGAGAAAATAATAATGCAGATGGCTATAACTCCGAAAACGTTTGGCCGATTAAGCAAAATAACTAACTCTCCCATTCGGGTGCGCACTCTACCCTGAAAATTTCAAGTCCGCATCTCTTTTCGTTCGAAAGTTATCGAGGGAAAGGTCACCCATCCATCTCGGATCTCCAACAACATATCTCCGATCGTGCTCAAACTTGCTGGGCATAAGAGTTGGGTTTCAAAGGCTCTCGCAAAATTTCAGCTATGTCGGACGAATAGCTTCTGATATATAGAACCTTTCTCAAAGATTTTATTTAAATTTTGTAGTTATACGATCTTCACAAAATAATTCCTATAATTCTCAAAGTAATCGACCGATTTCAATGAAAACTATGTTTAGCCAGGAGCTAGAAAATAATTACAATGTAAAAGGTAGGACCGTTTCTGAGCTTTTGTTTTGATGATCTGATATAAAAAACATCACTCTGCATATGATGCACATCTTTCTCATTAACCTACATATTCGCCAAAAGAAGAAAACATGCAATCCTAAACAATGTATTCAATTAGCAAATATTTTTCTTTCGTGATGACGAAAACGTGTCGGAAATTTCAATGGTCGATCTTCTAATAAATTAACACGTATAATTTTGATCAAACAATTTGTATGTGAATAAAACTCCTAACGATAGAAAAAATGATAGTTACTAATTAATTAATAATTAATTTTCCGAGACGTTTTCGTTATCACGAAAAAACGATTATAAATTGAATACATTGTTTTTGATAGCATTTTCACTCCTCTTCACGAATTAGAAAAACATGAATCAAGCGCAGATAGTGATGATAGATATATAATCATCAAAGATATTATGATCATCAAAATAAAAGCTCAGATAAAGTCTTGTCTTTAACTTTGAAATTATCGTAGTTTCCATTGAAATCGTACGATTATTTCGAGAATTATAGAGATTATTCAGTATTCTAATAGAAATATCGATCTATGTTGTTTCCCAGGTTTATCTACTCTTTATGCCATTCACATTGAATATTATTGCTAACCAAAGCATTTTTTTTATTAACGTTCCCAAATATATTTTTATATGTACATACTGATGTTCTGGTACCTGGACGTGTTCTAGTAAGGTGTTTCTTTCATTTTTGCTCTCGGAATATTATAGAAATCGTGCCTTAACGCGAAAAAACGCTACTTTATTTTTTGCTGACCGAAATCACTTGTTCTCTCCGGTTGAGATTTCCATCAACTGTTATAGTGACAGGAATCTCACACAATTCGAAGTTTTCATGTCGCCACAAGATAGATTGAGTACCAATAATCATAATGATCTGTGTTGTGCCGGGAGAACGATCCCCGCACGCCGCATTTAGGCAGAATGCGGGTACATTTTTTCGGCTCTGACTTGCGTTCCGATATTCCTAAACAGTACTGTGCAGTGAATTATGGTATTATTGAATAGTATATTGTAAAACAAGTTGCAGAATCGACTCCTATTCAAACACGAATGCGAAATTCGAAAACGAGCGACGAAGGAGCGAGGACGTTAGTACTTGAACCATGGTAAATTCGATTGAGATTGTCTAATACAGGACAATGGACAATAGAATATACGCGCTAAAGCTCCTGGCTTCACGTCAGTGCTTGAACCACTTTTTTTTTCGTAATTTTTTTAAAATTTTCTGCCGGTACAGTTCTCACAAAATTTTACACACGTCCTTATGTTTATATTCTACAACTAGTTACCAAGCTTAAAATCAATCGAGTCTATATTTCCTGAGTTATCGAGGAAATAATATTCCAGATGAGTCAACTCAGAAACCGCTGGGCGATTACGGCCAACAGCAAACTTTACTCTCCCATTCAGATGCGCAACCTACCCTGAAAGTGCAAGTTCCTATCTCCTTTCGTTCGAGAGTTATCTAGGCAACGGTCACCTATCTAGCTACTGAACTCACACAAGACTGCTCCAACAATATAGATCCGATCGTCTTCAAACTTGGAACTTGGTAGTAGAGTTAGGTTCTGAGGGCTCTCGCAAAATTTGAGTCATGTCGGATAAATAGTTTCTGATATAAGAATTTTTTCAATAATTTTTAAAAAATTTTCTAGTCATACGATCCTCACGAAATTCCGTGGAACTTTCGTGTTGGCATTCTACAACAACTAACCATGTTTGAATTGGATCGGTACTATACATTTCAAGTTATAGAGGAAATAACAACCAAATTTCAGATAAGTATAACTCCAAAACCGTTTGGCTGATTATGCTTATAAAAATATCAAATGTCGCTTTCAGATGCAGAACCTAACCTGAAAATTGTATTGGGATGAGCCACCTATCCTGAAAATTTCAAGTCGCTAGCTCTTTCCGTTCTCAAGTTACCGTGGCAATGGCCGGACGGTGTATGTTCTGGGGAACATCGCTTTATCACTTTGCCCAAATGTCTGTAACTCGATTTTTTTAACGAAAATGATCTCAAACGATTTGGTTTGACTCCCCGATGAAGAATTTGAGGTTAAATTTGATTCTGTCCGGCCGGCCGTCCGGCCGTTGCCACGATAACTTGATAACGGAAAGAGCTAGCGACTTGAAATTTTCAGGGTAGGTGGCGTATCCCAATACGACAGACAAGTTCGTTAATGGGCATAATCGGCCTGATGGTTTCCGAGGAATCATTTTGTTTTCAACCAATATAAATCCGATCGAATTGAAACTTGGTGAATAAGTGTAGAATATAAAACTAAGCACGTTTGTGAAATTATGTGAGATTTATATAGCTATAAAATTTTAAAGGAATTATTGAAAAACATTATTTATGTCGATTGTGTGGACGCTTTAGTTTATTACATACGTTCATTTTCGGCTCCCAGTTATTGATGCAAATTTACCTGTGTTAAATTGCAAATTAAAATTTGTATGATTTTGCTGTAGTGCCTGGATTGGTGGTTCTCCCAGTTGTCTTAGAATCGACAGGTTTTACAAGCAAGTTTTCTTTTTATTATTATTGGTGCCAAGAAACTTCCTGACTTGTTGTTGATACTTATCATTCTCATCGGTGGCACAGGTGTTGCTGGATGTCGGTTCGTTCTCTGGCGTGCCATACACTACCAGATTCATCTGCTTCAGTCCGAGTGTTAATAAATGGAATATCTGAAACTGATTACTATTCACTTTGTACAATATGCCATTTTGTTACGCCTGTTCTAAAGCATTCCAAAAATCCGATGAAACGATCAACTGCTCTACATGTTCGGGAAGGTTCCACCTGAAATGTGCAAATCTGACTTCTACCGATAAGAAATCGTTGATTGACCTAGGCAAAATATGGTTCTGTACGTATTGCACATCCTCGAGGCGTCTGAGAAGGGCAGATGCGCCGGTGGGCTCACAACCTCAAGCCATGCCCTCAACTTCCGACGATTCCCCTATCACCATGAGGGAGTTCAAACTGCTAATGGAGAAAATGGAGCTCTTATCATCGAATGTGGTTTCGATCAGGGATGATATCGTTGGGATCAAGATCTTCCAGGAACAGCTGGCGGCTCAGGTGTCTGGATGCAACGCCCGTCTGGATAAACATGAGGCGGGTTTGGTAGCTCAGGGTGAGACCATCCAAAGGCTAGAGTCTCTACCCTATCTTCTGAGCTATCTCTAACGAAGGAGGAGGTGACCAATTTCCAGAGCATTGCGAGCGGTCTGAAGCATGAAATCATCAGCAACCTGCCGTCACCCACTGCTTCAGTTGATTATCCTGAGATTGTTGATAGAGTGCGGCGATCTGACAACATTATTGCTCGTCACATCCCTGAGAGCCCTGATGGCTCCTCCAATGGCTCCATTGCGAGGCAGGTTATTGATCACATCTTACCCTCATCCTCTCAGTATGTTATTCATCATGCTCGTCTCGGTTCACTCTCTCGTACCCCTAGACTACTGGCCAGCACTTTTACTAGCTCAATTTTTGTCCGTAAGATCTTACAGAATAAAGCCAACCTCTCTTCATCTCCAGCCTTACGAAACATCAAGCTTTCTGACGATATCACCCCCACTGTTTAAAACAAGCCCGAGAAGAGTTAAAGCGTCGGGAGTCGAACGGTGAGGATAACTTAACTATTAAATATGTTAGAGGTGTCCCGAGGGTGGTAGATAGGATGGTGGCTTCATTTTCAAAAAACTGATGTCTTATTCCTTGCAGCAGTGGACGGTCCTCTATACAAACACTTGGTCTTTAAAAAACAAGTTTAGTGAATTATGTGTGAATGTGGATTTGTTGCGTCCAGACATTATTTGCATAACCGAAACATGGTTGCACGCTGGTATACCGGACCAACTATACAATATAATAGGTTTCTCTCTTTTTCGCTGTGACAGTACTCTCAATGTCGGTTATAATGGCGTCTGTGTACATCTGAGTGATAAAATCACTGAATCTTATAATATCAAAGTTTCATCATATAACATTCCACATATCGATAACCTGTTCATCAGTATTTCTTCGCCCGCCTTTTCCATTCTCATTGGCTGCATTTACATACCCCATCCATCCCCATCCGATGAGTTGCTTCTGGATCATATTCATTCTGTATCGGAAACTTGCCCTAATATTTTCATTACGGGAGACTTCAACTTGAGAGAAATAAGATCAATACGTTCTCCTCGATCTCCGAATACTGTTGCTGGGCACTTTGTCAAATTGCTGGACGAATCTGGCCTCCACCAACTGATTGACAAGCCAACCAGAATTGTGTATGGACAAAACCCATCAACCCTTGACCTTGTGCGGACGAGTGATCCCAATCTGGTTTCTGATGTGTAATACTTGAGTCCCCTCGGTCGATCTGATCATGTGATGATTAAGTCTACACTTCAGTTTACTACGCTTCCCGCACTCGGCACCTCTAAGAAGATGATCTCTATAACTGATTATGATTCCCTTAACTACCATTTTTGGCGCTCTAGTTCCTCGGAACTGAGTGCTTATCAATTTGCCCAAATGTCTGTAATTTTCGAATATTTCGATGAAAATGGTCTTAAACGATTTGGTTTGACTCACTGATCAAGAATCCGTGGTCGAAATTCATTCTGTCCGGCTGGACTACCGTGTTCATCGCAACTGCTCAAATACCCTCAGCTCAAAAATCAAGAACTCAAGGAAGTTGTTTCATGAATCATTTGCTCAACCCAATAACCAAAAGAAATTCTATAAATATATTCGGAACACTCTCAGTTCTAAGGTGTCAATTCCTCGTGTCAGAGATGAATCAGGTGATCTGTGTACTGGTGGAACAGATTGCGCTAAAGTTTTCGATAATGTTCTTTCCAACTCCTTTTCTGCGGAGCCGAGTGGCCCATTGCCCCACATTACTTCTCACCGTGTTGTCAACTCACTCGAATCTATTGATGTCAACGAAGAAGAAATATTGAAACTTTTAGCCGAGTTGGATCCATCTTCCACCCCTGGCTTGGACGGTATCACTGCTGGATTACTGAAAAGGTGCTCCACATCTCTCTCGTCGCCGATTACTGACATAATAAGATTGTCTCTCAGCTCCTGTCAATTACCATCTGCTTGGAAAATATCTACGATTACTCCGGTAAAAAAGAAGGGGGACAAACTATGCCCAAGTAACTACCGTCCCATAAGCCTCCTTCCTATCATTTCCAAGATTGCTGAGAGAGTTGTGTGTAACAGGTTGCTCCATTTCCAGCGCGAGAACGATCTAATCCCTGAGTGGCAGCACGGTTTCCTACCGGGACGTTCAGTCATCACGTGTCTACTGCAATGCCTTCAGCACTGGACCAAGTCTCTTGACTGTGGGATACCTGTCGATGTCATCTATTTGGACTTTTCCCGAGCCTTCGACCGTGTCCCTTTTAATCGTTTGCTCCATAAACTCGAACATTTTGGCATTAGAGGCAGTTTACTGGCTTGGCTTCATTCATTCATCATTGGTAGGAATTTTTTGGTCAGAGTGGGCGATTCTTTTTCAGATTTCAGAGCAGTTGTTAGTGGTGTCCCCCAGGGCTCAGATTTGGTACCACTTCTTTTCCTGATTTACGTTTCGGATCTCCCAAGCTCACTCTCAGCCATTTGTTCACAATATGCCGACGATATTAAATTATTTTACGATGCTCGCTTCCCTGATGTTCTTCGGGGTGACCTGGTGCGGTTGGATCAGTGGTGCCGCCAGTACTCCTCCCTCTAAACGTGGAAAAATGCAAGGTTCTCCATCTTGGCAAAAATAATCCGAGGCACCAATATCTTGCCGTTGGCAGTGTTCTGGAGTCATGCACGGAGCATAATGACCTTGGCGTCATCATTACAGAGGATCTTTCCTGGTCTGCTCATGTGGGTAATTTAGCCTCTAGAGCTAGTAAGATCATGTATTTGATACGGAGAGCCTTCCCTGGGTGTTCGGTTGTTACTTGCAGGCAGCTTTATGTAACTTACATCCGTCCAATTCTCGAATACGCTGGGCCCGCGTGATTTCCTATCAACCTATCCTATCAACAGCGTTTGGAGCGAATACAGCGCTCTGCAACCAGGATTCCTTTTGGGCGAGTTCGTCCATCGTAGGAGAGACTCCAAGTGTTCCGGTTGAGCTGCTTTCATGATCGTCGTGCGCGGAGACCTAATTGTGACATATCGTATCTTGAACCATTTTATTGGTGGTAATCTCGAGGAAATTTTCACGATGAACAACAGTCATCTTCGTGGCCACCGATATAAGTTGTACCATGAGGTGTATCGAATCCGTGCAGTACCCGAACAGGGTATTTGGCAGGTGGAACTCGTTACCGGAGAGTGTCGTGGGTGCCGGGAGTGTGAATACTTTCAAAAATAGACTAGACTCCATATTTCCTTAGAAAGCTTTTTTTATTCTCTTTTGTCTTCTGAAGTGTCCTTTTTATTTTTCCTGTATGAGATTCATAGGCCATTGGGCATCATCTCAATATCTGTACATAATAATAATAATAATAACTTTCTGTTTTTACATACTATGAGAATGTCCATTTTGACCAGTTTTGTTACTACAGTTGGTACTTTGTTTCTGGTGTAGGTGACATTGACAGATGAATTGTCACTTTGTCCTGATTTAGATTTTAGACTGTAATTGTGCCTGTCACACATTTAATTTTATCTATACATTAAGGATAATTATCCAATTTTAACTAATTTATTCAATTTGCTATAGCTATTTTAATATGTTTTTGACTGTTTTGTTCACCACCCTGATGTTTTGTAGACTTGTTTTGATGTCTCTGTAAGAGTAGTTTTTGAAGGTAAGGTTAAGTAGATATCTATTAGAAAGTGTGTTCATCATCTTTTAATAATTGTAGCCTTGAGAAAGAGACAGTGTTGTCTTGAAACGTTGGCTGAAAGAAGCTGTAGAAGAGAATAAAATATATAGTCTGATTCCTGATAACTGTTTTATTCAACTCATTAAAATGGATGATAATCTTGATCAGAATAATAATAATGTCACGATAACGATAACGAGAACGGAAAGAGATAGCAATTCGAAATTTTCAGGTTAGGTTCTGCATCTGAATGCGACATTTGATTTTGTATATTGTGTATTTCGCTGTCGAATCACCAATATGAGAGCACATTTTTCTAGCGTTTTTTCAGAAATAAATATTAATTTTTCTTTTTTTTGCCACATAGAAAACGGTTGAACCGCGGGCATATTTGGACTTGCGCCCGTACGATCCATAGATTAGAGATTACTCTAATCTATGGTTCGATCCATGAGGAGAACCGAAACTGTTTGTGTACGACAAAGATCCATATGGACAGGCAGATGCTGCTTTGAAATTTTGGGAGGAGAGGCTTAGGGAGCCTGAAGTTCGTGTTATGGGTTCAAGCAAGGCCAGAATCTATCTCGAAATATGTGTTTAAAAGGAAGCAGCATAATAGCAATGCTCCAACATTTTAAATCTTGACTTCGTCAGCTGACGGTCTTTCCACCGCTACACAAGCAGCGGATTGTTGTTTTCAAGCTATTAATTATTTGAAGAATCACGTAGTTCAATTTCATTCGGCGTAATATGACTTTATTTTAGGATAAATTTGTACAAGTTCATGCGAGCAGCTGACGCATAATCCCCCCTCTACGATGCAGCTTACGATTTTTTTGTTGCTCAGTATGACGTCAATTATTTATAAGAAAAGTTTCAACCATCGTATTGTTACATAATTTTTTTTTTACCTCTTTCGGAACCTCCCACACCCGCACCCACTTCTACTTGAGTAGCTGACGATCGGTTGACTTGTTAGTCATATAAGATCAACTGTCAATGTTAATATCAGTCGGCTTACTATGACTTTTGTATTTGCAACGCTACCTCCCGGACTATGGTCGTATAGTGCAAGTATCCCCAAATTCAAATAGGTTAGGTTATTAGAGTTTCTTCAGTACTAATCAATATCAAATCAGTAAAATGGTTATTCCTGAATACTGAATTCAATGAGACTTGGTTAATTTCGGCCATCGTTTTACTCACCGATAAAAGACGTAAAATTTCAAATGACTCCAATATGAAAATAATAGGTTATATTGTTCCTTCACTATTATTACTGCTTGAACGTTCTGAAAATCAACAACAATTTAAGATTTCTGTCTCTGAAAAGCGTTCCGATATTGCTTACTATGGCCAGTAATGCCTGCAATTTCGGAATGCAAGGTGAAACGTGATACACTTTGTTTGTTGCTTTCTTGGCATGCATCGAACGTACTTGAGATTTGCGTAATATACCTGATACTTACAATTCTCTGAAAAAATCCAGTGTGGGTCAGATTCCATAGATGCTGAAAAAATCCAAAACTTTTTTAACTGAAAGAAAAATATAATATCAGCAATGAGAAAATTCATCTTCTATATGCCTCAACAAAACTTTCTATTCCTCACAGTTCATCTTGTTTTACCACGATTCAGTGAATAATGGTTATATGATTTAGAATAATACGGTTTTACAACAAGTATTGAAGTGATTAGACTATAATTGTACTTATAGTTTTACAACTATGTATTATTAATTTATTTGTCTATAGTTTTTAACTCTTTCACTTGTTTCAGTTATGTTCTCAGTAACTCATTTTCATCACCTTGCTAACCTTATATAACCGTCTTCGTAAGACCGTTTCACTTCCTTAGTAAATTTTTATATTGCTGGTTTCGAAACTCTGTATCACTACCATAGTAAACTTTAATAACTAGTTTTGTATATTCGTATTACTACTACTATCTTATTAATCTGGTATAACTCCACTTGTAACTTTATTTCACAACCATAGTAATATTGTATACCTTAATGTTACTGCCCTATTGTAGGTACCTATTTTTCCGCTCTTTTAATCTTATCGGCCTATATCAGCATCACTTGCCATTATATTGATTTTTTAACCGCCATACAACAGACTGAGCTGATGTGATAGAAAACAATGAACAATTTAATACTATGTCTTTACATTAAATTTCTGATTTATTACTGAAGGCATAGTAATAAATTGGTCAAATTTTTCTGCTATGTTGACCCTGTCAGTTATTATTTATTGATTTATTAATTAAATGAATTAACCAAAGTGCAGACATTGACAGAAGCAGTTAGATGATATCAATCATATTATAAATAGAATAAATTACATAATATATCTAAAAGTTTCTCTAATGAAATATAGAGTAGAAGTTCAAATATACCTGCGAAACATTTCAACTCGTATTTTCAAATCGTGAATTAATCATATTGATTAATAAGCTCAGAAGGAATGACATCAAGGAAACGCTCTTCATTATGCCATATTTTGACTTAGTGGTCTATTCAAATGATCTAAATCGACACAACTAACTCTGGAACTTCATTTAGTTATTTCTGTCCAATTATCCATTACAGAATCTCAATGACCTGTAAATTGTACAATTTCCAGTTATTTTTTTAATTTTCTATGTTGAGCAGTATTTCATTAAGTAATTTCAAAAGAAGAACATAATATTATTGTCTTCTCTATCTAGTGTAAGCATTTTTAGGCGGATAAACAAATAAAAAAATAAAAAAATGAAATGACGTGAAGTCAGTACTCTTTGGCGCGCGTGTTCACGTTGGCTTATTTGAATTGAATGATGAGTACTTCAATCTCAGTGGATAGAGCGAGCCGGAGATCTACCCAGAGGATAGTGGACACGATTCACTGTCGGTTAAAAAATTAAGAGTGCTGTATCTAAGCTGCCATCAATATCAATATATCTCAGTAACGCTAGACTTTTGTATCATGGTTCACTGGACTCAAATCGTTTCAAATGATGTCTAGTATAACCCCGTTAAAGGATCACGTCGACGAATTACCAAACACCCTGTATATAAACATATAATAACTCAGAAATATTGAAACTGATCCAGTTCAAACATAATTAGTTGTAGAATGTTAACGCCCGAGTTTTTGAGAAATTTCATGAGGATCATGTCACTAAAAGAAATTTAAAGAAATTATTGGAAATCATTGAAAAAAATTATATATCACCCAAACTATCCTATCTTTGCAGTCAAGTTTCAAGTTTGAACACGATCAGATCTATATTGTTGGAATATGAGCAGCCTTGTGTGAGTTCAGTAGCTGAATGGGTGCTTGCTGCCACGAACTTTCGAGCGGAAAGAGGTAGCAAGTGTACGCATGCGAATGGAACAGTCAAGTTCGGTGTTGGACATAATCAGCCCAACGCTTTTGGAGTTATACCCATCTGGAATATTATTTTCTCGATAACTCAAAAAATACAGATCAAATCGAATTGAAACTTGGTAGGTAGTTGTGGAATGCTGACATAAAAACGTATGCTAAATTTTGTCAGGATCGTATTACACGAAACTCGAGAACTAAAGAACGGAAAGAGATAGGGACATGTAATTTCCAGGGTAGGTTGCGCATCAGAAGGCGACATTTAAGTTAGTTAATAGGCATAATCGGCATGTTGAATGCTGACATGCTAATTTTCGCGGAATTTTGTGAATATCATATCCTAAAATTACTTGAGACGTAAGTGTTTTCCTATATTATTAGATATTTAACGGATTTCAATTCTGATAGAATAAATATGTCAGAATTAAAGATTCTGTGATCTTAGGCGATTCTCTCATTACTCAAGTAAGTATTTCATTAGAATGGTACGACATGTATTAATATCTTATAAGAGTTGAGAAAACGGTCAATATCAAAGTGTCCAATAGAGGTGAATAGACAATAGAACATGCGCACCAAAGCCCCTGACTTCATGTCAGGGCTAAAACCAATTTTTTGAAATACTATCAAGAATTTTATGTTCATCTTCGAACATTTAAATGAAAAAAAAATATACCATTGAGATTAATTATTCGCAAAAATCTGTTATGAATTCCTCGTTCAATTTGTGACAACAAATCTCTTTTGCCTTTCTTCTTATGAGGCGCCGTTTTTATGCAAGAATATTAAGAGAGACTCTCCATAATGAACATACCTACTTTCGTGGACCGGAGGACTCGTGGTGACCTCATCACCGCTTATCGGGCTATGAATGGTCTTTTTGGAGTAAGCCTGTATGACCTGTTCACGTTGAACTCAGACCGTTGTTTGCGAGGCCATGCTTTCAAGCTCCGCAGGGAGAACTTCAAGTCAGTGCAAAGGCAGAACTTTTTATCTAATCGGATATTCGGAGTGTGGAACGCGTTGCATCCTGTGGTGGTTGACTCAGTGTCGGTGAACTCATTTAAAAACAATTATGACAGATGGTGTTTGAGTGGAAGGAATCTTTTTGTTTAATTTTTTTCCGATAATCTGTTTTTTTCGCTCTTCAAGCAGTCCTGTGCGACATTTTTTTTGGATTTTTGTATTTTTTCCAGGAGTTTATAGGCCTAGCCTCAACTCTAATCACTGTTTTAATAATAATAATAATAATAATTAAACATCTTAGCGGGTATTTTTCATTTTTTTAATAATTAGTCGATATTTTTACCAATCATTATCAAGAACTATCTAATACAATAACATTAGACAAGAACTATAATAGAAAATAACACTAATAAATAAATAGGCGCAAAACTACAACAAATGTTCAAAATGACCTCTCTCAGACTTGATAGAAGATTCAACTCTTCGCCTCATTGATTGTCGTATTCGCGAAAATATTCCGGTATATTTGTTATTGTCTAACATCCGGCTATAATTCGGTTACTCCGGTCTACAACATTTTCGACTGGAATGGAATGAACTAATAACTTAAGAAAGCCCCAAATGCAAAAATCTTGTAGATTTAAATACGGTGATTGTGCAGACCAATGTTCCGTCCCTCTCCTACCTATCTAAGGATTTGGATATACGGTATCTGAGTGATTACGTACGTTAATGCTTGAATGAGCTGGTGCGACACGTTTAAAGTAATTGCTGTACTTCAAGAATTTTAAAAATAAGGTGAAATTGCTTACATTCAATATGATGACCATTTTTCGAGTAGGTACTTGTTTCAGGTGCAATTAACTCCAGAACTGCTTCTTCTAGTTGCACAGTTCATCCTTACCGAGGCACCCCCGTTTGTTTCTTACAAGTACCATTTTCGCGCAAACGTTCGCGAAGACGAGCAAATATTTTGTGATGGGGTACTCTAGGTCATGAATATAACTCAGCATACAATCGTCTAGCTCAAGATGCATATAATAAAAAGGTGTCGACGCTGGAGTCGATTTCGAAGATTCTGACAAGCGAATGAATGAAAACTGACAAGCGACAAAGTTCACTTTCTACCGTTGCTAGTTCGTAAATCCAAATTAAAAGAATATAATGAAGCAGTTTATTGAAAAATCAATTCACTTTTTGATTAATCAGACATCTGTTCGGACATTATATTATGTAAACCCCATTTGTTTGGAACAGAAATTTCATCTTGCCAATACATAATGAGGTCAAATAAGGGATTTATCATCAGTAAATGAGTTTCTTTGAAATATTTTGAATGGAACTGTAAATAAAGAAATCTGTGAAATCATTATTTTTCCATTACAAAAGATCACATCTAATGTCATTAGAATATAAGCACGCACGCACGGGTTTATCCTTCTGTGGATGCTATACATTTGTTTGTTAATACATTTTGTGTTAAATTTGTCATTGTCAACTATTATTTAAACAATTAAATATTATTATTATTATTATTATTATTATTATTATTATTATTATTATTTAATTTATGTATTTTGAAAAACATTGAATAATACAGCATTTTCTGTAATACCTCTACATCATATCTTTCGATATCATATTATTATACAAATGTATTAATTACCTTTATCATTTAAGGCTCATTTAAACTGAACGTTGTACTTATTATTTTCGATGTATAATTTGAAACTTCATCAAAACAGCATTTTTTCAGTCACCCAATACCCCTTGACAACTTTTTATGTTCTCATCAATTAGGTTGCAAAATATATTTGATTCGATAGCTCTTATTCAGAACTAAGTATACTGATGAAATATCGAAATATTATGCATTAAATTGATAAACTAACCAAATAGAGGTTAGTGTACTACGTTTCAATCTTTTATTCAATATATATTCGCTAGAAAAATATTTTGAACAAACAAATGTTCTAATTTTCAATACCCTACCTCTACCCCAAGCTAGTTGCCATTCTTGTCGTGTAACAATATCCTTGAAACAAATAATATTATAGTATAAGAGCGCCAAGAAGAATATTTTCTACCTACCACTGCAGTGGTAGGTAGAAAATATAACCACATATTATATGATTCAAAGTTTATTATGTGACGAATACCTAATTTACTATATAACTATCCCAGAAATTCCAAGTGGTACAGGGAGTGAAGCTTCCAAAAACGGTCTAAACTGATCACTTATTTAACATATAGTCTTGGAGGAAAAAGAAATAGTACCGTAGGTCCCTGACCGCTGCATCGTTTAGCCTGATAGGATAGTTATCGCAACAATACTTAGGGTTCTAAGTAATGTACACATACTCAAATATAAACTAGTTATTTCAGATCTGAAACATACAGAGAAAAGCATACATAAAATATAGCTGGGTACTACTGCATTCCCGATGTAATATACTGTTTCTTCAATGTACTTAGATAGTGAAACAGTAAGCAAATGACACTTTCTGGGGTCCTTCTTGGCTCTATTCAGGTGGTTATAGTCTCTCCAAGTGGAAATGCTCCCATGATTCTCTGATCGGTGTTTTCTCTCTAAAATATGCGTAGAGGGATAGGCATTCAGGTGTATGGGTCCCTACTACGCCCCACGTGGTAACGACGTTAACCTTCTAGATGCAAGAAAAAATATCCAAGTAATCATTCAAATATATCTATAAAATAAAAAAATCGGTGTAAGCACTTGCGTGAAGTCGGGAGCATTTGCGCGTATGTTCCATTGTCCATTCTCCTTAATTGGACATTTACTATGGTACATTCGATTAAGAGTGTCCATCACAGGAGAATGGACAATAGAAAATTCGCGTAAAAGCTCCTGACTTCACCTCTGTGCTTGAGCAAATTTTGTTTTCATAATTTTTTTAAAATTTTCTAGGGCTACTGTTCTCACAAAATTGTACACACGTCTTCATGTCGATATTCTACAACCAGATACCAAGCTTCAATTCGATCGAATCTATATTTTTTGAGCTATCTAGGAAATAATATTCCAACTGGGTATAATTCCGTCGATATTCTACAACCAGATACCAAGCTTCAATTCGATCGAGTCTATATTTTTTGAGCTATCTAGGAAATAATATTCCAAGTGGGTGTAATTCCGAAACCGTTAGACTGATTATGCTCATAGGCGAACTCAACCCTCCCATTCGGATGCGCAACCTATCCTGAAAATTGCAAGTCCCTATCTCGTTACGTTCGATAGTTATCGAGGCACCGGTCACCCGTCCAGCTACTGATCTCACACAAGCCAGCTCAGATCTCTAGCAATATAAATCCGATGGTGTTCAAACTTGGAACTTTGCAGGTTAGTTGCAGTGTTAGGTTCTGAAGGTTCTCGAAATTTAAGCGATAGCGGACGAATAGTTTCTGATATATGAAATTTTCCAATGATTTTCAATGATATTTTGAAATTATTGTATTGATACTAACCTCATGAAATTTCGCAAGAATTTTCACGTTGGCATTCTATAACTAATAACTATGTTTGAATTGGATCGGTTTTGTATTTTTCGATTTATTGAGGAAATAATTACCAAATTTCAGATGGGTATAACTCCCAACGGTTTAGACGATTATGCCTGTAAAAGAAACCAAATTCAGATCCACAACCTAACTTGAAAATTTCAAGTAGCTATCTCGTTCCGTTCTCAGGTTATGTGACATAAATAATATGTTTTAATAATTTTTTCAATATTTTCTAGTCATACGATTATCATAAAATTTCACAAAGATCCTTAGGTTTGTATTCTACAACTATACTACTACTAATTCGATCGGATTATTATTGGTTGAAAACAAAATTATTACTAGGAAACCCTTGGGCCAATTATGCCCATTAACAATTTTGTCCGTCGCATTAGGATGCGTCACCTACCCTGAAAATTTCGAGTCGCTACCTCTTTCCATTCTCAAGGTATCGTGGCAACGGCTGACCGGCCAGCCAGAGAGAATCGAAATTGACCTCGAATTCGTTATCAGAAAGTTGAACCAAATCATTTTTGGCAAAAACTTCCAAAATTATAGACATCTGAGCAAAATGATAACGCGATGTTCCCCAGAACATGCGCGCAAAAGAAATATTATTTTCTGAGTTGCTTCTACGGTAGAAACACAAGATTTTTGTCAGAAGCAACGTATAGAACAATGATACGTGACAAACAATAACGATAAAACAACTATTTCGTAACATTTCGGAGTCTAGATAAATATAATATAAATAGTTGTTTTAACGTTGATGTCGTTTCGTTATTGTTTGTCGAGGTCTGATCACATCCGAGATTCGAAGTTGGCAGAAAAAATCACACCGAGAACTGATGATATTTTAAAAAGTTTAGTAAATAAATCACCAAATGCAGTCGTTTTCTGAGGGAATTGGAGTTTCCCAGTACATGTCACCATCGATATAGAGTCCCAGGAATTGTGTTGACGTGTGTAAATCTATCTCTTTGTCCCCCATAGTTATTTCATAGGGTGTTATCAAATTTCATTCTTTTTTTGGTCGGTAGAATATTACCTCATTTTTTTGAGTGCGTGTTCTACCTGGAACAGCATGCTACCATTTTGCCGAGATGTCTGTATTTTTCGATATTTTTGTCTAAAATGGTCTCAAATGATTGTATTCGACTGACTGATGAATAATCCGGGGTCAAATCCAACTCTGTCCGCCCGTCCGGCCGTAAGCACGATACCTCTCGAACGAAATGAGTTAGAGAGTTGAAATTTGCTGGTTAGGTTTGGAACTTAATATCTCTGTGATGTTAATTAATGGGCGTAATCCACCGAGTGGCTTCGGATTTATGACCACTCACGCCACCTATGAGACATAACGAGGACGCGTCTGATTTTGATATCGCCAAATCAACGGAATCCCCTTCGAGTAAATTTGATTTGCGAACTCTATGCATAAGTATAAATATTATAAAAACCTATTTCGTCACTCTTTTGACAGAACGTTCTGAACTTGTTGATTCATTACCAACGTTAAAAGACATTTATCAATATAATTTTGAAAACCCCAAGAGGCGTTCATGGCTATCGGAAGATAATGTCTGAGTCCTGTAGTTGTCTTTTTGCGCGTATGTTCTGGGGAACATAGCGTTATAGTTTTGCCCAAATGTCTGTAACTTTCGAATTTTTTGACGAAAATGGTCTCAAACGATTTAGTTCGACTCCCCAATGAAGAATTCGAGGTCAAATTTGATTCTGTCCGGCCGGCCGTCCGGCCTTAGCCACGATAACTTGAGAACGAAAAGAGCTAGCGACTTGCAATTTTCAGGGTAAATGGCGCATCACAATACGACGGAAGAATTCGTTAATGGGCATAATCGGCCCAGTGGTTTCCGAGTAATAATTTTGTTTTCAACCAATATAAATCCGATCAAATTGAAACTTGGTGAGTAGTTGAAGAATATGAACCTAAGCACGTTTGTGAAATTTTGTGCGAATCGTATGGCTACAAAATTTAAAAAAAATTATTAAAAAATATATTTGTTGTCACGATAACTTGAGAACGGAAAGAGATAGCGGCTTGAAGTTTCCAGGTTAGGATGTGCACCAGAATGCGACATTTCAGTTCGTTTTTGGGCATAATCGGTCAAACGGTTTCCGAGTTGTACCCACCTGGAATATTATTTCCTTGATAACTCAAGAAATAAATATTCGATCGAATTGAAGCTTGGTAACTAGTAGTAGAAAATCATCATAAAGACGTGTTTAAAATTTTGTAAGAACCGTACCCTAGAAAATTTGAAAAAAATGACGAAAAAAAAAATTTTAAGAACCACACCCCTAGAAAATTTCAAAAAAATCACGGAAAAAAAATTGGTTCAAGCACTGACGTGAAGTCAGAAGCTTTTGCCCGTATGTTCTATTGTCCATTCTTCTGTATTGGACACCCTTAATCGAATTTACCAAAGCTTTTGACTTCACGTCAGTGCTTGAACCACTTTTTTTCTGATTAATATTGTGCGAATGGGGGCATATGTTTTCACGGTTCAAATTTCAACAGGGTGGAAGGTCGAGTTTCCAGTTTTGTCTCATAGATTGTGTGATCCTCCTACTGCAGCTATGAAAAGCTTAACGCAGCACAGTTTAGTTTAATTTGTCGAGAGCTACACTACACTGATGGAGGCCTAGAACTCTGAAACGGGTCAGTTCTTCCCTTCTCTCAATCAATGAAATCCCCTAGCATTTAATTTGATTTGTGAACTCTGTGCATAAGTATAAAAATTATTCCAACCGATTTGGAGACCCTACTGGCAAAACATTCTGAACTTGTTGATCTGTTAACAAAGGTATAAAACATTTTTCAATATTAATGTTATCGAATTTCATTGTAGAATGCTCACTTTTAATGTGTATTTGGAATGAAAAAATATCCGATAAGAGTAAAGAATTAAATTTATTCCAGATGGCAACATTAAAATGGAAGGATTGAAATCGAACCAGTATAAGAGATATGGTAGTTTTTATCTCCGTTTAGGAGCGATAGGTGAGTCTCAATAGTTTCACATCTTATTAAAATATCAGTTTTTGCGCACTTAGAATATTTGGTTTTTGAGAATCTTGAGTCAAAAATGCTTCCGCACAATTAGGTAAATCATGGTTACCCATAGAGAATTTGAGGATAAATTGAGTTCTATCCATTCGGTGATGAACACGGTGACTCTTGAAAGGAATACCTACAGGAGTTAAAATGATCTTAGTATTATGTCAAGCTCGCATGGTAGAATCTATTGCGTGAATGAGATAAATATCAATTGGGAGCCTGCGATGCAACACATTTGATATTTCGTTTCCTTAATGTTCAAAAAAATTATCTCATTCAAAAGTAAATGAATGTAGTGCGAGATTGCAAAAATTATTTTCGGTGTTTCTCAATCCCATCAAGTTCACTAAAATTTTCGATAATAAAATAAAACCACTGACTACTGAAAATCTCAATGTTTTCAAACCATCAAACTAATGTGGTGAAATCGAAGAGGTTCAAAATTCAAATTTTGATTGAGATTATCCGTGTATAATTATTTCTCGTAATTTTGTATGATATCTGAGGTATTATCAATAAAATATGAGAAGTATATAATATTTGTTCGAAATATCCACTTTATTTTGTCAAATGGTTCATCGACCTCAACTCTAACAAACTAATACTTTCGGAGATATGATTTTGATTATGATGCAGTTTTATCACAAGAATCCGTTGATAGAGAATCCATATATAGAGAACCCATAAATAATTATCAGATATTGAGAGGTAAACACGTACTTGTTGAACTTAATGAAATTGGCAAGAACATCAGTGTCTCCTGGGTCTGGGTTCCTGGTCACTCGGGAATTAATGGAACTGACGAAGCCAACACACTTGCCAAGAAAGGAGCACGAACCCCTTTTATTGGTCCGGAACCGTACTGTGAGGTTGGTAGATACACCTACAAAAGTGAATTTCAGATGAAAGAAAAAACTGAAAGAAGTCTACTCATCACCCCAAAAAGGACACTGCTGTCTTAGGAAGCATATGATGAGATTAGGGCTAGCAGAAACTGATGAGTGCAGATTCTGGGGGAGGAGAATGAAACTCCCGATCACCTTATTACGGAATACCTCGCCATCTCGAACCAACGCAAGGAATGCTTTTGGCAAGAAATCTGCAGGAGCGAAGACGTAGCCTCTTTGAACCCATTCCAGATACTGGAGACGAGTTGTAGATGGTGATGACATCGACAGCTCTGTTGAGGGGCCACAATTGACCTTAGGGTTTCAGTGCCACGTTACCCCCTATAACAATATACAAAATACAACTTTAACGCATTGATTATGAAAAGGGGCCTTATTGAAATATATTTGGTAAACTTTATGTAAACATTGCTCTAATTATTTTATGAAAAAAAATGCTTCAAGCCCTGTGGACAGGAGCTTTCTGGCACTCTTGTTCAAACAGACAAATTATATCTCCGAAAGAATTGGGTTCTCAGAGTTGGGAATTATATCAATGTATTCTTATGATGTGTTCCTATGAACTGCATCATAAAGGAAATTCAATTCAAATAATAGTTTATTTATCAAGATTAAATGAGCAATCTGAGAATGAGAACTGCACCATGGAAGAAACCAAATTAAAATAGCTGAAATGAATTTGACTCTCTCATATAGAACAGGATGAAATTTACGAGTATGAACACAGATCATATAATAAAGCTTAGATAGAATAATTATAGCATTCTGTGAAAACATAGAAGTACGATTGATTATTGAAATTTAGAACTTCATCTTAGCAGAAATTGAATTCAAACATCATAGAAGAATTTAAATTCAACAAGAGTGCCAAAAATTATCAATCCAAAACCAATAGACGAATTCTACCCAACAACGAACTCATCCGAGATATTCATTCCACAATTCTATGATGAACGATAATATATATCTTTCCTCAAATCTACTCCAATACACCAATATTCCAGTTTTGTTTTTAGTGGAGATATTCTGAACTCAATATTATTAACTTACCATTACCATTCCCATCATCATATGGATTAACCTTCGGAATGAAAATATCAACCAACAAAAAGTATGATATTTATTATTATTCTCATATTTATACCATTACTGGAATGAATGACAATGAGACAACGTCAATGTTGACATTACTACAATTCATAGAATAGCCACAGAATAATTCTATCATTGAAATTTTTAAAAATCATATCTATGAAAGTATTAGTTTGTTAGAGTTAAAAGTGATATGAATGGATTCTTATGGTAAAACTGCTTATTGAAAAAAATGTAATTTGGAATTTGTTCTGTAAAAAAAATTTTTTTTTTGTTACTCCGAAACCATCTGTCCGATTCTGCCCAATAACGAACTTAGCCGAGATATTTATCCCCCAAACCTACTCTGAAAATTTCAACTGTCTAGCTCATTCCGTTCGAGAGTTATCGTGCCTACGGCTGGACGGCCGGACAGAATGAATTTCGACCACGGATTCTTGATCAGTGAGTCGAACCAAATCGTTTAAGACCATTTTCATCGAAAAATTCGAAAATTACGGACATTTGGGCAAATTGATAAACACTCAGTTCCGACTAACTAGAGCGCCAACAATTGTGTATGGTATTCCCCCTTCTTCCCTCCTTCGATGTCTGCTCGAAGGGCCCTTGGAGAAAGTTTGCAGGGGGCTACACAATTTGTAGATCCTGAACTGTCCACATTCCAGCAGAAATTGATGATTTTTCCTGCATTACGTGGGTAAAACTGTATGTAAAAGATCCATACTTTCTCGCGATTCAATTCAAATTATTCATCATTATTCGAATTCTGTAGTGCATTTGTCACCAGTCTCACACAACTCGGAGTGAAAAGTGAATTTGTTGGTTTATACAGTGCAATCTAAAGGTGCGTATTCACTTGCAACAGAACACTTCGAACGAACCAAACACACCGCGCGCGCTGCAACAAACATTGTGCGGGCTGTTTGGAGAGTTTGCGGTTTTCGCTGCGTTCCCAGTGCACATCGCATTTACCGACAAACTTCGGAAAATCTTTGGCGCGTTCGGTTCTGTTCTGCGCGACGTATTGACTATACTCCATTCACTTTTATAAAGTCTCCCGGTTGGCCATGAAAATTTGACACATTTCACCATGTATATTTTGAAAATGTTAGGTTATAGTAATTTTCCTGTCAGATAACTTAGCAACGTTGTCCTTTCTACATAGAAGTCGTAGTAATTACGTATTTTCACAATGTGAATTTACTTCGGAAAAATAATGAATTTGAGAAGATATTAGGTGAATTCAATAATTCCACAGTCCTGGTGAGTATAGAAGAAAATTTTTGCTCTGTTGTTACTGGAAATATTTCACGTATATAAACTGGTTGGAAGATTCAATTATGCTATTTTCTTGTATGGAAATCAAGAAACAAGTGTTGGAATTTTATTGAGAAATAATGGATAGAGTAGTCCGTTACTTTGTGATAGTTCATTTGAAAAAGGAATAAAAGTACTTGAATAACCCGGCAGGAAAACTTCTAAACGAACAGACGTACCTATGGAATTCCCCACTTTTCTCAAGAAGACATTTAAATACCTTGTTGTACAACTTGAAATACACCAGTTTCAAAATGTAGTAGTACTACGAAACACGAGTCATTCTTTAACCTTAATAAAACATAATGATAGGAAACTTAGTAATTTCATTCTAGAGTTCAACATGTCAGAATGAAGTTTTCCTATTGCAGATTTTAATGGTATGATTATGTTAAGTTTGAGACTTTTGAGCACAGAACACTAATATACGTTCGACATTTTCAATTTCAAAGCGAAGAGTTCTTTATTATATTCGAAGATAATGATCTGTGATAATATCTAGTCTAAGATTGAAGATTATGTTGACTGTTGAGAGTAGAAATTGGCAACGTCTCGGTGAATTGTTTTGACCTTGACGATATTTCAGCAGTGCCAACCTGCCTCTGCTTCGGTTACAAAAACGTGATAGACCAAAATCATGGCCAACCGGGAGACTTTATAAAAGTGAATGGAGTATAGACAAATTTGTTACAGCGCGCGCGGCGCGTTTGGTTCGTTCGGAGCATTCTGTTGTAAGTGAATACGCAGCATAACAATACCCAGTACAAAAGTAAAAACGATTATCTCATTTGGGGGCAAAAACGTCGAAGTGCTTTGTTATTCTGTGGTGTGCGAGAGATACTTCCACGGAAAATGTGTCAGCCTGAGTAAGCAGGACGTGCTGACAGTAGGCGCGCTAGCCAGAGACGGGCTTTTCTCTTGGATACCGAAAATGACGAGCGGTAGGATGAATGTTCGGTTGGTTCGATGAAAATTCTTGAACAGATTTAAGCGGAACTCAAGACGTTCAATACTAAATATGATAACATATTAGAATCGGTCAATTTTTGTAGTAATCAGATAACTACATTCGAAAAAATTATGAGCGAATTAAGTAAGAGAATGATTATAATAGAGAAGTTGTCGAAGGAGAATGCAGATCTTAAGGTGATGGTTGGAAAATTGACAACCATAATGGAAAATATTGAACAACAGGCACGCCTTAATTCAGGGCATGCCAGATAAATCGAATGAGAATATCCTCCAGATACTGGATCATATTGGACAACATATTCAGTGTACGATCTCGCCCTTCTGATGTCAACACAGCCCATAGAGTAGCTCACTCTCTCCAATCTGAGAAACCCAAATCTATCATCGTCAAACTCCAATCGAAGGCAAAACGGGATGAAATCTTAGCAGCGGTCAAGACAAAAAGACTGAGTTACCCTGACAAGAACCAACCGGGTCTCGTTATTGACAACAATTCAAGGGGCCTCTTTATAATAAATGAACATCATACAACAAACACCAAACTTCTCTTGAAAAAATCCAAAGATAGGTATGTCCAAAATCAAAAACTATAAATACGTTTGGGTGCGAAATGGTAGAGTCCTCGCTAGAAAAAATGATCGGTCCAGAGTTTTGAGAATTGTTACTGAAGGTGACGTCCAAAAGATGACCTGAGTTTGAGTTGTCACTTCCTCTACAACCAAAGGTATATTCATCCTTGTTTTTCAATGAAATTATCAATATTATATCAAAACGTTCGCGGTCTCAGATCTATGATACTTATGATATGTAATATGTTTGACCGAAACATGGTTGAATATCTCTATATTCAGTTCGGAAATAATTTGTGATTCCTTCAACGTTTACCGGAGCGATCGCAAAACAACTCCATCTTCCAAATCAGAGGACGGTGGAGTTCTGATAACTCCATCAACCAACTAAATCTTCCACAGCCGCGCTCAAGATTCCTGGAAGTCAGATGCTGAAGATCTATAGGTGCCCATTACGTCAAAAAACAAAGAAACACATATCGGAAGTGTTTATATACCGCATAACTTTTATGATCAATTTTCAAACTTTTTGATAGACACTGTCTCTTTCAACGAGCTATCGCAATACAATTACTTCACTAATTCTTCTGGTAACACAATTGATCTGGTCTTCGGTAACGCCTTCAGTATACGAGATGTGCACCTGAGCACCTCACCCTTAGTTCTAGAAGACCAAAATTATAATACTTTAGAATTCTCTGTGAGTATCCAGAAATACTTACCACCCTATAATAGCAACAAACATAACTGTTATGATTTTTTTTAAAGTTGATTATGAACTATTGAAATCAGAGTTGTCTGAAATTGATTGCAAAAATTTGTTTCATAATTTGTATAGTGAAGAATCAACTGATATGTTTTATAAAACTAGGTATTTATTATTGAATGGTTTTTTTTTCTGGGTTTTCTCTCCCAAACTCTGAAAAATATCTATAAAATAATAATTAATTAATCTAAATATTTAAATTCCTATTCAAACCATCAACTTAGTGTCAAAAAAGAGGTGTTATTAAAACACTTTACGATAGAGCTAACCTTATTTGTTCTACTCTTGAAATTCGAAATAAAGAAATTGATTTCATCAAAAAATTCCTTGAAGATAATTGATATCCTAGACAATTCATATATACATAAATCATGAATTTATATAGAAGATCAAATAATCAAGTACAACAGAATAATCAACAGAATAATCAACAAGAACAGCAACCCAATATGCTGAATGTGATAAGTTATGTTCGTGGCCTTTCTGAAAAAATCGGAAGAATCGGTTCTAAGTTCAATATAATAACCGTCTTCAAAACACAAAATGATCTCGGGTCTTTATTAACGAAGACAAAACCCATTAATGAAAAACAAAAATAAAAAAACTGTGTATATAATATTCCTTGTATTTGTGGTAAATCATACACAGGAGAAACATCAAGACCACTAGAAGTAAGAAAGTCAGAGCATAAGAATAACTTGAGAAATAGAGATACAGATATCAAAAATAGCACAACATGTATGTACAATACAAGGAGATCACATGATGGATTGGAGTAATACAAGGATTCTGATAACAGAAACTGATTATATTAAAAGGAAACTCAAGGAATCAACTTGTATTTTATTGAACAGAGAATGCAATTTTGCAAATTGCTCAATTGGTATTGAACGAATTTGGCTGAATGTATTGAAAAAGGAGGTGGAACTTGGAAATTTCTTTACAAAGTAAAACTATGTTAGCTATGATTTTCAAATACTGTCAATGTGACAATTCTCGAATCTCCGAATAACAATCAACAAAATAGTTCTGAAGATTTTTTCGTTATGCGTCTGAAGAAGGAGTCTGATATAGACTCCGAAACGTTACGATATAGTTGTTTCTTCGTTGATATTGTTTCGTTGTTATTTGTTAGGCAACATTGTTCAATTGATTGCTTCTGATAAATATCTTGTCTTTCTTACGCAGAAGCAAATCACAAAATAATTAATTATTATTTTATAGATATTTTTCAGAGTTTGGGGGAGAACACCCAGAAAGAAACCATGCAATGATGAATATACCTCTCACAGTATTCTTTAATGTTTACTTAGGTATTTATTCAATAATCGAATCGGTTGTTCCGACAAAATCAAAATTTCACAAGAGATATCCTTCATGGTATTCATATAGTAGGTACGATTAAAGTCATCAGGAAAAAGAGAAGATATCATGGCACAGTAATCATATTAACTACTTAAAATTCAAACTACTGCGCAATCGTTCAAAATTTTTGATTGTAGAAGAATACAAAAATTGTGAAACCAGTATTAACTCCAACCCAAAACATCTATGGCAATTCGTGAAGTCAAGGTAAAACAGCACTGCATCAATTAACACGTTGAGAGTAAATTATAGGATAACTACTTACCCTAATGAAATAAGCACAATATTTTCTGAATATTTTCTCTCGGTTTTCAATCCGAGAAGAATTATTCCAGCTCATAATGCAACACTTCAAGAATCATTTACCAACATACCTTCCTATAATATTCCCTTGAAATCTATTGTTCAAAAACTTCAAAATCTTCTTAAAGGAGCGGAACCAGATGAGCTACCAACAACATTCCTCAAGAACTGTGCTGAATATATCGCACTTTACATAATCTTCAATAAATCCCTCGGAGAGAGTGTATCTCCCAGAGTATGGAAAAAAGCTCATATAATCACGATTTTAAAATCTGGCAACAAACAACTAGTTAAACATTATAGACCAATTTCACTCATAGCAAAAATTTTCGAATCCATTATATTTGATATCCTGATCTTCCACGTTAAAAACATAATTATTATAGAACAACATGGCTTCAAAAAAACACGATCAGTGGACTCAAACTTATTCACTCAGTTTCCTTACGGAAGCTCGTTGGAGTCGGGGTGGATGGCAATCTGCTACATAAATTGGCTTGAATCTTATGTCACTGATCGTCACATCAAGCGGTAAAAGTTGGAAACCACAGATAAGAATATTGCCAAAACACCTCTGGATTGCCTCAATGATCAAATTTAGGTACACTCTTGTGTAATATTTATATTAACATATATCCCAATGCTTTGGATTTGCCAATTTTTAATGTATGTGGATGATCTAAAAATATACCATTCAATTTCTTATATTGGCGACATCACACTAATGCAGCAGGATATCAATAACTTTTATATTTACTGTGAAGTAAATAGTCTGTATCTGAATTTCGAAAAGTGTTTCATATCGTGGTTACCTTGGGATAATATTTGGTAGTCTTTGATAGGCATATCCTTCTGAAATATTCGACCACAAAGAGAATCTCAAAATAGCAAATTTGTAGCGCTGGTATTCGAAACAGTGAATTAGGTGTAGATTTTCAGGAATTTCATCAAATTGTCGATATCTCGAAAACTAAGACAAACTTACTAACAGAAATATTTGTCTATAATCAAATAGCCTATGCTCCCAGCCATACGTAACCTGAGACGTTTTTTTACCTATCTGAAAAATATACCGAAATTGGCATATTTGAATATAAAACCATATTAATTTTTGCGCGTATGTTCTAGGGAACATCGCGTTATCATTTTGCCCAAATGTCTGTAACTCTCGAATTTTTGGACGAAAATGGTCTCAAACGATTTGGTTCGACTCCCCAATGAAGAATTCGAGGTCAAATTTGATTCTGTCCGGCTGGCCGTCCGGCCGTTGCCACCATAACTTGAGAACGGAAAAAGCTGGCGCCTTGAAATTTCCAGGGTAGGTGGCGCATCCCAATACGACGAACAAGTTCGTTAATTGGCATAATCGGTACAATGGTTTCCGAGTGATAATTTTGTTTTCAACCAATATAAATCCGATCGAATTGAAACTTGGTGAGTAGTTGTAGAATATGAACTTAAGCACTTTTGTGAAATTTTGTGCGAATCGTATGGCTAGAAAATTATTAAAAAATATTTTTGTTGTCACGATAACTTGAGAACGGAAAGAGATAGTGGCTTGAAGTTTTCAGGTTAGGATGTGCATCTGAACACGACATTTGAGTTTGTTCAGAAGCATAATCGGCGAAAGGGTTTTAGAGTTATAGCCATCTTAAATTTGTCTGTTTTTTTCTCCTCATTAACTCGAAAAATACTGAACCGATTGAATTGAAACATGGTTATTAGTTGTAGAATGCCAACGCGAAAATTCTTTCAAAATTTCGTGAGGATAGTATTTGTAGAAAATTGTTAAGAAATCATTGAAAATTTAAAAAAATTCTATATATCAGTAACTATTCGTCTGAAATTGCTGAAATTTAACAACAGCCTTTAAAACCCAACTCTACTGCCAAGTTTTACGTTTTAACATGATCGGTTAAATATTGTTGGAGATTCGAGCAGCCTTGTGTGAGTTCAGTAGATGGGTGACCGTTGCCTCGATAACTTTCGAAGAAAAGGAGATAGGGACTTTTCAGGGTAGGTTGTGTATACGAATAGGTGAGTTAAGTTCGTTTTAAGGCATAATCGGTTCAACGGTTTCCGAGATATACCCACCTGAAATATTATTTCCTCGATAACTCAAAAAATGAAGATTCGATCGAATTGAAGCTTGGTAACTATTAGTAGAAAATTAACATTAAGACGTGTTTAAAATTCTGTAAGAACCGTACCCCTAGAAAATTTGAAAAAAATGACGAAACAAAAATATTGTAAGAGCCGTACCCCTAGAAAATTTCAAATAAATTACGAAAAAAAAATTGGTTCAAGCACTGGCGGATAATTATTCAAGGATTCATCTGGAGAAATTCTCGATAACGTTTTAGCGTCGTATACCACCCCTATTTTATCCGTAGCACTATAAGATGAGGAAGATAATTGTCGGTTATCGACACTTCGGATCTTTGGATTTATAGTCATCGGCATGTGTTTTAAGTTAATGTTTTCTGTAGAGAAATTTGAATATTCTGGTTTGAGGGCATTGGTTTTCGAGAGACGTGCATCAGATTATTGCTACTGTTCAACTGAAAGAAGGAAACATGTACAGATCTTTGATATATTAGCGTTGAATGGCAAGGGCAAAATATACCTGCCTCCAGCATCCGTTTCAGTAACAAGTGAAAAATGGTTTCCTGATGTATTTTTTTTTCGGTTACCATACTCGTCCAACTGGTATTTCAACGACTTCAGAAATTCTCAAAACCTTTACTGATTGGATATAGCTCATCGCAAATCCTAGATCAGATATACAAAATCTTACACCTATTTTTGATTCTGCACAGGAAACTTTCCTAGGGACATGTTTAAATATTTGGCACCAAAATGGCTGTTATCTATATAAGAATATTAGAGATGATATTTATAGGTTTTTCTCTGAGAAAGGGAGCCATGCAAATTTCCATCCAAGCTAGCCTTTGTGTAATGCCAATGAATTCTAATCTGTGGAGTTCCTTATCTCTTGTCAATTTTGTCAAATCCCATTCGAGTACTTCATTTGCTAACTATTTGTGAAGTGAACAATTATTATATAGGTATACTAACATTTCAGCTTTTGGCATTGGAAGCATGGTATATTCTGGACTAGAATTTGTTAGATACTTCGAAGCAAAAAACTATGAAAAATGTAACACAAATATTCTTCATGCCATCACACCAGCCGCTAGGACACTTTTGACACTTCTGCAGATGCAGTTCATTTTTTTGAGCAGTAAGGTGAAGTATTATATTATTATTTGGTATCCACTTATAGTATTGCATATCTTGGAAGGTCACATGTATTCATTTGGCTTAGGATTTGGAGTTACGAAAGATTAAAGTACTGGCCAGATTTGGATTGATGCATATGATTGCTACCGACTTATGCGAATGGTTGTACGTTCTAGTGGAAGAGACAAAGCACGAGATGATCCATTTGGCAGGTAATTAAACAAACCTCATATTGTCCACTCTTCGCGTACACAAGACATAAATATTCCAACTATTAGATGAGAAAATTTATTCATTTAATAACAATGCTGTAATTCAAGAACATTGAACATTGATCTATGATAGAGGTGAAAAATAATTGTTGCAAACTTTCTGTTTACTCCTCTGAATAATAGGTGAAACCTTGGATTTACATAACAAACAAATCCCATAGTTTTTTCAGTTTCGGTTGAAAATCGAACATACAAAATCCTGGCAAACGAAATTTCATGGAACTTGCCACAAATATTGAATGTTAAGCCAATCACCATGGTCACGATTAGTGCTCGCAAAGTGAGCCAATCAATTTTTTTCATTATTCCAGATGTATCGTTCAGAAGTGGGTCGATATCAGAAATGCGGTCAAGGCGTCTTCCATCTTATGAGTATCTCCCTCCACTTATTCCGCACCTCATGAGATTGGAAACGCGTCGATCACACCTCCGATCTCACCCCATTTGTGGACGTACTTGTTGTAGATGTTCGTCTATGCCTATTTAGTCTTGTTGTACATGTACAACAAGACCTATGTCATACGCCAAGGGTAGTTCGTCTATTTTATTTCGTATGTATATGTGAAACTGTTTCAAAATACTTAATGTAGATTTTCGTCTATGCCTATTTAGTCTTGTTGTACATGTAAACAAGACCTATGTCATACGCCAAGGGTAGTTCGTCTATTTTATTTCGCATGTATATGTGAAACTGTTTCAAAATGGAAGCATAAATGTGTTCCTTGGGCGTTATCGCTGTCGCAGCACAGCAAGAGCGATCTATAACTTTGTACATATTGTATCCTTTGTACGTGCGATACAAATTCACATCGAAATTAGCTGAAATATGTTTGGCAAGAGCACTACTACTGCAAATATAGCTACACGCGATGCTCGGCGTTTCGTGTGAACATGCACATCATATCTAGCATAGAGACGTCTAGCACAATGCGTCCGGTGCGATACACATTTACTATCAAGCAATATAAATCAATGGAATCATCCAGTGTTAGCACGTGGAACAGAAAGCCTGCACGCAGCCAGAATATCAACGCAACGCAGGCATTGTTTGGTTTTAAAACATGCTTTATATTTCCCGCATTCGTGTGCGATATTCAACACAGAAGAGTTTAATTTTAGCGCATTAACTATCTTATTGATATGGTAATCAAATGTAGTCTCTTTCAGTCTAGTTTACTGGCAAAAATCTTTCTCATCTGCTCACAATTTAATATACAGATGATTAAATTCACCATGTATCGATGTTTATGTAAAGATGATATTAATTTTTATTTTATTTCACGTTTTATTCTCAATTTTCGTAAAAATCTCCGTTTTGATATACTATTTTCCACTAATAAAAAAGAACACGCTGGTATCTGTTGCGTCCCATACTTCACATTTTGGGAACCGCAGATTCACTTTTCTCAACGAAGGAACTCGTTTGCAAAACTTAAATGTTTTGGGTTAACTGCTTTATTTTACTATGTGGGGTCTCACCCTTGAAATTAATACTTTCCACGAATAGATAATTGCAAGTAAAATATCTAGTAAAACTTCAACCCTTGTAGAAGTATTTATGACCTATTTCTTGTGAAATATTGATAAAATGCATACAACAACTAACACATTGCCAGAGCTGTTAGTCTTTTTGTCTAGACTATTCGAAGACCCCTAGTCTGTGAAAGTCATTTATCAGCTTTCGCTGATAGATTATATCCAGACAACTAGTGAAAATTAGTCCAAATGGGGGACAACTTCGAGATTTTGAATTTCTAAGATTAAACACGCTAGAAGTTCACTGATTGTTGCATTCCTACTACGTTTCGTAATCGACAAATGAGAGTATTGTTGTAACATATCGGGGGCGGTTTTAAGATCGAACCCCCAATCATTGTTAATATTTCCCCTTTTTTACCCAAATGAAGGAACCTCCTATATTTCCTTCTATCTGGGCTTTTATATACAATTACACTGTTCAATTTCATTACTATTCTTGATCTGTCGCGAAACAATAACATTGCCTTGTCTTCGTTAGCAACTTAGTAGTCACTTCTTCCCTTTTCATAAAGAAGGAAGATTTTAATTGTATCAATATTGCATTGTACAATACCTCGTACTTGTTATCACATTGTCGGTTACAAGAAAATACATTTTATTGTTGTGTTAAAAGTGCGTTCGAATATTTCACCACTTCCTATCGTCGTAATTGTTATTTTATTACAAGTAACAACTTACGCAGTAATCAACGAGATTACTGCTGGGTGCTTAAAGTTAAGTATACCCCCCTTACTCATCCCCCTGATAAAACAATCAGGGTGTATAATTCTGGTCCTTCGAAATACTTTATATCCTGATAAAAGCATCAGGACTCAACATATGATCCTTCGAAACCATAACATCCTGATAAACTAATCAGGATCCAACATATGGTCCATTCGAGCCAAGGATATTGTCCAGTAAATCTATAACTACATTCCACGATCCAACATTTGGCAACTTGGAGCCAAGGATATCAAATAAATTCTACAAATACATTGAGTTTGGTACTTCCTCGTAAACGGATCCATATCAACCCAGGTACAATGGATCCAGAAGCAGCTCTTGGAGCTCAACAAGTGTGTATGTGCAAAAGTGAAAATCGCTGAAAAAGTGTTAAGTGTCGCGAAATCGAAAAAAGTGCGAAAATTGGTGTTGAGTGCGCCGAAATAATTGTGTCCAGCAATAACAGTAAGTCATCGAACCACCATATATTTTCCATTTATTCGAATTCCTTATTCTTATATTGCTTCTCTAAGTATTTGCAAAATTGAAAATGTCGGCCAGCGAAATTAGAGCATTAAAGGTGATACTCATACAAGCCAAGAGAAAGATCACTTTTTTTGAAAACTTTTTATAAATTTGATGAATCAAAAAGTTTTCTCATCCTGGAAAAACTTTCCAGCGGAATGGATATCGCGCTTGAAAGGGTTGAAAAGGCACAATACGACTTAGAAATACTCGTCGGTCAGTCGGAGGAAATTGAACAATTTTGCATGGAATTCGAGGAAAGGTATTATGAAGCATATGGTAGAACCCATACTTTGTTGTCAGATCTCGTATCAAACAGTATTCAATTATTGTCTCCTCGGACTTCAGATTTGTTTGCAAGCAGGACAATTAGTAGTGCAGCTAGCCCTGCAAGTGATTCAGTATGCATCAATTGCTTGTGTAAAGGTCACCGGACGCCAGAGTGCGCCGCCAAAAAATGTCGTATTTGTGACCAAAGGCACAACACGATTTTACATTTTCACTACTGTCCAAGTACTCCTGAACTTCAGAAAAAATCAGTTGGCAGCGAAACTTCCAAGTCATTGCAACAGTCTAACATGAATTTTCATACTGCCGTTGAAACTAAAACATCAGTAGCCACCACGACAGTCAATATTGTAAACAAAACGGACAAAATAAAAACATGTCGAGCTTTTCTGGAAGCTAGCTCCCAGACACATATCAATAATGAAGAAACCACAATCGAAAGTAACTTTGCGGCTAATACACAAAGCCGTTATGTAATACCTTTACCGTCCGACGGCAATAAATCTAGCATCGGTACCTCTCAACATCTGGTCCTTAAGCGTGCCTATGCATTGAAACAGCCGTCAAAAGGGGACAGTGACCTGAAGGGAAGTTATTCCAATTGTTTGTTAAATTACAATAATAATGTAAAACACATTTCGAAGTGCGAAAAACCTGATTACAGTAACGGCTTCTATTCTCACCCATTCGCATTGCCCACGACTTTGAAAAAATGTATCGTCAAATCCGTATAAACCTGATGACCTCGGTTATCAGAAATTGCTTTTTCGCACCATACCCGGGGATCCTATCGAAGGATATACCCTGGCTACCGTCCCATACGGGACATCATCTGCAGCGGTCCTCGCCATCCAGTCTCCTCAACAATAATTAGGAACGGCGGGGGGCGATTGGCAGCCCTTTTCGTTAACTCTCGATCAGGAGGTCTATTCTCGACCATTCGCAATTTCAACGATCGGTCGCATATGCTATATATTGCTATAGAGATGCGCACGATCGTGCAAATTGCGAATGGTCGAGAATAGATCCCCAGGGCCTCGATTCTCGAGTCCATGCGACTGGATATCGCATGCGCTAGTGACGTCATAACGTATACAATGCCAAAATAGCTATTCTCGAGCTGTCGTATGCGATATTCCGTGCGATAAACCATACGAGTCGTGTGGTTTATCGCATGGATTATCGCATACGACAGCTCGAGAATAGCTATTTTGGCATTGTATACGTTATGACGTCACTAGCGCATGCGATATCCAGTCGCATGGACTCGAGAATCGAGGCCCTGGCCGTAGCGCGTCTCATCGTACGCGAAGGTCGCCTACGTCCCAAGAATCCCGAACAGGTCCGCGCTCGGATCACCCTATATTCTCTGCGGAATCCGTATTGTCCGTTCAATGGTCACAAAACCACTCAAAAAATTGTAAATCGATGTATTCCGTGTTTCCGAGTTAAACCGCGAGCATCTGATCGTGCTACGGTAACTCTGCCGAGTCGACGTTTCACACTTTTTCGTCATCTTCTAAAGGTTGGGACACATCTTTGCGGTCCGTTTTACACAAGGAAAAATCGGTTCAGAAATCGCAACAAAATAAAAGGCTGCGTAGCCCTGTACGTTTACACAGGTACCAAGGCCGTTCATTCAGAGGTGATAAGTGACCTCATTACCGAGGCCTTCATATTTAGTCTCAATCGTATATTTTCCAGAAGAGGAAAATTCGCCGCAATATATTCGGATAATTCATCCAACTGTGTAGCAGCCAAATGCGAGTTAAATAATGTTCACACCTCGTTCACGTCCGATAAGTACAATAAGGAATTACAACCATATTGTGAGGACGAGCAATTCTCTTGGCATTTTATCCCTCCCAAATTACCTGGTTACGACAGGATTTGGGAAATCATGAAATCATTCAAGGATAACCTTTTTCGCATCGTTGACGATACACTACTTACATATGAGCAACCAGCAACATTCACAATCAAAAGAGAAGCAATCAGGAATTCCCATCCCTTATCGGCCCGGTCGTCTGACACCAATGACCTCATTCCTCTGACACCTGGTCCTTTCCTTATAGGTGGTGCTTTGACATTTATTTCCTTGATTGTATATATTGTACATATATCAGCTTTCGTTTCAGTATTATTATGTAAACATTATGTTACCTTATATTTCTAAGTTAAGAACACATTACTCTCATTTGTTTTGAACTTTGATAGTTGAATGCTGGCAGTATGTTGCATCCATGACTTCACATTTTGGGAACCGCAGATTCAATTTTCTCAAGAAGGAACTCGTTTGTAAAACTTAAATGTTTTGGGTTAACTGCTTTATTCTACTATGTGGGGTCTCACCCTTGAAATTAATACTTTCCACGAAAAGATAATTGCAAGTAAAATATCTTGTAAAACTTCAACCCTTGTAGAAGTATTTATGACCTATTTCCTGTGAAATATTGATAAAATGCATACATCAACTAACACATTGCCAGAGCTGTTAGTCTTTTTGTCTAGATTTTTCGAAGACCCCTAGTCTGTGAAAGTCAATTATCAGCTTGCGCTGATAGATTATATCCAGACAACTAGTGAAAATTAGTCCAAATGGGGGACAACTTCGAGATTTTGAATTTCTAAGATTAAACACGCTAGAAGTTCACTGATTGGTGCATTTAGTATGCATTCCTACAACGTTTCGTAATCGACAAATGAGAGTATTGTTGTAACATATCGGGGGCGGTTTTAAGATCGAACCCCCAATCATTGTTAATATTTCCCCCTTTCTGGTCCTTCGAAATACATTATATCCTGATAAAAGTATCAGGACTCAAAATATGATCCTTCGAAACCATAACATCCTGATAAACTAATCAGGATTCAACAGTATCTTCTTTCAGACGTGCGTATCGCACTTCCTTGCAATGCGTGCGTTACTTCGGATCGCACATATTCGCGTTAACGCTGGACATAGCGTAAATCAATGCCTGTACGCTCGACGCAATGTAGAGTTTCAAGCGGGAGGCCCGACGCTCATCCCGTGGTGTGAATTTTACACCCGAGGTCAGCCGGTTTCTCATTGACTGCATTTGAAATCTTCAATTCATCTCGAAGCTGCTTAATTATGGAGTATGGGGCGTAGGGGATATTTTACGGTTCATGTGAAATGGGACTTACTGCGTCCAAAATATGTCATAAGTTACTGTTAGTAAAGCCTAGTAGAGAGTGTGGATGATTGTGTGGTGAGGCGTTAAACGTTGATTTCAAAGCAGTTCTTGTTTTACAGAGTTTGTAGTAGCTCTTGCGCCATGTTTCATCGTATGAAGCCATGATGATAACTATATCATAAGACGTAAGTAGGTAGACATAACTACAAATCGTCTGTTTACTGAGTTCAAACAAACATAACTACCATCATAACCTGCACGCTGCTAGGGAAGTGATATTCTACATAAAAAATAGATTTTTACGTAATGGATTATTTGTTTAGCATGATGATTAATGAATAATCGATAAAAAAAAATCTTTCTTTCATTCAACATAAATGAACAAATAAAAAATATACTAGAAATCCGTAGGCAATGAGCTGAGCAATAGCAGCTTAGGTAAGCGTTTTGATAATATTCGGTTATACTCATACAAGCCAAGAGAAAGATCACTTTTTTTGAAAACTTTTTATAAATTTGATGAATCAAAAAGTTTTCTCATCCTGGAAAAACTTTCCAGCGGAATGGATATCGCGCTTGAAAGGGTTGAAAAGGCACAATACGACTTAGAAATACTCGTCGGTCAGTCGGAGGAAATTGAACAATTTTGCATGGAATTCGAGGAAAGGTATTATGAAGCATATGGTAGAACCCATACTTTGTTGTCAGATCTCGTATCAAACAGTATTCAATTATTGTCTCCTCGGACTTCAGATTTGTTTGCAAGCAGGACAATTAGTAGTGCAGCTAGCCCTGCAAGTGATTCAGTATGCATCAATTGCTTGTGTAAAGGTCACCGGACGCCAGAGTGCGCCGCCAAAAAATGTCGTATTTGTGACCAAAGGCACAACACGATTTTACATTTTCACTACTGTCCAAGTACTCCTGAACTTCAGAAAAAATCAGTTGGCAGCGAAACTTCCAAGTCATTGCAACAGTCTAACATGAATTTTCATACTGCCGTTGAAACTAAAACATCAGTAGCCACCACGACAGTCAATATTGTAAACAAAACGGACAAAATAAAAACATGTCGAGCTTTTCTGGAAGCTAGCTCCCAGACACATATCAATAATGAAGAAACCACAATCGAAAGTAACTTTGCGGCTAATACACAAAGCCGTTATGTAATACCTTTACCGTCCGACGGCAATAAATCTAGCATCGGTACCTCTCAACATCTGGTCCTTAAGCGTGCCTATGCATTGAAACAGCCGTCAAAAGGGGACAGTGACCTGAAGGGAAGTTATTCCAATTGTTTGTTAAATTACAATAATAATGTAAAACACATTTCGAAGTGCGAAAAACCTGATTACAGTAACGGCTTCTATTCTCACCCATTCGCATTGCCCACGACTTTGAAAAAATGTATCGTCAAATCCGTATAAACCTGATGACCTCGGTTATCAGAAATTGCTTTTTCGCACCATACCCGGGGATCCTATCGAAGGATATACCCTGGCTACCGTCCCATACGGGACATCATCTGCAGCGGTCCTCGCCATCCAGTCTCCTCAACAATAATTAGGAACGGCGGGGGGCGATTGGCAGCCCTTTTCGTTAACTCTCGATCAGGAGGTCTATTCTCGACCATTCGCAATTTCAACGATCGGTCGCATATGCTATATATTGCTATAGAGATGCGCACGATCGTGCAAATTGCGAATGGTCGAGAATAGATCCCCTGGCCGTAGCGCGTCTCATCGTACGCGAAGGTCGCCTACGTCCCAAGAATCCCGAACAGGTCCGCGCTCGGATCACCCTATATTCTCTGCGGCATCCGTATTGTCCGTTCAATGGTCACAAAACCACTCAAAAAATTGTAAATCGATGTATTCCGTGTTTCCGAGTTAAACCGCGAGCATCTGATCGTGCTACGGTAACTCTGCCGAGTCGACGTTTCACACTTTTTCGTCATCTTCTAAAGGTCGGGACACATCTTTGCGGTCCGTTTTACACAAGGAAAAATCGGTTCAGAAATCGCAACAAAATAAAAGGCTGCGTAGCCCTGTACGTTTACACAGGTACCAAGGCCGTTCATTCAGAGGTGATAAGTGACCTCATTACCGAGGCCTTCATATTTAGTCTCAATCGTATATTTTCCAGAAGAGGAAAATTCGCCGCAATATATTCGGATAATTCATCCAACTGTGTAGCAGCCAAATGCGAGTTAAATAATGTTCACACCTCGTTCACGTCCGATAAGTACAATAAGGAATTACAACCATATTGTGAGGACGAGCAATTCTCTTGGCATTTTATCCCTCCCAAATTACCTGGTTACGACAGGATTTGGGAAATCATGAAATCATTCAAGGATAACCTTTTTCGCATCGTTGACGATACACTACTTACATATGAGCAACCAGCAACATTCACAATCAAAAGAGAAGCAATCAGGAATTCCCATCCCTTATCGGCCCGGTCGTCTGACACCAATGACCTCATTCCTCTGACACCTGGTCCTTTCCTTATAGGTGGTGCTTTGACATTTATTTCCTTGATTGTATATATTGTACATATATCAGCTTTCGTTTCAGTATTATTATGTAAACATTATGTTACCTTATATTTCTAAGTTAAGAACACATTACTCTCATTTGTTTTGAACTTTGATAGTTGAATGCTGGCAGTATGTTGCATCCATGACTTCACATTTTGGGAACCGCAGATTCAATTTTCTCAAGAAGGAACTCGTTTGTAAAACTTAAATGTTTTGGGTTAACTGCTTTATTCTACTATGTGGGGTCTCACCCTTGAAATTAATACTTTCCACGAAAAGATAATTGCAAGTAAAATATCTTGTAAAACTTCAACCCTTGTAGAAGTATTTATGACCTATTTCCTGTGAAATATTGATAAAATGCATACATCAACTAACACATTGCCAGAGCTGTTAGTCTTTTTGTCTAGATTTTTCGAAGACCCCTAGTCTGTGAAAGTCAATTATCAGCTTGCGCTGATAGATTATATCCAGACAACTAGTGAAAATTAGTCCAAATGGGGGACAACTTCGAGATTTTGAATTTCTAAGATTAAACACGCTAGAAGTTCACTGATTGGTGCATTTAGTATGCATTCCTACAACGTTTCGTAATCGACAAATGAGAGTATTGTTGTAACATATCGGGGGCGGTTTTAAGATCGAACCCCCAATCATTGTTAATATTTCCCCCTTTCTGGTCCTTCGAAATACATTATATCCTGATAAAAGTATCAGGACTCAAAATATGATCCTTCGAAACCATAACATCCTGATAAACTAATCAGGATTCAACAGTATCTTCTTTCAGACGTGCGTATCGCACTTCCTTGCAATGCGTGCGTTACTTCGGATCGCACATATTCGCGTTAACGCTGGACATAGCGTAAATCAATGCCTGTACGCTCGACGCAATGTAGAGTTTCAAGCGGGAGGCCCGACGCTCATCCCGTGGTGTGAATTTTACACCCGAGGTCAGCCGGTTTCTCATTGACTGCATTTGAAATCTTCAATTCATCTCGAAGCTGCTTAATTATGGAGTATGGGGCGTAGGGGATATTTTACGGTTCATGTGAAATGGGACTTACTGCGTCCAAAATATGTCATAAGTTACTGTTAGTAAAGCCTAGTAGAGAGTGTGGATGATTGTGTGGTGAGGCGTTAAACGTTGATTTCAAAGCAGTTCTTGTTTTACAGAGTTTGTAGTAGCTCTTGCGCCATGTTTCATCGTATGAAGCCATGATGATAACTATATCATAAGACGTAAGTAGGTAGACATAACTACAAATCGTCTGTTTACTGAGTTCAAACAAACATAACTACCATCATAACCTGCACGCTGCTAGGGAAGTGATATTCTACATAAAAAATAGATTTTTACGTAATGGATTATTTGTTTAGCATGATGATTAATGAATAATCGATAAAAAAAAATCTTTCTTTCATTCAACATAAATGAACAAATAAAAAATATACTAGAAATCCGTAGGCAATGAGCTGAGCAATAGCAGCTTAGGTAAGCGTTTTGATAATATTCGGTTCCTGGTCTTTGTTAGGCGCCAGCTTCCGAGAACAATTTCTCTTCTGGAGCCGAAGAAGCCAGTACTTTGAGGTGCTTGCCCAACAACTTTGTCAGTTTGGGATAAGCTTCCTCATAGCTTCTCCAAACGTCTTCTTTTAACCCTATTAGAGGTGCAGCTGGCAGATGAAAAATCGATTTTTTATCACAATAAATCAATTATTGAACACACGTATGAAAATCGAATTTCACTTGAAGAAAAATTGATTTTAATCGAATATTTCCATAATAGATTATTTTTGCGCGTATGTTCTGGGGAACATCGCATTATCATTTTGCCCAAATTTCTGTAGCTTTCGAATTTTTTGCCAAAAATGGTCTCAAACGATTTGGTTCGACTCCACGATGAAGAATTTGAGGTCAAATTTGATTCTGTCCGGCCGGCCGTCTGACCGTTGCCTCGATAACTTGAGAACGGAAAGAGATAGCGACTTGAAATTATCAGGATATGTGGCGCATCCTTATACAACGGCCAGGTTCGTTAACGGGCATAATCGGCCCAATGGTTTCCTAGTACTAATTTTGTTTTCAACCAATATGGATCCGATCGAATTGAAACTTGGTGATTGGTTGTAGAATGTAAACTTAATTACGTTGGTGGAATTTTGTGAGAATCGTTTTCCTAGAATATTTAAAAAAAATTATTAAAAAATATGTTTTAATACGCGATAACCTGAGAACGGAAACAGCAAGCGATTTGAAATTTTCAGGTTGAGTTGTACATCTGAATGCGACATTTGAGTTTGTTTATAAGCATAATCAACCAAACGGTTTTGGAGTTATACCCATCTGAAATTTGGATATTATTTCCTCAATAACTCGAAAAATACAGGAGCGATCAAACAATTCAAACATGGTTATTAGATGTAGAATGCCAAAGCGATAGTTCCTGCAAAATTTCGTCAGGATCGTATCACTAGAAATTTTTTTAAAAATAATTGAATATTATTTAAAAAAATTCTATATATCAATAAATTATTCATCCAATATCGCTGAAATTTTGCGAGAGCCTTCAGAATGTAACTCGACTACCAAGTTCTAAGTTTGAACACGATCGGATATATATTGTTGGAGATTCGATCAGCCTTTTGTGAGTTCAGTAGATGGATGGGTGACCGTTGCCTCGATAACTTCTGAACGCCAGGAAGTAGGGACTTGGAATTTTCAGGGTATGTTGCGTATCCGAATGGGAGAGTTAAGTGCGTTTACGGGCATAATCGGTCCAACGGTTCCACTCTTAATCGAATTTAACATGGCAAATTCGATTAAGAGAGTGTCCAGTACAGGAGAACGGACAATATAATTCACCATGGCAAATTCGATTAAGAGTATCTAATACAGGAGAATGGACAATAGAACATACGCGCAAAAGCTCCTGACTTCACGTCAGTGCTTGTTTGACATTCATACGCTGCACGTCTCGCAGAATTAAATTTCGACTCAGGCGTAGAGCCGACGCACACGGGTCAACCGGGATATATTTGAGGCGATTAGAATCGCATCGGCAATTTATCTATCTGCCATTCAGGGCGTTGCTTTATCGTTCAGTCTTATAATCACAGAATAAAATGAATTAATGTCAGAAATTCATCGAACCACGTAATATTTACATTCCACATAACATTACTTCCTTACTTGGTTGGTTACGGCTACACAATATAACATAAGAAGTGCTACCTTCCTTGTAAACTGTGCACAACAGTAGTGACAGTACATTCCATTATGGTTCTAAGGGGTGTCCGCTTGTTGAAGTGTATGTCATTTTAGGATATAATTACAATGATGCTCTATGATTCCGTCAATTTTGAATTCTCTGAATGTTTATGACTCTGTTTTCGAAATTTAGAATGATTCGAAAAGAAATATACTTCAAAATGAAACCAAGCTTTATAAACAATAGTTTTTTTATTAATATAATTTTAACAATTGAATATCTATTAAATATTCTTTTGTAGAATAAATCAGGTAAATGATATTGATCTCATACCATTTCGAATGTGAATATATTTTAGGTAGCACTTAACAAATACGTACAATTATATATAATCCAATGGAACATACAAAATTTTTCACCAACTACAGGTCTTAGATTTTTGGAATTTGGTTTGAGTTATTTGAAGTTTTTGGGGGTATAACTACTAAACTCCCAAACAATTATCCACATTGTTCCACGCCTTTTCATTAGCACCGCTCTTCGAATATCCCTGGTGTTTATAATTATAAAGGTCGGGATGCTTCTCCACCTCCCCAACGAATATTGAATTGAAGGCCTAGAAATAGATATTCATAAAAATTGTAGAAGAATTTATAGGTATTTCACAGATAATTTATCAGTACCTTACACCTTATAAAGAACTCGTAGGTATGTATCTGAAAGGTAGAGGGAAAACGTAAGTGAGAATCTTAATTAAATTCCTTTTTTTTTGATAATTTGTCTATAACTGAGCGAATTTTTTTCCCTAGACTCTTCAGAGGTATCTACTTATAATTTAACATAGAAGGTATGGGCCATTTATGCAAATAATGGCCCAAATCAATATAAATATAAATTAGAACTACACTCACTTACCTCCATGACGTCAGCGACGCGCGATATGTCGGTACACTTCCTGCACTCCGATCGCGTGAATCTTTCGTTCCAAATCGTACGCTCCAAATCGCAAACGAGTATGACGTCTAGTTTTAAAAAATGAATTCGTTTGTTATATGCAAGATGCATATAATGTTATTCTATGCATCTATGATATATGCATAGACATGATATACTATACTGGTTATATGTAATAATTCGAGTGAAGATACCGCCCTTGATCGTTATTTTCTTACCAGGAAGATCACAGAGTAGAGTAGTGGATATGGTAAATCGCAGATATCATAACTTAATTCAATTTTTCCATTGCAAATTGTTGGTGAGTGACAGAGCTTTTTCTATTCATCATTTTGCATTGATTTCGTTCTTGTTTTCAATATCATTGTATGTTGGAAGTAATGTTATGTGGAATAAAATATTATGCGCATCGATGAATTTCTGGCTTGAATGAATTTTATTTTGTGATCATAAGACTGAACGATAAAGCAACGCCCTGAATGACAGATCGATAAATTGCCGATGCGATTCCGATCGCGTCAAACATATACTGGTCGACCCGTGTGCGTCGGCTCGTACTCAAAGTTACGATTCTTATGTTCAGCGTAAACGCAGGTCCGTGCAATGCGATATTATAACGCACACATCGCAGTGGAGTGCGAGAGTTTCTGAAGGAAGGTGTCCAATAATTACAGTATGATATTTAGTTCAGGAACTATGTATCCATTGCTAGCACGTTCTGTTTTGTTAGCGTTAAATAGTGTATCAAAACAGAAACTATTAAGAAAATTGAGAAGAAAACGTCAATTAACAAAAAATTCGTCCAAGCACTGACGTGAAGTGAGGAGCTTTCGCTCGAATGTTCTATTGTCCATTCTCCTGTATTGGACACTCTTAATCGAATTTACCATGGTGAATTCTATTGTCCGTTCTCCTGTACTGGACACTCTCTTAATCGAATTTAACATGTTAAATTCAATTAAGATTCGATAAGTTGCGGTTTGAAAGGCTTCAGAATAAATTTATCAGGTTCCTTCACCTTAAGATGACCAGAGAATATGTTACATTGGGGATAGGTGCGATCCGCAGTGGTTACGGCATACAGCTTTTGGAACAGCGGAGAATAATTTCCGATCTGGTTTTTCTATACAAGGTGTTGAAGAACTATTACGATTCGCCGGAGGTGACTTCATTTGTGCATTATCATGTGCCATCTAGACAAACCAGAAATAGGCAACTGCTTCATAGTAGATGTTTCAGAACTAACATTGGTAGGAACGCTCCTATGACCAGAATGTGTGAGTTCTTTAATAAGTATGTCGGAAGTTTGGATATTTTTGTTTTATCCTTGCCTGCCTTCAAGAATAATTGTAGAAGGATTTTCCATCCTTGATCCTGGATTTCTCTTTTTCGTGGTTTATTTTTGCCTTCTTGTAGGTAAAACTGTAAGTGGATTTTTTGTCTGTGATTTGTTGTCCTCCTTTTTCTTATCATAATAAAAATATATGTGCATATGCATTTTTTGCCGTAAAAATGTGAGATTTTCCGATTAACGGTTCACTTTTGTAAACACTTTTAATTTTTTTGTTAGTCTTAAGTGGATGCTCTTTTGGGTGTAACCTGTTTGTATCCCATTTTCATAAATAAATAAATAAATAAATAAATAAATAAATAAATAAATAAATAAATAAATAAAAGAGTGGAACCGTTGGACCGATTATGCCAGTAAACGCACTTAGCTCTCCCATTCGGATACGCAACATACCCTGAAAGTTCCAAGTCCCTACCTCCTTTTGTTCAAAATTTATCGAGGCAACGGTCACCCATCCATCTACTGAACTCACACAAGGCTGCTCGAATCTCCAACAATATATATCCGATCTTGTTCAAACTTAGAACTTGGTGGTCGAGTAACATTCCGAAGGCTCTCGCAAACTTTCAGCGATATTGGATGAATAGTTTTTGATATATAGATTTTTTTTAGATAATATTCAATGATTTTTCAAAAATTTTCTAGTGATACGATCCTCACGAAATTGTGCAGGAACTTTCCCGTTGGCATTCTAAATCTAATAACCATATTTGAATTGTTTGATCGCTCCTATATTTTTCGAGTTATTGAGGAAATAACAACCAAATTTCAGATGGGTATAACTCCAAAACCGTTTGGTCGATTATGCTTATAAACGAACTCAAATGTCGCATTCAGATATACAACTCAACCTGAAAATTTCAAATCGCTTTCTTTTTCCGTTCTCAGGTTATCGCGTATTAAAAATATTTTTTAATAATTTATTTATAATTTTCTAGCGATGCGATTCCCTCAAAATTCCTCGAACGTACTTTAGTTTATATTCTACAACTATTCACCAAGATTCAATTCGATCGGATTCATATTGGTTGAAAACAAAATTATTAATCGGAAACCATTTGGTCGATTATACCCGTTAACGAACTTGTCGGTCGTATTAGGATGCGCCACCTACCCTATCTCTTTCCGTTCTCAAGTTATCGTGGCAACGGCCGGAAGGCCAGCCGGACAGAATCAAATTTGACCTCAAATTCTTCATCAGGGAGTTACAGACATTTGGAAAAAATGATGACGCGATGTTCCCCAGAAAATCCCCATAATATTAATATAATCTCTAGACAAATATCAATTCATGGTGAATTTCATCATGTGTATATTCTACTGCGAGTAGATGAGAAAGCTTTTTATAGGATGAAAGTAACTATTCTTGATTACATTGGCGATTTGATACGTGATTCTTGATACCATTGTGCGTAAATTGAACTCTCCATCGTTGAAGATCGCATACGGCTGCGGGGAAACTAAAGCATGTTGTAAAATTAAAACAATGCGTGCGGTACGATAGTCTAGCTGCGTGCAAGTTTTGCGTACCACGCGCTTACACTGGACGGTTCCATTGGTTTACATTGCTTGGCCGTAAATGTGTCTCGCACCGGACGCATCGTACAAGACGTATCTGGAAAATGGACATAGCGTAAAGGTCAGCATCGCTCGCATCGCAGTGGTCACAACAAGCGGATTATGTTCCAGGATGTTAGCAACACCAAGTCGTTGGTGCAAAGCTGAATCTTATTCAGTCCTTATCCATAGACAAGATATACTATAGATGGGCCACTCTAACGTTATTTCTATTCCTTGCAACACTAGCGGTGCGGCACTGGGATTATTTGAAGCTCGACCGAGCGGGAAATTCAAATATATCTCCCATATATCCTATATTCTATTATATTGATTTCCAAAACACTGCCAAACACCTAGTTGACGCTTAATTCGTCAAAAACCTTGCATTTGCCAATGTTTTTGGAACAATGGTTTTCGCTGTAATCGAAAGAAAACAAATGAAATCCCAAAACTCTCTTTAATAAAATTATATCAGATTCATGAATTTAAGTTAAACATTTCATGTGAAGTAATGTACATATATATATTAGAAATAGAAAGAATATCAAAATTAAAAAATACATTTGGAATGAAAATAAAATTGAGTGTGACATCTTTAAAAAATAATTATAGAGCATATGCGGTAAAAACTTTCTTCAATAAAATTATCAATATATATCTTCAAATTTGAAGGAGCAGTTGAAAGAATGGCTGCCTTAATTCCAATATTCATTTACAAGGACAAAATCCAATGTGAAATATCGTACAAAAAATGGATATCATTATGCGAGGACAACACAATGTGGAAGTATATTCTACTCCAATATACATTTAGAAGGACATAATCAAATGAGAAATATAATACAAAAAATGGATATTATTATGAACAACATAATGTGAAGAACATTTTGTGCGTGGAAATCACCCAGTGGTTTCTCTATATAGCCTATTTATAGCAGCTACATTGGCAAAACCTTGATCACAAACAAGTGCAACGGCATGAGGTCCATGATCTAACGATATCTTCAAGTAATTTGGAAAGATCATCACGTTTCATTTCACCATGATTGAAGAAATGAGCTAAGGTTGTTTGTTTCTATTTAGGAAAAACTCCCCTAGCCATGAAGACCATAACCTTGTCTGCAGTATTAGGAGAACACTTAATCACTTTACTTGTATTCTTATTACAGTTTTTTACCGAACATCAAACAGTGAAATTCGAAAAAGTTTATTTTACAACACTCAGATCTCCCCAAAACTATGTAAAATGTAAAAGTAAAAACAAGCAAACCGGTAGCGGACAGCTGATAAAACATCATGTGGTATCATCACGTGATCCACAAATCGCGAAGGCAGAAACATCCTCAAATTTGTGTGGGATTATTCGAACTATTCCACGGACCAGTCTTTAGTAAGGAAGTTTCCACCCCATGGTCCTTATCGAACACTGGGCTGAAACATTCCACATAATCAATTTTGAGGGCAGCAGAACCATCGCTACTGAAATAGCTCTGACGAGTATATAAATCCGGGAAGCTCTAGAACACTGCTTCACGAGTTCGGTGAAATCAACGTCCTAAATACTCGTACAATGAATTAACCATTTTTACGAAAATTTAACTTTGTTATGCTGATCAATATACAGGGTTATTCCAAATTTGACGTGAACCTTGGAGGTGATGTTTGTACGATTCATTTGCTGTCGTTTGAGCCATATTTATTGATAACCGAAAATCCACAGTTTCCGAAATATTTAAATTCTTGTGATTTTCAAAAGATTTCTCACCCTAGCTCATTTTTCGTAAAATTTTTCTTGATTGACCAAATTTGATTATAATTTTGGATTATTTTCATTTGAAAAGGATATGACATGTATGAAGAAAGCAAAAATATGCTGTATTACTTATATGTTGAAAGGGGATATATGAATCAAAGAAAGAAAAATAACGAGTTAAATATTTTTTATTGCAACGAAACTCGAAATTTCATTGGGAAATGTATTCATACATTTTCTATCTAATTTCTGCAGTTAGTACTTATTTCTCTTTTATATACCATTTCTTTTAAATTGCACCAACCATGAAAATCTAAAGGTGTTAGATCCAGATACTCACTAGCCTCGAAATAGGTGCTTGCCTATCCACAGCTTAGGAAACAATACGATCAAAAACATACATACTAAGGTAAGAAATCCTTTAAACATCACCAAAACCTGATCGTGGCATATAGGTTCTAGACAATATAGAATGTCTATTGTATATTTATCATATTAGCATATCTGTTAGTCTTAATTTTCTTTAGAACTTAATACATTTTGATATTGTTAGCGACATCTGTGGAGGTGAAGCTTCTGCTCAGAATCTGGTATCGACTGAGGGTCGATAAAGGAGCTATCGTTTTTTTTTTATCTCGAACGACACATTCAGGTTTCGTTGTCAGAGTTGATTACTTCATAGCTTTGGTTGAGAGGGCCACCTTCTTGTTAAGGATTGAAATTGAACTATATTATTTTGTCCAATTGACGGATTTGAATCAATTTAATCCAAGTCAGGGTGAAATCAGTATTTGGTGGATCATCGATTTTATTGAGATCTGATTAGCAGAATACACGAAAGTGGACCATTGTGGTAATCATTGTGGAAATTATATGGGATTATTGTGGAAATTGTATTGGCTCGTTGTAGAAATTATGTTGAATATGTGTGCCTATAATATGGAATATTCATGCTTGAGTTTGATTTCTTCCTATCTTTGTGTGAACCCATAAATTCGATCTAGTTGATTCTAGAGTCTGAGAGTTAGGTAAAAAACATTGTTATTATATTCTCTCTTTTCAAAAATTCCTCAATTCCTCACCTGAGATCTACATAACATCGTTATAAAGAGATTGGCGCGATAATAAAATATTCTCCTGCCCTACAGCTATCCATGGGTACAAGTAGTCCCTCTTAGGACAGAACAAGTTGGTGACACTATATATTCATAAATTTGCAAGAATATTATAATTTCAGCAATCAATAAGAGCAAGAGAAATGCATTATAAATAGTAGTTGATGGTTCAGGGCACAGATAATATAAGGTAGTTAGTCATTGATAATATCTCGTACACTTTTCTCCGTATCAACTGTATTACATATTTTGCGCCATCTTTAAAGTGTAGCAGAAGATATTAAAACAGTAATTTTTCGGTGGAATGCTTATTTATAGTATATACTCTACTTCTTTGAAGAACTGTCGTGATAAAATTACTTTCTTGATTTTTCATGCAGAGCAATACAATGACACTGAGACCTTGATCCATGAGAAGTTTTGTCAGGAAGAATTGGTGATGGGATCCCTAGTAACGAACTCTAGTCCATTTCTTTTTCCATGTACTATAGAATATAGCCTCATATGTGCTGTAATTCTTTTCGAAATGTGGAAGAAAATGAGAGCCTTTACTCCTGTAAATTCTAGCATGAGATCACAGGAGAAGAAAAAGAACGTACAGAAGGAGACGACAACCTTTTTATTCAGTAAGTAAAAATCAAGGAGTGACGGCTTGACTAGGTGTTCGGTGGCTAATTTTGAACTGAAAGACATAATAGTTATTTTTGTATCAAGGGAGTAATGAGGATGTTAACTACAGAGGGCAACAGATTGCAATTCCGAGGGACGTTAGACCCGAGGGATTGTTAAGTTGCCCGAGGTTGTTAACATCCAATAACTCACGTAATAGATAATTAATTTTATTTCATACTGGATGAAAAAAAAATTGACAATTGGAAATTTGATGGTTTGAAAATTGGACAATTGTCGATTTGTCTTTGTGAATACATTAGAGGGAGTTAAAGATCTATAACTGCTTAGTATAATCCCAAGGGAGTTATAACCATGTTTATAGTTACGGTAACTAAGGGTTTATTTCTTCATAATGTATCAGTATGGAATAAACATTTTTTATTTTTCAAAGACTGTTACTAAAACCGTAAATAGAATAAATGTTTTCCCTGTTTTTAAACATGCTAGAGTTCGCACTAGTGCAGGAAAGTAAGTGTTTGTTAAATTTGTAAATTATAATACTTTTATCACGAAAGTGACTAAACAGTTACTTATATCTTTAATTGAATATCTCAAATAATGGAATTTGATGCATGCTAAAATGATCATAAATGCAATTTTCATTTAAAAAAAATGGTTTCAAGCCCTGTGGACAGGAGCTTTCTGGCGCTCTAGTTCAAACAGACAAATTATATCTCCGAAAGTATTGGTTTCTCTGATTTGGGAATTATATCAATCTATACATATGATAGAGCAGCATCATAAAGGAAATTCAATTCAAATAATAGTTTATTTATCAAGATTAAATGAGCATCATGAGAATGAGAACTGCACCATGGAAGAAATCGAATTAAATCTGGCCAATTTTTCCCAATAAAGAACTTAACCGAGATATTCATCTCCCTAACCTACTCTGAAAATTTCAACTACCTAGCTCATTCCGTTTTTTTACACTTTGCGGTAATCTGGTCAATACAAAACTTCACATGCGTTAAAGGTCATGATTCTACAATTTGATGCTAACTTTTAGATAGATCGAACGAACTTGTCCGAGATATTTACGCTCCAAAACCACCTTGCAATTTTCAATCCGCTAACTCCTTTCGTTCGAGAGTTATCGTGCCTACGGCCGGTCGGCCGGCCGGACGGAATCGATTTCGCACTCGGATTCTTGATCAGTGAGTCGAACCAAATCGTTTGAGACCATTTTCAGCCAAAAATTCCTAAATTACAGACACTTGGGCAAATTGATAAGCACTCTGTTCCGAGGAACTAGAGCGCCAAAAAACAAGTTAAGTATGACAATTGCCCAAATCAGGTTTAAAGTACCTACAAATAGTAGGTATTCCATAAAACATGTATGAAAGAAGATGAGTAATAATATGAAAGAAGATGAGTAATAAATAAAATACCTTGTAATCGATCAAAAATTTCCTGATCTACGTTCACCAAATTTTCTCCTCTCTCGAACTACAGAATTATGCTTTCAATATTTACGTAATATTTTCAAACATTTTCGGGTGAGGTCCCCGTTGCATCGCTAAAATACGAGTATTTCAACCCCAATATTTTTGAAGTTACAATATTCCCTTCTGTCAAGTTGACATTATGACAATTCATACATAGAATAATTATATCAATGTGTGAAATACGATTTACATTGAAATTTTGAAGAATCATATCTCCGAAGTATTAGCTTGTTAGAGATGATAGCTTGTATGATAGCTTGTATGATATGAGTGGATTCTTATGATAAAACTTCTTATTAAAAAAAATTTAATTTGGAATTTGTTTCGTAAAAAAAAAATTTTTTTTTTTGTACCCCGAAACCATGAGTCCGATTTTGCCCAATAACGAACTTATCCGAGATATTTATCCCCCAAACCTACTCTGAAATTTTCAAATCTCTAGCTCATTCCGTTCGAGAGTTATCGTACCTACGGCCGGACAGAATTAATTTCGACCACGGATTCTTGATCAGTGAGTCGAACCAAATCGTTTAAGACCATTTTCATCGAAATATTCGAAAATTACAGACATTTTGGCAAATTGATAAGCACTCAGTTCCGAGGAACTAGAGCGCCAATTATCGCAACTACAATGGACGCGTTGCTGATTTTTTGGTCTGAGGGAGTTTTGTCGCTCCAGCCTTAACCTCAAGCTGAAATTTGAATCACGAAAATAGATGACTTTCCAATCATTTTCAAAATTCAAAATAGGGAAGATATTACTTCAGATCTCAAATATTATCTTCCTATAACAATGAACTCTGATCAGTTTCTTCGAAATAATATTAAAAAATCTCTGAATTTGTCGAGAGCTACATAACACCGATGAAGACCAAGAAGCTTTTCTTGCTCTCAGCATACCAAATAGGTAGTTATTTTATGTGTTAGTCATTCGAGTAATGAAATTCATGAACAAGTATATATTTAAGAAAACATTTCACGAGACCTCATGGACAGAAAGTTAGTATCTAGTTGATTGATTCAACGGTAGTTATCATCCATTTCTCAATATTATATTAAGACGCTTAACTGCGTTCATGATAATAGAAAAATACGGTTTGAGCTCTGTACTAGTCTCCTCCCGAATTTTAAATTTTTTTAGCGGGAATGAGGTGCATTATGTTTCTTCAAAACCTTATTTTACGCTAAAGTTCTAGATTTGTCCGGGATCGGAAATATATTGGTGGAAACATTTACGAAATATCGAAATATTACAACGATCGATATGTTATCATGGTCCATTTTTTATACGTCTGGAGAGGTTTTACTGAATCAAGTGCATAGATCGGCCGAGGTCAAATTTGACAAATCAATACGTGAGTAACAACATTCGTTCAATACCTTGTGGGAATTGGGTTGAGCCTTATTTTACAGCACAGTTCTCGATTCAAACTTGGTCGAATAATATGTAACATGATGATATTTTTCTGAAATATGGAAACAAGGTGTCAAAGGTAAGCAACAACATACGATCAAGTTCCGGCATTCGTCATAATTTTTTACTGGTCGAATAGCTTAGAGGTAGAGCTCCATCTTATTATCCATATTATTGATCATTCAATTTTTTTTCCAATTCTATTGGAATAATAACTTTGAGAAACGGGCTATAGACGGAATTAAGTCGATATTTTCGTAAAATCATGTGAAGCGAGAGTATTTTCGTATATTATTGGATATTAAAAAAAATAAAAATTGATTCAAGCACTAACGTGAAGTCAGGAGCTTTTGCGCTTGTGTTCTATCGTGTCCATTCTCCTGTATTGGATACTCTTAATCGATTTTACCATGGTATTGAATTTACCATGGTAAATTCGATTAAGACTGTCCAATACAGGATAATGGACAATAGAACATGCGCACAAAAACTCCTGACCTCACGTCAGTGCTTCAACCAATTTATTTTTTGTAATTCCTTAAACATTTTCTAGGGGTACGGTTCTCAAAAACTTTAACACGTGTCTTTATGCCGATATTATACAACTACTACAACTAGGTAGTCACCAGGTTTCAATTCGATCGAGTCTTTATGTTTTGATTAATCGAGGAAATAATATTCCAGGTGGGTATAACTTCGAAACCGTTGGACTGATTATACCCAAAAGCAATCTTATCTCTCCCATTCGGATGCGCAACCTACCCTATACATTGCAGCTACTGAACTCACACAAGGCTGCTAGGATCTCCAACAATATAGATGCGATTGAGTTCAAACTTGGAACTTGGCCGCAAGGTTGGATGCTGGAGGCTCTCGCAAAATTTCAGCGATGTCGGACAAATAGTTTCTGAATTGTAGATATTTTTTCAATGATTTTCAATGATTTTTAAAAAAATTTCTAGTAATACGATCCTATCAAAATTTCGCCAGAATTTTTGCGTTGGTATTCTACAACTGATAAGCATGATTGAATTGGATAGGTTCTGTATTTTTCGAGATATTGAGGAAATAACAACCAAATTTCAGATGCAAACTCAGTTATCGCATTCAGATGCACAACCTGTCCTGTGACTGTCAATCCGCTGTCTCTTTTTGTTCTCGGGTTATCGTGACATGAATAATAATTTTGTTATTAAATCGTATCGCTAGAATAGCGATACGATTCTCACAAAATTTCAAAATCGTTCTTAGGTTTATATTCTACAAGTACTCACCAAGTTTGAATTCGATCGGACCTGTATTGGTTGAAAACGAAATTACCACTCGGAAACCATTAGGTTAATTATGCCCATTAACGAACTTGTCCGTCGTGAGATGTGCCACCTACCCTGGAAATTTCAAGTCGCTGCCTTTTTCCGGTCTGAAGTTATTGTGGCAACGGTAGGTCGGCTGGCCGGACAGACTCAAATTTGACCTCGAATTCCTCATCGGGGAGTCGAACCCAATCGTTCGAGACCATTTTCGGCAGAAAATTGGAAAATTACAGTCATTTGGACAAAATGATAACGCGATGTTCCCCGGAACGTACGCGCAAAAAACTACTGCTATACAGGGCTTTTATTATAAAATGTCAATATATGTATAATAATTCAATAATTCCTCATGGCCCAACCGTACGATTGGACTGATTTTTGCCATAGGAATAAAAACTATTGAAAATAAACCACCGAGGTGGCGTTAGCACCCGGCCGTCCAACTCCAAGCGCTGCTATTCCACCACGTTCAATACCGTTCCCCTACCGTCCTCTGGCGCTTTTGATATTTTATTCCGATGTTTAGAATAGGCAACTAAGCTTTGTAATGAGCTGAATGCATAAACCGCACTAATAAATTACACTATTGGCGCTCTAGTTCCTCGGAACTGAGTGCTTATCAATTTGCCCAAATGTCTGTAATTTTCGAATATTTCGATGAAAATGGTCTTAAACGATTTGGTTCGACTCACTGATCAAGAATCCGTGGTCGAAATTCATTCTGTCCGGCCGGTCCGGCCGTAGGCACGATTACTCTCGAACGGAATGAGCTAGAGAGTTGAAATTTTCAGAGTAGGTTTGGGGGATGAATATCTCGGCTAAGTTCGTTACTGGGCAAAATCGGACAGAAGGTTTAGGAGTAATAAAAAAAAAATTTTTTTTTTACAAAACAAATTCCAAATTAATTTTTTTTTTAATAAGCAGTTTTATCATAAGAATCCATTCATATCATTTTTAACTCTAACAAGCTAATACTTTCGGAGATATGATTTTTCAAAATTTCAATGTAAATCGTATTTCACAGATTGATATAATTATTCTATGTATATTCTATGTATGAATTGCCATAAAGTCAACTTGACAGAAGGGAATATTGTAACTTCAAGAATATTGGGGTTGAAATACTCGTATTTTAGCGATGCAACGGTGACCTCACCCGAAAATGTTTGAAAATATTACGTAAATATTGAAAGCATAATTCCAAAGTTCGAGAGAGGAGAAAATTTTGTGAACGTAGATCAGGAAATTTTTGATCGATTACAAGGTAATTTATTATTTTATACAAGTTTTATGGAATACCTACTATTTGTAGGTACTTTAAACCTGTTTTGGGCAATTGTCATACGAAACTTGTTTTTTTGGCGCTCTAGTTCCTCGGAACAGATTGCTTATCAATTTGCCCAAGTGTCTGTAATTTTGGAATTTTTGGCTGAAAATGGTCTCAAATGATTTGGTTCGACTCACTGATCAAGAATCCGAGTGCGAAATCGATTCTGTCCGGCCGGCCGACCGGCCGTAGGCACGATAACTCTCGAACTAAAGGAGTTAGCGGATTGAAAATTGCAAGGTGGTTTTGGAGCGTAAATATCTCGGACAAGTTCGTTAATGGGCGAAAACCATCAAGGGGTTTCGGAGTTATGGCCGATTTTAGTAAAAATATTTTTTATGAATATTTCCGAAACCGATCACTCGATCTATCTGAAATTTAGCACCAAATTGTAGAATCATGACCCTTATACGCATGTGAAGTTTTGTATTGACCAGATTACCGCAAAGTGTCAAAAAAAAAATTTGAAAATGTGGTGCAGTTCTCATTCTCATGATTGCTCATTCAATCTTCATAAATAAACTATTATTTGAATTGAATTTCCTTTTTGATGCAGTTCTATCATATGAATACATTGATATAATTCCCAACTCTGAGAAACCAATACCAGATATAATTTGTCTGTTTGAACTAGAGCGCCAGAAAGCTCCTGTCCACAGGGCTTGAACCCATTTTTATTTTTTTCGTTCAATTCTGAAATCACTACAGGTTCAGCTACATGCTTCGAAATATGAAATTATTCTCGTAGCGTCCAGATAGAAGTTTGTAATTTTAGTTTTCTGGATATCTGAATGGCTGGCCAAGAAAGGTTATTAGCAGGATACTTGTGTCAATCAAATACCTAATCAAATTGATTTTTTCGTAAGATTCAGATATCCTTAAGTACCCAGCTCCGAGGATCGAAATATGAGGTTCATCTCATAGTGCTCAGATAGAAGTTGTTAATTTTTTTTTCTGATGATCCAAGTAGCCGGCTAAGAAAAATAATTAGCAGGATACATGTGCCGATCAAATACCTAATGAAATTAGTTTTTTCGTTCCATTCAGATATCCATAAGTACCCAGCGCCAAGGATAGAAATATGTGGTTTATCTCATAGTGCTCCGAGAGAAGTTGGTAATGTTTTTGTTCTGAAGATTCAAGAAGCCGGCCAAGAAAATAATAAGCAGGATACATGTGTCGATGAAATACCTAATCGAATTGATTTTTTCGTCTAATTCAGATATCCTTAAGTACCCAGCTCCAAGGACCGAAATATGAGGTTTATCTCATAGTGCTCCGATAGAAGTTGGTAATTTTTTAAGTACCCAGCTACAAGGATCAAAATATAAAGTTTATCTCATAGTGCTCAGATAGAAGTTGGTAATTTTTTTTTCTTTGAAGTAGCCGGCCAAGAAAAATAATTAGCAGGATACATGTATCGATCAAGTACCTAATGAAATTGATTTTTTCGTTTGATTCTGATATCCTTAAGAACCCAGCTCCAAGCATCGAAATATGAGGTTTATCTCATTGTGCTCAGATAGAAGTTGGTAATTTTTTTCTGAAGATTCAAGTAGCCGGCTGAGGAAAATAATTAGCAGGATACATGTGTCGATCAAATACCTAATCGATTTGATTGTTTCGTTCGATTCAGATATCCTTAAGTACCCAGCTCCAAGGATAGAAATATGAGTTTTATCTCATAGTAAACAGATAGAAGTTGGCATTTTTTTTTCTGAAGATTCAAGTAGCCGGCCAAGAAAAATAATTAGCAGGATACATGTGTCGATCAAATACCTGATCGAATTCATTGTTTCGTTCGATTCAGATATCCTTAAGTACCCAGCTCCAAGGTTCGAAATATGAGGTTTATCTCATAGCGCACAGATAGAAGTTGGTTATTTTTTAAGTACTCAGCTCCAAGGGTCGAAATAATAGGTTTATCTCATAGTGCTCAGATAGAAGTTCGTAATTTTTTAAGTACCCAGCTTCAAGGATCGAAATATGAGGTTTATCTCATAGTGCTCAGATAGAAGTTGGTATTTTTTTTTTCAGAAGTTTCAAGTAGCCGGCCAAGTAAAATAATTAGCAGGATACATGTGTTGATCAAATACCTAATCAATTTGATTTTTTCGTTTGTTTCAGTTATCCTGAAGTACCCAGCTCCAAGGATCGAATTATGAGGTTTATCTTTAAGCTCTCAGATAGAAGTTATTAATTTTTTTTTTCTGAAGATATGTATAGCTGGCCAAGAAAAATGGTCCACATAATTCAATCGATACCTACTATACAAACTTTTTCTATAGAATCAGAGTGCTCCAAACCCCCCAACTCCATGAATATAAATATGCGGTTATTCGAATGCTACTTATGTTTATTGAATAACTACTTTGATTTTAAAAAAAGTATATTTGATTAAAGACGATGCGGACAATGTGAAAGTCACGACAGTACGTACAATAATGATCTTATTAGGTATGTTAACAATATAGGTTAGTTCGTCTTCCCCTACTCATGCGAGAAGTTCCTAGAATTGTAATATGATCTATTGTACTACGATATGTATATTTAATATAGGTATTGGAGGATACCAATATGTAACTCCTCCACGCTTAAGAAAAAAATTGGGGTTTTTACAGCACATTAATTTTTTAGCTCAATATCCTCCAAGGGATTATTTCTATTCTCCCCATTTTTCCTAGTTACTAATTTCTTATGAATATAACATTTATTAAATAGAGTAAATAAAATTATGAAAACTATTACTACATAACTTAATAATGTATACAGGCTAATATTATTATAGTGAATAACAGGATTTTGCATTGCGAGAATTTGTTTTCTCGAATGCTCAATTTGTAGTCCTATATCCTTTAAATTATCAAGTTCGACATTATTCAGTTCTATAGGAACTTGATCAGTTTTTGTGACTGTCTTTAATTCAGATATATCCCGAATTTTTACATTAGGTTACTCGACTATTTTTATTCTGGAAGAAGTTTGTTTCCAGCGTTTCAAATTGTATTTGTCCACAGTCACTTCACATTTGGGAGGGACGAAAATGACATATGTTCCGCACAACACTAGTTTTTCAGCACTTTCAGAGCACTTTACTCTGGCAATCTTCTCTTCTGTTGTGATGACCATCCAATAGTTGCCTGCTAGTTGATGGACTCTGGATACCCTTAAATTCGTAAGTTTTGGGCTGCATCTTGAGTGGTTTTTCGTGACACTGAGTAGGTCTACTTCGCATGGGTTGCTCGATGATAGAGGTATAGTGTTTTCTTCGCATAGGAAATTGGCAGGAGAAACTTCTTTACATGGCCGTTTGAATAGAGCAAATTTTGTTTCACATAAGGAGAGGAATTTTGTGGAAGGAATGATAATTTGATAGAATTTATTTTTTCTTATAGGTAACGGAAATAGTTCATAGTAATCATAACTAATACGTTCTGTGAGAGGGATCTCTAGAATGAATTTGACTTGATTGTTACTTATGAATCCTTTGACTTTAATACAAGAATAGTATTGGATAATGTTCTCATCGTTTATCACAAATGGTAAGCGATAGTCTTTAGTTTTTGATTGAATTTTTGACAGTTCCTGTTTTAGCTCATCATGTGAAATGATGGAAGAGTGTAAAGTTTCCGTTCGAGCAAAAGAGATAGCTATTTCTATATCATTAATTATTTCGTCTATAATGTCCAACGCTGAAGTAATATGAGTATATACTAAGTTCAACATAATAAAGTTGAAATCATCCCAAGAATCCGTAGCATATGAATTCATCCAGAGATTTATTCGTTTGATTTTACTTTCCAGGTTTATCTGATTATGTTGTAGTTTGCTCATTGAATTATTGAAAACGTTAACTGATTTTTCTGTTAAACTTATTTGTGAGTTTGCCACATGTATTAATTCCTGTTGCGAATTTCTTAGATTTTGAATAGCTTCGTCATATTTATCGGCGTCACTTTGATCTAAATTTCCTGTGATTGATTTCCAAATAGCTCCTAATCCATTTATTAGACCTCTCTTTTTTCTTGTATTCGGGACCGATACTAATTGTCTGAGTTTCTTATTGATTTCAGCGATTTTAAATTCTAATATATATTTATGGTTATAAATTTCATGTAAATATATTATACCATGTTGTGGATTGTGGAATGATGTGTTCATCTTACGATAACTAGATGTCAATTTATCGAATTCTGAAGTTATATTAGATAAATCAAAAATTTGTATGAGTGTCCAATAATTCATAATGTTTTGGGACAATCCTTTTTTAAGGGGTAGCATTCCAGGATTGTCTATAATTTTTCTAAACTTGACTTCTGTACATTCTACTAGGGAGATGGCTCCGACGATGTTGGAGAGGGCGATGAACCTGAAAAAATTGGTCGTTTTGAATTTTTCAAATGAACTGTACGACCAACGTTTTGTTTTGATTTGTTTCCGCCTATCTTTTGAAACAATGCCTTATTCCCAGGTAATAATTTTGTAATAACGCATGGTCCGCTAAATTTAGGTCCGCTTTTGTTACGGGCATATTTATAACATGTTTCATAAACAGTTTGACCTATTTTGAAAGGATTTTTAGCGTTTTCGTTAATTTTCTGGAAAAACTTTGTTTTTATTCGTTATAATATTCTCTTTCACTTTATAATATACTAGGGCTAATTTTTCCTTGTGTTTTTGCAGGTAGTCACTATACATTTGTTTATCGTATAGAACAGGGGTCACCAATTAGTTTCATTGGAGGTCCGTTCACAAAATCTGTATATCTGTCGCGGTCCGCTTGATAGCATTATGATGGCATAAGAATTTGACTGGCAGTTAATCTAAATCCAATATCAATAATTAGTGAATAAAACGGAAAGTTATCTCATTTTTGGCGCTCTAGTTCCTCGGAACTGAGTGCTTATCAATTTGCCCAAATGTCTGTAATTTTCGAATTTTTCGATGAAAATGGTCTTAAACGATTTGGTTCGACTCACTGATCAAGAATCCGTGGTCGAAATTCATTCTGTCCGGCCGCAGGCACGATAACTCTCGAACGGAATGAGCTAGACAGTTGAAATTTTCAGAGTAGGTTTGGGAGATAAATATCTCGGCTGAGTTCGTTATTGGGCAAAATCGGACAGATGGTTTCGGAGTAACAAAAAAAAAATTTTTTTTACAAGGCAAATTCCAAATTAAATTTTTTTCAATAAGCTGTTTTACCATAAGAATCCAATGATATCATTTTTAACTCTAGCAAGCTAATACTTTCGGAGATATGATTTTTCAAATTTTCAATAATAAATCGTATTTCAACGTTGTCACAGAATGATATTATTCTATGTGTGAATTGTCATAATGTCAAATGATGTTCCTGAGACATCTAATCAATCGAAGAATTGTGAGCGAAGTGAGAAAAATCTCAGTTGTTTGCTCCGAAATTAGGTTTTCTCAGAAAATTCTTACATTTCGGAACGGAACATGAAGTAAGAGATCTGAGAGTAGTGAGACTGCTTTTCATCCATAGACATAGATGTAACTCTCGAACGGAATGAGGTAGGTAGTTGAAATTTTCAGAGTAGTTTAGGGAGATGAATGTCTCGCTTAAGTTTGTTATTGGGCAACATTGGCCAGATTTAATTTGATTTCTTCCATGGTGCAGTTCTCATTCTCATGATTGCTCATTTAATCTTGATAAATAAACTATTATTTAAAATGAATTTCCTTTATGATGCAGTTCTATCATATGAATACATTGATATAATTCCCAACTCTGAGAAACCAATACTTTCGGAGATATAATTTGTCTGTTTGAACTAGAGCGCCAGAAAGCTCCTGTCCACAGGGCTTGAACCCATTTTCTCAGAAAAGTCTTACATTTCGGAAGGGAACATGAAGTAAGAGATCTGACAGTAGTGAGACTGCTTTTCATCCATAGACATAGATATAACTCTCGAACGGAATGAGGTAGGTAGTTGAAATTTTCAGAGTAGGTTAGTGAGATGAATATCTCGGTTAAGTTCGTTATAGGGCAAAATTGGCCAGATTTAATTTGATTTCTTCCATGGTGCAGTTCTCATTCTCATGATTGCTCATTTAATCTTGATAAATAAACTATTATTTGAATTGAATTTCCTTTATGATGCAGTTCTATCATATGAATACATTGATATAATTCCAAACTCTGAGAAACCAATACTTTCGGAGATATAATTTGTCTGTTTGAACTAGAGCGCCAGAAAGCTCCTGTCCACAGGGCTTGAACCAATTTTTTTTTTATTGAGAATACATGTTTTCTGGAAAAAGGGTCGGCAAAAAAAGGTTCGCGGTCTGCATCCGGACCGCGGTCCGCCATTTGGTGACCCCTGGTATAGAATATCCAGAGGATCTTTTAATTTGGTATGACAGAATGTAAGTTCTAATGGCGTTAATTTTGTTGATTAATGAATTGAATTATTATAGCCTATTATGGCATACTTCATTATGGTTCCTATCGGGTCCTTAAATTGTGACCTTAGTATTCTACAATGTTCCGCAACTGTTGAATGGAATCTTTCAATTATTCCATCGGAATCAGGGTGATGTGCTGTTGTGAAATGGACTTTAATTTTGTGTGTTTCCAGAAGTTCTTTTATCACATATCCAAAAAATTCCATTCCTTGATCTGAACTTATACGTTCTGGTATTCCATAGAATGAAAAATATTCTAATAAAGCGTGGAATATATCTACCGCATTTTTAGATTTTAATTCGATAGCTTGGCCTGTTTAAGCATCTACGATGGTTAAAAATTTAGTAGCTTCCAATGTGTAAATATCTAAGTTTGTCTTTTCAAATGGTCTAAAAGGGGTATCAGTTAACATTATATCGATTTTTGGGGGGTTTCTCTCGTATTTGTTCTTTTTGCAAATTTCGCAATTCGCAATGTAGTTCGAGACGTGTTCTTTCATATATGGAAAGTAATATTTTCGCTGAATTTGTCTGATGGTCTCATTGACGCCTCTATGATTTGTTTTTCCCTCGTGCTGAAACTTGATCGCTTGAATGATAAGTTCATCATCCTGGATTACTTCTCTTCTTTCCGTGCAGTATATTATCTCCGGTCCGTCTTTGTTAAACAACTTGTTTACAACATTGCTGAATGTCTTAAACATATTCTCGGATTCGAAGTGGATATAGTATCGCTTCTTATCTGCTGTAAATTCTTCTCAGGAATCTGATGATCTCATCTTCGTTGTTCGTAGTGCTGATTTGCACATAGAATTTCTTTATATTTCCCACGGATTCTTTTCTCACAGGTTTCGGGTTATTATAAACTTCCTTAATAAAATATTGATTTGGTTTCGAGTCGATCGTTCTGCTAATATTCTTATTGGTGATGAATTTGCTGTCTCCGCATTTGCTGAGTATTTTGTTTGATCGTCTTCTGGGTCGTCTTCGTTTTCTTGTTTTTCGGAATCTAATCTTCTCAAAATTTCATGCAGTTCCGTTTCAGACATTTCAATTGATTCTGTATCTACGAATAATTTTTCTATATTTACTTCATCCACGTAGTTAATTAAGGATTCGGTGTCTGTGACGTTCAGTTGTTTTCTTGATAATGCATCGGCATTCTTGTTGATGGTTCCATCTTTGTAATTTAGAATTTGGTTCCTTCAACTTATTCAGCCAGACCAAGGGTCGGTGGTCTGCACATATTGTAAATTTATGACCATATAAGTACGGCCGAAAATATTTGACTGCCCATACCACTGCCAAGAGTTCTTTTTCGATGGTACTGTACCTTTCCTCTGATTGGTTTAATGTCCTTGATCCATAGCATATTGGTCTGTCTGAACCTATGGGTCCTTGTGATAGAATGGCTCCAATTGCTATACATTTGATGCATCTGTTGTTACTACGAAGTTTTTACTGAAATCAGGGTATTGTAATGTTGGAGGGTTTGTCAACAGTTGCTTGCATTTATTAAATGCTTCCCTAACATCTTCCGAGTGAACAATTTTTCTACCTTTCTTCAAGCAAGCGGTCATAGGTTTCATAATTTTTGCATAATCTCTTATGAATTTACGATAATGTCCTGTAAGTCCTAGAAATCCTTTCAATTCTGTGGGCGTTTTAGGGATTGGGTAACGTAAAATTGCAACAATTTTTAAAGGGTTGGGTTTTAGGCCATCCGGAGTTATTACGTGACCCAAAAATTGGACTTCCTTCTTCAAAAATTCTGATTTGTCCATCTGAATTTTCAAATTTGCAGCTCTAAGACGTTCAAAAACTTTACGCAATTTTTCGATGTGTTCTTGCAATGATGTCGAAAAAATCACAATATCGTCCAAATAGACTACGCATGCTTCGTTCATTATTCCTCGTAATAGATTGTCCACATTGTCGTTCAAATGTTAGCGGAGCATTTTTCAATCCAAAAGATAGTCTCTTAAATTCATAGTGACCTCTTTCTGTCGAAAATGCTGTCTTTGGTATGTCCCTTGGGTGCATCTCAATTTGGTGATATCCTGATGCCAAGTCCAATGTGGAAAAATATTTGCATTTTCCCAACTTGTCAAGTACTTCCGTAATGTTTGGTAGTGGATATTGATCATCGATACTCTTTTTATTAAGGAGTCGATAATCAACACATAGACGATATTTCTGTTCTCCAGATGCGTCCATTTTCTTTGGAACTACAACAACTGGGCTACTCCATGGACTATTAGATGGTTGAATGATGCCGTTTTCCAAAAGTTCCTGAACTTGTTTTTCAACTTCTCTCTTTTGTGCTTCAGGCATCCTGTACGCTCTTTGGAAAATTGGAATTTCGTCTGTTGATATTATTTCGTGTTTTACTACATTAGTAAAACTTTGAGGCACTTTCTTGCAATGAAAAACATCCCTATATTCAAAGCAAATTTTTCGAATTTCTACTTTTTCTTCCTTGTTAAGATGTTCTAATCGAAGGTTCTATGTATTGTCCTGGTGAATTGAATGGTACTGAAAATTTTCACGAGGCAATTCTGAATATACGTTATGATCTGAACATTGATATTGATCATTTTGGAAATCATTTGTATCGTCAGAATATTGATCAATATAACAATTGCTATCATCGTATTCATTTATTTGTTCTAGAATTTCTTGTTGGAAAAGTTCCTCCGAAGTGAAATTTCTTTGGTTTACCTGATTGTTGATTTGAAATCGAGTTTAGGTTCTTTCTGTACGTCTTGTATTCGAGGATGAGGTATCCATCGGTACAGGTTGTGATCGTGCTTGAGGATTACTAATTTGAATACTTCTTTGGTTATATGTACTCTTATTCATTGGATTTTGGCTAACAAATGTATTGATTGGGTTCGCATTTCTATATAGAGGGCGTTGCGCATTTTGATATGACGGTGTCAGAAATTTGAGTTGGGAATTTTGAGGTTTGCTGGGATGGACATATGTTAAATTACGTCTAGCATAAGAGAAATTTTCTTCTTCAATTGTGAACGCGATGGCCTGTTCAAGAGTTCGCGGATTTCTTAATCGTATGGGTAGATTGGAGTGAAGACCCCTGAGGAAAGCATTTAGTGCTTGATTTTCGAATAATGTCTTCTTTAGTTCAATGACGTTAGCATCGACTTCAGTAAGTTGAATTTTGTTTAACAATAAACTCAACAAGTCCTGGCACCTGTGCCCAAAATTTACAGGACTTTCAAATCTCCCTTGTTTTAGATGCATTAGATCTCCAACCAAACAATTTTCATCTCGTTGATCTGAGAAAAATTGTAATAACAAATTTTTGATCGATAACCAATTTCTCAGGTTTCCTCTACTTCCGACTAAATTTAGCGCTCTACCTGTTAATTTGCCTATAATTGCTCGCAACAAAAACTCATTTTGTGGATTTCCTATATTATTCTGATCTGAAATGTTATTATTTAGATATTCACTGGAATGTGAAAATATTGCCAATGTGGCTGGATTCCCGTCATATTCTGGAATGCAATCAATATGGTGTTTTTGAATTTGGGGAACTGCCATTATCTGCGCTCTATTACTTCGTCTAAGAGAACTGCGTTCTCTTTCTATACTCATAAAACTGTATTGAATGAATTATTTTAACTAAGTACTTATTTAATATATTTGAGACCAATTTTTCAAGAAAAAATTGCAGATTCTGCAGAATTTATAAAAAAAATATTTTTGGAAGGTTTGGGAGTGGAAAAAGGATGTGAAACTTACTCTACTTGCTTCATAAAGATTTCTTCTTTCTTCTTTGCTTCCGCTTCAGGTGATACAGCGATTATAGCAGGCAGTTTCGTTCCAGAAACTCCGTACCAAACTATAATTTCTCCACCTGAAAGCTGATGAATTGGTTGCCTTCTTAATTATGAGCTCCGGTGATTTTGAACTTTTGCTCGCTGGTTTTGTTGCACCACTCTGCTGGACTTGGTTAAGGTTTGAGCCAAGGTCCGGAAACATTTTTCGAATACTCAATTAATCGTTAAAACGAACACTACTTTATCGCAATTTTTGTCGAAAAAAAGTTTTGAGTATCCTACCGACTGCGCCACTTATGTTTATTGAATAACTACTTTGATTTTTAAAAAAGTATATTTGATTAAAGACGATGCGGTCAATGTGAAAGTCACGACAGTACGTACAATAATGATCTTATTAGGTATGTAAACAATATAGGTTGGTTTGTCTTCCCCTACTCATGCGAGAAGTTCCTAGAATTGTAATATGATCTATTATACTACGATATGTATATTTAATATAGGTATTGGAGGATACCAATATGTAACTTGCTTCCTTCTGTTCAAAAGACTGTATACCGAATTCTACATTACTATCAGATGTATGTATTGTTTTTTGACGTTGTCAGAGGTTATTATGGTATTACAATAATCAATTAAGTGCGCTCAGACGGAAGTATGTAATGTTGGTGTCCCGCAAAAGAGGAATAGAGGGTGACTTTGATTTTTCAAATAGGGCATACTATATTCAGTAGTGTTTTTCAATGCTCTGGAACTTCCTGCATTCTCTTGTATACTTTTCAAACATTTTTGAGCGTATGTTCTAGGGGACATCGCGACATCGCGTTATCAATTTGACTAAATGTCTGTAATTTTTGAATTTTTGGCTGAAAATGGTCTTCAACGATTTGGTTCTACTTAATGATCAAGAATCCGTGGTCAAAATCGATTCTTTACGGCCAGCTGCCCATTAACACGATAACTCTTGAACGGAATGAGCTAGACAGTTGAAATTTTCAGAGTAGGTTTGGGACATAAATAAGGTTCGTTATTGTGCAAAAGCGGCCAGATGGTTTCGGAGTAACGATTTGTTTTTAATTACACATTTCGAAATCAATTTTTTAAGATGCAGTTTCATCATAAGACTCCATTGATATCATTCTCAACTCTAACAAGATAATACTTCCGGAGATATGATTTTTCAAGATTTGAATAATACATCGTACCTACTTCTATGTTTTCACAGAATGAAAATTCTATATATCTGTGTTCTATCTGTGATCAGTGTCAGACATGTCAAATGTATTTGTGTTCTAACAAACAAAGTATGATTGAATGCAAAATGACCAATTATAGGATATTATAGCCCCTACCCTATATGCCCTTGGATAATCCATATGATGATGGAAATATATAATTTGGTAAGTTTATCAAATTGTGTTCAGAATATCTTCAGTGAAAACAAACCTGGAATATTGGATAAGTTTCAATTGATATGATATAATTTTCAGAGTTGATTTGAGGAATGAATATATCGGATAAGTCCGTTAGTAAATTTTAAATTTTTTTTTTTATGATGAAGTTCAATTTGATATCACTCCCAACTCCGAAAAACCAATAATTTTGGAGATAATTTATCAAAGTTTGAACAATTCCACATTCTTTAGAATTCGTTTCAATATTATTTAAAAATGATTCTACTACATTCAGGGACAGAGCTACATAAAGACAAACGGGTCGGAGCAAGAAACAAAATAATACGCGATTTACAGAATTTTTCAACAAATTTTCACTGCCTCGGATGAAATGTTTTCGTTTAGCGTAATAAAAAATAATCATTAGGGGTAGAATATATTCAAGTATAATAATTGTTCCTTTTCCTTATCTTCAATATGTTTCGGCCCCTCATCGCTTGAGATTTATGGCGATTTCGGTACCCAATTCCCAGATGTTTGACATGAACGCACTATACCCGAAATGCTATTTCAAAATAATTCCCTTATACATTATCATCATGAAAAAATTGGTTCAAGCCCTGTGGACAGGATCTTTTTGGCGCTCTTGTTCAAACTTTGACACATCATATAGCTCCGAAAGTATTGTTTTCTCAGAGTTGGGAATAATATCAATATATTCTTATGATAGAACTGCATCATAAAGGAAATTCAGTTAAAAAAATAGTTTATTTATCAAGATTAAATGAGCAATCTGAGAATGGGAACTGCACCATGGAAGATATCAAATTAAAATAGGTGAAATGAATTTGACTCTCTCTTATAGAACAGGATGACATGTACGAGTGTGAACACAGATCATACATATAATAATTCATAGATCGAATAATTATAACTCAATGAAAAATTATATACGATTTACACTTATTTAATCAATATTGTGACGCGTTTCGTCGACACAGCGACTACATCAGACTACATCATACTAAATTCTTAACAAGTTATTATCTCCCTATACCTAGATGACATGGACACAGAATCATTTAAAACTAATTACAGGAGAAACTTATTAAAAACAAATTACATAATAGACTTATTTAAAACTAATTACATGAGATTTCACTGCTGGTTTCTTTGTACACATTAACAATAATTCATTCCTAATGCTTTTATTTATAAATTGATTCTCTATTTGAATAGATTGAGTAACGGTGAAAAATTTAGATCTAATTGTTCATTAACTAAATTACCCGTATGTTTTTCCCTATTTATTTCGACCATTTCCCAGTAATTAAGTTGCGCACCTTTATTCAAATTGTGTAGAATTTTGAAATCCGTGTTAAACTTATGTCCTTCTGCTAATAAATGATTCGAATAATTTGAATTAATTTTGTTGTTTTTGAAGCTGTGATGATGTTCCTTTATTCTTATGCCAAAATTTCTACCAGTTTTTCCTATATATGATTTGTCACAACTCCCGCAATTTAATTGATAAACACCGGATTTATCTACTTTATTCCTTTTCGATTTATTGTTTTTTATGAATTTGGCAAGGTTATTATTTGTCCGGAATGAGATATTCACCTGTTGGTTTTGAAGAAACCTTTTAAGTTGTTGACTCGTTGTACCAAAATATGTTAAGCTATTGAATATTTTATTTTTATCCTTAATTTCTGGAAATACTAAACTAATTGTTTTTCTAAATTGTTTATTCGTCAACATTTTTCTGATTAACTCTGTGTTGTATCCGTTGTTCACCGCTATTTGTTCGATAATTTCTAATTCTGTACCATAATTTTCTTCGGATAAAGGTATATTAATTAGCCGGTGTAACATACTATGAAATGCCGCGACTTTATGTTCGAATGGATGACACGAGGATCGATGAATGATTGTATCCGTATGGGATGGTTTCCTAAATATTGAAAAATCATGTTGATTGTTTTTCCGCGTTATTGTTAAATCCAAAAAATTAATTGCACCATTATTTTCCATTTCAATTGTGAATTTGACATTTGGATGAATGCTATTAATAAATCTACAAATATTTTCAGTTGCCGGTCTGTTCCTTTGAAACACGCGAGCACATCATCTACGTATCTAAACCAATATACGAATTTGGAAAAAATAGGATGTGTTTTAGCGATGGCTTCTAGGTTGTCCATGAATATTTCTGCCAAAAGGGGGCTGAGCGGATTCCCCATGATAAGTCCTTCATCGCTAGTATAAATCTTATCGTTGAAACTAAAGTAATTTTGATTCAAACACGTTTATAAAAGCTGGAGTATTTTTAACTGAAAAACCTGATATAAGACTTATATATGTTTTGTTCTTCCATATTTATGGGTTTAATTATTTTACTGTAATACAACCAAAGTAAATCCCTATTCTATAAAATATGTCCATTTGTACCATATTCAACTCGTCATGACTCGCGATAGGTATTTAATATCAATTGAAATCATTTATCAACCGGAATGAAATCGGGTATTCCCAGAGTAAAATCACATATTGTCACAGATAGGATGATATTAAGATTCTTGTGTTAAGTGTTAAGTTGTTTGCGTAAAATTACATCAATATTGGAATTTTGCTGAAACTTGTTATACATTTCAGATAATCTGGGAGGTAGTCCTATGAATTCCGAAAATCATATTACTGTGGACTGTAGCAGTGCTCATAGAGGCCTCTTTGCTGGTATAATGGTAATCGTGTTCACTATAATATCTCTCATAATGTTCTTCGTCCTGACGCAGCATCAGGTAAATTCAGAAGATACGAAAAGGCGGCGACATATGCTGGCTCACATAGAAGTAAATGCAGTGGAATTGGTACTTTATGTTATCACAATTCTGGCAACGATTCTGGCTATGATGCGAATGAGAGAAATGAAATACGAAAGGAAACTGAAGGGTAATTATCTATCGTATAAATTGAAATATAATCAGATCATTTGAACTCTATATATTATTCGTACTTCCAAAAATTGGTTTTTATCTTCTTACTTCGTATATGTATTTTTTGGCGTTCTTATTCCTCGAAACAGAGTGCTTATCAATTTGCCCAAATGTATGTAATTGTTGAATTTTTGGCTGAAAATGGTCTCAAACGTTTTGGTTCGAGTCACTGATCAAGAATACGTGGTCAAAATCGATTCTGTCCAGCCGTCCGGCGGTCCAGCCGGCCGTTAACACAATAAATCTCGAACGGAAAGAGCTAGACCAATGGTTCTTAACCGGTGGTCCCTGGAAGAACTCGAGGTGGTCCGCGTAGCCATCCATAAAATATTGAGTGAGCCGAAAGCCCTATTCACTCTGCTCATCCTTTTTGGCGCTCTTGTTCCTCGGAACAGAGTGCTTATCAATTTGCCCAAATGTCTTTAATTTTTTAATTTTTGGCTGAAAATGGTATCAAACGATTTGGTTCGACTCACTGATCAAGAAATCGATTCTGTTCGGCCGTCCGTTAACACGATAACTCTCGAACGAAAGGAGCTAGATTATTTAAATGGACAGGGTAGGTTTGGAGCATAAATACCTCGGACAAGTTCGTTAACGGGCGATATCCATCAAGCGGTTTCGGAGTTATGGCCATTTTTACTAAAAACGTTTTTAAAGAATATTCCCGAAACCGATCACTCGATCTATCTGAAATTCAGCATCAAATTGTAGAATCATGACCTTTAAACGCATGGTGAGTTTTGTATTGATCGCGTTACCGAAAAGTGTAAAAAAAAATTTTGGAAATTTTTAAATTTTGTTTCTACAATAACTCTCGAAGGGAAGGTAGGTTTGGGAGATAAATATCTCGGTTAAGTTTGCTATGGTTGGCTATGGTTTCGGAGTAACGAAAAAGATTTTTTTTCTTTAACTTACAAATTTCAAAGTAATTTTTTTTTAAGATCCAGTTTCACCCTAAAAATCCATTGATATCTTTTTCAACTCCAACAAGCTAATACTTTCGGAGATATGATTTTTTGAAATTTCAGCAGTTCTCATTCTCAGATTGCTCATTTAATATCGATAAATAAACTATTATTTGAATTGAATTTCCTTTGTGATGCAGTTCTATCATAATAATACATTGATATAATTCTCATCTCTGAAAACCAAAACTTTCGGAGATATAATTTATGTGTTTGAACAAGAGCGCCAGAAAGCTCCTGTCCACAGGGTTTGAGCCAGTTTTCTTGAGTTAAGGTTCATAAGTCAGAAAAGAATGTGTTAGTGGTATGATCTATTACATTTCAAATTATGAATATTTATTAATATATTTTGAACGATTAAAATAATTTGTTCGTAATCCACTACCTACTTAAATATCAGGAATAAATGGTCAATCTGCTATGATTCTCTTCAGTCTTGCTCTAGACACTTCGATGATACTTTCCTTAGGTATTTTGAGTTGTGAAAACTATGTACCGAGTGTGAGTTGCAACAACCCATTCCACGATGTAGAATCATTGCAGATTGCTCCTTCAGTCTTTATAAATAAATTAAATGACAATTCTGAAAGCACTGAAGCATTGTAGATTGCTCTTTTTTCAAAGAAAATTTTGTAAGCATTTTTTTCAACGACACCTTTTTCAAAATTTAATTTCTTTCATGATGTAGCTCTATCATAGGAATCCATTGATATAATTCCCAACTCTGAGAAACCAATACTTTCGGAGATATAATGTGTCTGTTTGAACAAGAGTGCCAAAAAGCTCCTGCCCACAGGGCTTGAACCGATTTTCCTTAAGCACAACTCATATGTAATAAACATGAAATAGAATAATAATAAGAATTATTCCGGAGCACTATTAGGAATTTCAATATTACTATTAACCATTTTCAATTTAATTATACTTATTCCACTATTTATGGCGCTCTTGTTCCTCGGAACAGAGCACTTATCAGTTAGACCAAATGTCTGTAATTTCAGCATTTTTAGATGAAAATGGTCTAAGACTATTAGGTTCGACTCACTGATCAAAAATCCGTAGTCAAAATCGATTTTGTCCGGTCGTACACACGATAACTCTCGAACGGAATGAGCTGGACAGAATTTTCAGAGTAGGTTTGGGAGATAAATAACTCGGCTAAGTGCGTTATTGGGCAAAGTTGGCTGGTTGGTTTCAGATTAAAGAAAAAAAAATACTTATTTACATAACAAATTTCAAAATCAATTATTTTTGCGCGTATGTTCTGGGGAACATCGCGTTATAGTTTTGCCCAAATGTGAAATTTAATTCTGTGGTGCCGTACGGCCGTACGGCCGTCCGGCCGTTGCCACGATAACTTGAGAACGGAAAGAGCTAGCGACTTGAAATTTTCAGGGTACGTGGCGCATCCCAATACGACGGACAAGTTCGTTAATGGGTATAATCGGCCCAATGGTTTCCGAGTAATAATTTTGTTTTCAACCAAAATAAATCCGATCGAATTTAAACTTGGTGAATAGTTGTAGAATATAGACCTAAGCACGTTTGTGAAATTTTGTGAGAATCGTATCGCTAGAAAATTATTAAAAAATTATTAAAAAATATTTTTGTTGTCACGATAACCTGAGAACGGAAGGAGATAGCGGCTTGAAAATTTCAGGTTAGGTGGTGCACCTGAATGCGACATTTGAGTTTGTTTATGAGCATAATCGTACGAACGGTTTTAGAGTTATAGCCATCTGAAATTTTCTGAAATTTGGTAGTTTTTTGTTCCTCATTAACTCGAAGAATACAAAACCGATTGAATTCAAAAATTGTTATTAGTTGAAGAATGCCAACGCGAAAATTCTTGCAGAATTTCGTGAGGATGGTATAACTAGAAAATTAAAAAAAAAATAGTTGAAAATTATTGAAAACAAATCTATATATCATAAACTATTCGTCCGGCATGGCTGAAATTTTGGAACAACCTTCAGAACCTAACTCTACTGCAGAATTCCAAGTTTGAACATGATCGGATCTATATTGTTGGAGAACCGGGCAGCCTTTTGTGAGTTCGGTAGCGTAGTGGTAGCCAAGTGTAGCGGATGGGAATCGTCGTATGATGATATGTAGTCTATGGTCGTATTTTTGCGAGAAACTTCAAAACTAAAAATATGAATGTCATGATGACATATTTTCGCTCGTATATTATGGGAAAATTGTCTTATTTCATCACAAATCTATGGGAGATGATAGCCCTACATTAGTGGTCAGACCTGGTTTTGAAAGAGATCCTCCTTAGGAGGAGGCAACTAAATATTGAAGGGATTTCTATGAACAAGAGTGAATATCTTTGCGAAATAGAGAAGGCGATTCTTCTTCAAGAGATCCATGTGCCTTCAGAGGAGTATATTTGCGAGAGGGGACTTTTGAAAGGTTATATATGTATTATTTTTAATATGATATCGCTGAAATTTTGCTGAAGGCTTCTGATCTTGTAAGGTGAGAGGCTCATTTGTGGATATTAAATCTTGTGATGGGTAGAGAGGAATTTTAGGCCATGTAGGACACTAAGGCCCACTTGCACGAATGCGGGTTATCTAATTAAATCCGGATTAACTCTAAACCTAGGGTTAAATTGATAATAGGTCTTGCACCTTCGAGATTTAGAGCCTAACCCTGGGTTAAAACTATAAAAATTTAACCCGGCAAAATAGCAGGGTTAAATGGCTAAGTCCGGGTTAGTCATGTAAAAATTGACATTTCTAATTTAAATAGTTTCGATTTGTGATGAATTTCTGGTAAATAATAAATATTAGCAGTGATCGGTAACTTGCTTGTGTGGTATTTTTGAGAAAATGATTAATTGATATACTACAAACTACATTCTGATCTACGCATGCGCCCCGTTTTAACCTCAACATCGAATCTGAATCTGATCAAAACACAAAACATAAACAAAATATTCTCAATCCACGAAGTACGAACGAGTATTCCTTCCGTTGAAAATAATCGAGATTACCTTGTATTTGAAGATTGGAGGAATCTAGAAATATTGTTTACGTATGTGAAAGAAATTCCAAATTATGGAGAACTGTGGAAAAGTTGTTCAGAAAGAAGATATCTGGTATATGTCCTTCAGGATTTCTGGCTAAAAATCAGCAGTAAGTAATAGAAGTGAATTGAATGAATTACTTTACTCAGAAAAATCCAAGTCTTAATATTTCCTTTCAGGTTGGAATGAATTAAGGTCCAGTTGACGTAGAGCAAAAAAGTAATGCTTTTCGACAAATAGAATGCATGAGTTACTCTTGGAGTTACTGCAGATAGAATTCTTAAAAACAAGGTATATGGAACTTAGTCGATTGAATATTTGTGAAGATTAAGTATATCTCATGAGAAAATTTAATATTGATAAGAGGCAACCAAGATGACATGAACACTAAAATTTTTAAATTTCAAGAGTGGAATAGCCAAGAAGAAAATCTAGTGTTTCTATTCAAACAAATTGATGGTGGTTCTCATATCGTTGAAATGACAAAGGGACGTATCTGCAATAAGCAAGTTTCAAGATATTCTCGTTTTGAAATTCGAGAGTGAACGATAAATCAGGGAGTGAACGAAATAAACCGTAAATGCTCGATTCAAGGTGCATTTAAATATGTTCCGCAATCTACTAAGGAAGTGGTTGTTATGAGTAGGATATGACTATAAAAAATAAAGCCAACTCAAAATTTTACATTTTACACTTAATTCTGTTTTGTCATTTTGCCGAAGCTATATATATTATGGGATAAGTATTCTATTCATCATGTACTTAGGTGAAAACCACCCAGTGACTTGCCTAAGCTGTCGTAAGGATACATTAATAAAATATATACAGAACAAAACTGACTCTCCTAGGAGCTTCTGTGGGATTTCCTTAGGGAAGACCTAGAATGGTTAGTATAATCATAAACATGTCATTAGCAAGCAAAACTGCATGAATTACATTTCAAATGACTTCTGCACCTACCCTATTATTCAGATTTGGCCACTTTTACCTGTTTACATATAACATTTGCATAATACTATTGCACAAAAAAAAACAGTTGAATTACGCTTAGACCAGTGAATTTTGAACAATTTTCTGTTTTCCGTAAATCATGGGTCTCTTACGATCCATCATCAGGGTGTTTGGATGCCAGCGTGTACCTATATAATAGGCATTTTTTTAACGAAACATTTTAATTTTTCTAATTGCAGAATATTTTAAAATATAGGAGTAGAAAGGGATGCAATATAACATGTGTGTAGGTATATATTATGTATATTGTTTTCCCGTGGAACTTCAGGTATATGTTTCTTAAATGCTTGTTGCTTAGCATGCTTAACAATGAATACCTCTGAAGAACAGATTTTACTAATATTATAATAGAATGGCTTGATAATTCAACGCTTACTTTGAAAATGATGTATCCTAGTGTTGCGGAGGAAAATCCAAGTATATTTTACAACGAGAAGTAGTATATAAGGAAACGGAGAAAGTCAGTTATCATATTTTAATAATAATCTATATACAAGTATTTATCCTCCCTGCAGTGTTTCACGAATCCTCCATGATTATGTGGGCAGCAGTGGTCCAAACTCAAAAAAATGTATTGCATGCTGCTTGATGTAGTATTGAATTTTCAAAATGAATGTTATTCTTGATCTCTCTTGAAGTAAATAATCCAATATGTTAATAGAGTTTTATTCGAAATTATTTCCTTTGTTTGTATTACGGCTTCAGTGAGGTATACAATTTTTTTGTTCACTGAGGGCTGATATATTTTACTACCTGTAAACTGTCAAGTAGCCTTACCGAAAGGAAAGTAATCTGTAAATGTTCACTTTAAAGGGGATCAGTAAATTCAACGAGCACATAGTTGACGAATACTTTACGGAGAGGTTGAATAAATCGGCCCTTAGTAGATAGTATAAAACAATATATAGATTGGTATCTAAATAAATGAATCTTATTTTCACAATAACTCTTTTCCCCTAACCCATGAAAACAAATTTTCACAGACAATTTACATGAATCATTAGCTTCAAACGTTCATTATCTTGAAATACAAATGAATAAGTGGCAATTTAATTTTAATATTTCAATATTGAATGGAATATTTAGAGTTTATCTATAATTTCAGATATCTCATCTCATCAACGAGTGACAAAAGTATTGAAATTGATTATGCATTAAACGATGTGTTCAAATGTCAAATTATTACCATATTCCATATCGACAGACATTCTTGTAATGATTATGAAGAATTAAAAAGGTTTTTTTATTAAATATTTAAAACTGTAATTAGTTCTTTGAAATACCATTGAATGAAGAAATTCTTGTAAGTTAACAAAATATCTTTATTTGAACAATAAAAATGCATCATTTTATTAAAATGATAGTTTGACTATCCAATTGCTTATTTTCTTTATAATATTTTTGCTGTAAGTCAGTATAGCTTAGAACTTTCAAAGTAAAGTCTAACAATATTAATTTAAATGATATTATAAATAAAAAAACAATATATTTCAATTCAACAATGTTTCTTGAATTATTGACTTTACAGAATAAAATAGGTAGGTATACTTCTAATAGCTTAGAACTTTCAAAGTAACGTCCAACAATATTAATTTAAATGATATTATAAATAAAAAAAAAAATGGTTCAAGCACTGACGTGAAGTCAGGAGCTTTTGCGCGTATGTTCTGTTGTCCATTCTCCTGTATTGGACAATAGAATTCATCTTGGTAAATTCGATTAAGAAGAGTCTCCAATACAGGAGAATAGACAATAAAAATCATCATGGTGAATTCGATTGAGAAGAGTGTCCAATACAGGAGAATAGACAATAGAATTCATCATGGTAAATTCGATTAAGAAGAGTGTTCATTACAGGAGTATGGACAATAGAACATACGCGCAAAAGCTCCTGACTTCACATCAGTGCTTGAACCAATTTTAAGATGCAGTTTCATCACTACAATCCATTTATATCAATTTTAACTGAAACAAATTAATACTTTCGGAGACATGATTTTTAAAAATTTCAATATTAAATTGTAACTCTATGTTTTCACAGAATGCTGTATCGAAAATTAACGTCCGTATCTATGAATTGTCATCATTGTCATCTCATCTACAGATAAGAAATATATCAAACAAAGTATGATTTAATGCAAAATGACCAACGAAATATCCTCGGCTATCGTAGATAGCTCTTGGACAATCCATATGATGATGATATAATTTTCAACTCTAACAAATTAATACTTTCGGAGATAGGTTTTTTCAAAATTTCAATTTTAAGTTGTAACTCTATGATTTCACAGAATGCTATACCGAAAATTAACGTCTGTATCTATGAATTGTAATTATCTCATGTACAGATAAGAAACATGTCAAACAAATTATGATTAAATGCAAAATAACCTTAGCTATCGTAGATAGCTCTTGGATAAATCCATATGATTATGATGGTGATGATGGAAATATAAACTTTGGTACCTATATAATCAAATTGGATTCAGAATATCTCCAGTAATAACAAATCTGGTATATTGACTAAAAATCATTTGATATTATATAATTTTCATAGTAGATTTGAGGAGTGAATACCTCGGATAAGTTCATTTTTGGTTAGAATAGGTCAGGTGATTTCGGATTAATAATTTTTTGCACTCTTGATGAATTTAATTTTTTTATGATGTTCAAATTTTATTTCTTTTAAGATGAAGCTCTATCATAAGAATCCGTTTATATCATTCCCAACTCTGAGAAACCAATATTTTGGAGATATGATTCGTCAAAGTTTGAACAAGTGCGTCAAAGCTCCGGTCCTCAGGGCTTTACCACTTTAGGCGCGTATATTCTGGGGACCATTGCGTTATCATATTGCCCAAATGCCTGTAATTTTCGAATGTTTCGCCGAAAATGTTCTCAAACGTTTGGGAGCGACTCCCTGATCAAGAATTCGAGGTAAAATTTCCTTCTGTCCGGCCGTCCGTTGCCACGATAACTTTAGAACGGAAAGAGATAGCGAATTGAAATTATCAGGGCAGGTGGCGCTTCCTAATACGACGGCCAAGTTCGTTAATGGGCATAATCGGCCCAACGGTTTCCGAGTAATAATAATGTTTTTAACCAATACAGGTCTGAACGAATTGAAACTTGGTGGGTAGTTGCCAAATGCAAAACTAATCACGCTTGAGAAATTTTTATGTAAATCGTAACACTAGAAAATTAAAAAAAAAATTTCTTTAATATTATTTGTCACCATAACCTGAGAACGGAAAGAGATAGCGACGTTGAAAAACCGTTGTAAAACCGATCCAATTCAAACATAGTTGTCAGTTGTAGAATGCCAACGCGAAAATTCTTGCAAAATTTCATGAGGAACGTATAAATCGAAAATAATTGGAAAATCATTGAAAAAAATCTATATCGCTGAAACTATTCGTCCGACATCGCCGAAATTTTTCAAGAGCCTTCAATACCTAGCTCTACTGCCAAGTTTCAAGTTTGAGCACGATCAGATTCATATTGTTGGAGATCTGAGCAGCCTTGTGTGAGTGCAGTAGCTGGATGGGTGACCGTTGCCTCGATAACTTTCGAATGAGAGGAGATAGGAACTTGCAATTTTTAGGGTAGGTTGCGCATCCCAATGGAAGAGATAAGTTAATTTTTAAGCATAATCGGTCCATCGCTACCAGGAATATTATTCCATTCGATCGAATTGAGGCTTGGTGACTACCTCAAGAAAATTTTTCAAAATTACGAAAAAAAAAATGTTTCAAGCACTGAAATGAAGTCAGGAGCTTTTGCGCGTATGTTCTCTTGTCCATTCTCCTTTATTGGATACTCTTGATTGAATTTATTATTATTTATTATTATTGATAAGGGGTTACGTTGCACCGCGACCTTGAGATCTATTGTGCCCCCCATCAGAGCTGTTCTCACCATTACGCCATCTACAGCTCGCCCTCCATTTCCAGAGTATAAATGAACCTCAATATCTGGGAAGGCTTCAAGGATATTACGTCTTCACTCCTACAAGTTTCCTGTCCAAAGCATTCCTTTCGCTGACTTGCAATGGCGAGGCATTCTGTAACAAGGTGAATAGGAGTTTCTTCCTCCTCCCCACAGAATCTGCACTCGTCAGTATCTGATAAACCTATTCTCATCAAATGCTTCCTGAGGCGACAGTGTCCTGTGAGGAAGCCAGTGACCAGGTGTAACTTATTCTTACAGAGATCCAGATACCTTTTGGATCTCACTTCTTTAAAGTTCTTAAGGAACTTTTTGGAATGAACCAAACCTGGAAGATTCCGCCAGAGTGTTTCTCTTTTGGTTTCCTCCTTCTCCAGAAACTCTTTCTTGTAGGTGCATTTTCCTATACCGCAGAAAGGTTCTGGGCCAATAAAAGGAGTTCGTGCTGCCTTTCTGGCAAGTGTATCGGCCTCTTCGTTCCCCTTGATTCCCGAGTGACCGGGGACCCAGACTAAAAAGACCTTATTATTCTTGCCAATTTCATTTAGTTTTCTTCGGCACTCCCATATCAACTTTGAATCGATGGCATGGGAGCTCAGTGCTTTGATAGCAGATTGACTATCCGAATGGATTGCTATGTCGCATTTCTGATATTTTCTTTCTAGGTTAATATCTGCACATCTTTCGATTGCGAGTAATTCTGCCTGAAATATACTCAAACGGGAGCCTACCGACAGTGCGCACCTGGTGCCTGTCCCATATACCCCAGCGCCAGCTCCCGTCGTGGTTTTTGAGCCATCTGTGTACCATTTTATGGTATTTTCTTTGAAAGTCTGGGTGGTGAGCTCCCTTTCCCATTCTTCCTTTCTACTTAGCATCGTGGTGAAGTTCTTCTCAATGCTTACTTTTTTGACCATTGCATCACTAGGAAGGTTCACTGATGGGATGGAATTAGTCAAAGAGGTCCAGGCTCTCTGACATTTAATCCTCTCAGTTCCTGTACCTTCCTTAGATATTCTGAGGATGGCCTCATGGTCTAACCTCTCAATCACTAGATGCAGAGGTGAGAGATCTGTGATGATCTCAAGTGCCCTGGTTGGACACGTTCTCATAGCTCCCGTGATGCACACACAAGCTAGCCTTTGCACTTTGTCAAGCGCTTTCCTAGTAGTTGTCTGATCTGCTTTGGCATGCCAGACTACTGCCCCATAGGTAATTATTGGTCTCACAATCATGACGTACATCCATCGCAGTATTTTAGGGCTACAGCCCCAAGTCTTACCGGATAGACTTCTGCACGCCATCAGAGCTCTTATTGCTTTACTTGCAGTGATATCCACATGCTTGTTCCACAGAAGCTTGCTATCCAGAGTTATTCCCAGATATTTAACTTCAGTCTTCCAGTCAATCACTTCTCCATTTAATGAGAGGGATTTTATGGCTGGAAGGTTTCTTTTCCGGGTGAATTGAATTACTGTGGTCTTGGTTGGGTTAATACTCAGCCCCACCGACTGGCACCACTGCTCAATAATTCTGAGGCCCTCCTGTAGTAAGTCACATAAGATGCCCTCGAATTTGCCTCTCACTATTAGAACTATGTCGTCAGCATAGCCTACGCATTCGAAGCCAAGCTCCGTTAGCCGGTGTAGTAGTTCATCTACTACCAGGCTCCATAGGAGGGGAGATAATACCCCCCCTTGAGGTGTCCCGCGAGTGGCTTTGACAGAGATGGGTTGATTTCCCCCCAATGTCTCAGCTGTCCTCGTCGTCAGCACGTCATACATCCATTTTATTATGGTATTGTTGACACCCCGCCTTTTAAGTGCTTCTCTGACAGACACGTGTGTTGTGTTGTCAAAGGCCCCAGATATGTCCAGGAATGCACACATTGCGATTTCTTTATTATTCAGAGTCTCTGGATGACTTCAGTCAGTTGATACAAGGCAGTCTCTGTTGATCGACCCGCCCTGTAGGCATGCTGACATTTGTGAAGTGGTTTATTCTCCAGACTCTCCGTTCTTATGTAGTTATCCACTACTTTCTCCATCATTTTAAGTAAAAATGATGTTAAGCAAATGGGCCTAAATGATCGAGGGTCAGTCCCGTCTTTTTTCCCTATTTTTGGAATGAAGGTTACTCTAGCCCTTCTCCATTTTATAGGTGTGTGGCCCAATGCTAAGCTGCTTCTAGTTATCTTCAGCAGATGGGGTAGAATTTCTTCCATCCCTTTCTGCAGGAGTACCGGAAAAATTCCATCCACTCCTGGGGATTTGTACGGCTGAAAGGTACTTATTGCCCATTCAAGACGTTTCTTTGTAAATAGTTCCTTAGCAATATCCCAATCATCCTTGCGGGCGTTCTTGGTATGCTCCATTGCTGTTTCAATACTACTTACGGGTTCGCTACCTGGAAAGTGTGTTTTGAGAAGAAGAGTCGATCGCTCCTCTTCTCCTTCAGTGTATGACCCATCTGGCTTCTTGAGCGACATTGTTGGGTTAGTTCCCCCTCTTGCCATGACTTTCGGCAGCCTGGCTGCTGTGTGAGTGGAAGTGATATCTTCACAAAATGCTTGAAAATTAAGCCTCTTGGCCTTCCTTATCTCTTTGTTGTACTCAGTGAGTTTCTCAGTGTACCCCTGCCAATTATCGTCTCGTTTAGCCCTATTAAAGAGCCGACGCACCTCCTTTCTGAGGATTGACAGGTTCTTATTCCACCAAGGAGCTTCCTTACTTAGTCGAGCTTTGGTCAATGCGCAGCTGGAGTGAAAAGCCCCCATTATTGCCTCACTGACCTGCTCGACTGTTTTTTCCAGGTCATAAAGGTGCTTTGCCCCAGTTGTCCCGATTTGTTCTAGGTTTTCCTTCAGACGGGTCCTGTAAAGAAACCAGTCCGTCTTCCTGGGATTTCGGATTGAGGACACCGAGGTGTTATCTCCCTCTACCCTGAACTCGATAATCCTATGATCAGAGAGTGATGGTTCGTTCATCACTCTCCAGGAAGTGATGTTTTTCTTGGCAGCAACATTAGCGATTGTTACGTCCAGGACCTCTTCTCTTGCTCTCGTGACAAAAGTGGGTGTTGTCCCTACATTTAGAGTCTCGAGGTTGTTAGCTAAAAGATATTCAAGTAGACACTCACCTCTAGCGTTATTGTTTGTGCTTCCCATAACAGTATTGTGCGCATTGGCGTCACATCCAATTATAATTGGCAGCCCTTTGCTGTTGCAGTATTGTACTAACTCCTGCACCTTCTCTGGCGGTGTTATTGTCCCGTCTCCAGCCAAGTATGCGGATGCAATGACAATGTCTCTTTCAATGCCCCCTAGATTGAGGTGTACCATGATGGGAATCAGGTCCCGAGACATATAATCTGAAACACAAATATATTTAATGTTGTTTCTTATGAGCACACAGGCACGTGGAGATACCTGCCTATGGTCATAAATCAGACTTGAGTCCTTACAAGCCAAACCCTTGATTTGGCCTTCTTTGTTGATCCAAGGTTCCTGGATCAGAACAATGCCCAATTGCAACCTTGCAAATAACCTCACAATCACTGCTGAAGCTCCTTTCGCATGATGCAGGTTAACTTGCGCCACCCTCGTGAAGATGAAGGCTGATTGTGTGAGGTGATAGAAGCTGGTTATCCAGCTTCTAAATGTCCCCCTCCTTCAACTTCCCCTGTCCCTCCTCCAATTCCATGGGAGAGTTTTTCTCTCCAGAATTCGAGGAGGTCTCTTGGCCTGCGGTCAGACACTCAGCCACCGAGCAGCTCTGCCCAGCCCCCCGGGTCGCAGAGGAGGTCTCCGCTTCTCGAGGCGACCTAGCAGAGCCGGAGTAGGTTTTGGACTGACTCGGGCCCGCCCCTTCACGCGAACCTTGCTCTTCGGGTTCTCGGGATGTGGAGGGCATCTCCACGTCTCCCTGACCCTTAGCAGAGCTGTCCTTCTTTCCTAGCCCTGAGACGGGGATACGTCCAAAGCGAAAGTTCAGACGACCCCCCTCTGCCTTCAGAGCTTCCTCGGATTGCTGATCAATCCCAATCGTGAGGACTGTGCCTTTTCCCTCCTTCCTGGAGCTCAGAATTTTTCAAGCCCCAGTGTTGAGGTTGGAATTCTGGACCTCGACAAGTCGGAGGATTTTCTCCGTCTCCATGTCGAGGCTTCTTGGGAAGAAGACTGTTATATTGGTAGGCTTAGGGATGTCATCTCCACTCAGCGCTACCAATTCGGGTCCCTCCCAAGAATTAAGTTTCGGCACTGACTTCATTAGCCAGTCCGCCGATCCTTGGGGCCCACAATCCACAAGCATCATTCCACAGCGGAAATGAACTCCTGTGAAGTGGATCCCCCTTTCCTTGCTCTGGCATATCTCCTCCACCAGAGTATCCTCTATGGCGGAGAGCTGCCCGGCTTCCAGGGTGGCCCTAGGGTAATCCTTGGGCACAATTCCCACCCTGGTCACCTTTCCTGTTTTAACAGCTGCAGCATAGCCAGTGGCTTGCCCGGTTTTTGCTGCAGCTGTTCTTTGTTTCTTCGGCGGAGGCCGCTGAGGAGGTGTTATAAGCTCCGGGCCTCTCTTGCCGTGTGCTTTCCCCGAAGGAGTCTCCGTCGGGGCTGGGCGCTGAAGAGCCTGCTTCCTAGCCTCCTCAGGTGCAAGACCTTGATGGAGGAGTCGCAGGTACTTTCGCACCCCTGCTCCACTGAGTCCTTTCCTCAGTGGATCATCTCTGCCGCCCGGTTGACCTAGTTTGGGCAGGTCGAACGGCAGACGGTGTTTCCTCGGTCCCTTGACCTTATTCCCCTCTGCTGGGTGCCCGGATGAGGAGGTGGAGGGTTTCTCCACTCCCTTTCCAGTGGTAACACTTTTTTCTTTTTTCTTTTCCATGTTGTTCCCACGAAAAGCTAGGGTCCTAACGGTCCACCTCTGCAGAGCCCCGCTTGCAGAGGTAAGGGGTTGAATACAATGGAGTTCCCCCCGGTGCTCCAAGGTCGAATCCAGTTAAGACTAGTCTTCTATCTAGCCACGCATCCCTCGGCCTGGGTTCCCACCTTGGATTTAGAATTTTTAATGAGGTTATTTCCTCTCGGTCAGGGTGATTAAGTCAAGACCCCCCCCACTCCACTGACCCGTGAGACGTGACCACAGACAGCCAGGGTGCGTTGGTATAACAAGATGGTCCCGAGGTTGACTCGAGATACCACTTGGCATCGTAACCTTGTGTGCAATCCCTTAGCCACGGCTCTACAGCCGGGACAGGTGAAGTTTGTCCGCGGCATGGTATTTGAGGGCTGCCAATTGAGTTTTTACGCACAACGAGCCCCCAGTATTCCCACGCAGACCTCTTCCTCATAAAAAAATCATCGTTGGAGGCCCCCTACTATCTTCCACCTGGAGGCGCGCTGGGTTGGCACTTCACTCCCCCCATGGTTGCCATTGCCTGTTCTTAGCCGCCCCCCGAAAGGGACGTTACCGACTCTCACCACTAGGAGGTGACAGGTTGGACCTGAGAGAGTCTTGATTGAATTTACCATGGTGAATTATATTGTCTGTTCTCCTGTATTGGTAGTATTGTTATACCTGTATTGGTATATGATAGATTCGGAGTATTCAATACAGGAGAACAGACAATAGAATTCACCTTGGTAAATTCGATTAAGAGTGTCCAATAAAGGAGAATAGACAAGAGAACATACGCGCAAAAGCTCCTGACTTCACGTCAGGATTTCACAATTTTTTTTTTTCGTAATTCTATAAAATTTTCTTGAGGTAGTCACCAAGCCTCAATTCGATCGAATGGAATAATATTCCAGGTAGGTATAACCCCGAAAGCGATGGACCGATTACGCTTAAATATGAACGTATCTCTTCCATTGGGATGCGCAACCTACCCTAAAAATTGCAAGTTCTTATCTCCTTTCGTTCTAAAGTTATCGAGGCAGCGGTCACCCATCCAGCTACTGCACTCACACAAGGCTGCTCAGATCTCCATCAATATAAATCTGATCGTGCTCAAACTTGAAACTTGGCAGTAGAGCTAGGTATTGAAGGCTCTTGAAAAATTTCGGCGATGTCGGACGAATAGTTTGCTATATAGAATTTTTTCAATGATTTTCTAATTATATTCGAGATATACGATCCTCATGAAATTTTGCAAGAATTTTCGCGTTTGCATTCTGCAACTGACAACTATTTTTGAATTGGATTGGTTTTACATTTTTCAGCGTCGCTATCTCTTTCCGTTCTCAGGTTATGGTGACAAATAATATTATTGAATAATTTTTTTAAATTTTCTAGTGTTACGATTCACACAAAATTTCTCAAGTGTGATTAGTTTTGCACTCGGCAACTACCCACCAAGTTTCAATTCGATCAGACTTGTATTGGTTTAAAAACAGTATTATTACTCGGAAACCGTTGGGCCGATTATGCCCATTAACGATCTTGGTCGTCGTATTAGGATGCTCCACCTACCCTGATAATTTCAATTCGCTATCTCTTTCCGTTCTAAAGTTATCATGGCAACGGACGGCCGGACAGAATGAAATTTGACCTCGAATTCTTATTCAGGGATTCGCCTGAATTAAATTCAACAATAGTGCCAAAAATTATTAATCCGAAATCACCAGACCTATTCTAACCAATAACGAACTTATCCGAGATATTCATTCCTCAAATCTACTATGAAAATCATATAATATCAATTGATTTTTAGCCAATATCCCAGATTTGTTTTTACTGGAGATATTCTGAATCCAATTTGATTATATAGGTACCAAAGTTTATATTTCCATCATCATCATCATAATAATATGGATTTATCCAAGAGCTATCTACGAGAGCTAAGGTTATTTTGCATTTAATCATACTTTGTTTGACATGTTTCTTATCTGTAGATGAGATGATTACAATTCATATATACAGACGTTAATTTTCGGTATAGCATTCTGTGAAATCATAGAGATACAACTTAATATTGAAATTTAAAAAACCTATCTCCGAAAGTATTAATTTGAAATTTTTCAAGAGCCTTCAATACCTAGCTCTACTGCCAAGTTTCAAGTTTGAGCACGATCAGATTTATATTGTTGGAGATCTGAGCAGCCTTGTGTGAGTGCAGTAGCTGGATGGGTGACCGTTGCCCCGATATCTTTCGAACGACAGGAGATAGGAACTTGCAATTTTTAGGGTAGGTTGCGCATCCCAATGGGAGAGATAAGTTCGTTTTTAAGCATAATCGGTCCATCGCTTTCGGTGTTATACCTATCTGGAATATTATTCCATTCGATCGAATTGAGGGTTGGTGACTACCTCAAGAAAATTTTTCAAAAATTACGAAAAAAAAATTGTTTCAAGCACTGCCGTGAAGTCAGGAGCTTTTGCGCGTATGTTCTCTTGTCCATTCTCCTTTATTGGACACTCTTGATTGAATTTACCATGGTGAATTATATTGTCTGTTCTCCGGTATTGATAGTATTGTTATACCTGTATTGGTATATGGTAGATTCGGAGTATCCAATACAGGAGAACAGACAATAGAGTTCACCATGGTGAATTCGATTAAGAGTGTCCAATAAAGGAGAATGGACAAGAGAACAAACGCGTAAAAGCTCCTGACTTCACGTCAGTGCTTGAACCAATTTTTAAAATATGCTCATTTATGTGCACCTCACAATTACATTATTTGGTAAGAACATTAAATATGTACCGAAAATCAATTACTTCTCATGATTAGTACCGCAAAAAGTTGTGACAGTTATTTTATTTACTGCGACTTATATCCAGTGATTCTCCTGAAGCTTTTAGATCTCGGTAATCCTCAAAGAATTTGAATCTAATAAGAGTGATTCTGCTTGTCAGGAAATATCATTAGCTCCACCTCGCAGGGATTACTTTTTGGCGCTCTAGTTCCTCGGAACTGAGTGCTTATCAATTTGCCCAAATGTCTGTAATTTTCGAATATTTCGATGAAAATGGTCTTAAACGATTTGGTTCGACTCACTGATCAAGAATCCGTGGTCGAAATTCATTCTGTCCGGCCGTCCGGCTGGCCGGTCCGGCCGGCCGGCCGTAGGCACGATAACTCTCGAACGGAATGAGCTAGACAGTTGAAATTTTCAGAGTAGGTTTGAGAGATAAATATCTCAGCTAAGTTCGTTACTGGGCAAAATCGACAGATGGTTTCGGAGTAACAAAAAAAAATTTTTTTTACAGAACAAATTCCAAATTAATTTTTTTTCAATATGCAGATTTACCATAAGAATCCAATGATATCATTTTTAACTCTAACAAGCTAATACTTTCGGAGATATGATTTTTCAAAATTTCAATGATAAATCGTATTTCACATAATGATATAATTAATCTATGTATGAATTGTCATAATGACAACTTATTATCCTGAGAATGACATTATCTAATCAATCGAAGAATTATGAGAATAAAGTGTATTCCGAAATGTGAGCGAAGTGAGAAAAATCTCAGTTGTTTGCTCCGAAATGAGTTTTTCTCAGAAAAGTCTTACATTTCGGAACGGAACATGAAGTAAGAGATCTGAGAGTAGTGAGACTGCTTTTCATCCAAAAACATAGAATGCAAATAGAATGTAAATATTGAAAGCATAATTCTGCAGTTCGAGAGAGGAGAAAATTTGGTGAACGTAGATCAGGAAATTTTTGATCGATTACAAGGTAATTTTTCATTATTACTCTTCTTTGATACATGTTTTATGAAAAATCTACTATTTGTAGGTACTTTAAACCTGTTTTGGGCAATTGTCATACGAAACTTGTTGGCGCTCTAGTTCCTCGGAACTGAGTGCTTATCAATTTGCCCAAATGTCTGTAATTTTCGAATTTTTCGATGAAAATGGTCTTAAACGATTTGGTTCGACTCACTGATCAAGAATCCGTGGTCGAAATCGATTCTGTTCGGCCGGCCGGCCGTAGGCACGATAACTCTCGAACGAAAGGAGTTAGCGGATTGAAATTTGCAAGGTGGGTTTGGAGCGTAAATATCTCGGACGAGCTCGTTATGGGAGAAATCCATCAAGCGGTTTCGGAGTTAATGCCGATTTTAGTAAAAATATTTTTTATGAATATTTCCGAAACCGATCACTCGATCTATCTAAAATTTAGCATCAAATTGTAGAATCATGACCTTTATACGCATGTGAAGTTTTTTATTGACCAGATTACCGCAAAGTGTAAAAAAAAATTTCAAAATAAAAAAAAAGTTTTTCTACAATAACTCTCGAACGGAATGAGCTAGGTAGTTGAAATTTTCAGAGTAGGTTGGGGAGATGAATATCTCGGTTAATGGTGTTGGAATTGCCTTCTGCAACGTTTATCAGACGATATTTTCTCTATTTCAGGCAAGTTTTATAAAATACTGTTGAAATTCAATGAAGAATTCGGATTATACATCCTAGTGACTTTTTTATTGTATCTTGGCAGTTGGTGTTACTGTTACGAATTCCAGCACTGTTTTTAGTGCTGGAATGGACTCATTACGATACAGAAATAGAGAATAGTATATTCTAAAACAAGTTGCAGAATGGGCTGATATTTAAAAACGAATGCGAAATTCGAAAACGAGCGACGAAGGAGCGAGTTTTCGTAAGCATGAGTGTTGGAATTGCCTTCTGCAACGAGTATTAGACGATATTTTCTCTATTTCAGGCAAATTTTGTAAAATACCGTTGAAATTTAATGAAAAGTTAGGATTATACATCCTAGTGACTTTTATATTGTATCTTGGCAGTTGGTGTAACTGTTACGAAAGTTGACAGATCATGGAATTTGTATTGTACGTGGAGCATGGAGATCAGATTTAACAGTTTCCCAATATCATGAATGATTCAAAATTAGCAAGAAGGAAATCTCTAGTACCTTATTTTTTATGAAAATAAAACCTTTCCTCTCAACAATTATTTCACCTTATCCAGATTATCTTCTATTGACAGTGACGTGTTTTGAAATTTGATAGGATCGAATGTCAGAGTGCTGACTACCACAAAACGAAAAATATAACTAGAAACAATGCGGGAATGAGTTCATTCCAGCACTGTTTTTAGTGCTGGAATGAACTCATTACGATACTGAAATAGAGAAACATGTTTTTAGTTCACCTTTATGAAAAGTGACATTTTACGTACTAATTTGCGACCGTAAAATCGATTATTGAAGGCAAGTACTTTGCAGACGAGAAAGTACTCTTTCGTCGACCTCTATGAAAAGTAACATTTTACGTACTAATTTGCGACCATACAATCGATAATTATTGAAGGCAAGTACTTTGCGGACGAGAAATTACTTTTTCGTCCACTGTGGTCACTATGATTACAACATGATACGGTTCAATACAAACGTGTGTCCGTAAGAACAACTGCCAGTGCTGTGTTTAATATGGATACGGTTCAATACAATACAAACATAAGTGTACAGGGTGTCCCAGGTTCGAGTGCCTATTAGACGTTTCTGGAGAAATGTACATATTTGAAATCTGAAAATCGAGATTATGATATTGCTCGAAATTCTCTACAGAGCTAAGACATTTCCGAAGCCCAAGGTTATACAGGGAGTGAAAATAAATTTGATTAAAAAAAATTTCTCCAAGTTTTGCATTCCTGGTATGATAAAGTATTCAATGCTGAATACATTTCTCCATTGTATTCATTCGACTAATCTTCAAAATATCGAAAAAAACCGGAAAAAAGTCAAATATGTTTAGTCAGTATTATGTTCATTCTTCTTATTTTAAACATCCTGAACGTGAACCGTTTTTACAACATCGAAGAGGGAGAATGTGGAAAGGTCATGCATCTTTTAAATTTCAGAAATATCATCACAGGTTTTGTGTCGAAAATTGTGATCAAAAATTGGCCATAACTTCTGTTTATCAAATTTGAACCCTATTTTTTTATGATTTCGTCGTTGGATTCTGCGGTGAAAAATAATTATAGTTTTCTAACATGATTATGCTCCTAAATTAAAAAAAAAAAACTCAGAAATTATTGCATAATCATGTTAGAAAACTATCATTATTTTTCACCGCAGAATCCAATACAATCATAAAAAATAGGGTTCTAATTTGAAAAACAGAAATTATGGCCAATTTTTGGCGCTCTAGTTCCTCGGAACTGAGTGCTTATCAATTTGCCCACATGTCTGTAATTTTCGATTTTTTTATGAAAATGGTCTTAAACGATTTGGTTCGACTCACTGATCAAGAATCCGTGGTCGAAAATCTTTCTGTCCGGCCAGTCCGGCCGTCCGGCTGTAGGCACGATAACTCTCGATCGGAATGAGCTAGACAGTTGAAATTTTCAGAGTAGGTTTGGGAGATAAATATCTCGGCTGAGTTCGTTATTGGGCAAAATCGGACAGATGGTTTCGGAGTAACAAAAAAAAAAATTTTTTTACAAAACAAATTCAAAATTAAATTTTTTTCAATAAGCAGTTTTACCATAAGAATCCAATGATATCATTTTTAACTCTAACAAGCTAATAATTTCGGAGATATGATTTTTCAAAATTTCAATAATAAATCGTATTTCAACGTTGTCTCACAATGATCGAAGAATTGTGAGCGAAGTGAGAAAAATCTCAGTTGTTTGCTCCGAAATTAGTTTTTCTCAGAAAAGTCTTACATTTCGGAACGGAACATGAAGTAAGAGATCTGAGAGTAGTGAGACTGCTTTTCATCCATAGACATAGATATAACTCTCGATCGGAATGAGCTAGGTAGTTGAAATTTTCAGAGTAGGTTAGGGAGATGAATATCTCGGTTAAGTTCTTTATAGGGCAAAATTGGCCAGATTGAATTTGATTTCTTCCATGGTGCAGTTCTCATTCTCATGATTGCTCATTTAATCTTGATAAATAAACTACCATTTGAATTGAACTTCCTTTATGATGCAGTTCTATCATATGAATATACATACATTGATATAATTCCCAACTCTGAGAAACCAATACTTTCGGAGATATTTTTCACACAAATAGCCATTTGGTTTCGCCAATTTACAGGTCTTATCGGCGAATAAATAGTAGTTTTCATTGAGAATCAGTAATTTTCTCCGTGGGACAAGAATTAGAAAGGAGTTCTCATTGGATATGGGTAGTGCATAGAGCCCATATTAATCATGTACTTCTGAAATAAAAATGACTTTGCCCTAATTGATACATTGCATTTCAAAAAGTGCGCATCAAAGGAAATTTTTTCGCCTGTGTAGTTTTTTGAAATTTGGGTCTTCAGGAAAGTTGGTGCCCAAGAAATGAAGATTTTTGACATATGTCATTGATCATGTTACTCTGCAATCCTATCAAAATTGACATGTTTTTAGAAAAATTACCAAAATACGTAAAAATCAGAACAATATCAGATAGTTTCTGAAAGAAATGTTGCCCATAATTTCATCTTATACCAAACTGCCAAATTTCATAGTGAAATTCCGAAATTAGTTGATATTAATATTTTGATGACAGCACGCTAGAGGGAGCTTTGGGCTTTGCGAACATCTGAAAAATTATTCGGTATGTAATTCCGATGGTTATGAAAGAAACGTCACCACAATTCAAATAAAGTTCATATTAATTCAATATTCCTCAAAAATTGTTTCTTCTATAGTGAAAACCTCACTATCTTGGGGCTAACCGACTTATACTTGAGAAATTAAATGCGCTAAGAGCCAATATCTCGCTAATTATTCTTGAAACATCATAAGGAATTACATTCTTGGATTATGCAATTGAAGAATAATTCTCAACCCTCTGAAATCGAGTTTGAATATATTTACTCAAATACCACTAAAAACGCAATACAAACCTCATCTAAAGCAAAGATACCTGTGAAAATAATAAATTGAAATCGATTTGACAGACGCATAGAATAATACACTTGCAAATAAGTTATTTATTTGATGTGCCTGTTAACTCAATTTCGATTTTACAGGTGACTTTGTTTTCGATCGAAGTGATGTGAAATCGAAGAATTTAATTTCCGATGATGTTCCAAGAATAACTAGTAAGATATTAGCTCTATGCGCATTCAATTTCTCAAATATCATTCGGTTTGCACCAAAATTGTGAGGTTTTCACTATAGAAGTCATAATTTATGACTTTCATTGGAACTGCATTCCGAATAATTTTTCAAATTCACGCAAAGTCGAAAGCTCCTTCTAGAGTGCTGTCATCAAAATATTAATATCAAAAAATTTCGGAGATTCACTATGAAATTCAGCAAACAATTTGGTAAAAACTGAAATTCTGAGCAATATTTGATTCCGAAACTTTTTGTTATTGTTCTGATTTCTACATCTCTTGGTCATTTTGACAGGATTGAAGAATAACTCGATTAATGACATATATGTCAAAGATCACCGTTTCGCGAGCACCAACTTTCCTGAAAACCCAAATTTTAAAAAACTATACAGGCCAGAAAATTTCCTCTTGGTGCGTACTTTTTGAAACGCACAGTATATCCTTTGACTCTGATCATTGCATAGTACCTATAAATATAATATTTTGGGTTAAAGGGTAGCTTAACTTCAGATCAGATGTGAAGCGATTTTGCTTAATTCTAATGACAAATGTTCGTGTTCTATCGAAGTGACATGAAGAATTTTAGCATGAGCAAAAGATATGGCATTTTCAGTCTCAAACAACATATTAATAATAATATCTAATGAAACCATAAAATGCTAGAAGGTTGTGCCGGCTACTTCGTATTCATTCAACATGAAAATTTCGGAATTGAGATCTTGTAGTTTATTTTCTAGTGAAGATAATCTGTTTTCCAAAACCTCTTCATGATGGTGTAACTTTACAATAGAAAGATTACAGGTGTATAAAATTTTCTCGACAAGACTAATTTCCTACCGAAACAAATTTATTTTAAATCTTCGATGGCTTTGCCATATTTCTCCGCATCTTTATGGTCTAAAAATTCCCTGTAATAAATTTCCACGCAATGCTAAGTACGTTTATAAGACCTCTTTTACTTCTGCCATTGGATTCTAATGAAATCTGTTCCAATCTTCTACGAGCATGTTTTATCTTATGTTCTACGTATATGCTTATAAATAAATATTTCTGCTTCAAGTTCTGATATATTTAAATTTTCAAAAATTAATTCTAATCTATTATAATTCCTAACTAAGAGCCTATTTCTAAATCTACTACTTCAATTGTCGTCCAAAGGTCTATAATGTTTTGATCTGAACCTAATTTTAAAGGAAATAAGCCGGGATCGTCTTTTATAAGACAAAAATTTACTCCTTCGATTGCTGAGATGTAGATGGTTCGGAGACAGAAACAGGTGACAATAAAGTATCTGAAACAATAGGCTGTCTTGAGTTTTTCAAATGAACTATTCATGCTAAATTTTTTACACACTTATTTCCTTGTACTTTCTAAATAAGAGCTTTATTACCAGATATTAATGTAGCAATTTTAAACAGATCATTAAATTTTTCTCGTGTTTTCTTTCTCGTAAATTTATAACTTAGACTATTTGGCTCACTTGAAAAGGTTTATGGACTACTCTATTTTTTTTTTTTTTTGAAGAGTAGTTCGTTTGTTTTGAAACATTGACCATTGATCAATATTATTGTTAACTATATCTAACAATTCCTTATGCCTTTGTGAATAATCATAATATATTTATTTGCCTTATATTACATCGAAAGAGACTCTAAGTTTAGTATGACATAAGTTAATTCCAAAGGCGTGAAGTTCGTATTCAAGTGTATTGAATGGTTATACCCAATTATAGCATATTTCATTAATTGATCAATAGGGTCTCCTGAATGCATTCTTAATTTTCCAATGTTTTCTGCTATTATCGAATGAAACCTTCCCACAATTCCATTAGATTCTGGGTGATTTCCTGGATCAAATAACTGTAGAACGCCATACCTTGGTCGGAAATATAAATTCTAAAATTACATAATAGCAAAAATATTTTATTATTTCATTCTTTGATTTGCTTGCCTAATTTAGTGAATGAATCTACTAGAGTAAGATTTTCCATTTTCTATCGTATATACATTATCTACATGTACTTTTTCAAAATGATTCCTGGGCTTGTCAGTTAGCATAATTCCTATATGTGGTGGATTCCTTCCGTCCTTACATATCTTACAAGTTTCATAATTTGGTATTTATTTTGCAACGTGCTCTTGCATCAAAGGAAAGTAGTATTTTCGCTGCAATTCTTTTACCATTTCTGATATTCCTCTGTGGTTTGTTTATCCTTCATGATATTTCTGTATTACTACTTTAATGAGGTTGGGTCCCTAAAGAAGATTCCTTTCGCTACATGAAATAATGCATGCCCTTTTTGGCGCTCTTGTTCCTGGGAGCAAAGTGCTTATCAATTTGCCTAAATGTCTGTAATGCATGACCTTTTAATGCAAGTGAAGTTTCAAAAATTTTGTTTTCACAATAATTCTAAAAATCGGAGATCTGACTGAATTTGTACTCTTTAGTTAGATGCAGAATACCGAATCAAGCACTCTCGCAAAATTAGAAAGTATAGCATCGCTAGAAAATAGTCAAAAAAATTTCAACTATATGCGCAATATTCAGCTTGAAAATCCGGAACCAAACAGCGGATTCAGTTTAATTTTTGCGTTTCGGTGATCAAAAATTACCTCTTGGTGTGTGCAAAATTTCACTGAGGAGCACTAGGAGCCCCAAAATTTTTTTTATAATTTAGAACTTCCAAACTGGGCAAAGTATCCTTTCAGAAAGTAAATTTCTAACTTGCATTGAAACACTGAATATTCAATAGATCGATTGCAGATTGAAAAAGATCGTCTTGAATTATTTGGAATTTTCCATATAAATCATATTTAAATTACAGTTTCCGCTCCCAAAATAAATATTTGGCGACGAGGGTGGGATTGTGTTCTTGGGAAAAATGGAATAACATAAGTTACGTAAAAATTCGTTGTCAAAACGAATATCCTTCAAAGACTTCCACCAAATACAACAACTTTGGAAGTTTCCCAGTCCAAATAACCTTTCACAGTCCAAATAACCTTTCCAATGTTATATTTTTTTTCTACTTGGATTTTAGTGGAAAAACTTTTGTGTATAATTTTTTCCTAGGTTTCATCATAAAAAACCGATATCACAAACTAGTTTTACCTAAGTTTTCCTCACCAAAACCGATATTGAGTTTTGCTTATTCTGACGGGTTCATATAGACTCACCCTGTATATATCATCGTAGGTGGCTCTAGATTAATGTTTGTTGCTAGACACTTGTTTTCCTATCCATAATTTTATCGTGTAAATCATACAAATCTACAATAGCTTATGATTTAGAACTTAACACTATAAGTTCTTCAATGCTCAATTAATTTATCCTGTAGAGGCGTGTAAATATGAATATCTTGCTAAATATCCAATTATTCATATTAAAGAATCCTCTATGATAGCTTAAATCAGAGTTTATGGACAGATTTATTCAGACTGTGGTCATCAACAAGAGCAAATCTACATCAAGGTCTCAAGCATCTGAAGAAGTTTTCGAAGATCAAAGAACATGAGTAGACAAAAAGTTTTGAAAAAAATTTAATTTGTATCCTTAAAAAAAAAAAAAAAGCACTGACGTGTAGTCAGTACTCTTTGGCGCGCGTGTTCACGGTGGCTAATTTGAATTGAATGATGAGTACTTCAAGCTCAGTAGATAGAGCGAGCCGAAGATCTACCCAAAGGATAGTGGACACCATTCACTGTCGGTTCAAAAATTAAGAGTGCTGTATCTAAGCTGCCATCAGGATAGATTAACAAAGTTGGAAAATAACACAAGTGACTCTCCTTAGTCGCACAAGCTCCTAGAAGATTTGGTAGGGTCAGTATAATCCTAATCATGTTAATCGCACGCGCGCCAAAGCAGATTGACTTTTTACACTTTTTCTTTCATTGTTAAGTCAATCTGCTTTTGCGCGCGTGCGATTAACATGATTAGGATTATACTGACCCTACCAAATCTTCTAGGAGCTTGTACGACTAAGGAGAGTCACTTGTGTTATTTTCCAACTTTGTTAATCTATCCTGATGGCAGCTTAGATACAGCACTCTTAATTTTTGAACCGACAGTGAATGGTGTCCACTATCCTTTGGGTAGATCTTCGGCTCGCTCTATCTACTGAGCTTGAAGTACTCATCATTCAATTCAAATTAGCCACCGCGAACACGCGCGCCAAAGAGTACTGACTACACGTCAGTGCTTTTTTTTTTCAAGTTCCTTTAACAAATATAGCTATCAATACAGTTTGGCTGTTAGCTTTACCGTAGATCGAAAAAAAATGCGGTTGTGGGACCTCCGTTTGGAACGCAATTGCCTCTTCTCCAAATCCGAACGTATTTTAATATAGATCTACCGAATATAGTTATTTATAAATTCGCCTCAGGGCCACCATACAGACATTTCAACTCGGAAACAACGCTATTTCCCCCAAACTGACTTGTGTCCGTGCACTGAATTGACATGAATATTCTTTTAAAACCTCACAATATCGGCTCATTGCTTCCAACATAACACAAAAAATCCAAAACCATTCACTTCTCATCTGCGCAAGCGCAATATACTCGTGCCTGCAAGTCCTCCCAAAATTACACACCTCACAAAAAACTCCGATTCTCCAACACTAGTGGTTCAGGAGATATCGCTTCTTGAATCCACGCATGCGCAGACCCTCACCAGGGGATTCTATAGAGGAATAGCATCCGCCACCCCAAAATCCCAATCCTCTCTGACGAAAGCACCAGCAGTTAAATCACTGATGGTCTGCTCATGCGCATAACGAAAAATGCCCGTAAGGGGTAACATCAATTTCGAAATTAGCCCCAGGGCCACGATACGGACACTTTAACTCGGAAACAACGCTACATCCCCCAATCTGACTTGTCCTTGCACTGAATTGCCATGAATATTCTTTTAAAACCTCACAATATCGGGTCAGCACTCCCAACATAACCCATACAACCCAAAAACAGTCACTTCTCTTCTGCGCATGCGCAATCTACTTGCGGCTGAAAGTCCTCCCAAAATCACACACCATACAGAAAACTCCGATTCTCCAAAACTAGAGGTTCAGGAGATATCGCCTCTTGAATCCACGCATGCGCAGACCCTCACCAGGGGATTCTGTAGAGGAATAGCATCCGCCACCCCAAAACCCCAATCCTCTCTGACGAAAACTTCAGCAGTTAAATCACTGATGGTCTGCTCATGCGCATAACGAAAAATGCCCGTAAGGAGTAACATCAATTTCAAAATTGGCCCCAGGGCCACGGTATGCACACTTCAACTCGGAAACAACGCTACATCCCCCAATCTGACTTGTCCTTGCACTGAATTGCCATGAATATTCTTTTAAAACCTCACAATATCGGGTCAGCACTCCCAGCATAACCCATACAACCCAAAAACAGTCACTTCTCTTTTGCGCATGCGCAATCTACTTGCGGCTGAAAGTCCTCCCAAAATCACACATCATACAGAAAACTCCGATTCTCCAACACTAGAGGTTCAGGAGATATCGCCTCTTGAATCCACGCATGCGCAGACCCTCACCAGGGGATTCTGTAGAGGAATAGCATCCGCCACCCCAAAACCCCAATCCTCTCTGACGAAAACTTCAGCAGTTAAATCACTGATGGTCTGCTCATGCGCATAACGAAAAATGCCCGTAAGGAGTAACATCAATTTCAAAATTGGCCCCAGGGCCGCGGTATGCACACTTCAACTCGGAAACAACGGTATTTCCCCCAAACTGACTAGTGTCCGAGCACTGAATTGCTATGAATATTCTTTTAAAACCTCATAATATCGACTCAGCACTCCCAACATAACCCATCCAACCCAAAAACAGACACTTCTCTTCTGCGCATGCGCAATCTACTCGCGGCTAAAAGTCCTTTCAAAATAACACACCTTACAAAAAACTCCGATTCTCCAACACTAGTGGTTCGGAAGATATCACATCTTTAATCTACGCATGCGCAGACCCTCATCAGGGATCTGGATTCTATGGAGGAATAGCATCCGCCACCCCAAAACCCCAATCCTCTCTGACGAAAACTACAGCAGTTAAATGACTTCTTATCTGCGCATGCGCACAACAAAAAATGTCCGGAAAGGGCAGCATGAACCTCAAAAAAATAGGTTTCGGCATTTTAAGCAAAGTATTTCGCAAAATAGTAGTAATTTTTTTATTTTTTTCATGTCACGTGATCTTCACGAAATTTTGCAAAAGTGTTTGCATTGGTCTTTTGCATCTAACTACTGAGTTTCAATTTAATCAGATCAGTATTTTTCGAGTTATCCTGAAAACAAAATTTTAAAATTTTTGAAATTTTTTTTTGCTACTTTAGGGCCGTCCGATCAAAACAAAACTTCGCTGGTATATAAAGGTCATGATTCTACAATTTGCTGCCGAATTTCAGAAAGTTCGAGTGATTGGTTCCGGAAATATTCATTAAAAACGTTTTGACTAAAAACGGCCTTAACTCCGAAACCGCTTGGTGGATTTGGCCCGTTAACGAACTTGTCCGAGATATTTATGCTACAAAGCTACCCTGCAAATTTCAACGCTCTAAGTCGTTCCGTTCGAGAGTTATCGTGCTAAAGGCCGGCCGGACCGGCCAGCCGGCCGGCCGGACCGGACGGACAGAATTGAATTTGACCTCGAATTCTTCATCAGGAAGTCGAACCTAATCGTTTGAGACCATTTTCGAAAAAAAATTCGAAAAATACAGACATTGTGACGAAATGCTAGCACGCTGTTCCTAGCGGAACACGCGCGCAAAAATGGGTTCAAGCCCTTTGGACAGGAGCTTTCTGGCGCTCTAGTTCAAACAGACAAATTATATATCCAAAAGTATTGGTTTCTCAGAGTTGGGAATTATATCAATGTATACTTATGATAGAACTGCATCATATAGGAAATTCAATTCAAATAATAGTTTATTTATCAAGATTAAATGAGAAATCTGAGAATGAGAACTGCACCATGGAAGAAATCAAATTAAAATAGCTGAAACTAGTGGGCCCGCAGATCTACCTAGCCAGTAGCTCTACATTTTTCCGGTAGATCTACAATTTCCCGGAAGATCCACATTTTTTCGGTAGATCTATATTCTTCCGGTAGATCTACATTTTCCGGTAGATCTACATTTTTCCAGTAGATCTACATTTTTCCGGTAGATCTACATTTTTCCAGTAGATATTCATTTTTCCGGAAGATCTGCATTTTTATGGTAGATCAATATAATCGGTAGATCAATCGAACCCGTAGTTCAACTGCATCTAACGTGTCCTGTTGTGTGAAAGTCCTATCGAGATATGTTTTTGAGTTCCTAAAAATCGAATGTACCGCTACCTACCATATCGTATCGTGAACCTTAGGCCTTCCGGAACACGATCACAAAGTTTCATGAAAATCGGTATAGCCATTTTCGAGTTCCTGTGAGCGCCATCTACGGAGGGTATATCGTGGATCTGAGATCTCCTCAGACACACAGAAAGTTCAATCGAAATCGGTCCGGTCGTTCTTGAGTATTTTGTGAATCAGAGACACGCCGATACAAAGTCACAAAGTTTCATCAAAATCGGTCCGGGCGTTTTCGAGTTCCTATACATCGATTGTAGCGCCACCTACAGGGTCTAAAAAACACTAAAAATTGTGATTCCCTCTCCGGGGTTCGACCCCGCCTTCTCTCGGTCTGACACCGCGAGTTCGATCGTCAGACGCATGCTCCACCGACTTCAACGTAGATTTTGACCGATCTCCGGTATTCGAATAATTAGTCAGTACTTAACGGGGATAGATATTCTTAATTTTCACTTTTCGGAATAAAATCGCCACATGGCGGTTTATTGGAGGGCTTTTACACCCTTATCTTCGCTTTTCGTCAACTTTCAGGCCCGAAAACGACCTAGAAGGGCCGTTAGTCCGTCTCTCATGTCAATTTTGACGTTTCTCGGAATGACTTCTAGCAAGGAAAATTCCCGGGGTCGAACTTCCAGAACTTGTATTGATTTAGTATATTTTGACTTATCGTAAGTAAAGGTTGAGCTGGTTTTTGTCGAACCGATACTTCTTCTTCGTCTCGACGAAAAATTCGGAGCCAGAGCAGTCGTATTTTCGAAGCCCTATGCGAAATAAAGTCGGTCTCGCTTTTTCGCCGGGCGAAGGATGAACTAGTTCAACCAGACAAATTATATATCCGAAAGTATTGGTTTCTCAGAGTTGGGAATTAAATCAATGTATTCTTATGAAAGAACTGCATCATAAAGGAAATTATATTCAAATAATAGTTTATTTATCAAGATTAAATGAGCAATCTTAGAATGCGAACTGCACCATGGAAGAAATCAAATTAAAATAGCTGAAAAGAATTTGACTCTTTCTTATAGAACAGGATGAAATGTACGAGTATGAACAAAGATCATATAATAAAGCTAAGATAGAATAATTATAGCATTCTGGGAAAACATAGAAGTACGTACGATTCATTATTGAAATTTAGAAAAATCATATCTCCGGAAGTATTAGCTTGTTGTAGTTGAAAATGATATCGATGGATTTCAATGGTGAAACTGCATCTTAAATAAAAATTACAGACATTTGGGCAAATTGATAAGCACTCAGTTCCGAGGAACTAGAGCGACAAAAAGTGTAATTCCCTTTCCGGGATGTGAGCTCGCCTTCTCTCGTTCCGAAACCGAAAACCCGATGGCCTAGACCAACCGGCTATCGGGCTCCTCGTACGATCTTGTCGATCTCCGGTATTAGAATAAAACGTCGGTACTTACCTGGGATATATATTCTTAATTTTCACTTTTCGACATAAAATCGCCACATGGGGGTTCATTGGACGGTTTTTTACTCTTGTCTCTCTAAGTCGATTTTGACGTTTCTCGAACCAACTATTAGCAAGGATTCTTGATCAGTGAGTCGAAACAAATCGTTTAAGACTATTTTCATCAAAAAATTTGAAAATTACAGACATTTGGGCAAATTGATAAGCACTCAGTTCCGAGGAACTAGAGCGCCAAAAACGAAAATGGTGAATCAACTATCAATAGATAGATATTCCACGCCGCCTTGAGTTCTGCCAATGGTTTCTAAATAATGTTAATGACGACATATTGTTAGATCATACTTTTGTCGGTGCTGAGGCTTGGTTTAATTTTTTGGGTATGTGAATTCTCAAAACTGCAGATTTGGAGGTCTGAGAATCTCCACAATCTCACTGAGTTCAACATAACCACATTTTTGATGCAATTCCAAAATTTTCCGATTTCAATATCCTCTGTAAGATTTCTCTTGCTTTGTTCAAAATGAAAATAAATGGTGATCATTTCTCCTCTTCCAATGAAAAGAATTAAGCAGTCCAACTTTAAGCGATTTGCCTTCAAAATAGTGGAATAACTCTTCTCTCTTCTTCTGGTTCATTTTACTTGTTATTGCCTAAGTTTTTTTTTCATTGGTTGGGGAGGAATCACCTAAAATTTTATTTGGTGATTTTAACAGTTTTCCAATTATGAGTACTATTTAGGTACTCTTAGGTAGAAAGTGAGACAAACGTTGTTAGAATTTTATGGATAACTCTATGATTAATGGCTTGTATTAAATATCTTGAAAACATAATTGATGAATAGAATCCCAACTCATTAATAATTTACTCCCGATTCCCCAATGAATATTTTTTGGACGAAGAACGGAGTAATTTTTAATAATAAGAATTATAAAACGCGAAAATGTAGATTTAATGAAGAAGGATCTACGCGATAATCCTTTTCCATCATCTCTTATCTAGGCAACGAAGAATGTGAGGTTACGCTTGTCATGCGTGGAGGAAATAAATTATGTATCTGGAATTTCAAATGTGAAAATTATTCGTAGGAAGCGGATAAAGAAAAAAAATCAGAGCCACCTTCGTTAAGTTAATATACAAAGAGTCTGTCTTTATAATCGTGTATATAATATATATCGATAATATGTTTTTTAGGTGGTATTATTCCTTTCAAAAAATATGTGTAATTATTCGTCTTATTAAGCTGAGATATTCATCAGTGATTCATTTGATTATTTATTTTATAGCTGAAGGTCAGGCTGGAATTGGACTAGACAACACTCTTCTTGTTGTAGCACAGACAGGAGTGTTTATATATAGTATGTTCTCTATAATCGGTAACTGCTTCACCTCAAAAGGATCCATAACAATCGGTCTCTTAGCTGAAATATTCTCCTTTCTTCAAACTAGCCTACAGACTATATTCGTCCTCGATTCATGGTGGAGGAGATGCGGAAATGTAGAACAAAGTATCAAGAAGCCTGGAAGAGAACTCATCACCTTCCTCATCGTTACAAATATGGCGCTATGGACCATTAACAGTTTGGAGAAGAATAAAGCGGAGTTCAATCCAGACCAGATTGCCTTCTTTGGAGACTGGGCCTGGACCATAATCACACATATATCGATGCCGTTGGCTATATTTTATAGGTTTCATTCAACAATTTGTCTTTTCGAAATTTGGAAAAATGCATATAAACTTAAGTCAACACTGATTCCACCTTCAATCACGTTGAATTGAGTACTCGTCTCAAAACTCACGTATGCTGATGTGAGTACCTAATCCGAAAATGTTGTAAGCCCCCATGTGTATGTTGAAAAAAGTGACAAAATATGAAAGAAATAGATTATGATACAAATAAAATGAATTCCAACAGAAGTTTTTTTCATTCATCTATAAAATTGATATCCAGTAAAGCTGATACAGACGCGAAAAACTAATTGAATTTTCTAATTATTTCAAACCATTATCACCATTACGACGCAATAAGAAGTAATTCGCAATCTATGAATGCCGCATTTGGCGCAAAACGAAATTAACGGAATTAATGGATCGCTTGGGGGTAGTTGCTAAATGGAATATTAAGTTCGTTCATTATTAAATTGTAATATCAATACCTCAGTTACTGAAATCCACCTGAATATGTATATGAGAACAACTACTATTGATACAACATTATCCTTTCATTATTCACGACTGACTGAACTAATATCAGTTCTTCTATTCAAGCCAAGTACTGAAAGAAACAAAACATGTACAGACTTTGGATCGATGGTTTCTGTATGATATCGGCGCTTCATGATAAATTCAGGAAACTTGATACATCAATATATCAATTTTGAATATTACCAAAGTATGAGCATTCAATTTTTCATTTCAAACGCTCCAATTCTAAGGAGTGGAATTCGAGGGTATAAATATAACGAAAAATATTCCGAAAACCATTCAACCGGTCAGAACTGAACATCGGAATAGTTCTAAATTTTATTATGCTCAAGTCAAAACATTCTAAAGCACCATTCTAAAATCAGTTCTTCGCGTGTTAGGTATTTAGTAAATATGCAAAATTAGAAATTTTGTCCCTAATCCTCAGCATCAAGAGAAAACGCAATTTTTCAGTATCTTCCATATTCATGACTTTCTCTCTTTATTCATAGGAAATGTTCCCCTGGACGAACCACGCATCATTTCGAACAAATATCTGTCGTTAAGTTTCGAGTCACTGATGATGAATCAGAGAATGAACATAATTCTGTTCTTCCAGCTGTCCATGCGCACGATAACTTTCAAACAAAATTAGTTATATAATGTGGAGTTCAAATGCACCGGTTGAGTTCGTTAGTGCGCAAAATCAGCTCAACGGATTCGGAGTTATTCCTGTCGGTTTATCTTTTCTCCGAATATTTCATTTGTAAATATCGTCCAGTTGAATTATCTTATTTAGATATAGAATAATGGTTTATAGGATCAAATCAATAGAAGCATGAACCAGCGCTACAATGCAGACTGAATTCATATCAGTGCCTTTCCAAATTTTTCTTTATTTTCATGTGAATCTTTGAAACCGCCTAGTGAACAATGGGGCATAACTTCTCGTGGAAATTCTTATATTTACCTGAGATGTGCCTCTAGTCATAACGTTCTGATCCAGAGGGATTGATGCTTAGGTTGGCAAATTTGGAGCAAACGTTGAATACAAATCTTGGAATCGTATCAACATTTCCAAATTTTAGCTGTTTGTTCTAAAATAATTGTGGACAGAAAGTGTAGTTATGGTGAAATATGTTATAACAATTTTTTTACTTATCTCGAGCAGAGTGTCCACATCTTTGAGACTCAGAATTTGATGAAGTCTCCAAGTATTTATCATATTTGGGTAAATAAAGGCCACCACCAACTTTTGGTTGAGCGAATTCTTGTTCGATAAAGAGATATTTGCTTATATAACATATCTACCCCGCCCATATAGTCTTGTATCAATTTTGGTATGGAAGTTTGTATTCTTTTCTTTTCGTCACTGTCTATATCGGATTCGTCAGCAGGAAAACTTCAATTCGGTACTTGCGACTTGTTATTTCCGTGTCTGTTAGAACATCGCTGACTGGAGAAATGATTACCATATCAATATCCAAATCTACCTGGACTTATGGATCTTCTAAAGTGAGTTCAATGTCAAGGACAGTTAGTAACATTTTGGCACTCATGATAATCACTTCCAGCCAATGTTCCAAAGTTGGGACAACAGAATTAGCGGCAAATTGGCAGCCCTTAAAGAGACTGGTTGTTCTTCTTTTGTATCGGAACAAGACACTATTTGATGGTAAAAATTCAATGCCATATAATTTTCGAAACATAAACATAATTCAAATCACTATTTGAATGACAACCTCAAGGTGCCTGAAAAATAATGTTGTGTTATTGAATCGTGACCTAGTTATGTTATTGTTTCTGGAAGTCATCACAGCATAAATGAGTGGAGTGCGTACATGGCCTACATGAAAAATCCACTCATATACAATTTTCTGTCATAGCATTGTGGAAATCTGGAAAAAATTACACGTCCCAAACATGGGACATAGGGTCGTGTTGGGTTAGAAAGGAATATTCTTGTATTTGTTCGGAATAATTATGCATTCGAATGAATACAAAAATCCATTGAGAATTCAAAGAACGTAGCTTACTGAAATGAAATTACAAGCTACAAATTGATTGATTCATCCACTAAAAACCACCGTCGAGTTATGTACGAGTAGATTACAGGAAATCTATATTACCCGTTCAAAACATTGGTTCAAGCCCTGTGGACAGGAGCTTTGGCGTTCTTGTTCAAACTTTGACACATCATATCTCCGAAAGTAGGTATTGGTTTCTCAGAGTTGGGAATTATATCAATGTATTCTTGTGATAGAACTGCATCATAAAAGAAATTCAATTCAAATAATAGTTTATTTATCAAGATCAAATGAGCAATCTGAGAATAAGAACTGCACCATGGAAGAAATCGAATTAAAATAGCTGAAATGAATTTGACTCTCTCTTATAGAACAGGATGACATATACGAGTATGAACACAGATCATAATATATAATAATTCATAGATAGAATAATTAAAGCATTCTGTGAAAACATAGAAGTACGATTCATTATTGAAATTTCGAAAAATCATATCTCCGAAAGTATTAGCTTGTTAGAGTTGAAAGTAATATATAGATATTATTATAGTGAAACTGCATCTTAAAAGGAATTGAATTTGAAATTTGTAATCGAAAAAAAATTTTTTTTTCGTTACTCTGAAACCATTTGGCCTATTTTGCCCAATAACAAATTTAACCGAGATCTTTATACCAAACCTACCCTGAAAATTTCAACTGCCTAGCTCATTCTGTTAGGGAGTTATCGTAGAAAAAAAATTTGAAAATTAAAAAAAAATTTTTTAGACTTAACGGCAACCTGCAACAAAACTACGCAAGCTTATGAAGGTCATTATTCTACAATTTGATGCTAGATTTCAGATAGATCCAGTGATTGATTTCGGAAATATTCATAGAAAATGTTTTTACTAAAAACGGCCATAACTCCGAAACCGCTTGGTGGATTTCACCCTGAAAATTTAAATCCTCTAACTCCTTTCGTTCGAGAGATATCGTGTTAACGGCCGGACAGAATCGATTTCGACCACGAATTCTTGATCAGTGAGTCGAACCAAATCGTTTGCGAGTAGGGAATCCAATCCCACAAATGCTGGATCCCGCAAATGCGGGATCCCGCTGAAATTCTGCAGGAACAACATTGCGGGATTTTCCAACGGGATCTGCGGGACTCAATACTAAAATTCCGTATTCGACAGTGAGATTTGCGCCCTCACTGTAGAATACAGAATTTCGCAGAACAAGAAAATCACATTTTCCTCCTCAAAATTACTTTTTCGTCCGCTGTGGTGGTCACTATAGGCTGAAGAACCCCCATTTGTAGTATCTCGGAATTCTTGATTCTGATTTACAGGGTGTTTTTTAAATTTAAATGGAAATTAACCACTGTATGTCCTGAACGGAATCACCAATTCATCCGAAATTTGGAATGAAGATAGCTTTCATGAGGTTCCAAAAACTGCAATAAAATATCATTCGATTTGCAGGACCGTACTACATAAATTTGGACAGTTCTAAAAAGTGCGTGAAATCACTTTGTACAATGATTTCTTCGATATCTGCGTAAACTCTAAGATTAATTCGTTCATTTCGCCTACTAATATTGTATGGCACCATCCAGGTTGCTGAGGACTGATTTTTTTATAGTAAAATAATTTTTTCTCTCATCTCGATATTTAACATCCTATTCATCTCGGAACGAAGTGAGTTTTGAATCTTTATGAATTTAATCAATTGAATATACATCAACAAGTCAAGAGCGTTCCTGCTAATCGGGTCCTTCCTGAATGGCTTCGTATAATAAAACCCGATTAGCAGGAACGCTCTTGACTTGTTGATTTTTTAACAACGGTATCGCCATTTTTCATCATTATTATGAATATACATTATTGAATGTTAATTTCAGTTTTCATTTGATGGAATAGTACAGTCTTTCAAAGCATAATTCAAGGATGGTTATTTAACAATTATTCTTTTTTAAGTCATTTAGTTAGAAAGAATGAACTATAATGATCTAGTATGTAATTGTCAGAATAATAAATAATTGTTAAAGACCTCCTTGAATTACGCTTCAAAAAACTGATGTATTCCATCAAAAGAAAACTGAAATTAACATTCAAGAATGTAGAAATCGATTCCTCGCTAATCTCTCGGTGAAACATCGTTCTAATGTAAATAAAACAATAAAAAACACTCGACTATACGTTTCACAATTTATTAAAAATATTTGCGTTGACATGCATGTTTCGGGTTTCATCCCATTCTCAAAACTGAACATGAAATACATAAGTACACAATATTCACATTATTACTATCAGATAACAGATGTTAAAACCGGAGACAGGCGAAAATCGAGTTGGTCATTTACGATTGGGAGGTTTTGCTTCAGGGCTGAAGAAATTTCCAAACATTCCAAAAGGTCCATACGTTTGCTTTGTAAAAGAATCAAACATAATGAAATTGACGTGATTTGTACTAATAAGAAAAATCTAAGATCAATGTGTTGTAGTGGCAAGGATCGATTGAGAGTTTCACAGTTCAGTGGTGTATATAAGTTGTTCTGTGACGAATGCCCCGCATTTTATATAGGTCAAAACTGGTCGTGCTCTGGGAATTAGAATTGATGAACACAAGAGATCAATTCTCCAAAATAAATCAACAACTGGCTTCTCCAACCATTGTATTACTTCCAACCACTTTATAGACTTTAATAAAACAGAAATTTTACACAAGGGCACTAAAAGTAAACGTATGGACCTTTTTGAATGTTTGGAAATTTCTTCAGCCCTGAAGCAAAACCTCCCAATCGTAAATGACCAACTCGATTTTCGCCTGTCTCCGGTTTTAACATCTGTTATCTGATAGTAATAATGTGATAATTGTGTACTTATGTATTTCATGTTCAGTTTTGAGAATGGGATGAAACCCGAAACATGCATGTCAACGCAAATATTTTTAATAAATTGTGAAACGAATAGTCGAGTGTTTTTTATTATTTTATTTACGTTCAAGAATGTATATTCAAATAATTCAATTCATAAAGATTCGAAATTCCCTTCGTTACGAGATGTTAAATATCGATACGAGAGAAAAAATTATTGTCACTATCAAGAAAAAAAATCAGTCTTCGGTAACCTGGATGGTGCCATACAATATTAACTCAATGAAAAATTATATACGATTTACACTTATTTATTCAATATTGTGACGCGTTTCGTCGACACAGCGACTTCACCAGACTACATCATACTGTGTTCATCTGATGAAGTCGCTGTGTCGACGAAACGCGTCACGATATTGAATAAATAAGTGTAAATCGTACATAATTTTTCATTGAGTTAATATGGATTTGCATCAAGTAAAAGCCACAAGCATTAAACATACAATATTAATTGGCGAATTGAATAAATTAATGTTACCGTTTACGCAGATATCGAGGAAATCATGAAATTCCTTATTCGGGGTGATTTCGCCAATTTTTTAGAACTGTCCATATTTATGTGATACGGTCCTGCAAATCGAATGATATTTGATCCATATTTCTGGAACCTCATGAAAGCTATCTTCCAAATTTAGGATAAATCGGTGAATCCGTTGAGGAGATATTATATCTCCTCAAAAAAACCACTATAATAGTGGTTTTAGTTTCCATTCAAATTTGAAATACACCTTGTAAATTAGAATCTAGAACTCCTAGATACTTCAAATGGGGTTTTTTCGGGATCCTCTAGGTGTTTTCTGTCTCCCATTAAACTGTTTCCCCTCTTATCTGGGATACCCTGTTTATTGTTAACAATCCCGCATTCTTGCGGATCCGCGGGATTGATGTCTTTAATCCCGCGCGTTTGCGGGATTGAAGTTTTGGTGCGGGATTGGATTCCCTATTTGCGACCATTTTCAGACAAAACTTCGGAAATTACAGACATTTGGGCGAATTGATAAGCACTCTGTTCCAAGGAACAAGAGCGCCAAAAAAAGTTTAAAAGCACTCTGGCAAGGAGCTTTGGCGGTTCAAAGTTTTAGGCAGAGCAGTCAGCCATACAGGTACTGAACTCGCCCAAAGTTGCTTAGCTCCTGGTAAAAAAATCATATTTCTAAGTATGTAAATCCGAATATAGACACAAGCGTTCAGAAAAACTGGTCCACTTTATATCCGACAATGGTCTCAAACGATTAGTTTAGACTTAAATACATACATTCACTGTTGGGTCGTGTTAAACTGTGCTGTGTTTTTGGTGGCGTAAGGTCCCATTCAAATACATACAGTCACTATTGGTTTGGAAATGAACAGTGCTGAGTATGCGGTGGAGTAAGATCCTATTCGAATACATACATTCACTGTTGGTTCGAAAATTAACAATGATGTGTTTATATTGGCTTAAGGTCCCTGTTTAAATACATACTGTTGGGTCAAAAATAAAAAGTGCTGAGTTTGTGGCGGCGTAAGGACCCATTCGAATACATACATTCACTGTTTGGTCGAAGATAAACAGTACTTTCTTTGTGGCAGCGTAAGGATACAAATCAATTCATTGGTAATCACCTGTAAAGCAGTGGTTTAATTTCAATAGTTTATTCCGAGAACTATTCTTATGATACAAATCTGCCGCAACGTACGGTTGTGCCATGCTTTTATATAGTACACTGCCTTGTATAGCAGTCATTTTTTCTAACCCTTGTCTCAAAAGTTATTATTTCGTTAGAATTGAAAAAAAAAATAAAAAGATCAATAATTTCGGCTCAGGGAATCGATTCCGGTATCTATGTGCTAAGAAGACAGATCTCTACCAGCTGCACTTCTCGCCCTGTAAAGAGAACTACGGTTAGATCCAGAACTAGAACGAATGTTATTCCTGACCTTTGATACCTTAAGTAATCATTAAAGGATACTGTGGGAGGTATACTCATTATTGAAAGGTTTTTTTCCGGGTTTTCTCTCCCAAACTCTGAAAAATATCTATAAAATAAAAATGAATTATTTTGTGATTTGCTTCTGCGTAAGAAACACAAGATATTTGTCAGAAGCAATAAATTGAACAATATTGCCTAACAAACAACAACGAAGCAACATCATCGAAGAAACAACTATATCGTAACGTTTCGGAGTCTATATCAGACTCATTCGTCAGACGCTTAGTGAAAATCTTTAAAATTATTTTGTTGTTTGTTAGGCAAATATCTTGTGTTTTTTACGCAGAAGCAAATCACAGAATGATTAATTTTTATTTTATAGATATTTTTCAGAGTTTGGGAGAGAAAACCCAGAAAAAAACCTTTCAATACTTTGATACCTTGTTTTGAAATTTCTATTATAGGAAAAATTTCATCATGTCTCAGGTTATTCGATGAAGTTTAAGTCGAGAACCTGGTTGCAAAATGAGGTACATATCTAATCCTACCTAGATATTGAACGAATGTTATTGCTGACGTATCGACTTCTCAAATTTGACTTCAGCCGATCTATGCACAAGATTCACTAGATTCTGTCCAGGGACGTCAAAAATCAAAAACTGTTGACAACTTCGTTGGTCGCGAGTAATAAAATGGACCATTATATCTCGATCGTTGTAATATTTCGATATTTCGGCAATATCTTTACCAATGTACAGCGTGCCTAAAACGTAACGTAACTCGTCAATAATTCTTGTACGAAGAATTATCAAGGAAAATCCTGGTTTTATTTCAAAAGCAATTTATTGTATGCTTTTTGTGCGTATGTTCTGGGGAACATCGCGTTATCATTTTGCCCAAATGTCTGTAATTTTCGAATGTTTTGCCGAAAATGGTCTCAAACGATTGGGTTCGACTCCCTGATGAAGAATTTGGGGTCAAATTTGATTCTGTCCGTCCTTCTGGCCAGCCGGCCGTCCAGCCGTTGCCACGATACCTTGAGAACGGAAAGAGATAGCGACTTGAAATTTTCAGGGTAAGTGGCGCGTCCCAATACGACGAACAAGTTCAATAAAGTCCTGGTTTCTCTGACCGGATCGGATCCGAAATATTTCGGTGAAAATTCGCGAACAAACACTGTACGTTCCTGAACTAAGCTCGTTCCGAAATTTCGTCACTACGTGGTTTGTCTGAAGATTTAATTCGTTGCGATATATTTCAGTCTATCATAAAATTTCGCGTTGTGCTTCTTGCTTTCTGATTGTACGGTGTTGATAATTCGTGAAATGAAAAATGAAGTTTTTTGTTGTTATGGTTTTAGAAGAGGATCAGGGTGATGATGATGAATCTGCTCTGTTATAATCAAGTTCCTTTAAAATTTTTGCCCAAATATTGTCTTTCAGTTACATGTCACTGTAACTTTTCTATTTTTTCGCATAAACGGGAGGATTTTCCTTCATTTTTTCAATTTATGTTTCGCCCTCTAGCGCAGGGAAGACTAATTTTTGCTTTTTCTTCGAGAACATCTTTATACCACATCTATGGCACCTACAATAATTAAATTTTCCAAGCAATAAACTGCTGTCCGTACACTTCCACGGAATTTTGTTCCGAGCTTTATACAAACCGCTACACGTACTACACATACTCTGGGTGCACCGAAAACGTTGCCAAACTTTTCGTTCTATTCCACCGAAATATTTCGGGCCGATCTTGTCAGAGAAACCAGGGCTTAAAGGGCATAATCGGCCCAACAGTTTCCGAGTGATAATTTTGTTTTCAACCAATACAAATCCGATCGAATTAAAACTTGGTGAGTAGTTTTAGAATACAAATGTAATGACCTTTGTGAAATTTTGTGAGAATCGTATGACTAGAAAATTTCAAAAGAATTATCAAAAAATATTATTTATGTCAGGATAACCTGAGAACGGAAAGAGATAGCGAGACTTGAAATTTTCAGTTTAGGTTGTGCTTCTGAATGCGATATTTGAATTTGTCTATAGGCATAATCGACCAACCGGTTTTGGAGTTATACCTATCTGAAATTCGGTTATTTCCAAAATAACTCGAAAAATACAAAACCGATTAGTTGTAGAATGGCAACGCGAAAATTCTTGCGAAATTTCGTGAGGATCGTGGCACTAGAAAGTTTTAAAAAAATCATTGAAAAAAATTATATACAGTGCGTTTCAAAAAGTTTATTGAAATTTGGGTTTTCGGGAATGTTGGTGCTTAAGAAACGATGATATTTGACATATATGTCATTGATCGTATTACTCTGCAAACCTGTAAAAATTGACATTTTTTTAGAAAAATTACCAAAAGCCGTAGAAATGAGAACAATATCAAAAATTTTCTGAAATAAATGTTGCTCAGAAACCATTTTATACCAAACTGCCAAATTTCATAGTGAAAATTCAGAAATTTTTTGATATTGATATTCCGATGACAGCACGTGAGTGGCAGTAGTGGGCTTTGCGGAAATTTCAAAAGTAATTCCAATTCAAGAGACATTATAACAATTCAAATAAAGTCAATATTAATTTAATGTTCCTCATAAATTATGATTTCTATAGTGAAAGCCTCACAATCTTGGTGCAAACCGAATTATACTTAAGAAATTCAATGCGCAAAGAGCTAATATCTCGCTTATTATTCTTGGAACATCATAAAAAATTAAATTCTTCGATTTCATATCTGAAGAATAACTCTACAAACCCTGTAAAAACGCTTTTTAATATATTTTCTCAAATACTCGCTCAAATAACACTAAAAAAGCAATACAACCTCATTTAAAACAAAGATAACTGTGAAAATGAAATCGAGTTGACAGGCGGATAATTTCTTATGATGCTCCAAAAATAATTAGGGAGGTATTAGCTCTTTGCGCATTGAAATTCTCATCAATAATTCGGTTTGCACCAAGATTGTGGGGTTTTCACTATAGAAATCATAATTTATGAGGAACATTAAATTAATATAAACTTTTTTGGACGTGTGATAATGTCTCTTTCATTGGAATTACATTCAGAATTATTTTTTAAATTTCCGCAAAGCCCACAGCTCCCTCTAACGTGCTGTCATCGGAAAATGAATATCAAAAAATCTCGGAATTTCACTATGAAATTTGACAGTTTGGTAAAAAATGAAATTCTGAACAACATTCATTTCAGAAACTTTTTGATATTGTTCTGATTTTTACGTCTTTCTATCATTTTTCTACAAAAATGTCAATTTTTACAGGTTTGCAGAGTAACACGATCAATGACATTTATGTCGAAAATCATCGTTTCTTGATCACCAACTTTCCCGAAAACCAAAATTTAAAAAAACTATGCAGGTGAGAAAATTTCCTCTTGGTGCGTACTTTTTGAAACACACTGTGTATCAAAAACTATTCGTCCGACATCGTTCCAAGTTTTAACACGATAGGATCCATGTTATTGGAGATCCGAGCAACTTTGTGTGAGTTGAGTAGCTGACTGTTGTCTCGATAACCTCCGAACGAAAGCAGATGGGGACTTGCAATTTTCAGGGTAAGTTGCTCATCCGAATGGGAGAGTTGAGTTTGTTTTTGGGCAAAATGGGTCCAACGGTTTCGGAGTTATACCCATCTGAATTGAAGCCTGGTAATTAGATGTGGAATATCGACATAAAGACGTGTGTAAAATTTTGTTCGATCCGTACCCCAAGAAAATTTTTAAAAATTACGAAACTATTCTCCTGTATTGGACACTGTTAGTCGAATTTACCTTGGCGAATTCTATTGTTCGTTCTCCTGTAATGGACACTTAATCGAATATACCATGGTAAATGAGAACGGACAATAGATTTCACCATGGTAAATTCGATTAAGAATGTCCAATACTGGAGAATGGACAATAGAACATACGGGTAAAAGCTCCTGACTTCACGTCTGTGCTTGTTTCAATTCGATGTTTCTCTCCCCTTACACCCGCACCCCTACTTAATTCTTTCAAATGGGAATATATGGATTGTGATACATCAAATGAATGGTGATTTGATTACCTACTCAACGTTGTGAATGAAAGGAAAATTGGTTATGCCGTTTTTTCTTATTTGAACATCAGAAAATAATCAATTGGGTATAGTTACTCGCTTTTTGAAATCCACGAGTTTCCAATTCAAGGATGGCGAATCATTTTAATGTATTAAATGTTCGAATTGAACACCGTTGACTGCTTGACAATGTGCAAGCCGTTCTTCGAAAATCCTCAATGAATTACTCAACGCAGCAACAGGTATTCTTCCGACTTCTCTTTGAATTTTAAGTCGCAGTACTGTCCAAATGACCCCACAGAAAATAGTCAAGAGGGTACAAATCTGGGTGGCCATTCAACTGATCCTCTCCCACCAATCCATTTCTCCGAAAATATACCATCAAATACCTCCTCATTTCAATTCCATAATGCGGAGCAGGGGCGGATCGTGAATTTGTGGTGCCCTGTGCTAATACTACTTAGGGGCCCACAAAAAACTCTATTCTTGAGTGATGTAGGTGTACTGTATAGGAAGAAAATAGCTCAATAAAATTATTTATTTATTTAATATGACTTGTGTCCGCATGTAAATTATAAAATAACCTTTCGGCAGTTTTGTACTGCATAATCCTAAATCTATACTCATCACATAGTAATTCCTTTGTTGAATTACAATTTATGAAAAAAACTGTTAAATAATACAGTCGATAGTTCGACGTTGTTGTCCTACATTTGTTCTCTATGTAAGTTATCCTGGAAAAAGAGCGCTATGCTTCACAGCTAGTTATAGCCAACGTTAAAAAAATCTTTAATGTCGTATAACTATTTGTGAAATAATTCCTATCAACAATTTTCTTTTCATAAATTAGCATACAAATTTCACAGCAAAAGGTGTAAGACTATGGCTCAGACTGTAGTAAGTAAGATTTCAACTGAATACACTCATTCACTAAATGTTCGTCTACGCCATCTGGATAACAATCAATAATTTTACGTACACTTTCCAGATCTATGCTTTCAATATTCTTATCTTGCAAATTCAAGGAAAATTTGACTTTTTGGCTATATGCCTCATAGACTAGGCTTCTTATATTTAAATCCATAATCAGCTTCTAACGCAACGTTTAGCGTGTCTCATAATTCTTTCAGCAACATATACCTACTGAGATTTTATTTGGAAATTTTGAAGTTATGCGTCTTTTTTTCATTCCACTGTCGTCTCTTCCAAGACCAGTCCTGTTTTGTAGCTTATTCTTGGTATTTCTTTAGCTTCTGATCGGATTGGTGTCGTATGTTGTTCACGAACTCTTTTAATGGCACAATTAATTTCGTGGCTTCACAAATATGTAAATCAGGGCGTTGTATTGTTGCGCTTATGTTCTGGGTAACATCGCGTTATCATTTTGCTCAAATGGTCTGAAAGGACTGGGTTCAACTAACTGATGATCTGAGGTCAAATCAAGGGTCAAATTTGATTCTGTTCGGCCGGCCGTTGCCACGAGTAATAATTTACATTACTAATCTGATCGAACTGAAAGTTGGTGACTGGTTGACGAATACAAACTTAAGGATGTTCGTGAAATTTTGTGAGAATTGTATCGCTAGAAAATTAAAAAAAAATTATTAAAAAATATTATTTATGTCACGATAACCTGAGAACGGAAAGAGATAGCGACTTGAAACTCCTAGGTAAGGTTGTATATAGGAATGCCACATTTGTGTTTTTTTTATAGGCATAACCTATCAAACGGTTTTGGAGTTATACCCATCTGATATTTGGTTGTTATTGCCTCAATAACTCGAAAAATTCAAAACCGAAAATTCTTGCGAAATTTCGTGAGGTTCGTATCACTAGAAATCTTTTTTAAAATCATTGAAATAATTTCTATAAATCATAAACTAATCATCCGACGCGGCTGAAATTTTGCGAGAGCCTTCAGAGCCTAACTCTACTACCAAGTTCCAAGAACACGATCGGATCTATATTGTTGGAGATCCGGGCAGCCTTGTGTGAGTTAGGTAGCTGGATGTGTGACCGTTGCCTCGACAACTCTCGAAGGAGAGGAGATCAGGACTTGCAATTTTCAGGGTAGGTTGCGCATCTGAATGGGAGAGTTAAGTCCACTGTTGGCTATAATTGGCCCAATGGTTTCGGAGTTATACCCATCTGGAGTATTATTTCCTCGATAACTCAAAAAATATAGACTCGATCGAATTGGAGCTGGCTAACTAGTTATAGAATATCGATTTGTCCGTACTCCTGAGAACGAACAATAGAATTCTCCATGGTAAATTCGATTAAGAGTGTCCAATACAGGAGAATGGACAATAGAACATACGCGCAAAAGCTCCTGACCTCACTCCAGGGCTTGTTTGATTTTTATTAACTAAATTATATCTCTACAAAATTTCTTCCCGAAAAATAGTTAGAATTGCACTTTCTCATTTTCGCTAAAAATTTTCGTATCATCATAATTATTTTTTATAGATTTGACGGCATCATAGTGACAAGACTATCTGGTCTGACTTAAACTATTCACGATTCTTACAAAATTAGGCTTACATCTTCAAATTTTTATTCTAGAACTACAAACAAAGTATCAATTCGATCGGATCGGAATAACAAAATTATTACTCGGAAAGCATTGGGCCGCTTATGCCCATTAACGAACTTCTTCATACATTGGGGCGTGCCACCTACCCTGAAAATTTCAAGTCGCTATCCCTTTCCGTTCTCAAGTTATCGTGCCAACAACCGGCCAGGCCGATAGAATCGAATTTGATCTCGAATTCTTCATCAGGGAGTTGAACCCTATCATTTGAGACAATTTTCGGAAAAAAAACGAAAAATTAGAGACATTCGGGTAAAATGATAACAATGACGCTGTCAGCGTGTTACTTTGGCGATGAGAAGTCTCCTTAGGTAGTAATAGACCATATAGACAAGAAAACAAGAGACGGGGAATTCCCTGTTCTATTTTATAGACGCGCACACGGTTTTATTTATTTCAGACTTGTGATTGGAATTTATTTTTAATTTTAGATATATATTAGATATATTCTTTACAATTTCTATTATTTTCAATGTGGCCGGTGGGCCCTTTGTATCTACGGGGCCCTGGGCCGGAGCCCATAATGCCCATACGTAGATCCGCCCCTGATGCGGAGGCGCACCATCTTGTTGGAATCAAATATTGTCATCTTCTTGTGGACCATTCACTACGGGAAAGAGATCAATGACATAGCTTCATCCGTAAAAAGAATTCTCGATGAAAAGGTATCATCCTCATTGCATCCCTTCTGCATTGCTTCACAAATCTGCGCTCGTCGGTCGAAATCTTCCTCAGATAATTTTTGTGTGCTTTGAATCCTGTATGGGTGAAACTTAGTTTTTCTAAGAAGATTAACAACTTACTGCTTACTCACATCGAATTCATCGGCCAGTTTCGTGTAGATTATTTCGGATTTTCTTCTATGGAAAGTAAGATATCGAAGGCCTTATGTTGTAGTTGAAGGTGCACATTTCGTAGTTGAAGGAATACCAGATTTTGGAGAGTTTTAGCATGTCCGGTTTGTTCGAAATGTTTAACCACCCGACAAACAGTAGTTTGATTTCTATTCGCTGCTGATTCATATCGAATGGAATTTTCATCTTTGATCTGCTAGATTGACGCAGGAATATTTTTTCAACAAAAATTAATTTTTTTCTTGGCCTCCTCAGTTTGTTTCGAGAATACCTTCATGTGTGTGGAAGAGACACCAACATCCTTATCTTTTTGCGCGCGTGTTCCGCAAGGAACACCGTGCTATCGTTTCGTCACAATGTCTGTATTTTTCGATTTTTTTTTCGAAAATGGTCTCAAACGATTGGCTTCGACTCCTTGATGAACAATTCGAGGTCAAATTCAAGTATGTCGGTCCGGTCCGGCCGGCTGGCCGTTAGCACGATAACTCTCGAACGGAACGATCGCAACGAGCGTTGAAATTTGCAGGGTAGTTTTGTAGCGTGAATATCTCGGACAAGTTCGTTAACGGGCGAAATCCGCCAAGCGGCTTCGGAGTTATGGCCGTTTTTATTAAAAATGTTTTTTATGAATATTTCCTGAACCGATTACTCGATCTATTTGAAATTTGGCATATAATTGTAGAATCACCTTTATATGAATGCAAAGTTTTGTACTGATGAACCAGCCATAAACTGGCAAAAAAATTTTTTTTTATTTTAAAATTTTGTTTTCACGATAACTCGAAAAATACTGATCTGATTGAATTGAAACTCAATAGTTAGATGCAAATGACCAAAGCAAACACTTCCGCAAATTTTCGTGGAGGTCACGTGACATGAAAAATTTCAAAAATTACTAATATTTTGCGGAATATTTTACTTGTAATTACGAAACCTATTTTGTTGAAGTTCATGCTGCCCTTTCCGGGCATTTTTCGTTATGCGCATGCGCAGAAGAGACGTGACTGTTTTTGGGTTGTATGGGTTATATTGGGATTTCCTTGGGAAAGACTTGGGAGGGTCAGTATAATCAAAATCAAGTTTATAGCACGCGCGCCAAATGCAGATTGACTTAACAATGAAAGAAAAAGTGTAAGAAAGCATTGACGTGGGGTCAATCTGCTTTGGCGCGCGTGCTAAACATGATTATAATTATACTGACCCTTCCAAGTCTTTCCCAAGGAAATCCCTCAGAATCTTCTAGGAGCTTGTGCGACTAAGGAGAGTCAGTTGTGTTCTTTTTCAACTTTGTCACTATATCCTAATGGCGGCATAGATATAACACGGTTAATTTTTGAACCGACAGTGAATGGTGTCCACTATCCTTTGGGTGGATCTTTGGCTCGCTCTATCCACTGAGCTTGAAGTACTCATCATTCAATTTCAATTAGCCACCGTGAACACGCGCGCCAAAGAGTACTTACTTCACGTCAGTGCTTTTTGCGCGTATGTTCTGGGGAACATCGCGTTATAGTTTTGCCCAAATGTGAAATTTAATTCTGTGGTGCCGTACGGCCGTACGGCCGTCCGGCCGTTGCCACGATAACTTGAGAACGGAAAGAGCTAGCGACTTGAAATTTTCAGGGTAGGTGGCGCATCCCAATACGACGGACAAGTTCGTTAATGGGTATAATCCGCCCTATGGTTTCCGAGTAATAATTTTGTTTTCAACCAAAATAAATCCGATCGAATTTAAACTTGGTGAATAGTTGTAGAATATAGACCTAAGCACGTTTGTGAAATTTTGTGAGAATCGTATCGCTAGAAAATTATTAAAAAATTATTAAAAAATATTTTTGTTGTCACGATAACCTGAGAACGGAAGGAGATAGCGGCTTGAAAATTTCAGGTTAGGTTGTGCACCTGAATGCGACATTTGAGTTTGTTTATGAGCATAATCGTACAAACGGTTTTAGAGTTATAGCCATCTGAAATTTTCTGAAATTTGGTAGTTTTTTGTTCCTCATTAACTCGAAGAATACAAAACCGATTGAATTCAAACATTGTTATTAGTTGAAGAATGCCAACGCGAAAATTCTTGCAGAATTTCGTGAGGATGGTATAGCTAGAAAATTTAAAAAAAAATAGTTGAAAATTATTGAAAACAAATCTATATATCATAAACTATTCGTCCGGCATGGCTGAAATTTTGGAACAACCTTCAGAACCTAACTCTACTGCAGAATTCCAAGTTTGAACATGATCGGATCTATATTGTTGGAGAACCGGGCAGCCTTTTGTGAGTTCGGTAGCGTAGTGGTAGCCAAGTGTAGCGGATGGGAATCGTCGTATGATGATATGTAGTCTATGGTCGTATTTTTGCGAGAAACTTCAAAAATAAAAATATGAATGTCATGATGACATATTTTCGCTCGTATATTACGGGAAAATTGTCTTATTTCATCACAAATCTATGGGAGATGATAGCCCTACATTAGTGGTCAGACCTGGTTTTGAAAGAGATCCTCCTTAGGAGGAGGCAACTAAATATTGAAGGGATTTCTATGAACAAGAGTGAATATCTTTGCGAAATAGAGAAGGCGATTCTTCTTCAAGAGATCCATGTGCCTTCAGAGGAGTATATTTGCGAGAGGGGACTTTTGAAAGGTTATATATGTATTATTTTTAATATGATATCGCTGAAATTTTGCTGAAGGCTTCTGATCTTGTAAGGTGAGAGGCTCATTTGTGGATATTAAATCTTGTGATGGGTAGAGAGGAATTTTAGGCCATGTAGGCCACTAAGGCCCACTTGCACGAATGCGGGTTATCTAATTAAATCCGGATTAACTCTAAACCTAGGGTTAAATTGATAATAGGTCTTGCACCTTCAAGATTTAGAGCCTAACCCTGGGTTAAAACTATAAAAATTTAACCCGGCAAAATAGCAGGGTTAAATGGCTAAGTCCGGGTTAGTCATGTAAAAATTGACATTTCTAATTTAAATAGTTTCGATTTGTGATGAATTTCTGGTAAATAATAAATATTAGCAGTGATCGGTAACTTGCTTGTGTGGTATTTTTGAGAAAATGATTAATTGATATACTACAAACTACATTCTGATCTACGCATGCGGCCCCGTTTTAACCTCAACATCGAATCTGAATCTGATCAAAACACAAAACATAAACAAAATATTCTCAATCCACGAAGTACGAACGAGTATTCCTTCCGTTGAAAATAATCGAGATTACCTTGTATTTGAAGATTGGAGGAATCTAGAAATATTGTTTACGTATGTGAAAGAAATTCCAAATTATGGAGAACTGTGGAAAAGTTGTTCAGAAAGAAGATATCTGGTATATGTCCTTCAGGATTTCTGGCTAAAAATCAGCAGTAAGTAATAGAAGTGAATTGAATGAATTACTTTACTCAGAAAAATCCAAGTCTTAATATTTCCTTTCAGGTTGGAATGAATTAAGGTCCAGTTGACGTAGAGCAAAAAAGTAATGCTTTTCGACAAATAGAATGCATGAGTTACTCTTGGAGTTACTGCAGATAGAATTATTAAAAACAAGGTATATGGAACTTAGTCGATTGAATATTTGTGAAGATTAAGTATATCTCATGAGAAAATTTAATATTGATAAGAGGCAACCAAGATGACATGAACACTAAAATTTTTAAATTTCAAGAGTGGAATAGCCAAGAAGAAAATCTAGTGTTTCTATTCAAACAAATTGATGGTGGTTCTCATATCGTTGAAATGACAAAGGGACGTATCTGCAATAAGCAAGTTTCAAGATATTCTCGTTTTGAAATTCGAGAGTGAACGATAAATCAGGGAGTGAACGAAATAAACCGTAAATGCTCGATTCAAGGTGCATTTAAATATGTTCCGCAATCTACTAAGGAAGTGGTTGTTATGAGTAGGCTATGACTATAAAAAATAAAGCCAACTCAAAATTTTACCTTTTACACTTAATTCTGTTTTGTCATTTTGCCGAAGCTATATATATATTATGGGATAAGTATTCTATTCATCATGTACTTAGGTGAAAACCACCCAGTGACTTGCCTAAGCTGTCGTAAGGATACATTAATAAAATATATACAGAACAAAACTGACTCTCCTAGGAGCTTCTGTGGGATTTCCTTAGGGAAGACCTAGAATGGTTAGTATAATCATAAACATGTCATTAGCAAGCAAAACTGCATGAATTACATTTCAAATGACTTCTGCACCTACCCTATTATTCAGATTTGGCCACTTTTACCTGTTTACATATAACATTTGCATAATACTATTGCACAAAAAAAAACAGTTGAATTACGCTTAGACCAGTGAATTTTGAACAATTTTCTGTTTTCCTGAAATCATGGGTCTACTACGATCCATCATCAGGGTGTTTGGATGCCAGCGTGTACCTATATAATAGGCATTTTTTTAACGAAACATTTTAATTTTTCTAATTGCAGAATATTTTAAAATATAGGAGTAGAAGGGGATGCAATGTAACATGTGTGTAGGTATATATTATGTATATTGTTTTCCCGTGGAACTTCAGGTATATGTTTCTTAAATGCTTGTTGCTTAGCATGCTTAACAATGAATACCTCTGAAGAACAGATTTTACTAATATTATAATAGAATGGCTTGATAATTCAACGCTTACTTTGAAAATGATGTATCCTAGTGTTGCGGAGGAAAATCCAAGTATATTTTACAACGAGAAGTAGTATATAAGGAAACGGAGAAAGTCAGTTATCATATTTTAATAATAATCTATATACAAGTATTTATCCTCCCTGCATTGTTTCACGAATCCTCCATGATTATGTGGGCAGCAGTGGTCCAAACTCGAAAAAATGTATTGCATGCTGCTTGATGTAGTATTGAATTTTCAAAATGAATGTTATTCTTGATCTCTCTTGAAGTAAATAATCGAATATGTTAATAGAGTTTTATTCGAAATTATTTCCTTTGTTTGTATTACGGCTTCAGTGAGGTATACAATTTTTTTGTTCACTGAGGGCTGATATATTTTACTACCTGTAAACTGTCAAGTAGCCTTACCGAAAGGAAAGTAATCTGTAAATGTTCACTTTAAAGGGGATCAGTAAATTCAACGAGCACATAGTTGACGAATACTTTACGGAGAGGTTGAATAAATCGGCCCTTAGTAGATAGTATAAAACAATATATAGATTGGTATCTAAATAAATGAATCTTATTTTCACAATAACTCTTTTCCCCTAACCCATGAAAACAAATTTTCACAGACAATTTACATGAATCATTAGCTTCAAACGTTCATTATCTTGAAATACAAATGAATAAGTGGCAATTTAATTTTAATATTTCAATATTGAATGGAATATTTAGAGTTTATCTATAATTTCAGATATCTCATCTCATCAACGAGTGACAAAAGTATTGAAATTGATTATGCATTAAACGATGTGTTCAAATGTCAAATTATTACCATATTCCATATCGACAGACATTCTTGTAATGATTATGAAGAATTAAAAAGGTTTTTTTATTAAATATTTAAAACTGTAATTAGTTCTTTGAAATACCATTGAATGAAGAAATTCTTGTAAGTTAACAAAATATCTTTATTTGAACAATAAAAATGCACCATTTTATTAAAATGATAGTTTGACTATCCAATTGCTTATTTTCTTTATAATATTTTTGCTGTAAGTCAGTATAGCTTAGAACTTTCAAAGTAAAGTCTAACAATATTAATTTAAATGATATTATAAATAAAAAAAACAATATATTTCAATTCAACAATGTTTCTTGAATTATAGACTTTACAGAATAAAATAGGTAGGTATACTTCTAATAGCTTAGAACTTTCAAAGTAACGTCCAACAATATTAATTTAAATGATATTATAAATTAAAAAAAAAATTGGTTCAAGCACTGACGTGAAGTCAGGAGCTTTTGCGCGTATGTTCTGTTGTCCATTCTCCTGTATTGGACACTTTTAATCGAATTTACCATGGTGAATTCTATTGTCTATTCTCCTGTATTGGACACTCTTAATCGAAAAAAAAAAATTGGTTCAAGCACTGACGTGAATCAGGAGCTTTTGGTCTTCTTAATCGAATTTACCATGATGAATTCTATTGTCCGTTCTCCTGATTGGACCCTCATAATCGAAAAAAAAATTGGTTCAAGCACTGACGTGAAGTCAGGAGCTTTTGCGCGTATGTTCTATTGTCCATTCTCCTGTAATGAACACTCTTCTTAATCGAATTTACCATGATGAATTCTATTGTCCATTTTCCTGTATTGGACACTCTTCTTAATCGAATTCACCATGATGAATTCTATTGTCCATTCAATAGACAATAAAAATCATCATGGTGAATTCGATTGAGAAGAGTGTCCAATACAGGAGAATAGACAATAGAATTCATCATGGTAAATTCGATTAAGAAGAGTGTTCATTACAGGAGTATGGACAATAGAACATACGCGCAAAAGCTCCTGACTTCACGTCAGTGTTTGAACCAATTTTTTTATTGTTTTATTTGCGATCTAATGCATTAATTCGCAGGTGTTTTCAACATTTTTATACATTTTTATTTTCATCGTGACATTTTTATTGCAAGAATTTTAAGGTAAAATCTTATTTTCGTTCACATAAGTTAATTGGTCATCGACTAACCTTTAATGCGATATACCACAAGTAATATTTTTCCAATAGAAAAAAAATGTTGAGAGTTAAGGGTATAAACCCCCAACTTCAAAACTGCATGCATTTCTCAAACTTCGAAAATATATATCGGCGGTTAGGAGAATATTTCTCAATATTTATTATTTCAAGAATGAGAACTTGACACCCGTCACAAATTGTTAATTTATCAATAAGAAAAAAGCTTGAAAAATTCTGTTTTTCAGTCACACCGCTCGATGTGCAATCGAGTGTCCTTTCATTTGATATATCACAGTCCATACATTCCTAAGAGAGAGTGAGAGATTTCAAATTCTAAAAATTGGTTCAAGCCCTGTGGACAGGAGCTTTGGCGCTCTTGTTCAAATTTTGACAAATCATATCTCCGAAAGTATTGCTTTCTCAGGGTTGGGAATGATATCAATGGATTCTTCTGATAGAACTGCATCATCACAAAGGAACTTCAATACAAATAATAGTTTATTTATCAAGATTAAAAATGAGAAATCTTCAATGCTTTAATGCTTCAAAAATTTTCATTTAAAATAATAAGGGAAGTATCATCGAAATGTCTAGAGTAAGGCTGAGCATTCTTGATATTTGAGTAGGTAGGGGCTGACGAAAAAAAATATTTTAATAGTTCATACCACTAACACATTCATTCTGTATTATGAACCTTAACTCAAGAAAACATATTTGATACACAAATGTAGGTCCATATTTCAGCAATTTTTTGCTAGCAAAATCATGAAAATACTGTATATAGGAATATGTATCACTACTTAAGGAAGTAGAAGGTTATATTAACCTCAGTGGTCAACGAAAAGTAATTTGTTTTGATGATTCCATTATGTTCTTCGTTCCTATTGCCTTCATAAAATACATCATTAAAATGAACTTATTCTAAATCTCCTGAACCATTATACATTAATTATTCAATATGCAACCAGTCAATAGGTATAATGAACAATAGGATATAGCGGATAAGTATATTTAAATGGGAAAGTATAACGGGTGATTCTGCAAAAAGAGCAGAGCAAACATTCTGCTGGTATCACCTGTTTTCAGTTATCTTTTCACCTTTTTTGGTTTCTTGGTTGCTCTGTCCTTAAGAAGCCAACTAGCAAAAACACGTGTCGGCAGGTACCAGCAGAATGTTTTCTCTGCTCTTTTTGCAGAATCGCCCGTTATACTTTTCCATTTAAATAGGTATAATATTATTTTCGGATACAAAACAGTCTTGTAGAAAATATTTTCACTACGACTTTCAACTACGAATTGACATGTCTCTAATAGCTAGATAATATGACATTTATGAACAGTGAACGCAGCCAAATTCTGTGTTCACATTCTGTGAATACATAGAACTACGATGTATTAATGAAATTTTGAAGAATCATACCTCCGAAAGTATTTGCTTGTTAGAGTTGAAAATGATATGAATGGATTCTTATGATAAAACTGCATCTTAGTGAAAAATTTGATTTGAAAGTTGAGATGTAAAAAAAAAAAATTTTTTTTCTTACCCCGAAACCAATTTTGCCCAATAACCAACTTAACCGAGATATGTATCCCCCAAACCTATTCTGAAAATTTCAACTGTCTAGCTGATTCCGTTCGAGAGTTATCGTGTAACCGGCGGACAGGCGGCCGGCCGGACAGAATCGATTTTGACCATGGATTTTTGATCAGTGAGTCGAACCAAATCGTTTAAGACCATTTTCAGCCAAAAATTTGAAAATTACAGGCAGTTGGGCAAATTGATAAGCACTCTGTTCCGAGGAACAAAAGCGCCAAAAAGCATATTGAGACCTGCTCTCGAAATTAAAAATCCATGGGTTCATAGATTTCCCTTAATAATAATGAATGAGAGAATAATGGTCTGATTGCAATACTCTCCAATCACAAATTGTAAATTGTTTCCGAATTTTTTAATAAAGAAACAGCACAACCAATTCTACTTTTAGCCACATCGCTGAATATGAAATCAAATTAACTTTCATTTGATGTATCACAATCCATATATGCCCAGTTGAAAAAATAAAGTAGTTGGGTGCGGGGAGTAGGGGGTGAGAAATATCAAATTAAAAAAGCGCAGGATAAATTGCTTTTGAAATTAAAAATCGACTGGTGCGCGGATTTTCCTAAATAATTCTTCGTACAAGAATTATTGACGAGTTACGTTACTTTCAATCGCGATATCCTGGAAAACTTCAAACTTGTAGTGAATATTATTCACGTTCATACACTGGAGATCAACTGAACTGAAAATCATCAAATTCTTTGAAAAGTTAAGTAAAGTAGTAATTACCTTATAGTGCTTACCTAACTATAGTATTTTCCAACTAATTTTTAACAGATAATCGTTGATTTCACGCAAACCCATCTGTTATGAGGTTATTTATTTTAGCAGACGAATATGTACTAATCCTGGTAAATATCAATTTCCGTAGAAAGTATAATTATCCCAAATCGAATCCAAGGGTTTTTATCGATGCTGAATAATTCTCGGCACATTTCCGATCCAAAATTGATCGATGTCAATTCCTCTTAAATTAGCGCCATCATTCTGACATTTATAACCTTGGAATGCTTGTAGCTTATTCATTTGAAAAAATTGGATATGTGCCATGTTGTGCATTAATTACTTCGAAGAGCCCTCTCGTATGATTGAGGTGCACCACACCTTCACCAAGTTCCAGAGGATCGTACGATTTCGGCTACACTCGGACCATTTTATTTTTATAATCGCACAAAAATGGTCGATATGATTTTCAAACACTCGTAGAGAATAAATGGAAAAAAAATTCGAAAAAGTGGCGCGATACGTTTAACCATCCATATGTAGTCTTTAGATCCGTATCGTAAGGTATAGCGGGGCAAGAGGAGCGATTTCACCGATTTCGCGACTTTTCTGCCTCTTTTAGAAATTCTTGTTTGTTTTGTTTGCGTCTAATGATATTACGTTGATAAAAGACATGTCAAATATATTTCTGATTCGTTACTCATAATATAAAATACCCCTCCTGTTCTAGAAAACAAAGTATGATTTGGTGCAAAATGACCAATGGAATTACCTCGAATTTAATCGAATTGGGTTCAGAATATCTCCAGTAAAAACAAAACTGGAATATTGGCTAAGTTTCAGTGGATTTAATATAATTTTCAGAGTACATTTGCAGGATGAATATCTCGGATAAGTTCGTTATTGGGTGGAATCGGACTGATGGTTTCAGATTAATAATTTTTGGCACTCTCGTTTTTTTTTAAGATATTTTTTGTAATTCAATTTACTACTTCATGATGCAGAAGTAACGAAGTGATTTTTCGTTAGGTACTATGAGTTTCCGTAAAATTGCATTTTTCATATTCCCATTCAGACGAAATAATTATTATCAATCCAACTATTCGAAAGCATTTCGATCCATTCAACAAAGAGTCCATCAGAGTCCTATGAATTTAATTTATTCATTTTCTGTTCAGCGGAATGATAAATTATAATTCAAATTATTATAATTCAATCTCAAATTCCATCCTATGTAAAAAAACAAATATGTTGACCGCGATCGCCGATTATCTGTAGCATGCAATTTTTTTCCACATGTTGACATGTTTTTCTGATGTTCGAATCGGACAAGAAAGGATGGCGTGAGTTCTAAAGACGTTGTTTTTTGATCGCTCTAGAAAGAATAGTGAAAATAGAAAATGGTGACTGAACAATCAGTAGGTCCCCTGGCTCCCCTCTTCGGAAAATCTCCCCAAAATCTCGACACGGGGCATACAAACCGAGCCTATAAATTCGCTGTGCTCAGCAATTTGAGGAATTCATTGATAAAGTCATTTATTCGTAGATTCGTTCTTTCCGAGCTTCAATATTTTCCGATATTAATTCTCATTTTTCTGACTTCTAGTCTATTCTTCACCGGGATTAAATTCCAAGCTCCGTTGAGTTCTTGAGAAATATCTTTTTAGTTTGCTTTTTCCGTAGAATAATTACTTTTTGGCGCTTCTGTGCTTATCAATTTGCCCAAATGATTATAATTTTTAAATTTTTCACTGAAAATGGTCTTAAACGATTTGGTTCGACTCACTGATCAAGAATCCATAGTCAAAATCGATTCTGTCCGGCCGGCCGATAACACGATAACTCTCGAACGGAATGAGGTAGACAGTTGAAATTTTCAGAGTAGGTTTGGGGGATAAATATCTCGGTTAAGTTTGTTAGTGGGCAAAATCGGCCGGGTGGTTTCGGTGTAACAATAAAAAAATTTTACATTCAAAATTTTAAATCTAATTTTTTGTAAGATGCTGTTTCATCATAAGAAGTCATTCATATCATTCTCAACTCTAGCAAGCTAATAATTTCAGAGATATGATTTTTCAAAAGTTCAATAATCACTCTCAATTCTGTATGATTTCATAGAATACTCTAATTATAATTTCCTGATGCATGTAAATCCAAAATCAGATGAGTCATATACCTACGATTTGCATTTAATTACAAAAATTCTTGGAAATTGACGCATAGAAGCCAAATTGAAAAAGTGGGAAAGCCCTGTGGACAGGAGCTGCTCTTGTTATTTTATTCATTTTCTTTGTGCGAAGTGTAGAGAAATAGACTCAGTTACAATTATAATTTGCTCAAGTGTTAATACCTGGTGAGTAAGCTGTGGTGGGTTTGAGTATCCGTTTATTCGACAATATGTGTTCAAATCTGAATTTTTTCCTTCCCGCCCTATGCAATAATCGTTGTCATCATGCCATTAAGTAATCGTGTCTCCGGGGGTGTAACTTCACTTTTTCGTCCTCAATCGCCTTCTTAGATGAGGCCCCTCGCAGAGAAGGCATTTGAGGCGAAATAAAGTACACGATCAAGAGTCCTTCAGTGCATTTGGTTAAGGCGAGCATTCAGTCACTTACTGACCCGGTGTTACCTGGCTCGGTGTCTGAGGTTGGTCCTGTCTGGACACCGTAGGGTTTGCAACTCTTATCTGCTTCTGACCATTCGCTTAGATCAGGCTCCTCACAGAGAGGGTGTTTGGGACAGAATAGGTTCGCACAAGCATCAGTCCTTCAGTTCATTGGGTTGAGGCGAATATCCGGTCATTTTCTGGCCTGGTGTTACTTGATTCGGTGACTGGTGTGGTCAATTCCGATTACCGCACTAAAGTTGTACCCATATTTACTGCGACGTATTTTCCGACTGAGAACACAGGTCGACCAATAATAAATTTATTTTTCTTCGATCGTGGGAAAGGTGACACTATTTTGATCTCTTTTCTATGCGCAAAGCTGAAAATTCCAGAATAGTGGGCAGTTGCTAAGCAATTAGATAATAAAATTGCGATAATATTCTTACCGCACTGCTGTAGCGTGCGGTAATGTTACAAATGGATTATTACAATAAAATGAAACAAAGTATGGTTTTAATTTTTATATTGATAAAGTTGTTATAAAAGAAATAAAAGAAACATCTAATTCATAACGATATGCTTGAACACAAATTAATTGTTGTTAATATTTACATTTATTGTACAGTTTGTACAGTTTGTAAATTGTACTGGAGGGCAACGAGAATTTATAGACGTTGAAGCTGCATGGTTAATTGTTTGGTTTATCTCGTTTCGATCATTTTCATTTGAAGTAAATGCAGGGGTGTCGAATATTTTATTAGCCACTTCTACTTTATTATTAAGTGATTCGTCAATATATTCTTCCGCCACATTGGAAGATTTCCATCCTCCGTGGCGCTTTAAAGAAAGAATATCAGCTCCAGCATCTACCAAATGTGTTGCCGATGATCTTCGGAAACAATGTCCTGTATATTCTGTCGGATTTGGCAACTGTAAATAACTTGCAACAATTTGCGGCATTTTTCCAAATTGATTTATTCCAATGACTGTCTTCCATCCTTTTCCCTTGTTGAATTTAAAAAAAAATTCTAGGATTTTCAAAATCATTAGGCCTAAATGATACGTACTTTCTATAAACATTTAAATAGGTTTCGTTAATGATAAATGATCTAGATATATTTGTCTTTGTTTCTGGTATCTTTACCAGTATTTTTGAACCGAAATCTTCTATATCCTGAACTTTCATTCGGACAAGCTCATCTCGTCGACAGGCTCCTGCTTTTCCAAATATTAGAGCTACCTAAAAGGTAATCAAAAATTGTATATTTCGTATTTTATGTATTTTGAGTAATACTATTTTATCTATATCTACTTACTTTGGTCGATAAAAATATGTCATCTGGGGCCTCTAAAATGAATTTTTGAACTTGTTCCTGGGTTAAAATTTTGGATTTTTTCAGTTTGTATCCTGCAGCTTGTCGTTTTAAAAATGCTCGCAGTTTCTGGTACTGGGCAATATTAATATTATTTTTAACAGATAAAGTTGATCGAAGCATGAAATAATGTGCCCACATAGTCGAAGATTTCATTGTTTTAGCCAAGTCAGCAACATACGCCATCAGTACATTCTCAGAAAAGGATACACTGTTTTTTTTTCTGCAAAAATCCATGAAGCGTTGGTACGCAAGTTCATACTTCTCTCTGGATTTCGCCGGAAGTAAATTGAGTGAAGCTGCGTTCGCGGCTTCCACTAGTTCAGGAGGCGTGCAGGGTAACAAATAATCACTATCAGTGTTCATGTTTATTAATTCTTTTTTAATTCCTTATAAAATATAACGAATCAAACAAAACCAGCTTGACAATTATTCTACTTTTGTCATAACAAAGTAATTTCCATGGTTACCACTTCTATATTTCAATATGAACACAGAGAAACATATTTAACCTTACTTGAACACATCTTGAATCAAATATTTTTTTAGTTAATTTTTTAAATGTAAATCAACGATCGAAGAAAAAATAGTATGTATAATTCGTGGGAAAAGCATATTCCCAAACTCCTGTGTTACCAGACTCGTCACTACGCTGCTCGTCTGGTAATTATCACAGTCGTTTGGGAATATTATGCTTTTCCCACTAATTATACAATATACTATTTCCTCTATTTGCCTGCTGCCGCTTTCGAATGCTCTCATATACTCGCTTTCATCTTCCCATTCGCACTGTACGATCTTGTTGCTAAGTTCTATTTATTCTTTTGCACGGAATATCAGTAGATTAATAATTTGCTATTTCATTACAAGTCATTTCTTACTGTCACCTATTATTGAGTTACATTCACGTGTCTTAGGCACCGCTTTGAATATCCTATTTTGGCACATTTATCTCATATTGGTATACATCGTGGACCTTGTATTACTGGTCATTCTATATCATCATTCTATATCATCTATTGTTGAATTAAATTCACAGGTACTGCTTCCTATATCATATTTCAGTACATTTAACTCTTTTCGACGCTTTTCATACGCACTGATATACAGGGTGGATCTTATTTTACTGTTTATTCTTGACATCACCTATTATTGAATTGAATTTACAGGAACTGCTTTGTATATCATATTTCTGTACATTTGACTCTTAAGCTGGCCGTCCACTAGGTCGGAAACGCGGCGCGGCGCGGCGCGGCGCGGGGCGGAAATATATATCTCCGTCCACTGTGGGGCGGTCGGTCAGGTCGGAAAACATTTCAGTTCTCGCTTGGCAGTCGATATATGCGTATCACATGAGGTATGTCTTCTGACGACGAGGACTTGTTCGTGTTTGCTGCTGCATTGGAAGCTGAAGAAGAGGAAGCAGTGAGGAGAAAGAGGAAAAGGATATGGGTTCATGAAATCAATACAAAAAGAAAGGAGCTTGGAGAATTTCATCATCTATTTGATGATCTCCTGAGGGACGAAATTAAATTCTTCAGGTACTTCAGGATGTCGCCAGAAATATTCTTCAAATTGCTGCAACTTTTGAGGCCAGAGATTGAAAGGCAAAATACCCAATTTCGGGAAGCCATTTCTCCTGAAGAAAGGCTGGCGACGTGCTTGAGGTAGGTACCGTAGATATCATATTTCACTAAAATATTGATTTTACGCGTAGGGGGAGGGGGGGCACATTGATTCACGGGGCACATTGGTACAGTATCTATATCTCAAAACCGATAAACGCTAAGCAGTCCGGCACATCACTAGAATGCTCAAGGACATTCACAAGAATGACAATTGTGACACCGCTCGCCGCCAGTTTGCCGTTGGGCTTCAACGGTCACTAACGTGTTGGAAGTGGCGTGCTCCGCTGCCTACAAAAAAAATACGTGAAATGTAATTGTATCTCAGGAGGATACTCTTAGTTGTTTTTGTTATTATTTGTTACTAAAGGTAAGTAAATATAGTTATTATTGTATTTTAAAATGTTTTTGATTGCAAGGTTATTATATATTTGATGAAATTAATTGTTTGTGGAAAAAGTCCTTTGGGGCACTTTGATACGGTAATGTGCGGGGTACAATGATACGTATCAATCTGCCCCTCTAGTGTATTAAAGTGCCCCGTCAAAAATTAGTTTATTTTATTGTTTCTTTTTTTTCTTTTTTTCAGAAAATGGTGCGCACGTACAAACCCAAAACTGATAGAAAAAATATCAATGAAGAAAACATTGAAGATGCAATACGTGAAGTATTGTCGAAGACTTTATCTATTCGAAAAGCAGCCGACAAATATGGCATCAAAACTGCAACCCTACAACATCGCATAGAAAAAGTCAGAAAATCATTTGAAGCTACCAGAACATTATCTACAAATGAAGTATCCTCTTCATTACAAGCAGAATCTTCTTTATCACAAGCAGGTCCATCTTCATCACAAATTGCATCATCTATGGAGATGGCACAAATAGCATCATCTTCAGCACACACTACTACTGCAGCTTTATCATCACACACTGCTACAGCTACTTCATCAAACATCTATGGTTCCAAGTATACTGTTGCACAAGTTTTTTCAACCGAACAAGAAAAGGCATTGACTCAATATTTATTGAATTGTAGTAAAATGCACTACGGCCTTTCATTGAAACAGCTTTTAACTTTGGCATACGAGTACGCAGAATCCTCAGGGTGTAATTATCCAAAATCCTGGAAAGAAAACAAATGCGCGGGAAAAGATTGGGCAGCTGGCTTCAGAAAGAGAAACCCAGAATTGAGTCTACGAAAACCAGAAAACACAAGCGCAGCAAGAAGCTTTGCTTTCAATAAAGCTGCTGTAGCTCAATTTCATGATAATTACGAACGCATAATGAGACAATACAATTTTACATCCGATCAAATAATAAACTTAGACGAAACAGGCATAAGCACAGTCCTTTCCACTCCTAAAGTTATTGCTGGAAGAAAACAAAGACAAGTGGGACAAATAGTTTCTGCAGAACGCGGAGAGTTAGTTACTTTCTGTGGTATTATTACTGCAACTGGTTCTTCTCTTCCTCCAGTTTATTTCTTTCCTAGAGTTCACTATAAGGATCACTTCCTAAATGGTGCTCCTGATGGAAGTCTAGGGTTGGCAAACAGAAGCGGCTGGATGACATCAGAATTATTTAAAAGAGTTTTGAAACACATTCAACGCCTTACTTTGAGCAATAAAGATAACCCAATTCTAATCATTTGTGACAACCACGAATCTCACATTTCAATAGAAGCTGTTAACTACTGTCGTGACAACGGTATTGTTTATTTGAGTCTTCCCCCACACACTTCACACAAATTGCAACCGCTTGATGTCAGTGTGTTCGGACCCTTCAAAGGCAAATTGAAGATACCTAGCTTTCAACGACTGGCACATTCAAAACGTTGGAAAAACTTTGACCATATACAACATTGCTGAACTGTCAAAATTAGCATATTTGGAATCATTTACACCAAAGAATATCATAGGTGGTTTTTCCAAACCTGGAATATGGCCAATTAATAAACTGGTATTTGGCGACGACGACTTCGCACCGATAGACATTTTCAGCACAGGTTATCACGATTTGACAGATGAGAACACTCACAAAACACAAGATTTACATTTTGTAGGCTCAGAAACAAGTCAAAATAATGAGGTTGTTTATAGAGAACAAAATAAAACTCCTACTTTGGATGCCGACCCAGTTTCAGTGTCTGATGCTGACGATCCTCTACAAGTTTCTTCATCAAAGGCTATTCTTACTCCTGAAGTAGTAAGACCTTATCCAAAAAAGGCGATTACTGACAGTGTCTCAAAAAGAAAAGAAAGAGAAAAAGGACGATCAAGAATATACACTGAAACACCAGAAAAAAATAGATTAGAAAGCTTACGTAATGAAAAGGACAGGAAAAGAGGAATACAAAAAGCAAAACAGCATGCAAAAGAATTGAAAACAGCGAAAAATCTGTTGGGATTAACTGAGCCAAGAAAGAAAAAGAGAGTGACTTCTTTGCCTGCAGAAATAGATTCCTATTCTAGTCAAGATGAAGTCGTGATGACGAGTGATAGTGAAGACATTGAAATGCCGTCGGAATCAGAAGAAGAGGTAATTAATGAAGAACCAGTTAATCCTGAACACATAACTATTGGAGATTTCCTGCTTATTAAGTTTGAGAAGAAGAAAACTGTGATTCACTACGGTGCCAAAGTTGTATTTAAGAATAATGTGACAGAATATGAAGTATTATATCTCAGAAAAAAAGCGGGGTCTTCTAAGTTTATATTTCCAATTGTGGAAGACAAAGCAAGTGTGGATGTTAGAGATGTAGTTTTGCAATTACCAAAACCAACTTTCTCTAAAGGCACATCTCGAACATCGTCGCTTTATTCATTTTCCGTAGGTTTAACTCGATATAATATACAGTAGATTGTTTTGTAATTTATATGAGTTTTATGATTATTTTTGTTAAATTTTTGATGTTTGTTTAATTTTTTAAGAAAAACATTGTTCATTTTGATAGGAGGTTCTAATATTATATTTTCATTAACAATATTCAATGTTAAAGTCTGATTACTTAGTAAGTATATAACTGATTATATAATTAAGTAAATAACAGAGGATTAGTCTTGTTCTATGGTGACAATATTGTTTTTTTGTGATTATATTCCTTAAGTAACTTAAGAGACTGATTATGGCTAATGTACACTCTTAATAAAAAGTATTTTGCGATCTCAATCAATAAAATTGTTTTATTTCTTAATTTTAAGTAATAATACAGTTTATATTGGGTTTTAAGTCAGTTTAAATTTGCATTTCATATGGATCTAAAATACGTATCATACTGCCCCACCCCATGTATCAAAGTGCCCCACTGGTGGGGCAGAATGATACAAAAATGTTTTTTTCTTAAAATCAGTTTATCTCTATACGTCGCCAGTTTTTGCGGTTTTTGCGTAGCCAAAATATAAGCTGACATATTAGCCAATGCACACATCAAAACAAATATTTAAATATAATGCTTTATGGTTCTCAGAAAAGAGATTGAATTTTTGTGTATCAAAGTGCCCCCCTTCCCCCTATGTTCTGGGGAACGTCGCGTTATCATTTTGCCCAAATGTCTGTAACTTTAGAATTTTTTGCCGAAAATGGACTCAAACGATTAGGTTCGCCTCCCTGATGAAGAATCTGGCGTCAAATTTGATTCTGTCCGCTGGCCGGCCACCGTTGCCGCGATAACTTTAGAACGGAACGAAATATCGAATTGAAATATTTTGGCTAGCTGGCGCGTCCCAATGCGACGGACAAGTTCATTAATGGGCATAATCGGCCTAATGGTTTCCGAGTGCTAATTTTTTATCAACCGTTACCAATCGGATCGAATTGAAACTTGGTGAGTGGTTGTAGAACGTAAACATGGACACTAATGTGCAATTTTGTGAGGTTCGTATCATTAGAAAATTGTAAAAAAAATATTAAAATATATTATTCATCTCACGTTAACTTGAGAACAGAAAAAGATAGTGGCTTGAAATTTTCAGGATATGATGAACATATATGCAAAATTATTATCTATATCACAATAACTTGAGAATAGAAAGAGATAGGGAATTGAAATTTTTAGGGTTTCGCATCCGAATGTGACATTTGAGTTATAGGTATAATCAGACAAACGGTTTTGGAGTTACGCTAATTTGAAAATCAAGACTGTACAATAAACGCCCTATAGAACATGCGTGTAAAAGCTACCGACTTCACGTCAGTGATTTTTTTTAATATTTGGTTTTCTCAATTCGCTAAAATTCAAGGTACGTTGAGTGGGTGCATTTCATTATAATGTAAGTATCCACAGATTCTGACAATATAATACATAGTTGAAGTATTATGAAAAAAAAAGTGTAAAAATTAAATCATATAATCTATAAAAAATACAACATTTGTAACATAATCACAGCACTTACAAGGCAGTCACTTAATCAGTCTCACATCGTTTCTAGATATACTGTAGATACAGGCTATATAATATACATACAAAAAAAAGGAACAAATGAGGAAAGTACAAAAAAAAGGTAATAAAAGAAAGCGTTAATTTAACTCATTACCGTTGTAAAAGGATGTGGAATTGGGCAGTGCGGGTTGTGGATGTTCTTGAGATGAGGGTATTTGAAAATGTTGGGGTTGAGATGTTTGTGGTTGTGACTGAGGTGGGTGTTGAAAATATGATCGTTGTGAATTATGTGATTGAGGGGATGCTTGTTGAAATTGGAAGTTTTGATATTCATATTCTGCATTGTGCACGAGCTGGGAAATCTGACATTTCAGTCGAATTTTGAAGTGTGGCGGAAGCATGCGAACTGTCTCCTCAACACTTTGAAAATATTTAGTTAGATGGTCACCTGAGGAAGAAGAACTGGTGTCAGCCCTAGCCAATTTCATAGACATATAATGCCTTAGCATTTCTGCAGCAGATCCACTTGGCAGAGATCGCTCCCCTCTCTGATCAGATGTCGATGATGAACTTCTAGAGATCCCAGCAGCAGATGGTGAGGCTACATTCTGACAACCATCCTCTTTCGCCGCCAGTGTATCTTCGTTGTTCTCTTCAGTATCATTCTCATCTTCTATGCTCCTAAAGGTTTCATTTTCCATTGTGGTTGGAGACGCAAGGAATTCGACAGGAGGTGGAATATTGCTGTGCTGCTCTTCGCTTTGTGAGAATATATGCGGTTTCAGAAATTCGAGCTGAGGTTCAAGTCGCCAAGGCTTTACACTTTTCGCTGCCTGACCGCTCTTCGTGCGTCGGCTATGCATTGCCTTCCTGAAACTTTCTCTCAGACATTTCCATTTAGATTTACAGACATCAGCTGAAAACAAAAATTATTAAATTGTTAATTTGTTGCAGGTTCCTTGCAACTGGGGATTCGTTCCAAACTATATCCTTCAGCTACAGACTTGGAGAGAAGACAGTTCGAACTATTGTGTATGAAGTTTGTGATGCAATTTGGAAAGTCCTGCAACCTACATACATGCCAACACCCACAAAAAAAGATTGGGAGCAATTCGAAAGTGAATACCATCAACGGTGGAATTTCCCTAACTGTGTAGGAAGTATAGATGGAAAACACGTAGTTATTAATAAACCTCACCACAGTGGGTCCCTTTACTTCAACTATAAAGGGTTTTGCAGTATTGTACTCATGGCGGTTGTTGATGCCCACTGCAGGTTCATAATTATAGATACTGGAGGTTATGGAAAGAACAGTGATGGTAGCATATTTGCCAACTGCAATTTTGGAAAGAGATTTCTTACAGGAAGTCTCGAGTTTCCTGATGATAAACCATTGCCTGGTTCGGGAGATAATATGCCTCATGTTATTGTCGGAGATGAAGCATTTCCACTAAACTGACATTTGATGAGACCCTACCCAGGAAATGCGCTGGGACATTGTGAGGACAAAAAGATATTCAATTTGAGATTGAGCAGGGCGAGAAACACCAGTGAGGATGCTTTTGGCATATTGATCAAGCGATTCCGTGTTTATCAAAGAAGACTTGAGATCAAACCTGTTTATGTAAACAAAGTTGTCAAAGCAACAACCTGCCTCCACAATTTCTTGAAAGCAGACTGCCCTTCTGTATTGATGGAAATCATCAACACTGGAGCAGATACACCTGCGAATTCAGCTCTGCAAAATTTAAATCATGTTGGTGGTACTTTTGCAGGGAATGCCTATTCAGTTAGAGACCGATTCAAAGACTACTTCTCGACACCACATGGATCAGTGGAGTGGCAAACTCGAGCAGTACGTACGGGTAGACAATATAACTGAATTGAAACACCGCCTGTTGCTTTAATTACTTTTGCAGAGTATAATTTAGTAAATTCAATAATTTTATTATTTGTTCCAATATACAGGGTGAGACTTGTGATAATTTCATTTTAACAATCATTATCTGTTAATACTCTGGTGTTTTTATTATTTTTTTTGTCACACCTCTTGTTTTCCTTGAAGAAATTTCTGAGAAACAACAATATCGAAATTCGCTCCAAAGGAGTGGAAATATTCTAAACTGGATAGTAAAGCTGTATCGTCCAATGATGCAAAGCGAATTTTGATATTGTTGTTTCTCAGAAATTTTTTCAAGGAAAACAAGAGGTGTGCCAAAAAAAAATTATAAAAACACCACAGTAATAGCAGATAATGGTAGAAACTGAAACAGGTAGCGAAGTTACGGAAACGAAATGTACAGGGAGTTTCTTCAACCTGCACTCTTAAAATGAAATTATCACAAGTCCCACCCTGTATATTGAAACAAATAATAGAATTATTGAATGTACTCAATTATACTCTGATATATTGAAAATTTCATCTGAATTGAATTAACCATAACTAAGTTATTAATAAAAAAGAAATCGGTAGAATTGGACCCTGTAGACTATCAATTGAGGCCCCCAACCGTAAAACAAATATTGTTTCGAGATTATCTTGACTTGTGTAACCTTCCTTTAAAATCTGACGGTTATACAATAATTTTAGTATAGAGATATTTTTTTGGAGTTTTGTATGTTTGAAATAAAGAGTACCTGGTAGTTTCAGTTTTTCTCCAATCTCTTCCCAGCTGTTCTCCTTCATCAAATTATTGTGGTAGTTCGCATTCGACAAATCGTAAAGATTTGGGTATTCTTGAACTGTTAGAATGAACAGTTCTTCGTTGATATTGCTGTTTGACATGCTGAAACAATCAAAACAACAACTTTCAGGCATTTAGAGCTTTCAGCGGCCCCCTCAAACATTTGATCACTCCGTCTATTTTACGTGAGGACTCATGTTCCAAGGACTCAATTATTTGGATTGAGAGAAATACGATAAAATCTTTTTAGATTGAATGACAATAAATTGACAACAAAATATGATGTACAAACAGTGTATCCAGGTACTTACTTCTTATTTGGTCCCATCCTTATTTGAACGAGATGCTCCAGAATAGAGGAGTGATGTTACGCAGGACTAAACTAAACTGAATGAAAGGAAACGCGTGCGTCTTTGTCTTCCACTTCACGACGGACTCACAGAAATCGAAACGAAAGTGACCGAGTCGTGCCGAGGTCGGAATATTTCCGCGCCGCCCTCCGTCCATTGGGTCGGTGACGCGGAATTCATGAAACCGCGCCGCGCTCAAGAAGTTTGGATAGATCCCGAGCGCGGAGATTTTACGACTTCTCCGCGCCGCGCCGCGCTACCGACCTAGTGGACGGAGCTTAGTGTATTTTGGTTCAAAGTTCTAGCACACATTTCCGCCCCGCGCCGCGCCGCGCCGCGTTTCCGACCTAGTGGACGGCCAGCTTTACCGATACTTTTCATTCACATTGATACACCTCATTTCACTGTTAATTCTTGACATCATCTATTATTGAATTGAAACCACAGGTACTGCTTTGTATGTCATCTTAATATATATATTTCTTGTGTGCGTGTGTATGTGACTGAACTCCTCCTAAACGACTGGACCGATTTTGATGAAATTTTTTGTGTGTGTTCGTGGAGATTTGAGAATGGTTTAGATTTACAATTTGGTCTACTGGAAAATGTTTTTGGCGTTGGAGTTTGAGTTGGCGTTGAAGTTGGCGTTGGGGTTGGAGTTGAAGTTGGAGTAGGTATTGTGGTTGGCATTGGTTATGGAGTTGGCGTTGTAGTTGGAGTTATAGTAATTGTAGTTGGATTGTAGTTGGATTGGAGTTGGAGGTGGAGATGGAGGTGGAAATGGAGATGGAGGTGGAAATGGAGTCGGAGTCGGAGTCGGTGTCGGAGTCGGAGTCGGAGTCGGAGTCGGAGTCGGAGTCGGAGTCGGAGTCGGAGTCGGAGTCGGAGTCGGAGTCGGAGTCGGAGTCGGAGTCGGAGTCGGAGTCGGAGTCGGAGTCGTAGTCGGAGTCGGAGTCGGAGTCGGAGTCGTAGTTGGAGATGGAGTTGGAGTTAGAGTTGGATTTGGATTTGGAGTTGGCGTTGGCGTTGGCGTTGGGCAGGCGTTGAGGAGGCAGTACGAAGTCTGCCGGGCCAGCTAGTATTTCTGTATATTTAACCGATACATTTCAGACTCATTGATAGTGGAGTGGATTGAGGTGGACCTTATTTTACTGTTTACCTTGACATCATATATTATCGAATTGCATTCACCGATACTGCTTTGTATATAATATTTTAGTACTTTCAACTTATACCGACACATTTCGTTCACATTGATATACAGGGTGGATCATATTGTAGTATGTATCAGTAGGAACAAGCTGTATATTTTCATACGTAAGATGTATAACCTTACATCATCTTAAAAACGTGCCTCAGATAGATCCAAGTGATATTGAGAAGACACGTTTGTTTGTAACCATTGTCGTTCATGTTTATCAATACAATAAGCAAACAATATTATAAATATATACATAACATTTGGCTGGAGGAAGATGAATTCAGTATTGATTGATACTTCATTGATTATTAAACTTACATCATAGTAGTCGAGTCTTTTGTGATCCGTTCAGTATGGCTTAAGAAATAAACACCCTTCGATGAGTCTGCTGTGTATTATTCGCCATCCCTCTACTGTATAACGATTGAGCGAACCTACCCTAGCGGGGTACATCACATGGCGATCCTGCCAGTCCTATGCAGTTAGAGGTCCAGATGGTATTCATCAGGATATGGTTATGTGATCCCACTTGAAGTTCATAGTTCGACCGCCAAACCAAGATGGGATCGGGGCCATCCAATCAAGAAGAGGTGATCATGGCCCGTCAGACAGGGAATAGTGCAGCCACTTCATCAGTTGCAGCAAGGTCCCTATCTTCATATATCTTCATGGGAGAATCAAGGAAGCAATTGGAAAGAAGGTGCAGCTCGAGGTCAGGAGAAGCCACCAGGATTTGGTATGAAACCGTAAGAATTATGCCTCTTCCGTGTTATGTCTGATTGTCCATGGAAAGTGATGAACTAATTGCAGAGTTAAGTGAGTTGAGTAGTGTGTCCCTGAAATTCTTGGAAAATATAAGAAAAGAGCCGCGAGAACGTAGGGAACGGGAGGATAGAGTCAACAAATTTCTAAATGAACTAGTCAAGTTAGAATATAAATTCAACAAGCTAAATGAAATTGTCAATTCGGATCCAAATTTTCTCGACGCATCAAGTCCTCACCAAACAGTTATAGAGAATTAACTTGCAGAAGCTAGTAAATTCAGCCCAATTCAACCAACTAGCCAGAAAATGTTTCACAGGAAAAATAATAATCAAAATCATAAATCATTTAGTCGTGGGAAAAATTTCACTATCCAAATCGAGGTCGTTACCACAAAGGAAATCCGAATAACAAACAATATTTCAATTCAGCAGAAAGAAATCATGGTCAAGGTCGCGCTCGTCCATTCAATTGTGGTCCCATAAATAATAACAACAATTATTCGAACTCGCGTAGAGCTTATTTCGCCGAAAACTCTTCAAACTCGGTCGAGGAACAAAATCCCCAGCCTGATAAATTTTTTCGTGGCCAATAATCATGTAAACTTCAATATAAATGCTTTAAATTACGTTTCAGTTCAGTATGACAAATCCATCTAGTAGATTAACTAAGTTTCGCTTGATTTTGGAAGAATATGATTTCACTGTTCATTATGTGAAAGGTTCAGAAAATGTTACAGCGGATGCCTTATCGCGTATTAGGTTAGAATCTGACGAACTAAAAGAGATGAAAAATGATGTTGGTAAAATTAACGTTCTAACGCGGTCTCGAGCAAAAACCGAGGTAGGTTCCCAACAACACGAGACGAATACCTCCGATAGCAAGAGGATTGATCACCCTGTAGTTGTCGAAGTGTTGAAACGTCCAACAGAAAGTGTTGAGTTGAGGCCACTTCATGAAATAGAATTTTCCAATTTAAAAACGAACCAACTCGCAGTTCAGTATAATAATAATATGATATACGATGTGAATTCACAAATCATTTTTATTAACCAGACAATCCGATCAGCGCACGACTTAGGTATAACGTTGAGGACTCTGGAAAACTTGTGCACAGAAAATGATATAAAAGAAGTATATTTAATGAAGCTAGCTAGCAATATTGAATTTCTGAACGTGTTGATGAAATATAAAAATGAAATTTTAGGAAAATCATTGAAGATAAACGTTGTTAGAGACGCAAGACATATAGAAGATAAGGAATTGAGACAAATTATTCTTAATGATTTCCACATGTTACCTACAGGTGGACATGCAGGTATAGAACGCATGTATAATAATATTAAAAGAGAATATTTCTGGAACAATTTGAAAGCAGACGTTCAAAAATTCGTCAAGAAATGTGATGATTGTCAAAGGCATAAACATTCTTTACCGCGGAAAGAACCGATGACAATCACTACAACCGCTTCTTTTGCTTTTCAAAGAATTTTTTTAGATCTAGTAGGTCCTTTACCTGTCGATATCCAAGATAAATACATACTCACAATTCAATGTGATCTTTCAAAATTTGTCGAGGGATATCCTTTGCCGAATAAAGAAGCCGAAACAGTCGCTAAAGCTTTTGTTCAAAATTTTGTATTAAGGTATGGTATACCTTCTGAAATTGTTACCGACCAAGGCACCGAATTTTTATCAAAAATATTTAGTGAATCGTGTGATCTGCTCAAAATTAATCATTTCAATTCAACCGCTTATCATCACGAAACACTAGGTGCACTTGAAAATTCTCATAAACATTTGGGAGCTTTTCTTCGTATGCACGCAGCTAAGGAAAGTAACAGTTGGAGTATTTGGGTTCCGTATTGGTGTTTTTCATACAATAATACCGTAAATTCTTCAACTCGCTATACTCCTTATGAACTTGTTTTTGGTATGCCCAGTAGAATTCCCCAAAATATTCAGAAACAGATCGATCCTATTTACAATTTCGACAACTATCCTATAGAATTAAAATATAGATTGCAAAGAGCATGGCAAGACGCAAGAGAAAATTTGGAAAAGATTAAATGCAAAAGGAAAGATACTTTTGATAAAAAGTGTGTTAAGAGTGACTATAAAGTAGGAGATAAGGTACTTATGGACAATAAAAATAGTGAAAGTAAACTGGACCCTTTGTTTCACGGTCCCTACGAAATAGTGAAAGTGGACAATCCAAACGTGGTCGTGAAACTAGACAACCGTAAACTGAAAACGGTTCATAAAAATAGGGTGAAAATTTATAACTCTTAACAGTGCTTAGAATTAAGGAATGTAGTGAATTTATTTTAATTTTAGTTTTCTAAATAGAGACAATTAATTGTATATATGTATAGGCTTAAGTGATTCTGTGATATTAAGTATATGATAGATAAGTCAAAAAAAAAAAAAATTATAATTGTGTAGAAATTTTTTTTTTTCTCTCAAGGAGGGAAGGTGTAGTATGTATCAGTAGGAACAAGCTGTATATTTTCATACGTAAGATGTATAACCTTACATCATCTTAAAAACGTGCCTCAGATAGATCCAAGTGATATTGAGAAGACACGTTTGTTTGTAACCATTGTCGTTCATGTTTATCAATACAATAAGCAAACAATATTATAAATATATACATAACATTTGGCTGGAGGAAGATGAATTCAGTATTGATTGATACTTCATTGATTATTAAACTTACATCATAGTAGTCGAGTCTTTTGTGATCCGTTCAGTATGGCTTAAGAAATAAACACCCTTCGATGAGTCTGCTGTGTATTATTCGCCATCCCTCTACTGTATAACGATTGAGCGAACCTACCCTAGCGGGGTACATCACAATATTATCGTAGTCAGTCACACCGGAGTCCATTATAGAGTCAGTTTCATAGACAATGCTTTGTATATCTTTCTTCTTTGTATATCTTTATTGACAGATTCCATTCACATTGATACAGGGTGCACCTTATATTACCGTTCATTTTTGCCGTTATACATTATCGAGTTCCATTAATAGGCACTGCTTTGTATATCACATTTTGATAATTCCGATATATTTCAGTCACATGGATATGGAGGGTGGCTCCTACATTTCTGGTCAGTCATACTGCAGCCTATTGATTAATTTCATTCTTGCACACTATTTTGTATATCACAATCTTTCACATTGCTCTTCATTCCGACTAATACACAGGGTGGACGTTCTATTTCTGGACGCTGCTGACTCTGAATTTCTGTTTTCATCTGCTGGTACATTTTACTGTTTTGATTATTCTTCTCATCTCTCTCTACTCTGACACTGTGTATTCTGATTTGGAAACTGTGTGAATATTGTGACTAAAGTTGTACATAAGCTGTGTGAAACATGAAACACGGGGAAATATTTATTGATTTTAACCATCAACAAATATTCCGCGTGGCTGGACTAGACACCGCATCGCTCAGTGTTCCCCAAAGAGGAAAGTATCATCCAAGAGCAGACACAGACCCCAGGGTTTCATGGTTCTTACCAATCATCGGTGTGACTTAGCCTGAAACCGAGTGCAAACAGAAGGAGTTCTAGAAAACTTATTTCCATCGGTTGAGAACCGGTAGGGGAAAGGACCGCACCAGCGCCACCTATGGAGAATCCTTACGAACTCTGACCTTCTGCGATGAGGAAACCTTGAGCGATGTTAATTTTTTGCCGTAAGAGGGTAATTTTAATGTTCACTGGTTTTTGGTTTGTCTAACCAAACTGACCAGGCGTTTTCAGTCCGTAAAGGTCACTATATGATAGATGGCGTTGCCATTTCTTGACCCTCTTACGGCAAAATGATGAACGTCGCTGAACTTCGCTCAAGGTTTCCTCATCGCAGAGGGTCGGAGTTCGTAAGGATTCTCCATAGGTGGCGCTGGTGGGGTCTTTTCCCCTACCGGTTCTCAACTGATGGAAATAAGTTTCCTAGAGCCCCATCTGATTTCATTTGGTTTCAGGCTAAGTCACACTGATGATTGGTAAGAGCCATGAAACCCTGGGGTCTGTGTCTGCTCTTGAATGATACTTTCCTCTTTGGGGAGCACTGATCGATGAGGTGTCTAGTCCGACTACGTGGAATATTTGTTGATGGTTAAAATCAATAAATATTTCACCGTGTGTCTTGTTTTAGTTATTTGGCAATTAGCCACAGTACACCTCATTTTAATAAGCTGTGTGAGTTTTATTGATTATTAGTGTGCAGTGTCAGAGTCTCTTCAGTGAAAGAAACATATAGGTACTATTTAGTCGCTAACATCTTCGATTAATCTGAACTTTTACCAACTGTCTAAAAGTAACCCAGGGAATATTATTTTATTGATTGATTCTATCAAGGAGGTGCAACCTTGCAAAACCCATTGCAACTAGCACCCGAGTAAGTTGTGGAAAGTAAGGTCGTCACAAGTTCTATCATAAGAATCCATTGATATCGTTCCCAACTCTGAGAAACCAATACTTTCGGATATATGATTTGTAAACAAACAAGAGCGCCAAAGCTCCTGTCCATAGGGCTTTCCCACTTTTTTCTACCTAGTGACAATATCAAGCAGGGCTGACATCTCGAAGATTAAATCCACATCACTTAGAGTAGGATGATAAGACCTATATACACAAATCACATTCCATTTAATATTTTCACCAATTGGATATTGGACTGCGCAGCATTCAAATGCATATCGGACACTTATTTATGTTGTTAATGTCTGTTCTAATAATACAGCTTCAATATTTCTTCGAATAGAGCACACAACCGCCATGTCTATTAATTGGACGACAGAAACTTGTAATCTGAAATCAACAATAGAGTAAACAGATAGTTGTTCAGTAATTTGCCAGTGCTCTGTGAAAGCCATGAAGTCAAAAATTTTCATCTACATCCAGTTGTTGAAGACAGTTGAAAGAAGTAGAAATACTTTGTAGATTTATGTGAAGTATATGATTACATTACTGCTGTTCTTACATCCATATAGTTTTCCTTTGGGCCAAAATCCGACTGGGGAGGTCCCTTCTTGAATAAACTATTTCGTGAAACTAGAGCACCTTCCGGCCATATATCCCTGCGCCACGCTTTCCCAAAATTTTCATTAGGAAATAAAACCCTGCCTGACGCGTATATGAGAGGGTGTTAAGATTGTAGATTGTATTCACACTGCACCTCTGTCCTCTAGAAATGTTGCCACTAATAACTTCTGCAGATCTTCTGGTTTAGTACTGGGATGAAGTCTTGATATAAGAAGATGCGTGTATTTCGGGACATCTGAATTAGTCCCGCCACTACCCATTACGAATTTCTGGGGTTGTTTCGTTTTTTTACAATTTGCCATTCAGAGTTAGTATTGTTTAAACTTTCTAAATTGAAGTCTGAATTTTCACCATTATGCGGAAGTTCATTCATTGAAGACCATTTTTGCGCGCGTGTTCCGCAAGGAACAGCGTGCTATCATTTCGTCACAATGTCTGTATTTTTCGAATTTTTTTTCGAAACTGGTCTCAAACGATTGGGTTCGACTCCTTGGTGAAGAATTCGAGGTCAAATTCAATTCTGTCCGTCCGGTCTGACCAGCCATCAGCACGATAACTCTCGAACGGAACGACTTAGAGCGTTGAAATTTGCAGGGTAGTTTTGTAGCGTAAATATCTCGGACAAGTTCGTTAACGGGCGAAATCCACCAGGCTGTTTCGAAGTTAAGGCCGTTTTTAGTAAAAACGTTTTTTATGAATATTTCCTGAACCAATCGCTCGATCTATCTGAAATTTGGCATCAAATTGTAGAATCATAACCTGCATATGCCTGCGAGGTTTTGTGCTGACCGGACGGCCATAAAGTGGCAAAAAAAATTCAGAAATTTTAAAATTTCATTTTAAAAGTTCATGCTGCCATTTTCGGGCATTTTTCGTTATGCGCATGCGCAGATGAGAAGTCATTTAACTGCTGTAGTTTTCGTCAGAGAGGATTAGGGTTTTGGGGTGGTGGATGCTATTCCTCCATAGAATCTCCTGGTGAGGGTAAGGGTCTGCGCATGCGTGGATCAAAGATGCGATATCTCCCGAACTACTAGTGTTGGAGGATCGGAGTTTTTTGTAAGGTGTGTGATTTTGGGAGGACTTTCAGCCACGAGAAGATTGCGCATGCGCAGAAGAGAAGTGACTGTTTTTGAGTTGTATTGGTAATGTTGGCAGTACTGAGCCGGTATTGTGAGGTTTTAAAAGAGTATATTCACGTCAATTCAGTGTACGGACACAAGTCAGTTTTGGGGAAATATCGTTGTTTCCGAGTTGAAGTGTGTGCACCGTGGCCCTGGGGCTAATTTTGAGATTGATTGATTTTGAGATAACTGCTAGAGTTTTCGTCTGAGAGTATTGAGGATTTGTGGTGCAGGATGCTAATACTTAACAGAATCCCCTTGGCAGTATCCGCGCATGCGTGGATTGAAGGTGTGATCTCTCCTGAACCAATGGTTTGGAAGTATCAGAGTTTTGTGTGCGGTATGTGATTTTGAGAGAACTTTCAGACACGAGTAGATTGCGCATGCGCAGAGGTGACGTGGCTCTTTTTGGGTTGTATGGCTTATGTTGGGTGTGCTTTACGTCTAGCGGTCATGGATTTTGAGCTGAGCCAATATTGTGAGGTTTTAAAGAAATTTCAGGACAATTCAGTGAACGAAAAATTCAGTTTCGAGGTAATGGGCCAATTTATAAATAACTATATTTGGATGATTAATTTTAAATGACTTTCGGATTTGGAGAATAGGCGAAGAAATTGCGTTCCTAATTCGAAATTCATGAAACCCCTTTCGGAGATTATTCGTTTCACGCATAAGCAGACAAGAAGTGATTTAATTGCTGGAGTTTTCGTCTGAGAGGATTGGAGTTTTCAGGTGCTAGATGCTATTCCTCCATACAATCCCCTTGGAAGTGTCTGCGCATGCGTGGATTGGATCAGTGATATAGCCTGAACCAATGGTGCTGAAGAATCAGAATTTTGTGTGAAGTGTTAATTTCAGGGGACTTAAGCCTCGAGTAGATTGCGTATGCGCAGAGGAGAAGCTTGGATGGTGTGGCTCATGTGGGGAGTGCTTTGCCTCTAGTGGTGATGGAATTGGTGCTGAGCCGTCATTTTAAGGTTTTAGGGAAAGTTCATGGCAATTCTGTGCACGGACAAGTCAGTTTTGGGGAAATAGCGTTGTTTCCGAGTTGAAATGTCTGTATCGTGGCCCTGGGAAGAATTTATAAATAACTATATTCGGTAGATCTATATTAAATTATGTTTGGATTTGGAGAAGAGGTCATTGCGTTCCTAACGGAGGTCCCATAACCGCATTTTTTTCGATGTACAGTAAAGCTAACAGCTAAACTGTACTGGCAATGACGTGAAGTCAATACTCTCTGGCGCGCGTGTTCACGGTGACTAATTTGTATTGAATGATGAGTACTTCAAGCTCAGTTGATAGAGCGAGCCGAGGATCTACGCAAAGGTTCAAAAATTAACAGTGCTGAATCTAAGCTGCCATTAGGATATAGTGACAAAGTTGAAAAAGAACACAACTGACTCTGACTGACTGATTCAAGTCGCACAAGCTCCTAGAAGATTCTGAGGGATCTCCTTGGGAAAGACTTGGGAGGGTCAGTATAATCATAATCATGTTTATAGCACGGGCGCCGAATGCAGTTGACTCAACAATGAAAGAAAAAGTGTAAGAACGCATTGACGTGGGGTCAATCTGCTTTGGCGCACGTGCTATAAAGATGATTATGATTATGCTGACCCTCCCAAGACTTTCCCAAGCAGATCCCTCGGAATCTTCTAGGAGCTTGTGAGTAGATGCGTGGAAATGAACCTAGAAAGAAACTATCGGAGTTGTGATATAGCAATCCACTCTGACAGTCAACATGCTATTAGAGCTCTGAGCTCCCATGTTATTGAATCCAAGCTAATATGGGAGTGCTGAAGAAAACTCAATAAAGTAAGCAAGAACCGAGGGGGAAACCGCTGACAAAAATTTGTACACCAGAATTCCAACTCAAACGGAATTTCATTGGCATTCAATAGGAATTCATTAAGAATTCAATAGGAATTCTTTTGAAATTCTATTGGCATTCTATATTCTTGTACACCAGAATTCCTAGCGGTTCAACACTCGGTTAAAACGAACTATTTGCAGCTGTACACATGATTGTCCGATAGGTGCGCACTCTAACATCAATAGGAATTCTCAATAATTCAATAGGAATTCCATGGAATTCAATAGGAGTTCCAGCTCAATTGTCACATTCAGATGCACAACCTAACCTGAAAACAAAAATATTTTTTAATATTTTTTTAATAATTCTCTAGCCTTACGATTCTCACAAAATATCACAGACGTGCTTAAGTTTATATTCTACAACTATCCACCAAGTTTCAGTTCGATCGGATTTATATTGGTTGAAAACAATATTATTATGCCCATTAACGAACTTGTCTGTCGTATTGGGACGCGCCACCTACCTGAAAATTTCAAGTCGTTAGCTCTTACCGTTCTCAAGTTATCGTGGCAAAGGCCGGACAGAATCAAATTTGACTCCATTATAAAGGAAATTCAATTCGAATAATAGTTTATTTATCAAGATTAAATGAGCAATCTGAGAATGAGAACTGCACCATGGAAGAAATCAAATTAAAATAGCTGAAATGAATTTGACTCTCTCTTATAGATCAGGATGACATGTACGAGTATGAACACAGATCATATAATAAATCATAGATAGAATAAATATAGTATTCTGTGAAAACACAGAATTACCTACGATTCATTATTGAAGTTTCGAAAAATCATATCTCCGAAAGTATTAGCTTGTTAGGGTTCAAAATGATATCAGTGAATTTTTATGATGGAACTGCATCTTAAAAAAAATTAAATTAGAAATTTGTAAGTTGAAAAAATTTGGTTTTTCATTACTCCGAAACCATCTGGCATATTTCGCCCAATAACGAACATAATCGAGATATTTATCTCCCAAACCTACTCTGAAATATTTCAACTGCCTTGCTCATTCTGTTCGAGAGTTATTGTAGAAAGAAAATTTAAAAACTTAAAGAAAAAATTTTTGACCCTTTACGGCATCCCGATCAATACAATACTTCGCATGCCCATGAAAGTCGGTAATCGACAATTTGATGCTAAAATTTCAGATAGATCGAGTGTTCGGTTTCGGAAATATTCATAAAAAAAAATTGGTTCAAGCACTGACGTGAAGTCAGAAGCTTTTGCGCGTATGTTCTATTGTCCATACTTCTGTATTGGACACCCTTAATCGAATTTACCATGGTAAATTATGTTGTCCATTCTCCTGTATTGGACACTCTCAGAGTGTCCAATACAGGAGAATGGACAATAGAACATACGCGCAAAAGCTTCTGACTTCACGTCAGTGCTTGAACCAATTTTTTTTTCGTGATATTTTAAAAATTTTCTAGGGGTACGGTTCTTGAATTTTTTTTTTTCGTCATTTTTTTCAAATTTTCTGGGGGTACGATTCTTACAAAATTTTGAACACGTCTTTATGTTGATTTTCTACTGCTAGTTACCAAGCACCAATTCGATCAAATATTTATTTTTTGAGTTATCAAGGAAATAATATTCCAGGTGGGTATAACTCGGAAACCGTTACACCGATTATGCCCAAAAACGAACTCAACACTCTCTTTCGGATACGCAACCTACCCTGAAAATTACAAGTCCCTATCTCCTTTCGTTCGAAAGTTATCGAGGCAACGGTCACCCATCTACTGAACTCGCACAAGAATGCTCGAATCTCCAACAATATTTAACCGATCGTATTAAAACTTGAAACTTGTTAGTAGAGTTAGGTTGTGAAGGCTCTTGCAAAATTTCAGCAATTTCAAACGAATAGTTACTGATATATAGAATTTTTTTTTTTTATTTTCAATGATTTATTAAAAATTTTCTACAAATGCTATCCTCACCAAATTTTGCAAACATTTTTGCGTTGGCATTCTACAACTAATAACCATGTTTGAATTCAATCGGTTCAGTATTTTCCGAGTTAATGAGGAACAAAAAACCACCAAATTTCAGAAAATTTCAGATGGCTATAACTCTAAAACCGTTTGGCCGATTATGCTCATAAACAAACTGAGATGTCACGTTCTGGTGCACATCCTAACCTGAAAATTTCAAGCCGCTACCTCATTCCGTTCTCAAGTTATCGTGACAACAAAAATATTTTTTAATAATTTTTTTAAAATTTTCTAGCCATACGATTCGCACGAAATTTCACAAAAGTGCTAAGGATCATATTCTAGAACTACCCACCAAGTTTCAATTCGATCGGATTTATATTGGTTGAAAACAAAATTATTACTCGGAAACCACTGGGCCGATTATGCCCATTAACGAACTTGTCCGTCGTATTGAGATGCGCCACCTACCCTGAAAATTTCAAGTCGCTAGCTCTTCTCGTTCTCAAGTTATCGTGGCAACGGCCGGACGGCCGGACGGACAGAATCAAATTTGACCTCGAATTCTTCATTGGGGAGTCGAACTTAATCGTTTGAGACCATTTTCGTCAAAAAATTCGAAAGTTACAGACATTTGGGCAAAACTATAACGCGATGGTCCCCAGAACATACGCGCAAAAACGGTTTTATTAAAAACGCCCATAACTCCTAAACCGATAGGTGGATTTTGCCCGTTAACGAATTCGTCCGAGATATTTACACTACAAACCTCTGCAAATCTCATTCTTCTAACTCCTTTTGTTCGAGAGTTATCGTGTTAACGGACGGACGGCCGGCCAGTGAGTCGAACCAAATCGTTTGAGACCATTTTCAGCCAAAAATTCGAAAATTTAGGCAAATTGATAAGCACTCTGTTCCGAGGAACAAGAGAACACAAAAATTAGAAAAATGCTTTTTGGTGCTCTTGTTTCTCGGAACAGAGTGCTTATCAATTTGTTAAAATGACTTCGAAGTTTTGGCTGAAAATGGTCTTAAACGTTTTGGTTCGACCCACTGATCAAGAATACGTAGTCATAATCAATTCTGTCCCAAATACCAACTGCGCCCGACGCTGCTTGGTTTCAGTATTCGAACGGTTATCTATCTATTCAGTGTGGTGTAGCCACCAACAATATTTCTTCCTCAAACTCTGCAATTATATTTATGATGCAATTATATCCATGCAAGATTGCGAAATGTTCGTATCACATCCGAAAATATCAAACAAAATTATTCGAGAATTCCAAATAATATCGTAAGTATTTCCGAATACCGTTTTAAGATTTTTGAGGGATATGATGATGTGGTTTTGATAGCCCTAATTTAGTATGATACGAATAATGCTGAAAACAGAAATTTGATATCTCTCCTAGTTTCGTAGCTACATGGTAAAAATGAGAGTATTGGCGCTCTTGTTCCTGGGAACAGAATGCTTATCAATTTGCCCAAATGTCTGTAGTTTTCGAAATTTTGGCTGAAAATAGTCTCAAACGTTTTGGTTCGACTCACTGATCAACACTGATATAACACTCCCGAACGGAATGAGCTAGACAGTTGAAATTTTCAGAGTAGGTTTGGAAGATAAATATCTCAGTTAAGTTCGTTACTGGGCAAAATGGTTTCGGAGTAACGAAAAAAAAAATTTCACATTACAAATTTCGAATTCAGTTTTGTTCAATATGCAGTTTCATCATAAGAATTGATATTGATACTGATATCATTCTCAACTCTAACAAAGTAATACCTTTGGGAGATATGATTTCTCAAAGTTTCGATACCCATTTCACCGTAATTTTATAATTTTTTTAAATTTAGTTCCTTTTATGATGCAGTTCTATCATAAGAATCCATTGATATGATTGCCAACTCTGAGTAAACAATACTTTCGCGGATTTGATTTTTCAAAGTTTGAACAAGAGTGCCAAAGCTCCTGTCCTCAGGGCTTTCCCACATTTTTAATATACGTCATTGTAACATAGGTTATTAATGAGTTGTTGAAAATAAGTCTTTAAAATGTACATTTTCAACCTTGAAGATCACAACCAATTTTCAACCAAAAACGTTTATCTAACCAATAATACTCGTATGTTGATTGAATGTTTGCACCGTGCAAACCGAGCACACCATGCGTGTGTTCATTGGGAATGGATGCGTATTCGAAAATGAAAAATATTATATTTCCATGGTTCATGATTCCGGGGATATCCTCTTGGCCATGCTACTTTCAAAACTATTTATTCTCTACTGTCAGTAGTTGAGGAGTCAAAAACAGTTACGTGTACCTAGCACATGAATTTTCCCCTTGTAGTTTAGCTGAATAGGGTCGGGTGGATGGCGAACTGACTTGGGGGTCACAAATCTTGTAACTCGGCACGATTCCGAAGCTTCATTTTCTAAAACACTGAAGACCAATGCATTACTACTATAATGGAATCTGCACTAGTAATATAACAACTGATTGAATTTTCGCGATAAGTCTGTCGACTTATTTCTTAACGAAACTTAGTTGCTTGACAACACCGCGAGTTCGAAGGACGAGTGGTGTTTTCTCTAAGCAACTCAGTTGAGTAAATAAAAGACAGACTCATGAGGTAAATTCAGTCACGAGTGATATTTCATTAGACTATTTCATGAATAAAATGACTCATGTTGACGTCTGTAATTTATATTTATCATTTGTCAAACAGTATCCATGGTTGAGTCGTTGAAATCACCAAAGTTGTAAGACCAATCCTAATTCAAAGACAATTGGTGTTTTCGCGATAACACGAGGTGTCTTTGGCCTGTGGTTGGTCAGATTTTGATATGAGTGAAATAATCTTATGAATTGAACGCCATACTCTAAGATTTTCTGTATTAATGTTTTCTGATGTTTTTCAGTTTTTGGTTACATATTCCGAATTTTGATCTACTCACCTTTTTACGCGATCAAAAAATCCAGTTGCTTTGTTTTCATATTTTGCAGGTTTCGTCGACAACGAACCATTTGAAGTCAGGTTACGATGCGACGATACCCGTAATTTATGAAACTATCTGACCTGAGGTGAATTGTACGGAGGAACTCGTGAATAAACCATTTTTATTCATCCAAAATCGTTGATGTTGGGTTATGAAGCTACTCCCTTTTTTCAGCAGACAAGGAGAATATTCCTAACGGTAGAGGAAAATATAATATTGCTGAGTTCAGAAAGTTGATGCTGCAAAATAAAATTTGTTATTATTTGTTCAAATGACATGTGATTATTATGAGAATTCAATTGTCTATAGAGGGTGACTTACGAAGAACTTTCGTTAGAATATTTCAAAGAAAGGCAAGAGATAGGCACCTGAAATTTTATACTTAAGCTTTGTTAGGATATAAATTCTTGGGAAAACAATCAAATTCGTTCGACTTCTGGTTTCACCGGAAATGATCCCAACTTTTGCTTTTCAAATATAATACCCAGTTTTTTCATTGATACTCAGATTATCCATTGAATTCTACATTGTCTTAATGTGTCACTTACATATTATTCTCAGAAAATTCCTGTGAAATCTGAAAAAACCCTAACATTTTCTCATATAGGGCTTCATTCTAATGTTAATAGCTTGTAGATTTTTGCATGAAAATTCCCAATTTTCCAGCTTCTATCAGAAGACATGCCATTGCTTCTCCTTCGTTAATTAAAATCCAATTGAACATGCAGGTTGTTTATATTTCAATGTCAAAGTCAGTCATGACGAGAACCCATTTCTTGTATTGGTCAGCTAGAATCTATACGTAAAAAACATTGGTTCAAGCCCTGTGGACATGTGCTTTCTGGCGCTCTTGTTCAAACAGACATATTATATCTCCGAAAGTATTGGTTTCTCAGACTTGAGAATTATATCAATGTATTCTTATGATATATATATATATATATATATATATATATATATATATATATATATATATATATATATATATATTCTTTTGACTGAGAGCTTTATATGTGTTAGCAGAGGTTGGTGTAACGGGGTACCATACAATTCGACGTATGATACAATAGCTTAGGGAAAAACCTCAGTATAAAAACCCTGTCTCCCCGTGAGTGTAGTGATTTGTAACTATTGTTTACAAAATTTGCTGAATTTTAAGAATATTGTTAGGCACTAATTTCTTCAATATGGATTCCTTCGTCAAGAAACGGAGAGGTTTCTCCAACGTACCCGAAACTCAACCTGAAAAATGAAAATAAAAGAGGAGAAGAACGAACAGATTAAAAATAATACATAACCTTTCAAAAGTCTCCTCTCACAAATATATACTTCTCTGTAGGCGCATGGGATCTCTTGGAGAAGAATCGCCTCCGCTAGTTTCCATAACTGCATCATAAAGGAAAATCAAATGAGCAATCTGAGAATGAGAACTGCACCATGGAAGAAAATAGGTGAAATGAATTTGACTCACTCTTATAGAACAGGATGACTGTACGAGTATGAACACAGAGCATATAATAAATCATAGATAGAATAAATATAGTTGGTTGGCTCAGGGGTAGAGCGTTTAACTTGGGAGCGGAAGCCCCAAGTTCAATCCCGAGGCTAGGAAAGAAATTTTCTAGTCACGGTAATCGCCACCATTCACTGTTGGGTCAAAAATTAACAGTGCTGTGCTTTAGGTGGCGTAAGGACACAGTAACAAAGCCTACACAGAACACATAACTGGTTCTCCTTACTCGCCCAAGTTCTTCGACAGCTTATGAGGGGTCTCCTTGAGGAAGATCTAGGAGGATTAGTATAATGATATAATAATATTATTATGTGAAAACATAGAAGTACGATTCATTATTGAAATTTCTAAAAATCATATCTCCGAAAGTATTAGCTTGTTGGAGTTTAAAATGATATCAATGGGTTTTTATGGTAAAATTGCATCTTGAAAAAAAAATTATTTTGAGATTTGTAAGCTAAACATTTTTTTTTCGATACTCCTAAAACATCCGGCATATTCTGCCAATAGCAAATCAAACTGAGATGTTCATCTCCATAACCTACTCTGAAAATTTCAACTGCCTAGCTCATTCCGTTCGAGAGATATTGTAGAAACAAAATTTAGAAATTTTCAAAATTTTTTTTTTCACTTTACGGTAACTCGATCAATACAAAACTTCACATGCGTCTAAAGGTCATGATTCTACAAGTTGATGCTAAACTTCAGGTAGATCGAGTATCGGTTTCGGAAATATTCATAAAAAATATTTTTACTGAAAATGGCCATAACTCCGAAATCGCTTGATGGATTTCGTCCATTAACGAACTCGTCCGAGATATTTACGCTCCAAACCTATCCTGCAAATTTCAATCCTCGAACTCCTTTCGTTCCCAAGTTATCGTGTTAACGGACGGCCGGACGACCGCACGGCCGGCCGGGTGGCCGGATAGAATCGATTTCGACCACGGATTCATGATCAGTGAGTCGAACCAAATCGTTAGAGACCATTTTCAGCCAAGAATTCGAAAATTACAGACATTTGGGCAAATTGATAAGCACTCTGTTCCGAGGAACAAGATCGCCAAAAATAGTATATTTTCGGCACTCTCGTTTCTCGGAACAGAGTACTTATCAATTTTCCCAAATATTTGCAATTTGTGAAATTTTTGATGAAAATGGTCTTAAATGATTTGGTTCGACTCAGTGATGAAGAATCCATGGTCGACATTGATTCTGTACGGCTGGCCGTAGGCACGATAACTCTCGAACGGAATGAGCTAGTCGGTTGAAATATCCATAGTGTTTGGGTGATAAATGCTTCAGCTAAGTTCGTTATTGGGCAAAATGGACAGGAGGATTTCGGAGTAACAAAAAAACATTGTTTTTACATTACAAATTTCAAATTCAATTTTTTTCAAGATGCAGTTTCACCTGAGGTTTCACCATAAGAATCCATTGATATTATTCTCAACTCTATTGTATATTGTATATTGTTGTAGGGGGTAACGTTGCACTGTGACCTTAAGGTCTATTGTGCCCTCCCTTTAGAGCTCTCGATGTCATTACCATCTACAGCTCACCTGGCAGTTCTGATGAACTCCAGTATCTGGGATGGCTTCAAGGAGGCTAGGTCTTCGCTCCTGCAGATTTCTTGCCCAAAGCATTCCTTGCGTTGCTTTGAGATGGCGAGGCATTCCGTTGTCAGGTGATCAGGAGTTTCATCCTCCTCCCAAGAGAACCTGCACTCGTCAGTTTCTGCTAGCCCTAATCTTATCATATGCTTTCTCTCTCTAACAAGCAATTACTTTCGGAGATATGATTTTTCAAAGTTTCAATAATAAATCGTAGGTACTTCTATGTTTTCACAGAGTGCTATAATTATTCTATAGTCTAAGGTTCTATCTATGAATCATTATATGATCTGTGTTCATACTTGTCAACTTATTATGCTATAAGACACATGACATGTCAAATACATTTCAGTTATCATAGAATTATGAGGATTATAATATGAAATCATCCTTTTTGGGTGATATATGATGATGGGAATGGTAATGGTAAGTTAATAATATAGAGTTCAAAATATCTCCGGTAAAAACAAAACTGGAATATTGGCTAAGTTTCAATTGATATAATATAATTTTCATAGTGGATTTGAGCAATGAATATCTCGTTCATCATAGATTTGAGGAATGAATATCTCGGATAAGTACGTTGTTAGGTAGAATAGGTCTGTTGGTTTTAGATTAACATGTTTTGACACTCTTGTTGAATTTAGATTCTTTTATGATATTTGAATTTAATTTGTTTTATGACGAAGTTCTATCATAAGAATCTGATATAATTTCCAACACTTAACAATACTTTTGGAGATATGATTCGTCAAAGATTGAACAAGAACGCCAAAGCTGCTGTCCACAGGGCTTTCCCACTGTTTGGTGCTCTTATTCCTGGGAACAAAGTGCTCATCAATTTGCCCAAATGTATGTAATTTTCGATTTTTTTGATGAAAATGGTCCTATACCATTTGGTTCGACTCACTGATCAAGAATCCGTGGTCAGAATCGATTCTATCCAGCCGTAGACACGATAACTCTCGAACGGAATGAGCTGGACGGTTGAAATTTCCTGAGTAGGATTGGGAGATAAATATCTCGGCTATGTTCGCTATTGGTCGAAATCGGCCTGATGGTTACGGCGTCAACAGTAAAAGTAAGTGCGGGAAGCCATGTTCTCGACATTTCAATAATACTTTCGAGCTTTGAAAACTGTGCACCGAGTGCAACAACCCATTCCATGAAGGTTAAATCAGTGCAGATTGCTTATTCAATCTCGATAAGTAAACTATTATTTTAATTTGGTGTCTTTTATGGTGCAGTTCTATCATAAGAATCCATTGATATCATTCCCTACTCTGAGACACCAATACTTTCGGAGATATGGTTTGTCAAAAATTGAAGAGCGCCAAAGCCCCTACCACAGGACCTTCCCCCTTTTTTATAATACATATTACTGCTTTACTTACCGAGTATCGCAGGAAATAAGTATGTTCCAGCTTACTAATTAACAAAAGGGTTCTCATTGAAATAGAAACACCCTGTAGGTTTGCACTTTTAATAACATAGGAGAAACATTGATATGTCTTCTGAGCGAAAATCTAGAAGTTATTAACATTGGAATGTAACCCTATTTGACAAAATTTAGAGGGTTTTTTCAGATTTCATTGATTTCAATTTGTAAGTGACACATTGAAACCATATACAATCCAATGGATAATCTGATTATCAATGAACAAAGCTGGGTATTACGTTTAAAAAACGAAAGTTGTTATCATATTCGGTGAAACCGGAAGTTGAACGAATCTGAATGTTTTTCCAAGAATTCATTGCTCCAATCAAAGCTACAAAATTTCAAGTGTTTTTCTCAAGTCTTTCTTTGAAATATTCTAACGAACGGTCTTCGTGAATCACCCTCCTGTATATCATGTCCTGAATATTTTGAGTTTTCAACTATCAGAACTAGAGAATATAACATAAATAGACATTTTGAAATTCAGGTAAATCCATTAACCAGATTGCTGATTTTATTCAATTATGCTTCACCTTTCCGACCCTTGGCATTAATTGAGTCAGATGAAAATCTCGATTAGTTATCTGTAGAGAACTCGGGGTTGAAAAAAAATATTTTTTTCACATTTAAACACAATCATTTTTGGCGCTCTAGTTCCTCGGAACTGAGTGCTTATCAATTTGCCCAAATGTCTGTAATTTTGGAATATTTCGATGAAAATGGTCTTAAACGATTTGGTTCGACTCACTGATCAAGAATCCGTGGTTGAAATTCATTCTGTCCGGCCGGCCGGCCGGCCGGCCGTATGCACGATAACTCTCGAACGAAATGAGCTAGAGAGTTGAAATTTTCAGAGTAGGTTTGGGGGATGAATATCTCGGCTAAGTTCGTTATTGGGCAGAATCGGACAGATGGTTTCGGAGTAACAAAAAAAAAATTTTTTTTCACGAAACAAATTCCAAATCAAATTTTTTTTAATAAGCAGTTTCATCATAAGTATCCATTCATATCATTTTCAACTCTAACAAGCTAATACTTTCGGAGATATGATTTTTTAAAATTTCAATGTAAATCGTATTTCACAGATTGATATAATTATTATTCTATGTCTGAATTCTCATAATGTTAACTTGACAGAAGGAAATATTGTAACTTCAAAAATATTGGGGTTGAAATACTCGTATTTTAGCGATGCAACGGGGACCTCACCCGAAAATGTTTGAAAATATTACGTAAATATTGAAAGCATAATTCTGTAGTTTGGTGAACGTAGATCAGGAAATTTTTGATCGATTACAAGGTAATTTTTTCATTATTTCTTCTCTTCTTTAATACATGTTTTATGGAATATCTACTATTTGTAGGTACTTTAAACCTGTTTTGGGCAATTGTCATACGAAACTTGTTTTTTTGGCGCTCTAGTTCCTCGGAACAGTGTGCTTATCAATTTGCCCAAGTGTCTGTAATTTTGAAATTTTTGGCTGAAAATGGTCTCAAACGATTTGGTTCGACTCACTGATCAAGAATCCGAGTGCGAAATCGAATCTGTCTGGCCGGCCGACCAGCCGTAGGCACGATAACTCTCGAACGAAAGGAGTTAGCGGATTGAAAATTGCAAGGTGGTTTTGGAGCGTAAATATCTCAGACAAGTTCGTTCGATCTATCTGAAATTTAGCATCAAATTGTAGAATCATGACCTTTATACGCATGTGAAGTTTTGTAATGACCAGATTACCGCAAAGTGTAAAAAAAAAAATTGAAAATTTAAAAAAAGTTTTTCCACAATAACTCTCGAACGGAATGAGCTAGGTAGTTGAAATTTTCAGAGTAGGTTAGGGAGATGAATATCTCGGTTAAGTTCGTTATTGGGCAACATTGGCCAGATTTAATTCCATTTCTTCCATGGTGCAGTTCTCATTCTCATGATTGCTCATTTAATCTTGATAAATAAACTATTATTTGAATTGAATTTCCTTTATGATGCAGCTCTATCATATGTATACATTTATATAATTCCCAACTCAGAGAAACCAATACTTTCGGAGATATAATTTGTCTGTTTGAACTAGTTTTAAAAACAGACGGACAGATTATAGTTGAATGAAGTGCGGTCAAAATATTCAATTTATTATTAAGAAAAAAAAATCAACTTTGTTTCGAAATATATGTTAGCATGATTACTGATACTAGAGATGTCCCCTCCAGTAGTTTTCGAGGGAAACTATTAATGGAAGGTGGACGGTGCGGCGTACGGCAACAATTTATAAGCCTTCAGATTGTTGGACTGCATTCATTCAAACGAGACCGAACGAAATGAGAGAAATATGTTACGGAACAATTCAATTTTCTAACGTATAAAATAGATACATAGAATGATGTCAAAACAAAACACATCGAACAGTACCTATATAGATACTATTAAGTGGGATCCATTAGTGGCCGAAACTGTATCACTTTGATGTTGAATCACTAACTTGTATAACTAATTCGATTGGCTGGATGGCAAATTGCAATATACGATAAGATCAATGTTTCCACTCTATTAAACCCAATCAATTTACTAATATGTGAGGCGGTTATGGAGCGACAAATTCAATTCAAACTAGATTGACGTTTTACTGTCCCCTTTTGATAGACAAATGAGGTTAACGTTACAAAGCACCAGCGAAAATTGCTTACTAACTTTGCTGTATTGATTACAGATATTTCACCCAATTTATGAATACCCTATATGATCCATTAGTAGCATACCGTTGAGCAATTTGAAAAAAAAATTCAAATTTCATAATATGATTATGTTGACACTCCTAGATCTCCCAATGAGACCCTTCACAAGCTCGAGCATCAGTTGTGTTCTGAGTAGGCTTTATTAATGTGTCCTAACGCCACCTTAAATGTATAAATTGATTCAGTTCGGCACAACTGATTTCGTTTACATAACCACGAAAAAAACTGTGAAGAGCAGTTGTACAGAAAGGTATTTCTTTCAAACTTTACTGTCACTGTTTTATCACTGCTCGATTTTTATGGATATTTATTATTTATTATCATTTACTACATGCCTGCACATGATATAAACATATGTTTTAAAAATATGTTTCGCTGGCAGATCTTGAGTCTTGGATCCAATGTTTCTTGTGTTCTTCATGAGAAGGCCTGATTGGTTTCAGTGTTGCGCCAGGAATCATGTACGTTAGCCGGGAGATCAAAAGATTTTTGAGGATAAATAATTCCAAACAAAAAGCTGAAAGTATTACGCTCGCACATAAGTGCAATAACCAGGACTGATTGTGTAAGTTTAACTATATCTCACTATATCCAGCTTGTACTCTACTACTCGATTAAAATCGCTAGAAGTCAAATCCAGTTCAGTAGATGTCGTCTATTGATATTGCTTACACGTAATAATATTAATAAAAAATCAAAATCATAACAACGAATATATCGTTTGCTCAGATACCATCATTGAAATAGGTACGTAGTTTCCACATAAACAAAATTTTTGGTTGTAATGAGACACTAAAGATGACTTTTCGGATAACTCGATATCCGTTATGCCCTTAAAAACTACTAGCTACTTTTGGCAATGTTTCCGAGATAGTAATATATTTCTCCTCTTATAGTGATGAATTTTGGCATGAAACTTGAGGGCGTTTTTCTACACCAAGATGATAAATATCAACTCGACCTGATTTATTGTTTCGGAATCCATAAGGCGGTTTTTGTCTTTTCTCGAAATCGACGGATGTATTATCCATACTGAAAGTTATCATGTTTACAGATGACCAGGCCGAATCGTATTACGGACTCTTCTTCAATGAATCTTTGGACACAATTATCAGCTCAAAATGAGTTATTTGGGAAAATAAATGCTCCGTGTTACGAGTACACATGAAGTACTAAAAGCATTGACAAGGTGTGATAAAAAAGAAGTGCGTTGTGTTCATTCTACATATTTCAGTCATTCGTATCACCTAGGTATCTACTGCTAATTAGAGTCTATAGATTTGCATTTATTTTTTCTATATTATTGTTCAAGGAAAAATCTTTTCCTCCACACGATACTTGAAAATAAATAGGTATTTGGGGTGATATAAAACCACGGAAAGTAACAAGAGTTTTGCCTTTTAATTATAGTCATGCGCAATTCTCGTTAATCCGTAGAGTAACGAGAATTACGTACGACCTCGTAATATCATATGATGATTTTAGATTTCGAAAAAGAATGTAAAAATCGAACTATGACTTTGTTATGCCTGAAGACACGTTTCGACTCATCATCTTTAGTCTGCTTCAATTCAATGATATCATCGAACTAATCATGAAATATTCCGCAGAAAATAAGCTCTCGACAAATTTCCACCAGTCCACTATGTTATTTAACATTATAGGGACCGATGAAATTACTGGTTGCGCGTTGTTAACAAAGGAATTAAGCTAAGTGGATTTCCGAACATTGCAACGAACGTTTTGCGTTATATGAATCATCATCGGTTTTAATTAACTTGGCCTGTTAATTCCAAAAGTTCATAATAAACGCCAGCAACTTCGATCGAATGGGACAAATGAATTTACGACCTAGACTGATATAAAGCCCAATGGCCACTGTTTGATTAAAGTACTCGACCAGTTGTACCTATTTATTACTCTTTCCTTTTTTTCGTTTTCTGCTTGCATTCTTCAGGGATTTATTGTTTGTAATGGAACGAATACAGCGAGTGGAATTTTATGAGTAACTATTTTATTTGTATGAAATTGAGTTAGATTTTACAGATTACAAACTTATTCGGGATATTTTAATATGAATTTTAAAGTTTATGGATTAATAACACATAATTATTATTGAACCCTTATCAATAAAGCCTTGGAATCACTATGGAAATGAACACTAATCATCTTGAAATGAACAATAATGCTCACGCTAATCGTTCCAATGAAAATTGGAATATCACAATATGATGACTCCGCATGTAGATTCGGAAGGCTGCCATTTCATAATGGATACTATACTTCAGCTACATCAGGGGAGATGTATTATTGATGTATATATACAGGGTCTTTCACGAGGAACCTTACCCATATTTATACGGGAAACTACTGAACGTATTTTCATGAAATTCAGCACTTATAAGTACTTCACGATGCTGATGAAATCTAAAATATTTTCAAGGCATGAGCACCTCCGGTTTTTCCGGAAATGACGTCAACTTCCGTTTTTCAAATTAGAACACCAATTTTTCATTGCAGAAATAGATTCCTTAGAAAATTTCAATTTATTTTGATGTAACATTTTTCAGTTTTGGTTGAAAAATTCTCTCTGAGCGGGAAAATTCGAAAAAAAAATCGAAAATAGAGCTCCGCTGAAACAAGAATAACTTCGAGGTTTTTGGATGGAAATTTTTCATTTTTGGGATTTTTCAAGATGTAAGATTGATGTATCCACTTTAAAAATCGAAATCGCGATTCATGATACAGGGGGTGAAAAAATCGCTTTCAAAGTTAGGGATGACAAAATCATGAAAAATCAATTTTTTCAAATTAGAACCCCATTTTTTTTTAGCAGATATTGAATCTACGTTAAAAAATAATGTGAGCGTATGCATCACACCCTTGCCCTAAAGTGGATATTTTCTGAGTTATTCACAAAAAACTGTTTTTCGTCTTGAATTTTCAGCTATTTCTTTTCCCTTCACGGCAAAAAGATGAAATTTTCAGGAACAATTACGTTCTTACTGACTCGTACTCTGATTCTCTGATTCTCTAATTCTCTAATTCTCTAATTCTCCTCGACTAATTGAGTGGGAGGCTATTTATAGTTTTATAAACAATGACGCACGTGGCGTTATCAGTAAAAGCTACATCAGCAATTCTTAACACAGTCATATTTATATTCTTATGCGTTCTAATTATAAAGGTATTTAATTAATAGGGGGTATTATTACATGATTCCTCCCCTTCTTGGAGAAAGGCATCACCTGAAGGTGTGACTTTAGTAAAATTTAAGTATTTTCTAAAATATTTCAAAATACAAGCAATGATTATAATGATTATAATGGTTATCAATAGAAATAATAAAAAGCTGAATTTCGAAGGGTGATGATTCCACTGATCCAGTTCTTCTAAGTCGATGTCTGGAATTTCATCTTCTTTCTTGAAATCTTCATCGTTAGAATGGTTCTTTATGGATGTGGTCATCCTCGGTAGAATAATGTATTTTTCTTCGTTGACAGTAGTTACGGGAAAAATGTCTTTTTGAGTATTACTAATTACACATTTGGATCGAAGAATTGCAGCTGGGGGAATAAAATAATGTTTTATTTGTTGAGGACATTTCTCTTGGATTTTCTCGTTCTCTAATGATAGAATGCTTCCATCTTCTAATAACTTTAAATCTGATGCAGGAATAGATTTGGTTCTTGGGCAATTTTCTGTATGATTCCTAAGGATATTTTCCAAACATTGTGGAGGTTTGTTGAGGGAATATTGATCACATAAAAAGTCTTCTTCTATTGGATGACATTGGTTTGTCGACCATTTTAGAATTTCTTCTTGGGAGAGCATATAAGGATAGGTTTGAGGAAGGGTTAAATTACTTTGGGATAGGTAATAAAACTTGTACAGATCATAACTCCGTTCATAAATAGTGGGAATCGATATTAAGAATAATAAAGTTTTATTTCTAAAGACTACTTTTGTATGACATAATTGATAATAATCTTTCAGATGGTATACTGGTATTATAGTAACATTTTTGATCAATTCTGCAAATTTGGTATATGGTAAAATAGATTCATGTAGCAGGTGCAATCTTGCAAAGCTTACTGCAGTTTGAATTTCATCCAATATAATTTTGATATCTTTGAGTTCAAAGGTCATAAGATGCATTTGTTCAACAGCTCTTAACTCTGGAACAATTTTTAATAATTCAAGATTTTCATTCATCTTTTGGAATTTATCAATATATTTATTTTTCAAATCATTTACTATAGTAGCAATTTGTTTTTGATTCCTCATAAGTGTATTCTCATTCTTCTCTATGCTATTAAAATAACTTCTATATAATTCCTCATCGTCAGAATCTAAGGTTCCGAATAATATCTTTGAAATTTTGCCACCTAAATTTATCAATCCTCTTTTAATTTTCTCGTTAAGAAGTTCTTCGAGTGTGTTAATATTAATTTTATTCGAATGCTGCAAATATCTATGGTTTGCCGTTTGTGCAAAACCTAATTGTTGATCTTTCAAATTCTCAATTTCTCTTTGATATCTGATAATTAATTCTTCCATTTTATTTAGGTCTATATGATAAATCAATTGTAAGTTTCTATTGGTCACATAAGCTTTTCCCAATAAAATAGGCAATACATTATTTTGTAAAGGTATAATTTCTATAGCTACGGTTGTAGTGATTATTTTCAAGAATATGATTATAACTAGGGTTTCCATAGTGGATCTGCAATAAAATAAAATATTACTTAAATACTTTCTTTCTTTGTTTCATTATTTTCTTATTATAGATGTGTTTATTTTTGTCATCTTGTATCCTATGAGTATCAATTTCCCTAGCCTCTATTCTTTTGTAGGCTGGATCTAAGTTACGTATAACACGTCCTTTAATATAAACGGGATTTTCATTTAGAATATATTTTTCTTTAGCTGACCGTTTTTCATTAGTTTTTTCTAAACGTTTTAAATTCTTTTCTTTGCCTTTTTCTAAGTGTTTCGATATATCCCTTAAGTTTTCTACATAATTTTCTACATAATCCTGGACTTGTTCATTATGAGTTCGCTCAATCGGTAAGGAATAATTTAAGTCGGCTTTAATAATTTGCATTGGAGTCATCTCCAAACTGGAATGATTGGAATTATTATAACTCAATAAAGCTCGAGAAAGCTTATTTTGAAAAGTGGAATTTTTATTGTCAATTGTTCAATTAATGTAGAATGAAATCTTTCTACTAGGGCATTTGAATTTGGATTGTAATTTGTAATATAATGAATTTCGATTTTATGAATTTTACAGAAATCTTGGACAACACTATTTTTAAATTCTATTCCATTGTCACATGTTATCTTGTTAGGTATTCCATAATGACTGAAATAAATTATTAGTTTATCTACGATTTCTAATCCTGTCTTTTGGAGTAAAGGATAACATTGTCCTAGTCTTGAAAATGAATCGATTAAACTTAAACAGTTTGTTTGACCGAATTTTATTGTATCGCAATAAATATGTGTAAATGGTTTCGATCCTATAGGGTTAGGTTTAAATTGCAACTGTATAGGAGTTCTCTCATATTTACTTTTTTGACATATCTCACACGAGTTAATATAATTTTGAACATCTTTATTCATATTTGGCCAGTAATATTTCGATTTGAGACTAATTAAATTTTCTCTTAATCCACGATGAACAGTTTTTGTTTCATGATATTGCTGTATTCTAAGTAAACGTTCTTCTTCGTCTTCTACGTCTTCTAACCATGTTTTCGAAATTTTTAAGTCAAATGATTTATAATCAAACTTTTTTTGTAATATTCGTATAAGGGGTTTCTCTAGTTCTTGAGATATAAAATATAAAGTATACGAACATTTTGGTCGGATATATTTTTTAATAAATTTGAATAGATCTTTGTCTATTGAATTTATTTCAACTCTAAATCTAAGTTTTTCTCCAAAAATTTTAGTTTTTGTCACCTTATAATTCGGAGTAATTTTGAAAATTATTTGAAAATTTGACGAATTCAAACTTCTTTCTGTATAAGGAAGTTCTAAAATAGGACTTTCTACATTACTATGAATAGTTGAATCACTTGCGTTCTGTTCAAATAAATCACCTTTTAAAACTTCTAAATCACTATTTTCACGTTGATCCTTAACATTCAAGAGATCTAAACATTCATCTAACTCTTCATCAGTTATTTGATTCATCATAGAAATTACATCATCTTCTATTCCGTTAAATTCAATATTTTTGTTTTCTAAGCATTCTTGACGACGGTTGGTCATTGAATGTATGACAACTTTTATATTAGAATTCAGGAAAATATATTTTATCATTTTAAATACAATAGACCATTCCAATTGGTCTAAACCACAAGCAATGCGTGGTAACGCTAAATATTTTTCATTATTAAGAATACATAATTCTTTCAAATTTAACAGTGACTAGAAAACATCTTTATATTCCGGTTTGTCATAATAATATTCTTTCGTAATTAAATAATAAATATTTCTTTCATTTATACGTAATGTCGCTACTTCGCCTATTAATTTCTTTTGTGCGATTAATTCGTCTACTCGACCGAATTTTTGTTTAAAATTTAAGGCTATACCTTTATTCATATGGAAATCTCTGGAAACACAATGCGCTAAAGCATATTTTTTTGAAACTTTAAATAAATTTTCTACTTTCTCAGTTATATTAGGGGCATTTCTGATATCATTGTTTTCAGTTACTTCAATGAAATTTTCATAAGTTAATTCATCGGTTGAATCTAAAATAATTCTACTAAGAGCATCTGCATTATTAGTCGATTGTAAATGCGAAAGTTCAATTGGAATTTTTGTCTGTTTTTGACAAACTTGTTGATAGCTAAAAGGTATTTGACAATATTCATTTCTCAAAATTTGATTTTTAAAATCTAGGCTAAGGCCATATTTATTCATGAAGTCGGCTCCTATGAGTCCATCATAATTTTTATGAAATATATACACAACAAACGGATGCAAATCATTTAAGTGAAATTCTGAAAATAACGGTATTAGAACTTTTTCATTAGAAGTTTGTTTTTTATGACATGAAGTTAATGTCGTTTGTTCCTTGAAAATATTTTGAGGGAAATTATTGTAAGCAAATTTTGGGTCTATCACACAGAACATCCACTATCTATTAAAAGTTTACATTTAGGATTTTGGAATTCAATATAAGGAAGTTGATTGAAATTATCTAATGTCGAATTTATGTCAACGCTTCTGTTGAGGCGTTTCCTCGAAAATTTATTTTCGTAGAATTGTTAAAATTACTGACTTCTTGTTTTGAAGTAGAAGGAGATTCTAAATGAGTTAGCTCTTCAAATGTATAATGAGGGCTTTGATTATTCATATTAAAATACCTTTGGGGATTCTGGTTATTAGTATAAAATTTCTTTTGGGGGTTTATTTGAAATTGGGTGGAATAATTGCCACGTTTTTGGGGGTAGTTTCTTGTCTGTATCGACATTCTTTCTGGAGGGGTTTGTATTCTTTGATTAGGATTCGGTTTGAAAACATTTGTATTTTGTTTAGGGGTATTTATATAATTTGTATTAGGGGTACCGAATACTTGTCGATTAGTTGGATAATTTGTACTAACATTACTTCGTTGGAAATGTATGGGTTGTGACGTAAAGCGTCGATTATTATAATTATTAAAAGGATTTTGATTAAAATTATTAAAATTATTTCTTGGATTCTGATAATTGTTTCTGTAATTAGGAAAAAAATTATTTTGAGGAAAATTTCTCACATTCTGATGAGATTGAGTATTTTTATTTCGACGGCTCCTGTCGAGTAAATCGTATTGTGCCATATTAGAAATATAATCTTTTACTGCATTTATAGTTTGGTCAAATGTGAAATTATTATTGGTAATAAGGTATGTTCGTAATTCAATAGGTGAATTCGAAATAAGTACCGTTTTACATATTCTCAATACATTTGTGTTGAATAATTGCTTTTCAGGATCAGGCATCATATCGGCATCTATTCTATAATTTATCCTGATTTTCATTGAAATGATAGTATCTATAAAATTCAATAAATCCTCATTTGGTTTTTTACTTAGAAACTGTAATTGATGTATCAAAACATCTAAATTAATTTGATCTCCAAACTTTACATAGAGAAATTGTTTTAAAAGTTCCCAATTATTTGGAACATCCGAAGTTGAAACTTCTGCTAAAGCTCTATCTATTAATTTCGATTTTACGACAGCAAAACAATAATCTTTAACTATCTGCGGTTCATTTAAAAACATCATTAAATATTGTTCCGAGCTTTTAATGAATGAATGTAATTCATTTTCAATACCCGAAAATTTTGGTAGGAGAGTGCCAAATTTCTCCGCTATTGACAAATCTATTCTTTCCATAGCCATTTTGCGATTTGATTTTTTAGTTTTATGACCAGAAAAATGCTTAATTGACGTAATATTGATTATTTTCAATTATTATTAATTATAGTTTAGAAATTCGCGGTTTTTTATTATAAGAAACTCAGGGAAAACTTTTTTAATTCGGTTTTTATACAATAGAAAAACCTGGGAAAAACTATCTAAGTCGGTTTTTTTTTAAAGAAACCTAGGAAAAACTATTTGTACAAGTTTTACACACAAAACTTGGATAAAAGGTTGACTAATTTTGGACCAGATTAGGAAACTGGGGAAAAATAAAAGAGGAGTAAGGGAATTGCTCTCACTCACCAATGTTCTACGCTGTTGAAGGGTTGAAGGGTTGAAGTCGTCACGGTCGCTACTCCAGTGATCAGGGCTTCTTGTTTTCTACCACAATATCTTCGTATTAGTTCACTTAACACCTTAACAATTGAAATTGACAGTTTTTCGGAAAGTTTGTTTTTTACGATTTTTCACAATCTATTACGAAAACCGGCGTTTAATCACATCGCTCGTCGCCATTCATGAATTTGGGGTAAAAAACACTGTTTTTAAAAATTGAAACAGATTTTATTTACAGCGGAAGAAATTGATGGATGATATGATACAATTACGTTCTTACTGACTCGTACTCTGATTCTCTGATTCTCTAATTCTCTAATTCTCTAATTCTCTAATTCTCTAATTCTCCTCGACTAATTGAGTGGGAGGCTATTTATAGTTTTATAAACAATGACGCACGTGGCGTTATCAGTAAAAGCTACATCAGCAATTCTTAACACAGTCATATTTATATTCTTATGCGTTCTAATTATAAAGGTATTTAATTAATAGGGGGTATTATTACATGATTATATATATATTTGTCTAACAGACGCTTCGAATCCCGGTACGTACTTAAGGCGACCTAAGACCCACATGATTTGAAAGTATATAACGAGTATATAAGTGAGAAATAAGTTATTCAAACATATAACTCTTTAGGCAGCCTCAGAGGGGAAAAGATTTTTTTTTCTTATAAAAGTTGTATGAACGATACTCATCTTCAATCCCGAAACATTACGCAAACTTTCCAGTCCCACATATACAGCATCACTCAATACGACCAACGTTTTCGATCCCAGCGTTGTTGCCAGCTCTTCGGGTCATTCCACGGTATTTTCGATGTATAAAAGGATGCGAAATAGAAGTTGTGACGGCAAAAATTCCTGTCTATGTTTTTCAGTTGACGCGAAGAAAATATATTCACGATAGAAACGGATAATGAAAATGGCAACCAAAGATATTTTTCTGCGAGGTGTACCTATATTAATAATAATAATAATAATAATAATCGATATATCATGATGGGGGAGCTGCGTGCGTTACTCCGTACGATAAGCTTGCCCACCATCAATCTACTGAAGCAAAAAGCTGTCGATAGAATAAGATCACTTGTGGCAGCAAGGAAGAAGCTGATTAAGAAGCAGAAATGGATAGAGGACAACAACACGTTCACCGCAGAGCCCTCAAAGCTATTGCAAGTTGCCACAAACAAGTAGAGGCAGAAAACCCACCATCACCAGAAGAAGTCGAACGGTTCTGGAAGAAATTGTACGAGCGACCAGCGGAAACCCGAGATACTCCAGCACTTCACAGATTCCAGACATTATTAGATCAATCAAAGTGTGCAACCAACTTAAATAACAACCGAAGAAATTAGACAAGCCCTGAAGAACAAAAATGATTTCACGGCACCTGGACTGGATGGGATCCAGAACTACTGTGGAAGAACTTTCCAGCTACTCATCAATACGTAGCCAGATTACTCAGTGGAATAATAATTCACCGTGAGCCAATTCCATCATGGTTGGTAGAGGACAGAACTGTACTGATACTGAAATCAGGCGATCTAGGACAGCCCTAGAATTACCGCCCTATCACGTGTCTCAACACTTTGTATAAGATTCTCACAAGTGTCCTTCAAAACCGGATTCTGAAGGTTATCGCACTGGTGTGGAACCAAATCTACGAGCTAAGAGGGGCACGGAAAGGAGTACATGGGTGCAAGGACAACCTTCTCATAGACAAGAGCATTTGTCAAGATGCGAAACACTACAAGCGCGATCTACATACATCATGGCTGGATTACGCGAAAGCATTTGACACATCGTCGCACAGCTTAATAATACAGCTGCTAGAGATGCTCAAAGTCCACTCTAACATCATCCATGTGATGGAGCTATGGAAGCTATGGCGCTATGGAAGACCAAGTTCGCCGTTCGATCGGAAGGTCGAACCACGTATACAGGATGGGTGAAATACAAGCGAGGCGCTTTTCAAGGAGACTCGCTAAGCCCGTTATTATTCTGCATAACACTCCTACCATTAACACCGGAGTTGAGGGAGAGCAGAATAGGGTACAAGGCCGGTCCACCAGGCAGAAGAGAACATCTGGTTTCACATCTCCTGTACATGGATGACTTAAAACTGTACGTTCCTTCCAAGGCAGCACTACAACAACTTCTTAACATCGTTGCGGAATACACCTCGGCAATAGGAATGTCATTCGGTTTGGAAAAATGTACTGTTTTCCATCTGAGCAGAGGAAGACCTGAAGAAGTAGGAGAAGACATCGAACTGGAAAGAGGAATAATCATTCGGCACCTCGATGAAGGGGAAACTTACAAATTTCTCGGAATGCAACAAAGGGGCGCACTGGGGACAACCCGAATCAAGGATACCTTAACAGCCAGCTACGAAAAGAAGATCCGGGATATATGGAAATCACAGCTGTCTGGTAAAAACAAGGTGTCAGCTACGAACATCCTGGCAGTCCCGATAGTCACATACTCTTTCGGGGTAATTAACTGAACAGTGAATGAGACTCTCCAGCTAGACAGCGCCACACGTAAAGTGATGAAAATGAATCGGAGCCTTCATCCCAACTGCTCGGTACAAAGAATATATCTCCCACGAACGCAGGGTGGCAGAGGTTTGCAGAGTTTAGAATACCAATACCATCAACAAACGTTGGAAATGGCAACAAGGAGAAGTGAAGACCGGCTTCTGAAAATGGTAGCCCATCATGAAATTAGGTACCAAGGAGCATTCCTATTTAGAGCTGGACGGAGAGCCTTGGAAAAACTCAGTATAACTGGAGTATCCATCGACCATGAGCTAGTGGGAACACCTATCACGCCAACAGACCAGAGAAGAGTGGGCAGAGGGATCAGACAGGCACTACTGAAGACGCTACTCGAAGACCACATAGGTAAAAGTCTGCACTCTATATATTTCAGGAGTCTGAAAGATCAGGGCCTGTCGGAGGAACTATCCTTTGCGTTCTTGAAGTCGGCTGGACTAAAGTCTGAAACGGAGGGATTCGTTATGGCTTGTAAAGATGGAGAGATAAATACAAGATGGTATAAGAAGAACATCATGAAAGTGGACACCCCAACAACTTGCAGAGCATGCCACAGTCAGCAGTCACTGTCTGCTTGCAGAGTCCACGCTCCATCAGGATATACAGAAAGACACAATGCGGCACTTGGAATTCTCTACTTCCATCTGAGAGAATTTTATGGTATACCCAAGGAGCCAGTGCTACCATATGTACCTCTGGAAATTGGATCAGTCATCGAAAATGATAGAGCTCGAATCTACTTTAACTATGCTTTTCCAACAACTCGGCAGATCCATGCCATAAAGCCAGATATAGTACTGCTGGACAAAGATCTCAAACCGAAACTTAGAACCAGGGTGCCTATAAAAGGTTTCCCCCTCTTCAAAAAAAAACGGAACTAATCAGAATTTTTAGCTGAAAATTCGCATAATGGGGTTTGAGATATTGATCTTCCTCCCTAAAATAATTTCAAACCTCTCCCACTTCCGGTTATACCGAAAACAGACTACTACTTTCTTGATTTAAATAGCACACCCAGTATATTATTCTTTCATCGGATAGCTTATTTGATAGCAATTTCAGTGATCTGGGCGTCACTTTTTGAATATTTTTTCAGGAGAAGTTTTTTTCGAGATAATCTTTTTCGATCTTGATTTTTCCAATACGTAGTATAACAGACTGGTGGCAGTTCACACCAAAAATGTACAGGGTGTTTACGAGAAGGCCATGAACTTGGACAACTCAAATTCATCAAAACTCAAGATTTTCAAATTGCCACTCACATTTTTTGTTCTTTCAGTCGATTCTACGCCTAAAAAGAAGGAGGGTTACTTAAGCAAACCCTATACCTAAAATGAGGACTTGGAGAGTTAACGACGAAAAACTTGAAATCAGGAAAAAGCGCAATTTCTTAGTGGAAGTGGTCTGTGACTTTCGGGAAACATAGGAAGAAACTAAAATCCGATGTTTCGAAAACTTAATTTGACATTTCCCGATATTTAATTAATTGTTCGTTGCGATTGTTGATTATTTTAAAACATTATTCTTTTTTTTTCTACCAGTATTTATAGACCGAAATAGAATATTTCCATTTATGTAGTTTTCATTGAAAATAGATACTTTTAATTGGGTTTTGGATTCTCAACAATCCAATGAAAAATGAATTAAAATTCAAGGGATGTCAAATTAAGTTTTCGAAACATCGAGTTTCAGTTTCTTTCTGTTTCCGGAAAGTCACAGACTACTTCCACTGAGAAAGTTATGCACATTACTGAAATTGCCATCAAATGTAGTAGTCTTTTTCCGGTATAAGCGGAAGTGATAGAGGTTTAAAAATATTTTGGGAAGGAAGACCAATGTCAATTTTCAGCTCAAAATTCTGATTAGTTCTCCATAAACGTCTAATAGTCATCGATGTGAATCACCCTTATATTGATTACTTTTGATCGTTACGCTTAATACTGTCGATTTGGCACTGGTACACGCAGTATAATATCACGAATGAATTTTTAAAATTCATCAAGTCAAATTGTCTGGTACTCTACTCACGAATGATTGAAATAAAAATTCCATCAGAAATACCTCAAATAAACCATATTCATGACGTTGACCACTTTAATCGGGTTTGTATAAGCTTCCGTGAGGTTGTACGATGTAAAAACAAATTTGTGAGAATCTGAAATATCCATAGTATATTCATTGCTCATAAAGACGGTTTACTATACCGGGATCATATAAGATCCAAAATAGATGATTTGAGGTCGGTATATTATGAAGCTCTCAACGTGCAGTGTTGCCATGTTTATGGACTGAACCCGTTGGTCAGCTATACGAATCATATACATCAGATTCAAATCGGTAGAAGCGCCCTCGCACTGGCCAAACCCTGAAACTTTCTGTATATAATATCGTGTATAACCGACTTTTCACACCCAGCTGAAAATTCACCTCTAGCACCCCCTAACCTCCCTCATAATGATTCTATAGTCGAACGTTTCCAGACCCGGAGCCGGGTCTGACAACGTCACTTTTGGATCGTATAGTCGGTCGAGTATACCGATTTGGGTCTGTATGTGCGGTTGAACAAATCTATATATATATATATATATATATATATATATATTTATCTAATAGACGTATCCAGTCCCGGTACACTCTGAAGGCTACCTCAGACCCATATGATCCAAAATGTTTTCAGGAGTATATAGACAAAAAACGAGTAGATTGAAAATATAACTCCTTAGGCATCTTGAGAGGGGAAGGAATTTTTTTCTGTCGAAAAAGTTGTATATTCGTCAAACTTCTCGAATCCCGAATCATTCCGCCGACTTTCTGATCCCACATACACTCCGCAAGTATCTTCAGCCAACGTCTTCGAACCCAGCGCTGTTGCCAGCTCTTCGGGACTAATTGCGCCAATTTCGATATACGAAAGGGCGCGAAAACGAAGCTGGAATCGTTTACATTGTTTTAGTTGTGTTATGAAATGATTTTAATGTCTGCAAGAAGGAAGCTGATGATGAAAAGTGCAACAGGTACGTAAATAAGAGCCATTAGGAGTTCTATAGGTACAGTATTTCATTTGATGTAAAATTACAATTTTTTCCAATTGAAAACATTTGGCTTAAGTTTTACAATATAATACCATATTGTTGACATAAATATATGTTTCCGGCTTATCCCATGTTCAAGACTGAACAATGTCAAGAATATAGTATCACTTAACTTAAGCCAAGTTTTTCTTTACCTTAATAACTTGTCAAAATGTTTCACCAAGTGATTAGCCAGAATTCATTATCTACAATAATTTTTACTAACACATATTTTTTTTCAGAATCTCAGAGCATATACAGGGTCTTCCTTAACGACATGCTAATATTTAAGGGGGCAATTCTTCAACTCATTTTAAGAAAAAACTTCCTATGAACGTATGTCCTAAAAGTCTTAACTTTTGAGATACAGGGTGATAAAATTGTGTGCTGCGATATGAAGTAATTTTAATTTAATTATTTTAATCAAGAACAGAGCATATGACAAGAAAACTTATTTTTTGGATTCTCATTCATTTTGGAACAAATCTGATCTCTCTATTTGCTTTCAGTCGATGCACAAATATTTCACACCGCCTCAGATTTTTGAGGAATTGATCCTGAAGTAAAACGATTTTTACTTTTTTTAGGTGGAAACCGTGTGTCGGTCAAAGAAAACCCATGGGATCAAATTTGCTCAAAAATGAATGAGGATCTTGAAAGTAATTTTTATTTGAAAAGAAAGCAGTGGCGTAGTATTTTTTTCTCCAAAAATATTCAATGCAAAACTCGTATGGACGTCACTGGTAGAGAAAACGAAAATTTTTGTACATCACAAAATGCACCTTGATGCATAGAATACATGTACCAAATCTTATGAAGATGTCTGCAATATTATCTCAGTTATTATTTAAAAACTGATTTTTTTTCAACATTTTATCACCACGTATCTCAAAAGTTAAGACTTTCAGGATACGTTCATGGGAAGTTTTTTCTTAAAATAAATCACCACCTTAAATATTAGCATGTCTTTAAGGAACACCCTGTAACTGCGAAGGTACTATTGGTGCTTGATGAGGGGAAAGAGTCTTGCCCAGAATGAAGTTACGCAATATTAGTTAGAATTGGAAGAAGTAAAGAGAAGAAAAGAGGAAAAGAGTAAATTTGAAGTGACGAGAAAAGTATCAATATGGGAGACAAATGAGAGTAGATGCATTAAAAATTAAATGGATCCGAATGAATGCTACATATGAAGGCTCTACGAAACCGAATAATATAAGGGACGATGAAAAAGATGATATGTCTTCAATAGAGAGTCTATTATTCCAGATTAATTTCTTTTGTTAACATTTTAGAAGCAATATTATTTTATCCAAAAAACGGCGTATGTTGATTGATTCTTTCAACGCTGAACAAGATTTGCCTTTTATTCAGTCAACATTATCTACACCTATACATTTCTGTACACCGTTTGCGTAAAATAGTTGAATATTTCCCCAAATTTAGAAGTGCACTAAATGTTTTTTGGATTCTGAAAAATATCCATAAAATAAAAAATGTTTTTTTTTTTTAATTTACTTCGGCGTAAGAAAGACTAGATATTTGCCAGAAGCCATATATAGAACAATATTGCCTAATGAACAGTAGCATAACTAATAACATATGAAACAACTTTTCTGTAACGTTTCGGATACTAAAGCAGATTCCTTCATCAGACACCAAGCGAAGATTTTAAGAATTATATGTGATGACACTAATACTGAAATTTGTTAAGCCGACAGCCGATAGTCTTTGGAAAAATATTGTAACACAGTTCCACTTTGCATAGAAATTTCCAAGTTCGAATTCATTATTCAACCTATTCAACCAAATATGGTATATTCATCTTGAGCAAATTGTAAAATTGTTTTCTTTGATCAACAAAATACAGAGCGGCTCCTTTATGTTATCTTTTTATGTCACCAGACTCTGTAATTGCAATCGAATTACAAATCTTAATATATATATTTCTTGTGTGCGTGTGTATGTGACTGAACTCCTCCTAAACGACTGGACCGATTTTGATGAAATTTTTTGTGTGTGTTCGTGGAGATTCGAGAATGGTTTAGATTTACAATTTGGTCTACTGGAAAATGTTTTTGGCGTTGGAGTTTGAGTTGGCGTTTAAATTGGCGTTGGGGTTGGAGTTGAAGTTGGAGTAGGTATTGTGGTTGGCATTGGTTATGGAGTTGGCGTTGTAGTTGGAGTTGTAGTAGTTGTAGTTGGATTGGAGTTGGAGGTGGAGATGGAGGTGGAAATGGAGATGGAGGTGGAAATGGAGATGGAGGTGGAAATGGAGATGGAGGTGGAAATGGAGTCGGAGTCGGAGTCGGAGTCGGTGTCGGAGTCGGAGTCGGAGTCGGAGTCGGAGTCGGAGTCGGAGTCGGATTCGGAGTCGTCGGAGTCGGAGTCGTCGGAGTCGGAGTCGGAGTCGGAGTCGGAGTCGGAGTCGGAGTCGGAGTCGGAGTCGGAGTCGGAGTCGGAGTCGGAGTCGTAGTCGGAGTCGGAGTCGGAGTAGGAGTCGGAGTCGTAGTTGGAGATGGAGTTGGAGTTAGAGTTGGATTTGGATTTGGCGTTGGCGTTGGGCAGGCGTTGAGGAGGCAGTACGAAGTCTGCCGGGCCAGCTAGTATCTATATATGTTTCTAACGCAGAAGCAATTTCAAAATAATGAAATTTTTTATTTCATAGATATTTTCCAGAGTTTAAGAGAGAAAACCCAGAAAGGAACCATTCAGTGATGAATTCACCTCCCAAAGTATCCTTTAATTATTTCTTGAAATGATGGTATGGGCTTTTTGCAATCGTCCTTCTCTGAAATTACAGTCGCACTTGCATGTGCAGATGCAGAGAAAATGGAATAAAAATTACAAAATTCCTAAGAATTAAATTGACTTTAGAAAGTTATGGTTGCCAAAAAATTGAGAACAAATGTGGGCATGCTTTCGTGACCGAATGATTAAGTTTTCTTAGACTAAATAAGATGAGACTACAGCGAGATATAATAAGCTTTGAAGAAGATTTTTTACAAATTTGTCAAAAAATGATTCGGATCAAATCTTTTATTGAATTGATATTTAATTATAAATGTGGGACAGCTCTGTGGACAGGGACTTTGGCGCTTTCGTCAAACTACTAGCGAGTTATAATTCAAAATTTGACAAATCATATCTCCAAATATTGGAATCTCAGAGTTGGATATCAATGCATTCTTAAGATAGAACTGCACGATAAAAAAAGTAGAAAAGCCCCGTGGGCAGGAGATTTTGCGCACTTGTTCAAACTTTGACAAATCATATCTCCGAAAGTGGGTATTGGTTTCTTAGAGCTGGGAATTATTTCAATGGATTCTTATGATACAACTGCATCATGAAAGAAATGAATTTCAAAAAAGTGTCATTTAATAAAAAAAGAGTGCCAAAAATAAGTCCGAAACCACGAACTTATCCGAGATGTTCATTCCTTAAATCCACTCTGAAAATTATATTATATCAATTGAAACCGGGCCAATAGACCGGTTTTATTTTTACTGGTGATATTCTCAACCCAATTCGATTAACTTACCAAAGTATATATTTCCATCATCATATGGATTATCCACGGGCATTAAAATATCACTTAAAAAAATAATATCATATTATAACCCTGAGAATTCTACGATCGAGTAATTATAGCATTCTGTGAAAACATAGAAGTAAGATTTATTATTGAAATTTTGAAAAATCATATCTCCAAAACTAGTTGTTAGAGTTTTAAATAATAACAGTGGATTATTATGAGAAAACTGCATATAAAAAAAAACAATTTTAAATTTGTGATAGAAGAAAAATATTTTTATATTCACCTACTGTGAAGATTGGAACTATCTTGCTCATTCTGTTTGAGAGTTATCTTGTTAGCGGATGGCCGTACGGCGATTTTGATTTTTGAGTCGAACCAAAACGTCTGAGACCATTTTCAGCCAATAATTCAATAATTCGAAAATTACAGACATTTGGGCGAATTGATAACAAAAGCGCCAAAAACATAGTATCACAGTGTCACTTCAGATAGAAATTTCGAAGTTCTAACTATTTCTCCAACAAATTCAACTACCAAATATGGCCAATTCCAATTGTGTAATTTGGGAAATTGTTTTGTTCAACAAAATACAAGTCGACTCCGTATGTTTCCTTTTCATGTGAGTGGTATTCCATCATCAGAATCTTTGTTTTAGTCTAATCCATTATGTCAATCTCTATAGATTGTACATACATATTTGTGTTGCTTTTGTTGTTCGGAACAAAGTGCTTATCAATTGGCCCAAATGTCGATATTTTTCGAATTGGCAGAAAATGGTCTTACAATTTCATAGAATGCTCTAATTATGGGATGTGTCAAAAACATTTTGGATTTAATTATTTTATGATGCAGTCTTATCACAAGAATCCATTGATATCATTCCCAACTCTTACGATGGGTTGCACAAAGCTTTGACAGCTCTTAATTGCCAAATCAGGTAGACAGCCTTGCAGTCCTTGACCCTCTTATGGCAAAAGCATGAACATCACTGAACATCGCTTATGGTTTCCGCATCACAGAGGGTCAGAGTTCCTAAGGATTTCCCTAGATGCAGCTGATGAGATGTTCTTCCTACCTGTTCGCAACAACTGGGATTATGTTTCCTAGAACTCCTTCAGCTGTCATTCAGTGTGGCAATGTTATGCTGACGATTGGTAATAGCCATGAAACTGGTTCGTATTTGCCCCTGTATGACGCTTTCCTCATTAGGGGAACACTGAGCGATGAGGGGACCAGCCCGTATCCACGAAATATTAGTTGATAGTTAAAATCAATGAATATTTCTCCGTGTGTCTTTAAGCTAATACTGTAATTTGCAGTGTGAAAATTTCAGAAAAAGTGTCATCAAAAAATAATTGGTCAAGTTTTCGCTTTGTATCTGATGAAGGAGTCCGATTTAGTCTCTGAAATATTACAGAATGGTTTCGTTACTGTTTATTATGTTAATTTTTTGCAAAATGATCCATGAAGAAATTATATTTGTCCTCAACACTTCTTCAGAATTATGATTGAGAATTCGAAATAAACAGCTCCCATGACGACGATTCCATATACCAGGCTTGTATAAGCGTTCATGTGTGTGGTTTTTAGGTTTGTATATCAAAAGGAAGAAGTATCTGATTTTGAAGTTTTATTTGAACAATCCACAATTAACAATTCTCATGACGATGACTACCTATACCGGGCTCGTATAAGTTTTCGTATGTGTTGGTTTTGGGTTTGTATATCGAGAGGAGGAAATATATTATTTTCAAACTCTCGCTCTACAGCGTTGCCGGATGTAAGGGCTCAAGACGTTGATCAACTATACGAATTATATACAGCGAGCTAATGTGAGCAGAAGCGCCCTCGCACTGGCCAAACTCTGAAGCTTTTCTGTATATAATATGATGTATCACCGCTTTGTCAGACCCATCTGAAAATTTACCCCTGGCATCCCCTAACGTCCCTGAGTACAATTCTATAGGTAAACGTTACCAGACCCGGAGTCGGGTCTGAAAACGTCGCTTTTGGACTGTATAATCGGTAAAGTATGTCGATTTGGGTCTGTATGTGCGGTCGAACAAATCTATATATATATATATATATATATATATATATATATATATATATATATATATATATATATATATATATATATATAAATAATAGTATCATATAATTGGCACTTACAGATGGCAAAATTCGGAACGTCTCACCGATGTACACATTTTTCACCCTGATTTTGGATTTTATAGTAGAAAAACATCAACAGGAGGGATATTGTTGCGGACAATCTGAAATCTCTTCAGTATGTGCACCTCAAATTTTAATTTTATCGAAGCTATATCTCACACGGTGAAAAATAGCTTCAGATTATAATTAAAGTCAGCAAAAATATCAATATCATGAAATATTACGGCAGAATACACAACAAATTTAGGATAAATTCTGGGTGGATACATAGTTGCAAATAATTTCACATGGATATTTGACGTGCTTGGTGCCCTGATCAGAGATTGAACGAAAACTTATGCAGAACTTCGTGAGAATCATTCAACATTTTTCAAAATATTTCAAAAGCAATTCTGTATCTCCTGAACTATCCGTTGGATATCGCTGTAATTTTACGAAAGTACCCAACACCTTATAGGCCCTCCAGATTTGAACCCGACCGGATCTATATTCTTGGAGACCTTGGAGAAATATAGGAGTATACCAGTTCTTTACTCTTGAGCACCAAAATATTTATAGAGCAATAACAACAAACACAGATTTTCCCTAAGGCAGTCTCTACGTTATCATGGTTTAGTTAAATTCAACCTCAACATTGAAATTATTGAGAAAGAAAATTTGAAGGAAGCAGATGTTTTAGATTTATAGATTTCTTAGAAGACCATGAAAGAGGCAGCATGATTCTGCAATATTGGCCCAAAGGATTATGTAATGAATACTAAACCTCGGACACTACGCTGTTTTTTCGAAACTGGCTTGCATACTCACAAAATTGACATCAGCTGTTAATAGGCCTTCTAGTCACACCCACAGTCGCTTAACGTTCAGACAAATATTGAAAACCAATTTAAAATTCCACACATCGTTCACCCACTAATTCCATCACGGTATTTACTCGTCCATATTTCAATCAGTTGTCCTTGTACATATCGCGATATTTCAGTTTAGATGAAACACGTCGAATGTTTACCAGATGTTATTTTCCTCGTAGGAAAACAAATGAAATAATTTGCCCAGTTTGGAAGTTAGAATCTATTAATTTTTGTTAGGGTCCTTGTGGTCTGTTCTTAGTGAAATTTTGCGTATCCCAACGGGACATCAGTGGTTATGGTAGTGCCAAAATTGAGCTCAATCCGATATTTGGTTTCGGGATTTCAAGCGAAATATTCTGGTAATAGTTAAAAATTTTTTGTACTTCTTCTACTTGTGCTAGCCCTATGAAAACTTGAAAAAGTGTTTGTGTCGGTACTCCGCATCTAACTACTTAGTTTCAATTAAATCGGATTAGCATTTTTTGAGTTATTGTGAAAACAAAATTTTCAAATTTGAAAAAAAAAATTTTAGTTTATAGCTATCCGATCAATTCAAAACTTCGCATATATAGGTCACAATTCTACAATGTGATGCTAAATTTCAGATAGATCGCGTCATCCGTTTCGGAAATATTCATACAAAATGTTTTAACTAAAAATGGCCATAACTCCGAAACTGCTTGGTGGATTTCACCCGCTAACTTGTCCGAGATATTGACGCTCCAAAACTACCCTGCATTTTCCAATCCTCTAGCTTCTTTCGTTCGAGGGTTATCGTGCAGACGGCAATTCGAACTTGAATTGCAGGTCATTAATCTTTTGGGATATAGATGAATAGGTTTTCCATCATCTGAATTATTTTATGAATTTTTCTGCTTTTACCCCCAATATCGAATAAAAATATTGAAATTAAGTGTTATCCATATCATCAATTAGGATTTTTCTCATATGTGGAACATGATTTGATCTCGTAACACATCTGTCAATTAATATTTTTCAACAGTTATAACTCACATCTTTACTAATTATTTTATTCCAACTAGTTGACTCCTAAGTTTGTAGAAAGTGTGAAACTCCATGCATAAGAGAACATGTTATCTGCAATATAATTCAGTAATTTCACCAAACGATGTATCAATTTAACACGTCATCGCAAAGGTCAATTATAAGTGGACGGTATTATGCAACAACCGTTTAAACCACAAACTCTGAGAAATTAATGTTTTTGTTGAAAAACGTTCAATAAGAGATAAAGAACAATACGCAAAAATGATCTAACTGCTAACCCATAGACAAGATTCTTGTCTATGGGTTAGCAGTTAGATCATTTTTGCGTATTGTTCTTTATCTCTTATTGAACGTTTTTCAACAAAAACATTAATTTCTCAGAGTTTGTGGTTTAAACGGTTGTTGCATAACACCGTCCAAGTATGATTCCATCTATTCAATCGTAGGTACTCTGTGACAACCCAATTATTCTTGACACGAAACTTGTTATAATCCCAATTTAGCTCCGACTCTTCAAGAGCATCAATTTTCAAAAGTAACGAACTACGGAACTTCGCATAAACAAACGGATGCCTCGACATAGAAATGCTAAACAAATTAGAATATATCCATATAATTATTAGATACACAGGATGGTCCACGAGGAACTGTACATAGTTTCATGGTGAACAGATGGTAGGTACCCAGGAGAGTCAGAAGACAACAATGAAATATGGTCTAAGGCTATTTTTTCTGAGATGCCCGGTTATTTATCGATTTGTGAAGAATATTTGGTTAGCTATAACTCTCGAACCATTCAACGAACTAATTTCAAATTTGGCAGTTATTGTCGTCTGACGCTTTACATTTTGAAGCGCCATTTCTGACCTTAATATTGTGATTAGACTACCCCTGAAATCAAATGAATCAACCAAGAGTAATTAAATAGGTTTCTTTTTGGCGCTCTTGTTCCTCGGAACAGAGTGCTTATCAATTTGCCCAAATGTCTGTAATTTTCGAATTTTTCGATGAAAATGGTCTTAAACAATTTGGTGCGACTCACTGATCAAGAATCCTTGGTCGAAATTCATTCTGACCGGCCGGTCCGGCCAGCTGGCCGGCCGTAGGCACGTTAACTCTCGAACGGAATGAACTAGAGAGTTGAAATCTTCAGAGTAGGTATGGGAGATAAATATCTGGGCTAAGTTCGTTATTGGGCGAAATCGGACAGATGGTTTCAGAGTAATACTTTCGGAGATATGATTTTTCAAAATTTCAATAATAAATCGTATTTCTACGTTTTCACAGAATGATATAATTATTCTATGTATAAATTGTTATATTGTCAACTTATTTTCCTGAGACATGACAGTGTCTAATTCATTTCAACAATCGTAGAATTATGAGAATTATAATATGATATTATACTTTTTGTTGGTTGATATTTTCATGCTGATGGTAAATCCATATGATGATGGGAATGGTGATGGTAAGTTAGTAATATTGTGTTCAGAATATCTTCAGTAAAAACAAAACTGGAATATTGGTGTATTGGAGTATTGGAGTGGATTAGAGGAAAGAATATATATTATCGTTCATCATAGAATTGAGGAATGAATACCTCGGATGAGTTCGTTGTTGGGTAGAATTTGTCTATTGGTTTTGGATTGACAAGTTTTGGCACTCTTGTTGAATTTAAATTCTTCTATGATGTTTGAATTCAATTTATGCTAAGATGAAGTTCTTTCATAAGAATCCATTGATATGATTCCCAACTCTCAGAAATCAATACTTTCGGAGATATAATTTGTCTGTTTGAACAAGAGCGCCAGAAAGCTCCTGTCCACAGGGCTTGAACCAATTTTTGCGCGTATGTTCTGGGGAACATCGCGTTATAGTTTTGCCCAAATGTCTGTAACTTTCGAATTTTTTGACGAAATTGGTCTCAAACGATTCAGTTCGACTCCCCAATGAAGAATTCGAGGTCAAATTTGATTCTGTCCGGCCGGCCGTCCGGCCGTCCGGCCGTCCGTTGCCACGATAATTTGAGAACGAAAAGAGCTAGCGACTTGAAATTTTCAGGGTGGATGGCGCATCACAATACGACGGACAAGTTCGTTAATGGGCATAATCGACCCAGTGGTTTCCGAGTAATAATTTTGTTTTCAACCAATACAAATCCGATCGAATTGAAACTTGGTGAGTAGTTGAAGAATATGAACCTAAGCACGTTTGTGAAATTTTGGGCGAATCGTGAGGCTAGAAAATTTTAAAAAAATTATTAAAAAATATTTTTGTTGTCACGATAACATGAGAACGGAGAGAGATAGCGGCTTGAAAATTTCAGGTTAGGTTGTGCATCTGAATGCGACATTTGAGTTTGTTTATGAGCATAATCGGCCAAACGGTTTTAGAGTTATAGCCATCTGAAATTCTCTGAAATTTGGTGGTTTTTTTTTCCTCATTAACTCGAAAAATACTAAACCGATTGAATTCAAACTTGGTTATTAGTTGAAAAATGCCTACGCGAAAATGCTTGCAAAATTTGGTGAGGATAGCGTCTGTAGAAAATTTTTAATAAATCATTGAAAATAAAAAAAAAAAATTCTATATATCAGTAACTATCTGTTCGAAATTGCTGAAATTTTGCAAGAGCGTTCATAGCCTAACTCTACTGCCAAGTTTCAAGTTTCAACACAATCGGTTGAATATTGTTGGAGATTCGAGCATTCTTGTGTGAGTTCAGTAGATGGGTGACCGTTGCCTCGATAACTTTCGAACGAAGGAAGATAGGGACATGTAATTTTCAGGGTAGGTTGCGTATCCGAAAAGGAGAGTTGAGTTTGTTTTTGGGCATAATCGGTTCAACGGTTTTCGAGTTATATCCACCTGGAATATTATTTCCTTGATACTAAAAAACTAAAAAAATAAAGATTCGATTGAATTGAAGCTTGGTAACTAGTAGTAGAAAATCAGCATAAAGACGTGTTTAAAATTTTGTAAGAACCGTACCCCTAGAAAATTTGAAAAAAATGACGAAAAAAAAAATTAAGAACCGCACCCCTAAAAAATTTAAAAAAAAACACGAAAAAAAAACTGGTTCAAGCACTGACGTGAAGTCAGAAGCTTTTGCGCGTATGTTCTATTGTCCATTCTTCTGGATTGGACACCCTTAATCGAATTTACCATGGTTAATTATGTTGTCCATTCTCCTGTATTGGACACTTAATTCGAATTTACCATGGTAAATTCGAAATAATAGTGTCCAATATAGGAGAATGGACAACATAATTAACCATGGTAAATTCGATTAAGGGTGTCCAATCCAGAAGAATGGACAATATAACATACGCGCAAAAGCTTCTGACTTCACGTCAGTGCTTGAACCAGTTTTTTTTAATTCGAACTCACGATATGTATATTCACTCTCCCATCAATTGAATGTCCACTGAACGATAAATCAAATGATGGGATGTACTGGTAAGATAATATAATGGCGATTTCCATTGACACGCACGGGGCACTCGAAATCGATCTCATCTGTCATGCATCTGTCCAATTGAACCGAAAATATCTGTCAAATATAACTCCGAGTGATCCGAGCGTGTCAATGGAAATCGCCATTACTCACTTTAAAAACATTTGAAAAGTCACATTGTCAAAAAATTGGGTTAGATTTTGTTTACAAAGATCCCAAATAAAATTGTAATTACTACGAGAACTGTCAAATAAAATATTTATGTGGTCCATGTGATTCAAGGATGAAAAAATTAGTCATAAGAGTATGCTGAATAGTGTAACTAAACTTGAATTTTTTTAATTTTTAAACCGTCAGCCTCATCACAATATTCAGGCCGTATTGGCTCTCAAAAATTTTAGTAGTTAATTGATTTTGAAAAAAATGAACGGTTTGGGTGCCGTTCTAGTGAAAAACTGTATTTGAAGTACAATTCTGTGAACACTCAGATGATATTACTGATTAATTGATATTTCATGTACAGGGTGTTTTATCACACCGTAAAGTAAAAATTGAAATATCTGAGTCCTGGTCTGCACTTTTTTTATGGTCCTTAGGCAGAGTTTGTTGACCTTAAATGACAATAAATCCCAAATTTAAAAATACTAAAGTGAACGGTTCGGGGGTAATAGCTAACCAAAAAGTTTGTTCAAATCGATAAATCAACCTTTATCTCACACACCTAGCCGATTTCTAATTGTTTTTTTTCTAGCTCTCCTGGTTATCATCTATTCACCATGTAACTATGTACAGTTACTAGTGGACCACCCTGTATTATGTGCGTGCCTCAGTTAAATTGGAATAAATGCAGGATGGCCAGATTATTTCTTCTATTGACTAATACTAATCGACGGTTTAGATCAAGGTTTTTCTTATCTAAGAACCATGCGTTTTGAAAACATCGAAATGCTTCGAGAAACCCAAATTCTGTTAATTGGCTTGTTAAATTTGTCGGAGGAATTTGTTAATTGTGGATTCAACTTATCTACCTGAAACCCACCACCAATATAATATGTCTATGACACTATGCTATCTTTATACCCGGTTTCTGAAAGGCTGGTCAAAACTAACAGAACTGTTAATGTCAAATCAGTCCGAGTTTTTGCGCTTTGCGCAACTCAAATGACACAAGAGATTGATGTCTTATTAGTCAAACTTTGTGTTGATCAGCCTTTCAGAACCCGGGGGTTAGAATAAGGGCCTATATTCATGGAGTTCAATTAATGTGGTTGAATATTACACGATTTCATTGCGTTCATTTATACGATGAGAATTAGACTATTTAAGGAAGTTTGTGAGAATAGGATATGATGAAATTGTGTATAATAGTATAGTAGATATTGAATGAATATAACGTTGAAGTTCTATATTCCATCAGGCATAGTGGAACATTTTTCTATAATAGTTCACGAAGATTATTAAGAACCATCTCATAAGACTTGAGTTATTAAATAAGATTTCTCAAACGACATCATTGAATATCAAGCATGAGATAAAAATGCTTTTCGATTATTATACAATACAGATTTCATTAAGAGATTGCGTGTTCAACAAGTAAATAATGTGCAAAAGTGTATTAGCACATAGTGAAATATTTAACGCTTATAATTGTTTATCCGAGCCAAATCTGAAAAAATCGTAAATAAATTAATTTCTTCATTTGATGAGAGGAATCGATCGTTTAAACTAATGTACAACTAAAGACTCATCCTGCATATGGAAATTGAAAAAAAAATTACGAAGCAATTGGTTTGGTCAGTGTAAAAGAAGGTGGCAGATTTTGATTTTCTCCCACATCAATAATTGAAAGTTGGTAGAATTATCCTTGAACGATTCTAGATATTCGTGTAAAATTCATGAATTTATCTGCAAGATTTTTGATAGCGAAATTAGACAAACTGATTCCTGGGTATGGCTTAAAATGATTTTTTCAGCTTTAAACCTCGTTTGACGTGTTGAGATTCATAATATGCTGTGCTGACTAGGTCAACTGATTGATTCATTAAAGCGCTAATCAAGGGGGAGAACGATGAGATGAACAATGAAAATGTAACTTCAGAATGGAAAGAAATAGCGACTTGCAATTCTTGGGATATTTTTCGAATCCAAATGCGACATTGGAGTTTGTCAATGGGCGTAATCAGCGAAACGGTTCTGGAGTTGAACCCATCTGAAATTTTGTTGTTCTTTCCTTAATAACTCTAAAAATGCAAATCCGATCAAATTCAAACATGGTAATGTGGCACTTTTCGAATTTCAGAATAACTACCAACAAACTAATTTTGAAGATTTTCGTTAAGTGTCTGATGAAGGAGTCTGATATAGACTCCAAAACGTTACGATATAGTTGTTTCTTCGTTGATGTTGTTAAGTTGTTGTTTATTAGGCAACATTGTTCGATTTGTTGCTTCTGAAAAATATCTTGTGTTTCTTACGCAGAAGCAAATCACAAAAAATAACAAAATTTTTATTTTATAGATATTTTTGAGAGTTTGGGAGAGAAAACCCGGAAAAAAACCATTTAATAATAAATGTATACCTCCCACAGTATCCTTAATGATTATTCAAACATGGTTATTAATTGTAGTATTCAAACGTGCAGTATATGATATAGATGTTTCTACGTTGATGTTGTTACGTTATTGTTTGTAAGGCAATATTGTTCGACTGTATACTTCTGAAAAATATCTTGTGTTTCTTACGCAGAAGCAAATCACAAAAAATAATTAAATTTTTATTTTATTGATATTTTTGAGAGTTTGGGAGAGAAAACCCGGAAAAAAACCATTTAATAATAAATATACCTCCTACAGTATCCTTAATGGTTATTACGGATACTGCATTGCAGTATTCAAATGTGCAGTATTCGCGGAATTTTGTGAGGATCGTATCACTAGAAAATAAAAAAAAAGCTTTCTGGCTCTCTTGTTTAAAAAGACAAATTATCTCTCCAAACGTATTGGTTTCTCACAGTTTAAAATTATATCAATGTATTCTTATGATAGAACTGCATCACAAAGGAAATTAAATTCAAAGAATAGTTTATTTATCAAGATTAAATGAGCCATCTGAGAATGAGAACTGCACCATGGAAGAAAACAAATTAATATACCTGAAATGAATTTGACTCTCTCTTATCGAACAGGATGACATATACGAGTATGAACACAGATCATATAATAAATCATAGATATAATATTTATAGCATTTTGTATTAACATAGAAGTACGATTCATTATTGAATTTTCGAAAAATCATATCTCCGAAAGTATTAGCTCGTTGGAGTTGAAAATGACATCAATGGATTTTAAGGGTGAAACTGCATCTTAAAAAACAATTATTTTGAAATTTGTGAGTTGCAAAAAATTTTGGCCAATAGCGAACTTATCCGAGATATTTATCGCCCTAACCTAAACTGAAAATTTCAACTGCCTAACTCATTCCTTTCGATAGTTATTATAGAAACAGAATTGAAAAATTCTCAACATTTTTTTTACACTTTAGGGTAACCCGATGAAAAAAAAACTCCACATGCGTCTAAAGGTCATGATTCTACAACTTTATGCTAAATTTCAGATAGATTGAGTGATCGGTTTCGGATATATTCATAAAAAACATTTTTAGGAAAAACGTTTTTAGTAAAAACTCCGAAACCGCTTGATGGATTTCGCCCATTAACGAACTCGTCCGAGATATTTACGCTCCAAACCTTACCCTACAAATTTCAATCCTCTAACTCCTTTCGTTCGAGAGTTATCGTGTTAACGGTCGGCCGGACGGCCACGAATTCTTGATCAGTGAGTCGAACCCAATCGTTTGATACCATTTTCAGCCAAAAATTCGAAAATTACAGACATTTGGGCAAATTGATAAGTACTCTGTTTCGAGGAACAAGTGTGCCAAAAAGGTAGCAAACTCTTTTTCAAGGTAGGTTACTCATCCAAATGGGACAGTATAGCTCGTTTTTAGGCTTAGTCGGCTAATCGTTCTCGACGATATACCCATCTAGAATGTTATTTTCCCTATAACTCAAAAAATACAGATCCCATCGAATTGACACTTGACAACTAGTTGTAAAATACCAAGGCAAAGACGTAGGTGAGGATGGTATCACCAGAAAATTAGATATCAAACAAGCACTGACGTGAAGTAAAGAGCTTTGAGCGCATATTCTATTGTCTACTTGCCTCTATTGGATACTCTACTACGAATTTAGCATTGATATATACCTTTTTCTCAGCTTTCATAATATTATATGAACACATTTCATACCATTTTAAAGGCAGACTTCAGTGACGTCTATGATCACAGTATTTTTAATTATATTGGAATTGAAATATGGAAAAACTTACGCCTCAAAATAACTCCAGGAGACGTTATTCAGGAAATTCCGCGAAAATTAGTGGTTTGGCGTTCTACAAGTAATCACAGAGGTTTGATTGAATCAGATTTGTATATTTTGAGTGATAGAGGAAATAACAACAAAATTTCGGATGAGTACAACCCCAAAACTATTTTGGCCGATTATGCCAATTAAAGAACTCAAATGTCGCGTTCGGATGCGCAACATACCCTGAAAATTACAAGTTGCTATCTCTTTCCGTTCATAAGGTATCGTAAGATATTTAAAAAAAAAAAATTTTTCTAGTGGTACGGTCCTCACAAAATTTTACACACGTCTTTTTGTCGATATCCTACAACTACTCACCAAGCTTCAATTCGAACGAATCCGTTGGGCCGATTATGCTCAACAACGAACTTAGCTTCCGTTTGGATTCAAAACCTACCCTGAAAATTGTCCCTATCTCCTTTCGTTCAAAAGTTATCGAGGCAACGATCACCATCCAGCTAATGCACTCACACAAGGCTGCTCGGATCAAAAAAAATATAGATCCGATCGTGTTCAAACTTAGAACTTGGTAGTGAAGTCAGGTTTTGAGGGCTCTACCAAAATGTCAGACGAATAGTTTCTGATACATAGAAGTTTTTTATATAATTTTTTGAAAATTTTCTAGTGATACGATCCTCGCGCAATTTCACAAGAATTTTCGCGTTGGCATTCTAAAACTGATATCCGTGCTTGAATTGGATTGGTTCAGTATTTTTCAAGTTATTGAGAAAATATCAGTTTCATTTCAGATGGGCATAACTCCAAAACTCTTTCGCTGATGATGCCTATGAACAAACTCAAATGTCGGATTCAGAGGCACAACCTCACATAAAAATTTCTAGTTGCCATCTATTTCCGTTCTCAGGTTATCGTGTCATAAATGATATATTTCTATAATTTTTGTAATGAAAAAAATTAATTTCCTTTTTCAGAAACTATGCGTCAGAATCGGCTGAAATTCCGCACATAACTTCGGGCCATCATTTTACAATCGAGTACCGAATTTCAGCTCGAAGGACTTCGTATGAGACGTCCATAGATCTTGGAACATGCGCGCGAAAGTTCCTTCATATCAGTGTTTTTCTCAAGTTTGTATCTCGTTTCCGTAAGTCCATATAGAAATGGAAATGATCCAACCGTTCGACTGCTTTCCACGTCCGCTATGTCTCCCTTCACATCATTGCGCTCTCGTGTGGCATTGGCATCAAGTAATTTCCCATCGAAAGCTTCAAAAGCCTCTCGTTGGCCTTCCAAACTGGGAATTTACTATGTCCATAATTCTTCTCTTCCTGCCCATAATCACATCTGTTTTGCGTGCTTTGTGTTGGTATGAATCATAATTGAGGAACCTTCTGGAATTAGATGGTTTTCTAGACCAGTCTAATTTTATGTTGTTATCCATTTATCTAAAAGCCCACGTGACCAAAGAAGGTACCACTCTATCTGTTTCTTTTCGATGATGAACTGAATGTGTTCATCAAAATCGTTGAAGATTGTCAAAGTCTCTTCTACCCTGTCAGCTGGAATTGTTAAAATCATGTCATCTACATCTAGTTGGTCTCGAAAACAAACTCTATCAACTGTATGAGTATTTCTCTAGGAATGTCTGTACCATTTCTTATCTGCGGATAATTTTCGTCGACGGTTTCTGTTGTCGCCTGCAAAGAACGATATCTAAGGAAACACCTCGTGCTCATGTGTTTGAACAACCCCATTGACTTTTTCTTTTGAATTTTACCTTTGAATTTGGTTGTGTTGACGCCTATGGCAATTCATATCAATTTAATTGATTTTAGGAGCCATATTTTGTACATATGCTCTGCACCTGCGTGGATTGTTTTTATTAAGTTTAGTTGTCGGCTAGTTCCCGAATAATAAGAGCGTTAGTTTGATTTTCTTGATTAAAAATTGAATAATTTTGATGAATAGAAAAAAGTTCTCAGAAATTCAATTTGATTAGCTGTTGTGCATCAAGAGGTTGTTGGTGCTTAGAAGTAGATATTTTCACCTGATTCCCCTTTTTTCCTTTCCTTTAATCAGGGAATAGGTGAGTCAAATTTTCTTGTTTTATTTGTTTAGACTTTTGGATATAGTTCATAATCAACAGGTTGAGAAAACTCATTATAGTCCATGAAAGCGAACTTGATCGTACTGACGATTGGTCTGAGTGGAACATCTGGCTTATTTACTCCACGAGTTTCTAAGATTTTTAAACCCAAGCTGTCTCATATCCAGTCTCAAAGACAGTACCAGATCCGGCCAAGGTTATTTTCATCTCTTATGAAATATTAACCAGGAGAAAACGGTTATGGAACGAATTTAGGTTAATTTTGCACTTGAAATTACGTGAAACGTGAGTATTCGCGTATATTATTAGACATTAAAATTACTACTATACAGAATGTTTGTTGTGAATTGTAAACTTATAGTTTATCATGGCACAACTGTATGATTGAACTGATCTCGGAATACACTAATGAAAATTAACCACTGCTATACAGTGTGTTTTTATCTCATGGCATAATTGTATGATTGAACTGATTTGGGTCCTTTCGCCAAGACAAACACTGTTCATTTTCGACCCAAGAGTAAATGTATGTATAAGAATGGGTCCTTGTGCCATCACAGACACAGCCCTGTTTATTTTTGACCCAACAGTGAATGTATGTATTTGAATATTACCTTACGCTTTCACCGAAACAGCACTGATTATTTTAGACACAACGAATGTATGTATTTGGGTCGAAACTAATCGTTTGAGGCCATTCTCGGCTAAAACGTGGACCAATTATTTTTAACACATTTTTTTCAGAGTAGGATTTATATTCTTGGAAATATTGGAAAAATTATTTTTCTCCTAAAGCTAAGCAGCTTTGGGAGAGTTCAGTACCTGGATGGGTGACCACTTTGGCTATAAATTTGAACAGTACGCCAAAGTCTGGCCAAAGAGCATTTTCAACTTTTTTTTCTACACGATTTGTATGTTAGCCTTGACAAACTTGCAGTATAGCGACGAGCCATAGACAATGTTTTGAGAGTTGTCTCCTATTTCCTGCCTTAATTACTGTGGAAACTACTATATCTTAAGTATATATTATATATACAGGGTGAGTCCTTAAGTTGTACATTAATTTCATCCATAGATACATCTCATATAATAAAACACCTTTTTCACTTGCCATTTTTCCTGATTCGGCTCAGGTGAAAAGTTTCAAGCTTTTAAAGATTTCACAATATCCTAATACACACCTGCATACAAATTATCTATGAATGTGATGGTGAATGGCAAAAAGGTAGGGCAACGTGGCTTAGAACTTGATTCGATGATCCGAAGCTCAGGGCAGATCCACAAAAGTTGTGAAATTTCTGGAGTTTCAGATTTCATGGCATTCAATGAAGAATATCTCCGAAACATTGCGTTTAAGGAGAAATGATGAAGAATAATTCAATTTCCTGAAAGGATTAAGTATTCCTAAAATGACTCAAGATAAGCTACAACTGCCCTCTTTCTACTGGTTTCGTTTAGTTTTAGTAATCCGAGACTATAACTTGGAATACAGTGAGGGTAGGAAAAAAATGGTAATTGAAGAATATGCGTCAAAGATATAAGAAACCTCACACCAATATTCAATTAGTTCAGAAAAATCACGTCAAAGCTACAAAATAAAAACTGATGTATTTTTGAAATTTCAACAGACCTGAATTTATTACCTGACCGAATTTGGTAAATCAATTTCAATCTATGATTGAAATTAATGTACAACTTAAAATCTCACTCTGTATATAAATGCAAAAGTTTGACGGGTAATTCCGCAAAAGGAAGCAATAATGAAGATGACATTCTTTATAATTCTTCTCATTATCCTGATTTCCATATTTCATAATATATGCCTCCGAATTGGAGGTCCTAGAGCTGAAGCCACGAATTGGTTGCTCGCTCCTGTTGTGGGGTCACCTGTTCTCGGTTTTTTCTCCATATTTTCCTTGGTTTCTTGGTCGCCCTGTCCTGTAGAAGCCAATTAGCAGAAACACGTGTCGGCGGTTACCAGCATAATGATTTTTCTCTGCTCCTTTAGCGTAATTACCCATTTATACTTCTCCGCACTATCCATATTTCTATATAGGTACAGTACTTCTCAGCAACTCCGCACCAAGAGGGACTTTTCTTTTCTATTGATTTTTCCGAATTTTATTTCTCATAAAAAGATGAGGCATCAAAAATGATTAATACTAATACTAAACTCAGCTTACTGCGACTTGCGGTTTGAGCGGAAATCGCCATTTAACAAAAATGTGGGAAAGTCCTGTGGACAGGAGTTTTGGCTTTCTTGTTCAAGTTTGACAAATCGTATCTCCAAAAGTGGTTTCTCAGAGTTGGGAATTATATAAATGGATTCTTATGATAGAACTGCATCATAAAATCAAATAAATTAAACGAGAATCCATTGATATCATTCCCAACTCCGAAAAACCAATACCTTCGGAGTTATTATTTGTCAAAGTTTGAACAAGAGCGCCAAAGCTCTTGCCCACTGGGCTTTCCCACTTTTTCAGTTAGGTTTCTGTGCGTCAGTTTTCAAGAATTTCCGTTATTAAATTCAAAACGTATGTCTATGAATCATCTCATGTTGATTTACACGCATCAGCAAATTATAATAAGAGTGCTCTATGAAATCTATGATTATTCAAATTTTGAAAAATCATATCTCCGAAAGTATTAGTTTGTTAGAGTTGAGAATGACATCAATGGGTTCTAATGATAAAACTGAATCTTAAAAAAAATTGAAATAATAATTTGTGATGTAAACAAAAATTTTTTTTACTCCGAAACCACATGGCCGATTTCGCCCAATAACGAACTCAACCGAGATATTTATCTCCCAAACCTACTCTGAAAATTTCAACTGTCTAGGTCATTCCGTTCGAGAGTTATCGTGTTAACGGCCGGACGGACGGCCGGACAGAATCGATTTTGACCATGGATTCTTGATCAGTGAGTTGAACCAAATCTATAAGGCCATTTTCAGCTAAAAATTCGAAAATTACAGACATTTGGGCAAATTGATATCGAGGAACAAGAGCACCAAAAAATGTTGATTATCTCGGAAAATTCGGATTTATTTTAGGAAACCTTCGATGTAAAATTGTTTGAAATTACAATTTAGGTCAAAGGGTAATAATTCAGGCTAGAAAATCATGAAAAATATTTATTCTGTTTTTGCTCATAACCTTTTTAAAAATTGGTTCAAGCCCTGTGGATAGCAGCTTTGGCACTCTTGTTCAAACTTTGACAAATCATATCTCCGAAATAATTGGTCTCTGGGAATGATATAAATGGATTCTTACGATAGAACTGCATCATAAAAGAAATGAAATTCAAACAGACCGATTCTCCCCAATAACGAACTTATCCGAGATATTCATTCCTCAAATCTATTCTGAAAACTATATTATATCAAAATTAAAATTTAGACAGCATTGCAGTTTTGTGTACACACTCCACTTTGCGGATGATCAGGTTGTGATTGCACAAGATAAGGAAGATCTGGAGTTTATGTCAAGAAGACTTATAGAAATTATCCACGGGCATTATATTATCACCTCAAAAGTACGATAGCTGAGGTTATTTCATTTTGCATTCAATCACTTCGTTTTATAAATCAGGAAGGGTATTTCATATCAAGAATAACGAACCAGAAATAATTTTTATATTTATCTCTCATAGGAAAATAAGATGACATGTATAAGAACACATATCATATAAGAATTCATACATAAAAAAATTAAGTACAGCATTCTGTGAAAACACAGAAGTAAGATCTCGAGTAAGATCCATTATTGAGATTTCGGAAAATCATATCTCCGAAAGCATAAGATGGTTAGAGTTGAAAATGATATAAATAGATTTTTATGGTGAAATTGCATATTATAAGAAATTGAATTTGAAATTTGTAATGTAAAAAAAATTTTTTTTTCGTTACTCTGGTACAATCAAGCTGATTTTGCCAAATAACGAACTTAACCAAGATATTCATCCCGCAAACCTAGTCAGAAAATTTCAACTGCCTAGCTCATTTTGCACGAGAGTTATTGTAGAAACAAATTTAAAAAAATTTGAAAATTTTTGTTGACACTTTATGGAAGCTCTGTGAATACAAATCTTCGAACGCATATAAACCTTATTATTCTACAATTTGATGTTAAATTTCAGATAGATGACCGGTTTCGGAAATATTCGTAAAAAATATTTTTACTCTAAACGGCCATAACTCCGAAACCGCTCAATGGATTTTGCCCGTTAAGGATCTCATCCGAGATATTTACGCTCCAAACTTACCCTGCAAATTTAAATCCTCTAACTCCTTTCTTTCGAGAGTTATCGTGTTAACGGCCGGACAGAATCGATTTCGACCACGGATTCTTGATCAGTGAGTCGAACCAAATCGTTTTAAGACCATTTTCAGCCCAAAATTCGAAAATTACAGACATTTGGGCAAATTGATAAGCACTCTGTTCCGAGGAACAAGAGCGCCAAAAATTGACTGATTACCTAGCGGAATATTTTTGGAGGCTATATAGTATTATTGTCAGCATGAATATGACTGTAACTAGAAAATCTTGTTGGAACGTAGTTTTTCGATATTTGTATGAATTTTCCCTCAAAACTAGTTTCATTCTTGAGCAACGTTGATCCTATTCGTATTTTCGCCATTAGAATCTGTCAATTTCACATCTGAGAATCCAATAATGCAAATCTGCCTGCAAAATGGCAATTTAATCTCAATTTTTGATTTAAATAAAATGTTTTCATGAATACCCATCCTTGGTTCAAATTCAATTCAATTTTCTGTGTTCACAGATTTGTGAAAATTCGAACAGTTATCGAAAACCAAGTTCAATGTGAAATATTGTACATACAATTATATTTAATCTGACACTACTATTGTATGGTAATGAAAAAAGTTCCGTTAGGTGATTTTTCAAGTTTTAAAAGAGTTGAAAGCTTAAAAACACAAACTAATTTTCATGGTTTGCCGACCTGAATTCATGCGCATTGATTTTAATTGCAGTTTCAAACAAGTTCACTCAAAGCGGGGGGGGCCTCCCCCTCCGGATCATATCTCAAAGGGCGCCAAATTGACCGCGGATAGTTGGAAAACTATAGCAAAATTAAATAAAAAACAGATTTTTTTGAACTACGACTTGCATAAGATGATTATTATTATATATAAGTACAGTGACTGTATCGATTGATTGCCTGCCCTGCCATCTCTAATCGATTTATTTGTACTAGACCGACAGCATTGTAGAAAGCTTTGTTGCTGCTTGAGACTACATGGCAGGAGTGGGAAATTCCCGGCATTCCCCGGCTATACATCAAAATCGTTCGATAGAAAGATACATAACCTTGTACTTCTTATATAAATTATTCGTGAATAGTGAATTTGTGAATCTGAATAATGATTGAAATTTAAAATCGAAAACCGAATACGGATTATGGATCCTCGCCAAAAAAAGTTCAAACCGTCTGAAGAGGAATTCAGAAGGAAAGCACAGAAAAGAAATATTGAAACGGAAAAAGCCGCAAATGTCATGTATACATGGCTAAAGGCGAGTTGTTAAAAAGTTTGCTTCAAGCACTGACCTGACGTCAGGAGCTTTTGCGCGCATGTTCCATTGTCTATTCTCCTGTATTGAACACTCTTAATCGAATTTACCGATTAAGAACCAATTTTTCTTTTCGTAATTTTTTTTTTTATTTTCCAAGGGTACTGTTTTCACTAAATTTTACATATATACGTCTTTATGTCGATATTCTACAACTAGTTAAAAAGCTTCAATTCTATCGAGTCTTTATTTTTTGAGTTATCTAGGAATTAATATTCCAGGTGGGTATAACTCCCAAACCGTTGGGCCGATTATGCCCAAAAACGAACCTAGCTTTCCCATTCGGATGCGCAACCTACCCTGAAAATTGCAAGTCCCTATCCCCTTTCGTTCGAAAGTTATCGAGGCAACGGTCACCCATCCAGCTACTGAGCTCACACGTGGCTGCTCTGATCTCCAACACTATAGATCCGATTTTGTTCAAACTTGGAATTTGGTAGTAGAGTTAAGTTCTGAAGACTCTAGCAAAATTTCATTGATGTGGAACGAATAGTTTCTGATATATAGAATTTTTTTCAATGATTTTGTAAACGTTTTCTAGTGATACGATCCTCACGAAATTTCGTAAGATTTCGCGTTGGCATTATACAACTAATAACCACGTTTGAATTGGGTCGGTTTTGTATTTTTCGAGTTATTGAGGAAATAACAACCAAACAAAGGTTGAACTTCAGTGTCTATAAAACTTGATATGACTTTTATTTTTCGTGATACTTCGTTAAAATTTTCGGTTGAGTGAGATTTAATTTTCTATATACATACTACAAAAATTTTCAGGGCGATGAGTACAAAAATATTGCTTTAATTCAGGAATTACAAGAAACTCATTCAATATTCCAAATATCAGATATTTTAGATTTGTTGGAACATTCCACTCTAGATAGCAGGGTAACATGACATTATTGCTATATCATTTTTCGAAAGTTTTCTTTTTAATATTTGTGAACTCTTCAGAATATTCTTATCATCTCGAAAGCTTGATATATTTATTCATTTTTGTCAAATACAATTCATTTTTGGTCCTGGATCTTTTGACAGATGCAAATAATTTTTTTCACTCAAAAACACAAATCAAGAACGTATTCTTATTTGTAAAAGAATTTTCATTCATAGTAATATTAATTTATAATTCATTCTTTGTTAAGAAACTATGTATTATTGGTCAATATATGCACACTTTATCCATATTTTTGCGTTTTTCGTATATTTTTTAAAATTACGGGCGCTAAAAGCCGTTTCTCCCCCCCCCCCCGGAAAAGCTCTTAGCTACGGCCCTGAACACAGAGGAGGACCTATGTTGATTTTGGCATCTTCAGTAAGGGACTTTGACGATAATAATTTGTTTTTCTTAAATGCCCATTTTCCCAAAACTGTTTTTCAATCTTTGAGACATGTGCGGTAAATCAGGATACTTCTGTCTGAATAACTAAATAACTTCATTTTGTGTTCTTGTCCTATATCGGTGGCTAAACATGATTGAAATTCATTAAATATCCTGTAGGTTTCAGTTTAGTACGCCATTTTGTCCGATTTAAAACCTAACGTTGTTTCTCACAAAATTACAATCTAATTTATGATCCTTGCTAATCTTCGCTCGATACAATGCTACTCTACTTACTTGTGTTAAATTTACTTTTTTGTTTGACAACAAATACCTTTTGACATTCCATTTGCCCGAATTATTTCATTGAATTATTATTATTATTACTATTATTAATACATTAGTTATAAGAGTTGAGGTTTAAAAAACCTATAAACTCAAAAAGACAGATATACAAGTTGGTACGCAATCACAATAAAAATCAGAGGCATTCAAGAAAAAAAAACGAAAAAAAAAAGCTCTTTCCAATCAACAACAAGAGCTGTTCAAAGTCCAAACTGCAGATCAGTGTCCTCTCTGCTGGGCCGAACTCCACTCATCAAGTCTATTCTTAAATGTGTTCACTGAAGGGGCCTGCACCACTGAATTTGGCAAACAGTTCCAGGCACCGAAAACTCTGTTGGGAAGAAAGTTTTGACGCTGAGTAGTTTTGAAGTTTTCACGTTTCAGTTTGTAGTCGTGACCTCTGAGAGTGTTCCTGTTAAGAGTGAACAAGCCTCCGACTCCATCACCCAGAAGACCGTGTATGGCTCGGTATGAGAATATCAGTTCTCCGCGAGCTCTCCTCTCCTCAAAAAGAGTCAGGCCCATGGTTCTAAGTCGCTGATGGTATGTGGGTCGAATAAGTCCATGGCCGATACGAGTGGCCCATCTTTGCGTGGTTTCGAGTAAGTCTACCTCGCCTTTTGTTGTGCACCACCAAACCGGACCCCCGTATTCAAGTGTGGGGCGGATGTAAGTCTTGAGAATGGTGCCAAATGTCCTGTCGTTACACCCCTTGAAGGATTTGTAGAACACATAGGTCAGTTGTTTGGCCTTAGACGAGATGTGCTCCATATGGCTACGCCAGCTGAGGTCGTCCGAGACTGTAATGCCAAGGTCAGTTAGTTGGGAAACGGGTACCAGAACCTGACCAGCTATGTTGTATGGAAGACGAGGGTTTTTCTTTCCAATGTGCAGGATGGAGCATTTGCTTGTGTTGAGAGGCAGCATCCAGATGCCACACCAGTTGTTTAAGCTGTCTGGATCATCTTGGAGTGTCAAAAAGTTGTTGATCGGAGAATTGTACATTTTAAAGTCGTCGGCGAAAAGAGAAAGGGGTAGATTTCAAGTGAAGTGGCAAATCAAAAATATAGAGAATAACCAGTAGTGGACCCAAAACGGATCCCTGGGGCACACCAGAAAGCACTGGCCATGATCTTGTAGAAAGCTCGCATCCGACACGGCCGCGATACGAGTGGTTTGATAGAAAAGCCTTTATCCAGCTCAAAAGTCTTCCTCTGATACCCAGGTGTTCGAGTTTAGTAAGAAGACGGCCATGTGGAACCCTGTCGAACGCCTTCGAAAAGTCGAGATAAATCACGTCCACCGGCTGACCGGAGTCCCACGCCTTAGTCCAGTCGGACAAACAGGAGAGAAGGTTTGTGACAGTCGAACGTCCGGGAACAAATCCGTGCTGCTGGTCTGGTTTCACCTTGTGTTCGAGGGAAAACTTCAAAATCTGCTCCTTAATTATTCTCTACAAAACTATGGAAGCAATCGACAGGAGACTTATAGGGCGGTAGTTATGGGTAGTTATCTTTTTAAAGATAGTGGTTACACAGGCGAAAAGCCAATCGGAGGGAAGAGAAGAGGAAGACAAAGACTCACGAAATATGATAGTTAGGGGGACTGCAAATGCGCTGGCACAGCATTTCAAGAGGAGTGAAGATATTCCATCACAGCCAGGTGCCGAAGAAGTGTTCAAGGCAGAAAGATGTTTGCCAACAATTTCCTCGGTTATTTCGACATTGGAAATTGCGGAATATGAACGAGGTAGTGTGGGTAGAGGCATTGGGCCAGGCAATTCAGGTGTGAAAACATGAGAGAAAGCCTCAGCCAGGACGTCAGCCGATTCTGTTGGACTGCCACTCATCTCACCAGAAAGGTTCCTGACCAGCGGGATACCCACCTTGGTGTTGGAAGAAGACCGGATGTATTTGAAGAGTTTCTTCCTATCTTTGGAAGATGCCAAATTGTTTTCGAAACTGGTTTTAACTTTTTGTAGCGATGCGGAGACGTGATTGGAAAAGTTGCGGTGAACGTTGTAATCATCCATCGATCTTGATCTCAGGTATCCATGCCAGAGTGCCTTATTTCTTCTTATCAGACGAAGACATTGATCATTGATCCAGGGCTTTATTGGGTTATGCCTAACATTGTCCACCCGTGTATAATGAGCAACCACTTCGTCGACGGCACCAACAAACGTCCCCCACACCAGCTCGATGTCATCCAGAGGTGTAAGAAATGATTCCCAGTCAATCAACTTCAGCCGTTCGGAAATACCTTCGTAATGCAGCTTGCGAATAGTCTTGAACTGATGGGTCTTGGTTATAGAGGAGCAGAACTGTATTTCTGTAGTTATAGTGGCATGATCAGATTTACCAAATGGGGGAAGATATTCTAGGTCTGAAGTGAGATGAGGGTCAGAAACGAAGATCAAATCGAGAAAAGAAGGAGTTTGACCGCGTCTGTACCTGGTGGGTCTATCGACGAGCTGATGCAGGCCAGAGCCAAATCCCAGCTCGGCGAATGGATAAGATGATGACGCCGGCGCAGGCTATTGAGAGAGTGGCCACCTTAGATCGGGGCAATTGAAGTCTCCCACAATAAGTGTATTCTTGTCGTTAGAGGCTAATGAGGACAGATAGTTTGCGCAACATAGGTCTGCATCGCATGGATAAGGCCGATATATACATCCGGTCAGAAGTGAGAATTGAGGGTTGGAGATTTGAAGAAAGATGTTATCGATGCCAACCCAGCCATGGTGCGCGGATTCGATCTTGTATGAATCAATGATGTGCTTATATAAATATATGCATACACCACGATATCCAGGTGATTCCCGGCTATCCTCTCTATAAATTGTGTATTAAGGAATGTGAACTACCGAATTCGGTATTTGAGGAGAGAGCCAAGATTCGCAGATAAAAATTATAGAGGGTTTGTGGAGCTGTACGAAGGATGTGAATTCGATGAATTTGGAAGGCAAAGACTGTATATTCGTGAAGACGACATGCCATGAGTGAAGTTCGCTCAGTTTTCTGAGGGTTGACTGGCCGACCCCGGTGAAGTGGTGACGATAGTAGGGACTTGCTTGACATATTTAATTGTGAGGTTCCCTTCACCAGCGTCCTGCCTCCTCTTCAGTTCGACTCTCAACTTGTTGAGACTCGCTATCTGGTCTTTGGTTTTATCCTCCTGGATCCTTATGGCTCGGAAACGAGGATTGGCGACTAATGAAACTTTGTTTCTGAGGATTCCATGCACGACCGCAGGGTCAGAAAATGCAACCTTTACCCAAGGTGGGCGGGTAAAGTCCCTAGCTGGCATTCTAGTAACTTTCGAAATATGTTGACTAGAGGAAGGCTTTATGTGATCGACAATGGCAGAAATCGCAGCTAAGTCTGAAGGCCCGTCAGACTCAGAAACGTTGGCTATGACGAGGTTGTGAGAACGTTTAAACCGGTGATTGAATGAGATTGCTTCCTTTACGTAACTTGATATATCCTTCAAGAATAGTAATAAAAACATTAGCATTGCTATTGAATGAAAACAATTATGCATGATGTCATATCTCAAATTTGGGGCACGCTGCATTTCCTCACATCAAAAAGAGCGCAATTTAAAATACTACTCAACATGTCCGAGCATATTTACAATAGAAAATTGGTTCAAGCCCTGTGGACAGGAGCTTTCTGGCGCTCTTGTTCAAACAGACCAATATTATCTCCGAAAGTATTGGTTTCTCAGAGTTGAGAATTATATCAATGTATTCTTATGATAGAACGGCATCATAAAGGAAATTCAATTCAAATAATAGTTTATTTATCAAGATTAAATGTGCAATCTGATAATGAGAACTGCACCATGGAAGAAATCAAATTAAAATAGCTAAAATGAATTTGACTCTCTCATATAGAACCGGATGACATGTACAAGTATGAACACAGATCATATAATAAATCATAGATAGAATAATTATAGCATTCTGTGAAAACATAGAAGTACGATTCATTATTGAAATTTCGAAAAATCATATTTCGGAAAGTATTAGCTTGTTGAAGTTTAAATTGATATCAATGGATTTTTATGGTGAAACTGCATCTTAAAAAATAATTCATTTTGAAATTTGTAATTTAAAAAAAAATGTTTTTTCGTTACTTCGAAACCATCTGAACTATTTTGCCAAATAGCGAACTTAGCCGAGATATTTATCTCCCTTACCTACTCTAAAAATTTCAACTGCCTAGCTCATTCCGTTCGAGAGTTACTGTTGAAACAAAATTTTAAAATTTTCAAAATTTTGTTTGACACTTTACGGTAACCCGATCAATACAAAACTCCACATGCGTGGAAAGGTCATGATTCTACAATTTGATGCTGGATCTCAGATAGATCGAGTGATCGATTTCGGAAATATTCATCAAAAATGTTTTTACTAAAAACAGCCCCAACCCCGAAACCGCTCGATGGATTTTGCTGGTTAACGAACTCGTCCGAGATATTTACGCTCTAAACGTACCCTGCAAATTTAAATCCTCTAACTCATTTCGTTCGAGAGTTATCGTGTTAACGGATAGACGACCGGACAGAATCGATTTCGACCACGGATTCTTGATAAGTGAGTCGAACCAAAGACTTGCATTATATAAATTGCTTCTGACAAATATGTAGTGTTACTTAAGCAGAAGCAATTTCAAAATAACCAATTTTTTTTATGGCATAGACATTTTTCAGAGTTTGGGAAAGGAAACCCAGTAAACATTTAGTGTATGAAAAGACTCTCATCTGATTCTGACACTGATGATTGTGTGACTACTATTAACCAACTAGCGGATACCAGTCGCGGCAGTACCGCTGTATTACATATATTTAATAGATAGCGTATAATAGGAATAGAACAGCCATTCAATAATTACAACTCCTTTATACGCAACATTTCGTCTATACATTTAGATTTCTTCACAGCTAGAAGTATGCAATGAATTATTGCAGAATCTTCAGCATTCAGTTAAAACTCACCCTTAATTAATCCTGAAATAGGATATTCTCTTGAACCACGGTGCGCCTCACTACACGAAAGAATCATTGCACAGAAGCTCTACCGCATCGAACTTTACTACATCGAAGAGTCACCACATCGAAAAACCCCCCACTTTAGAAAGTGGGCGTGCACTAACTAGAGTTAATGTTCGTGCTTTCTCCTGATTGGCCGAACGTGAAAACCCGTTAATCGATCGTCTTCGTCGATAGTTTCCCTCGATGAGAGGTAACTTGTTTCAAAGAGTGTACGTCAACAGACGGAAATCGGTCTAACCTAAAATTTGAAAGGTGCAGAATTTGTCGAGAAGAAAACATCCTTATGTGATACTGCTAATGAAAATATCACGATCTATTTATTGGAAGTATTATAAAAGATAAAATGGTATAAAAATGGGAAAAGAAGAACATATTATTTAAAAGATTTACTCTACAGCGATTGTCCATGGTCTTTTATTAAACCGACTGCATTATCTGTTAACGTCAGTACACAGTATTTCTATCCTCCAGACGAAAATTACTGCAGAACTTGGAACTGAAGAAAGAAAGAAATTGATTCACACAATATTATCCAATGTAGAACTTATAACAAGATTGAAATCTCAATATTAAATTTGTCAAGAAGAAAACAGCACCGGGTAAAATTGCTCCTGCACTATCTACTTACTAGTCAATCAAGACGAAGGCATTTTTTTGTTGAGTTGGAACGGTGATAAACTAGTATAACAATCGGAGCAGAAAAAGAATTGTATTTAAAGCATATACTGTACATCGACTGTCCATGGTTAACATCAGAGGCAGTAAACACAGTATGTCTATCCTCCAGGGGATAAATTACCAGGACTTGGAACTGAAGAAAACTATTTCATTGATTCACACAATATTATCCATTATAGAAGTTGTATTATGTATTTGTTGAATTGGAACGATGATAAATTAGTATAACAATGGGAGAAAAAACACCGTATATAAAATGTTTACTGTAAACCGATTTTCTATGATATCTTATTTAATTGACTGCTTTTTCTGTAAACATCAGAGGCAGTAAACATAGTAAGTGTACCCTTCAAAGGAAAACGATTTCATTAATTTTAACAATATTATCTATTATAGAACTAACATGATAGAATGTACTCTACTTGAGTATCAGATCCTTATTTGAAATAAAATTGAAATCTAAATAAAATGCTGCTGTATTATTTATCACTTTTAATCTGACCACATATAAATATCATTTTATTATATCTATCGAAGCAAGTTGAAACGTTCATCAATTAAAAGAGCAGGATATTTTGTTATACCACTGACTTTAATATTGATTTCAAACACTTCATTTAAGTATGTTTGATTGGTTTCTATATTACTTCTTATTCGTAATAAAGAAATTTGTATAAAGATATAACCCTTTAATACGAAGGTAGAAATATATTACGATAACAATGGCAGGAAGCTTGAAATGAAGGAAAAAGGTAAGTATAAAAATATATTTTTATTCTAAATTCAGTTCTTTTCAACAAAATTCTGAAATATAAGTATAAATTAATTTAAAAGTTCTGAATGTCTGATCAATTTTTCCACTTTGACAAGGAGAAAATTCCTAACGTGCACAATAAAAAGGATATTTAAATTGATAATGTTGTTTTTATTTGTTCTTTCAAAATGTATTCTGAATGACTGGGGAGCAAATTTGTTTGGCATCGATATGGTTCCCATACTCAAAATATCTGAAAGGCTTTGTTTACTGGGATAATTTCTCCAAGCTTCGGAAGGCATCTATCGATAGGTAGTGAATCATCGCTGATGAAGGTCTAGAACTGGTTTCTCGCGTCTTGGAGAGGACGGATGACTGAAAATTTGAGGCGCTTCTTGTACATACTCGAATAATTTGTATATATTTATACAATAATATTTCGAACGTATTCTGCAATACATGAATCGATTATTGCACATTTTGATTTTATTAACAGTGATAAAAATCAAACAAGAAAATTCTTAGAAATGAATGAATTGATGTATTTTCTATATGCTATACACAGAACATATAATAATAATATACATATGCATAACGCCGGCATAACCTATAAGTTGGTAAGCACAGAACACTATAGACTATAGAATATAGATCAAATACATTTCTGTGATGCTATACAGCGGTGCCAGATGTACCATAACTGAAATAATAATTTATACCATAATTTTCAGCATTCGGTGAACGTACAATAATTTTATCATAATTGCTATCGGTTGAATATTTTGGTCTATTCAGCGAATATGACTTTCTTGATTGCCCTGCCTTCCACCCACTTATAAAAATAAAGGGCCACGTTCATATAAAAATAAAGGGCTCCGAAGCAGATGATTGTCTTAACTTCGAGGGATTTTATAGAGACAATGAATTCTATAGACCAAATCCCTCATCTTGATTTTACTATATGGATCTTTTTTGTTATTGAAGAACTGACTGGTTGTTACCAGATCATACCGAGCTATTTTTATGTCATATGATCCTCTTATCCGTTAGTCCGCATACAAATGGGAAAGATCCAAATGTGTTTGAGTGCTCTCCACGTCTGCTATGTCTCTCTCCTTATGGTTGTGATCTCGTGTGGCAGTGCCATGAAGAAATTTACCAAGTCATAAAGACTATTTTATAATCATTATCCATGAAAAGCCTATCGAAGACCAACCTGTGCAATGTCCATAATTCGCCTCTTCTTTCCCAGAATAACATTTGTTTTGAGATATAGGTTGTGCTGCTATGAATCATAACTGACTGATGCACCTGCCGGAGCTGGATGGTATTCTATACCAGTCTAATTGTATACTGTTATCCATATATCTAACAACCATCGTGTCCGAAATAGGTATTGCTCTATCTGTCTCTTTCCACGATGAACAGAATGCGTTCATTGAAATTGTCGTCTCCTCCACCCTGTCATCAGGAAAATCATGTCATCTACATATTGATATGGTCAGTAGGATAATTGAGGGAATAGCAAACTTTACAATGCATGATATGAAGGCATTCGCAAGGACAATACTCAAAACTACAGCCCATCAGACACCCAAAGATGTGTTTGTAATGGGATCCAAATAGTTGGCGTCAAAATCGAAGGTATCTGTGGTCACCTTCAAAGAAATATTAATGACGAGGGAGATGACGTCTAAAGAAACCACCTCGTGGTCAGGTGTTAGAACAACCCCATTGAATTATTCTGCAAATACCATCGAATTTGGTAGAGAAAACACATTATAGTCCATGAAAGCCAACTCAGATCACATATTTGGGAGTTGATCGTTGATCGACGATTGGTGAGTGGAAACATGTATCGAGCTCTAATTCGAAATATAAAGAGAATAACGCTCTGAACTATCGTCTCTGCTAGTCCTTTCGTCTGTACTGATTGTACCGATCGAATATTTTCAAGAACTGATATTATTGAGCGCCCGCCGCTTTTTCATAAATAATACTTACACTTTGGTCCATCATTTTGTTTAAATGCTCAAAAATTATTTTATACTTTTTAGTTGGATTTTTCTTTGAAGCTAATGCAAATATGCCGCCAGTCGACTGGGGGGAGAGAGGATATACAGGGTGATTCAAAACTCGAGATGAAAAATTAAAGAGCGTATACAGCCTAATATTCTCGATAAAAAATGTATAATAAAATCTTTGGATATTTGGCTCTGTTAGCGAGATATCACGGTGCGCCTTACTCAGATAGACCCAGATAGATATCAGACTTCAAAGTTTCTGCATGTCATAAATTTTCAACTTTGATACATAGTAGAAAAATACAAAAATAAATAAATCAAATATTCAAGCATTGATACAGGCTTGGCTTGGCAATTCAAAATGAAGGAATCGTATACTACGTTCTATCAATTGTTCTTGATTATTAATTACTACTGCGCAAACAAGTTGTTTTAAATGCCGCATACAAAATAATCCAAAGTATTCAAGTCAGGTGATCTCGCAGGCCATAGCACCACGCCGACCAATCCATCTCCTATTAAAAGTTTGGTTTAACCAGGTGACAAAATCTCGTCCAACATGCGGTAATGCTCCCTCGTGCTGATAACACATACAATTGTATACCAAATCCACAGGAAAATCTTGTAGCAAATTTTGACTATCGACGCGATTGTTAAGACAATCTGGACTCCTTTCAATTTCAAGGGCTTCGCGAATGATGCGGCAGGTACGCATTTTCTCTGTTGCAATGGTTTTACAGCTAGCAAAGTAAATTTTGTGACCTGTATCAGCATGATGTTTGAAGAGAGCTGAGGATGATTCAGCTTTGCTTACTGCGAGTTCGTGTTCGTATACTCTGTTAGTCACACCCACACGTGTGTTAGTTTGACATATGTATGACCTTGGACCTTGGACATTCGGAGCATGGTATCTCATATACACCTTGGGATTCATTGAGAATGGAATCTTTAGGTGAACGGAGAAAGTTAGAAATTTTATTGTTCGCAGTAAAAATAGTTTTTATTTTCTGTTTCTCAAGAATGCGACCTCGGATGAAAGGAAGGAACGCTTTGTGAGGAAATCTCTCTGGAGGTTCCTTTTGATCATGGGATTGTATCCGATTTTTATGGAAAGATTTGTTAATTTGGTATCTGCTATACCCATTCTAGAGCAGAGCAGACTCTACTTGTATGCTTGTATACTTGCAAGTATTTTAAAATATAAAAAAGCACTGACGTGAACTCAGTACTCTTTCGCGCGTGTTCACGTTGGCTAATTTGAATTGAATGATGAGTATATCAAGCTCTGCGGATAGAACAAGCCGGAGATCTACCCAGAGGATAGTGGACACCATTCTCTTTTGGGTCAAAAATTAACAGTGCTGTGTCTAAGCTCGCATAAGGATAGAGTAACAAAGTTGACAAAGAATACAACTGACTCTTCTTAGTCGCACAATTAAGCTCCTAGGAGCTTCTGAGGGATCTCCTTGTGGAAGTCGTGGGAGGGTCAGTATAATCATAATCATGTTTATAGCACGTGTGCTATAAACAAGATTAAGCCGAAACCACTTGGTGGATTTCGCCCGTTAACGAACTCGTCCGAGATATTTACGATACAAAACTACCCTGCAAATTTCAATCCTCTAACTCATTTCGTTAGTTACCGTGCTAACGGCCGGCTGGACCATACGGACAGAATTGAATTTGACCTCGGATTATTCATCAGCGATTCGAACTCAATCGTTTGAAACCATTTTCGGCAAAAAAATTCGAAAATTACAGACATTGTCGCAAAAGTGGTTGTTATATTCTAATTTGGGTAGATTTATGATTTTTTCTCAAATTTTAAACTGAAACTGACTTTGGTAAAACGAAAATGTCAGTCTTCTTGTAAAATTTGAGAGATTCAAATACGGATGACAAAATTACATTTTTAGGAACTTGTGGAGTTGAAGTATGTATAAAATCCCTCTAAGTTAAGACAATCGTCTGCTTCTGAGCACAAGAAAGTCATATTCTAGTTTTCAGCAAAATATTGAATCGATCGATAGATCGATTGTAGTTTTACCGTATGCTGAAAATTATGGTTCCGTAATTATGGTACTTCAGGGTTGTGTTCGAATATTAACTGAGTAGAGTAATATTTACTCTATAGACCACATTAGTTAGGTTAGGCGGGAAATTTGAATTACGATCCATCCGTGGATCCAGGCACTGAATTCCCCATGCATTTCTTATGGACCTAAAATTTACGCGAATTTCTCGCCTGGTTTTAGATACTTTGGCTAATTTCTGAAGGTTTATTTTGGTTGAAATAGATTCTGTAATATTCTGTTCTATATGTTCGGGAACCCTCAGAAATACTTAAAATTGAAAATGATATCCTTTTTGTCTTTGAATTATATCAAAAAAGACCTAAAAATGTCAGACATTGTCGGCCCGAAAATAGAAGTGGCAACATTGAATTGAATTCAGGGACAAGACAAGACTTGTCTCTGTTGAATTAATGGAGTCCTCTATTGAACTGAGCGAATGGACGAAATCTTTCACTCGCTACGTTTGTCCCACTCTTTAGAACCGATTCGGAAGTGACTGCGAACTAAAACAGACCTACTGGCTACGTGACCTCAGGATGAGTCCATAACCCCTGGTAATAGAGAGTTAGAAAGAAGAAGAAGACATTCCAAAACAGTTCTTTACTTTGTTCAAAATTCCCCGACCAAAAAACCGTTTGGATTCAGTTCGCAAGTTATTCCGGGTGTCTCTTCGTTTTATAAGATTTCTCATAATTTTTCTTCGTTTTTCTGGTTTTTCTTATTTTTTCTAGTTTTTCGTAGTTTTTCTAGTTTTATGTTAGTGTTGTTCGTTATTCCGTTGTTCTAGTTTTTATTCGTTAAGTTATATTATTGACTTTTTTTAAAAATCTATTTGTACCTTCAATCCCCGACTTAAGAAAGGTAAGAATGTATCAGTTTATTTCTTATAGTTTTTAAACAAAATTATTCTTAGATGGAACAAGTTGAGCTGCCGAAGGGAACGTACTTCATCTGCCCTGCGAACTTTACATATATGAGGGACAGGCAGGTAGGTGGTAAAACCTACCTAAGGTGTCGTGATCCTTACTGTCCTGGTAGAGTGATCATGCAGGAAGGAGAGCAGATCACACTCAGGCAAGTTTTTTAAGCTCATTGATTAAAACATTTCTGTCCAATAATTTGTGCCTCCGAGTTGTTAATAACTGGGCAAACGATTATTCGTTCCATTGAATCAACCAAATTTCAATTTGCTTTCTAAAATATGATTACACTTTTTCTGTCAATAAATGTTAGTTTGTGAAAATATGTGATTAGATGCATGATATTTGAAAATACACTCTATATCACTTGTTCGAAACTCATATTACTAATAGATATTTTATTTTAATTTTATTTAGGGCAGAGCATAATCATCTGCCAGATATGGAAATGGTGCAGGATATACGCCTTCGAAACATTCTAACGTTTAGGAGCAGCACGGAGGCAACGACACTCCTTCAAATATTTATGGAGGAGCCGGTTCAGCACCAAGAGGCTGCATTGAGGCTCCCGAATGGATTCAATACTGTCAAGAGTCTGATGCAGCGCTCTAGGAATAAGGTGCAACCTCCTGTTCCTTCATCTCTGGAGCAAGCAGCAAGCTTTCTGTCTGACCCACGGTGAGCAAATTGTTTTATTTGGAGAGTGTGAAATAATAACTAAGATATATTTGATCGTTAATTCTCAGTGATGTTTCTTTTATGTATAGGGTGAACTCTTTGGGTTTAAATGTAACTTATTTACTGCAGGTTTATTTCTCACCTTCAATTATCTTCAGTTACAGGAGGTTCTCATTAGAATTAGGTCCTCAACAGAGGACCTTTTTCAGGGGATGCAGGGATGGCTGCATTTTTTTTGTGTCCCCCACAATATTGGAGGCTGCAATACGGGCCAATAACTTGCATCTCCACATGGATGCAACATTCAAAGTGGTGCCAAGGGCAGGTGGAGCCCATCAGCTCTTCATTGTTCATTGGATGAGGGATCACACAGTGAGTATAATGCCCAATTATTTTATTGTTTGACATAGCTCTATTTTTCCTTTTACAGGCATATCCGGTAGTATCATGCCTAATGTCCACCAGAACGAGGCATGCATATGCAGGTGTTCTGGGGTATACTAGGGAGCTACTTGGTACCTCCGTCATCTCCTCTGTCCTTAGTGATTATGAGGTGGCCCTGACACAGGCAGTACTGGAAGTATTTGGTGGAGTTTCCTTGAGAGGCTGCTGGTTTCATTATGCAAAGAATGTTTTTCTTAAAGGTTCGTGAGATATTCCACATTTTAAATGGAACTGAATCATACAAAATTATAATTTCTCTTTTAATTTTCAGCCCGACAAATGCATATTGATGACCCAGTTGCCATTCGAATGGCCATGGCCATTCCACTGTTGCCCACTGATAGGATTTCTGAAGGTTTAGATTTAGTGTGTCAGCGTATTGGAAATGATGGATTTGCTAGGTACATGCAAAGACAGTGGCGGAACGCAAACATATCCGTGTTTGGTTTCAGCAACCGCACCAACAATGCTGTCGAGTCTTTGCATGGACAACTATTAAAGATTGTTGGTCGTTCGCACCCGAATTTCTGGGTTTTTGTTATGTTCCTTCAGAAATTCGAACATTACAAGTGCTCTGACCTGCTTAGAGTACTGAGTGGGCTCCAGTTGAGGAGGCAGGGAAGACGACGCTATGTAGAATTGAGCCAAAGAATCAGTAAGTATTATAATAGTGAATTCTCAAATAAATTCAATGAATGTGCTTTTCAAATGTAAGACCGGTATATAAATGAACAATCAAATATTGTACTTCTAAAACACTGCTATGATTCTTCAGACAATGCACAGCGTCAGTTGGAGGAGGATGGCAACCTGGGTCATTTCCTCAGTGTTACCAGCCACACGGTCATTGGAATTCAAAGACTCTTTGACCGTACTGAGCCAAGTGAGTGAATTTTTGTATTAACTGTGACATGAGTATCCTCATACCCTTCTTTCAGTTCAGGAAATTCCTGACGAGGGCCAAATGATTCCGAATGCTGTCCAGGGATTGGAGGAGGTGCCAGAAGATGCTGCGGTTATAGCTGCAGAAGATGCTGCGGTTATAGCTGCAGAAGATGGAGCCCTAGAGCCACTCGTGAATGCCCTGGGTAAATTCATGTCTAACTCTTTAAAAAGTTACCTCGCTAACTTGTAACGAAGGATAGTTTATTTGAGCTTCTTGTATATAAATCATAACGATAAAGAGATTTTAAAGTTTTCATATTAACATTTACTTTATTTTCATGATAACCGTAACTTTATTTTATTGCTCATTGTGAGATGACCCTTCTTGGTATGAAGTGTAATACTAACTTTCTGTATTAGATATGGAGGAATATGCTGAGCCTGTTGCTCCAGAGGTGCCTCAAAATAATGCAGGACTAGCCTGGGAAAGAGGTATAATTAACCCTGTTGCAGGTGAAGTATCAATTAGTTTCGAAAGAGTGCATCATCTTTTTATCAATAAAATATGAATTATGTAGTTCAAAAAATACATAAGAGTCCAACTTTTATTGTTGTGAAATATATAATGTATAAATATATATATATATATATATAAATTACTGTTCATATATATACACATATATATATATATATATATATATAAAAGGTAGTTTGTTTGTGACTGAGTAATATGATAGAGTAGAGAGGTTTTCTGGGATTGCAAATATAGGTCTAGAAAGCTAATGAAAAAAGAGTCTTCCTTATTTCACGTGACTACAATCCCACGAATCCTCTTTACTATATATTTATATATATGTACAAGGGGATTATCGCTTTAAGATAAAGCGATGAAAGGGCTAGCAGAGAAATACTAGTCGTAAGCTCCTCCTAAAGCATTATTTTCTCATTGACTTATAATTATATTTCATATCTATCAGATCTTGATACTGTTGGACTAACATAGATTGATGCATTCTTTGAATAACTGCTGATTTGAATTTCAGAAATGATAATTATAATCTTTATTTAAATAGGAAAATTAATATATAAAACTACGTAGGTATATAAACATATTAAAAACAATTAACGCACTATTATTATTATTGATAAGGGGTTACGTTGCACCGCGACCTTGAGATCTATTGTGCCCCCCATCAGAGCTGTTCTCATTAATTAACGCACTAACAAGATTATGAAAAATTTAATCTCAAACCCTCGATATCACAAATTCAATATTATTTTTAAAGTTCCTTGAATAATTGCACTCCTTGATATACTCAGGTAACGCATTAAAATCCTGGAAAATAAGTTACTTCGTTGTGCTACTATAATTAACAATAAACTATACTAACTAATATAAAAAACCAACTAATATAAAAAAATATCTATGATATAGAATCTGACAAATATAATTTAAAATACAGTTTGTTCATTATTCTAGTTGGATACCGGTGTCTATTTCTTGGAAAATCAATGAACATACAAAAGTAGGTAATCAGAGTCCAAGCCATCGTATAAATGAAAATAATTTTGAAGTAATACAATCTCTGTGTAACTGAGAACCAATTCAAAGTATCTAACATAAATATGATAGGTGTTCGTCTGTCTACTCCCAAAATCACAAGGTAGCTACAGGTTATTCAGGTACATCAGGAACAACAGAGGTTCAAGGACACTTCCTTGAGGGACATCTACAGCCTCTTGATCAGACAATTGATCAAAGAAACAAACTCGCATTAAACATAATCGCATTGAACATAATCACATTAAACACAATCACAATATATATTTTATAACTCCCCCACAAATACAGCATCCGAGCTCGATGGTGAGTGATAGATAGATCCTAGCATCCATACAGATGCTAGTGTATGTTTGTATTGTGTGGTATTGTACATTAGGCTATTTTATATTAGATATATATCTGCTTGTAGCTTCACTGAATAAATAAATAATCATTCCTGACATGAATCGGAAAACCATGCATGTTGAGTCACATCTATAGATCCTATAATTTCCTCTTCAGTTTTTGTCTCACTTAATAAGATGATTCTGTGGTTAATGGAGGAAAAGCTATAATTAATTTCATTTTAATCCATTTTATTATCTTTGTGCATTAACATAATTAATATCCTCATTCGACAATATAGCAGGCTGCCTTATTAGTTTTTTTTTAGTATTTGCTACAATATTTAAGCAGTCATTAACTAACTGAAACATTTGTTTTATAGGTAGTTGTGTAGCTTGCTATACTGAACAGGCTACACAAGCTGTGGTGCCTTGTGGGCATGTTGTGTATTGCAATAGCTGTCTTGTAACTGCCAGGCAAGTTGGGGACATATCTCGATGTCCTCAATGTCGCTGCAGTATACAACAGTTTTTGCAGCTATTTGCTCCATGAATCGGCACTCCATAGAGCAGAAGAGTTTCTCTCTATAATTTCATTCAAGCAACAAGTGTGAACCAGAAATTTAAGTTCTCACCAAGATCCGAAAAATCAGTGGAGAACTTTAAACAAACCTGCAACAGCGTTGATTCACTACCTATCCATATACTGTCACCCCAAGCTTTGGGAAAGTACATCAAGTCTTTATCCTGAGATCAATGTTGAACAAATCTGGTCATCAGTCCTCTCCAAGATTCGCGGAACTAGTGCTAAACCTTCAACAGAGTTGATTCACTATTTATCGATATCCTATCTTCTGAAGCTTTGAGAATTTATTCCAGTACACGAAGCCTTTAAGATATCGCAGAGTATGGGAATACAGACCAACATAATCAATGTCAAACAAATCTGCTCCCCAGTTATCCAAGATTCCAAAAAAGCAGTACTAATGCTTCAGCAAATCTGCATCAGAAAATATCTATCCACTTCTTCAAAATAAAAAAAATTGCAAGTCGAAGCTAATTGTTTGTAACCGTCTGTTGAAGTCCAGAGATGATAATTAATTATAGGTCAAGGGTAATTGACCCAAATCCTTCACCTTCTGATTAGATTCAGAATACATTTTGAAGGAATAACATTATTAATTTAAGAATTTAATTCATATCCTTGTAACTTTTCATTGTGCATGTTAGGAATTGTTCATTACTAAATCTGGAAATTTGATCAGGCATTGGGGACTATTATATTAATTTATACTTATATTTCAGAATTTTGTTGAAAAGAACTGAATCTAGAATAAAAATATATTTATATACTTACCTTTTTCCTTCATTTCAAGCTTCCTGCCATTGTTATCGTAATATATTTCTACCTTCGTATTAAAGGGTTATATCTTTATACAAATTTCTTTATTACGAATAAGAAGTAATATAGAAACCAATCAAACATACTTAAATGAAGTGTTTGAAATAAATATTAAAGTCAGTGGTATAACAAAATATCCTGCTCTTTTAATTGATGAACGTTTCAACTTGCTTCGATAGATATAATAAAATGATATTTATATGTGGTCAGATTAAAAGTGATAAATAATACAGCAGCATTTTATTTAGATTTCAATTTTATTTCAAATAAGGATCTGATACTCAAGTAGAGTACATTCTATCATGTTAGTTCTATAATAGATAATATTGTTAAAATTAATGAAATCGTTTTCCTTTGAAGGGTACACTTACTATGTTTACTGCCTCTGATGTTTACAGAAAAAGCAGTCAATTAAATAAGATATCATAGAAAATCGGTTTACAGTAAACATTTTATATACGGTGTTTTTTCTCCCATTGTTATACTAATTTATCATCGTTCCAATTCAACAAATACATAATACAACTTCTATAATGGATAATATTGTGTGAATCAATGAAATAGTTTTCTTCAGTTCCAAGTCCTGGTAATTTATCCCCTGGAGGATAGACATACTGTGTTTACTGCCTCTGATGTTAACCATGGACAGTCGATGTACAGTATATGCTTTAAATACAATTCTTTTTCTGCTCCGATTGTTATACTAGTTTATCACCGTTCCAACTCAACAAAAAAATGCCTTCGTCTTGATTGACTAGTAAGTAGATAGTGCAGGAGCAATTTTACCCGGTGCTGTTTTCTTCTTGACAAATTTAATATTGAGATTTCAATCTTGTTATAAGTTCTACATTGGATAATATTGTGTGAATCAATTTCTTTCTTTCTTCAGTTCCAAGTTCTGCAGTAATTGTCGTCTGGAGGATAGAAATACTGTGTACTGACGTTAACAGATAATGCAGTCGGTTTAATAAAAGACCATGGACAATCGCTGTAGAGTAAATCTTTTAAATAATATGTTCTTCTTTTCCCATTTTTATACCATTTTATCTTTTATAATACTTCCAATAAATAGATCGTGATATTTTCATTAGCAGTATCACATAAGGATGTTTTCTTCTCGACAAATTCTGCACCTTTCAAATTTTAGGTTAGACCGATTTCCGTCTGTTGACGTACACTCTTTGAAACAAGTTACCTCTCATCGAGGGAAACTATCGACGAAGACGATCGATAAACGGGTTTTCACGTTCGGCCAATCAGGAGAAAGCACGAACATTAACTCTAGTTAGTGCACGCCCACTTTCTAAAGTGGGGGGTTTTTCGATGTGGTGACTCTTCGATGTAGTAAAGTTCGATGCGGTAGAGCTTCTGTGCAATGAGTCTTTCGTGTAGTGCACCCTACTCTTGAACCATACGCAACTGGGTCAGCACATCCACCACTTCACACGCACGAAGATTGCCTGAAAATTCCATCAAAATCGGTCTACCCTTTAAAATATGAGGTTTTCAAAATCGGCTTTTAGCACACCCCTATGAAATAGTCAGGAAAAAGTTTCAAAATTTCATTATATTTTGTCCAGCACTTCATGCAGTGTATTGATCATCAGTCAGTTAGTAAAAGATACTTTATGAATATAGATTGCCTCAAAAATCAGAGTTTCGAGTCACTAGATCTTCGAACTACGTGTTAAAGTTATAGACGTCGAATGTCTGAAGAACGAGTCGAGAGCAAGCTGCAGAGGTTTCCTGAAAGGTGTAAGTAATACTTTGCAAAGATTTATGACTATTCTTTCGTTTTCGAAGGGAATTTTGGGATTAAATTTAGGCCAGAACTGGTACCACCGTGGAGTTGAAACAAAACTGCCGATTTTTTTTTTATGTATCCACGAATATGTTTGTATGAATACGTACAACCGATACATACAACCTATCCCCTTGCTTCTCATGGTGTTCGATTGGACTAGATCTGATCGGATATTTTCGATGATTATTATAAAAAATTTAAATAAGCAGAGCATTGTCAAGGTGTAAGAATGTTGAGGTGTTCAACATAAGTAGGATATATTGGGAGTATATATTCTATTCAAATAATTTTCTTCTCAAATTGATCAACTGACCATTAAACACTGTTAATAACACCTTTACAGAAAGAAAATTTCTCATTCAGTAAGCATCATATTCTCTATTAATACAAGATTATCTATTGGTTTATGCCATCAATTCCTATCTTCTACAACGTCAGTTAGTTAACTAACGAAGGCAAAGCTCAATGGACAGAGCAATTCCGTATTATAGCCCCAGAGTTCAACGATAGCATGTGGCTGATTGCATTGAATTGCAGAGGGCAAACGGGGCATTTGTGCTATCTCTGAGCCGTGAGTGCTTTAACAATTTGTAATCATTGCGGAGGCTATTCACGTACTCAAAATATGGCCGCATCTGCTCGTTTCAAACGTAGCCATTGTAGATTTAAATATGGTACTGGTTCGAAATCGAAAATTTCGACGATAATTCGAATGTGTGGCAACACGTGCTCCCTATACTAGAGGTGAGAGACGGTAATTGGATTCTTCGAATACAGAGATGCTCTATTGATTTTTATAATTTTGCTTCATTTCACTGAAGGTTGATGTCTATTGAAATACTGAAGCTGCAAGGATTTCCTACCCTGGAAAACAAACATAACACTTTTTCAGGCGATATCCGTGCACAATATTTGATCACCGCGAAGGAAGAATTGGTGGCATAAATTTGAGATTTTGTAATGAGTGTAATTTATAGTACAATATATTATGTTAGTAAAATATTCCAGTTGATGGCGAGTTTTCACCCGGGTTAAGACCCGGGTGAAATAGCCCTCTCTAAGGGGCTATTGAAAAAGGATGAGATTGATTTATTAACCAATCTCGGACGTTTTTATATTCACTCACATCTGGTACATTATATTAAATTCTTTCCATTACTGATTTTGAAATGTATGAAAGAATTAAATGTAATTCTCTGCATTATCCTGATTCCCATGATATATATAGTGCTTCCCAACAACTGCGCACCAAGAGGGACTTTTCTTTTCTATTCATATTCCGATTTTTGTTTTTTACAAAAAGTTGGTGCATCAAAAATGATATAAAACTCGACCAGCTCTGACTTCTGGTTTGAGCAGAAATCACCATTTTTAAACAAAAATGTTGATTACCTCGGGAAATTGGAACTTTTGTTCCAGATGTTCTACGTAAACTTGTTCGAAATTTCAATTTACAAATTCAGGCAAGAAAACCATGAAAAGTTATTTTCTTGTTTCGCTCATAACTCTTTCGAATATTTAAATTATCTAACGGATTTTTTTTTGTGACCAGACAACATTAGTATCAGCATGAATATGATTGCAACTGGAATATTGTGTTGAAACTTGGTTTTCCGACATTTGTTCGATTTTTTCCTGAAAAGTACTCTAATTGGGGTGCAAAAATGCTCCTATTCGTATTTTCGCCATTTAAATCTTTCAATTTAACATTCAATTCACTTTTGAGAATCCCAAAAATGCAAATAATGCTGCAAAATGCCAAGTTATAGCTAAAGTTGAGATTAAAATATAATTTTGTCATTAATATCCACCGTTAGTTCAATTTCAAATACAATTTTTTTTCTATGATCACAGATGTGCGAAAATTCGAAAAAAAAGTCGAAAACCCAATTTCAAACAAAATTTTCTAGTTACAATCATATTCATGCTGAGTCACAAAAGAAAATCCGTTAGGTAATTAAACAATTTTTAAGAGAGTGATAGGAAAAGACAATTTCAAGGTTTTACGATCTAAATTTTTGCATATTGATCTAAATTTTCATTTCATATAAGTTAATTTACAACGATTCATATAAAATGTTTGAATTTTCCAAGATAATAAACAATTTATTTAAAAATGGCGACATCCGCTCAATCCGAAAGTCGCAGTTCTACAAGTTGTATATGTTTTCATATCATACTCTTTGGAAAAAAGACAAATTGGGAAATATTAATAGGAAAGAAAGGTCCTTCTTGGTACGGAATTGCTGGTAAACTATGGCATCGGCACGAAGGAAGCATAAGCTATCTGTCCTGAAGAAGCCAACTAGCAGAAACACGTGTCGGCAGGTACCAGCAGAATGATTACCTCTGCTCCTTTTGCGGAATTACCCGTTATACTTTTCCATTTTAATAACTTTATCCGCGTTATCCTATTTTCTTATTATATATTTATATATATATAGATATATATATATATATATATATATATATATATATATATATATATATATATATATATATATATATATAACAGATTTAGTTTTCTTGGGATAGCAGCAATTAAAAATTGAAACTCTTTTTCCTTTTTTCTCGAGCTTTCGTGATATATTTATCACTTTTTCAAGAGACCTAAAAAGTATAACATTAAAGTATAACGAAAATAAACAGTTCAATAAAGTCTTACAGGAGTCGAGGTTGTTATCGATGATGTTACAATTGTCTTTGAGAATATAAAACATAAATAGTCGAAGATATACACCAAAACGCCTTCAAATCATCAAGGGATGACAGTTTAAATTTAAATGATTGATGGAAATTTTCATAAAACTAAGTAAGACAGCCGGCGCTGATGACATCAGGTGACAGCTTCATACTTGAATCTTTCTGTACTAAATTAGAATAAATAGCGCTTAGTCCATCTATATCCTTCTTGGTGTTGATCGTGTGGTCATGCTGTGCAATCCTCACCATTTCTAGGAACTTCCTTTTCCATGTCTTGTTTTCCCGATCGATGACAGTCGTCGCCTCAAAATTTGGATGATGGCCCTCCTCTATAGCATGAGCTGCAAGGGCGCAAGTTTTGGCATTTCTTTTTATATAGCTCTTGTGTGACGTTATTCTCTTACTAAGTGTTCTCTTAGTCTCACCTATATACACATTTTCACAGTTCAAACATGGAAAAGGAAGTTCCTAGAAATGGTGAGAATTGCACAGCATGACCACACGATCAACACCAAGAAGGATATAGATGGACTAAGCGCTATTTATTCTAATTTAGTACAGAAAGATTCAAGTATGAAGCTGTCACCTGATGTCATCAGCGCCAGCTGTCTTACTTAGTTTTCTGGAAATATCCATCAATCATTTAAATTTAAACTGTCATCTCTTGATGATTTGAAGGCGTTTTGGTGTATATCTTCGACTATTTATGTTTTATATTCTCAAAGACAATTGTAACATCATCGATAACAACCTCGACTCCTGTAAGACTTTATTGAACTGTCTATTTTCGTTATACTTTAATGTTATACTTTTTAGGTCTCTTGAAAAAGTGATAAATATATCACGAAAGCTCGAGAAAAAAAGGAAAAAGAGTTTCAATTTTTAATTGCTGCTATCCCAAGAAAACTAAATCTGTTATTCATTACAAGACAGCAAATAATATAAATTCATATATATATATATATAGGTATATATCAACAGTTTTTTTACCTAGTTTTGTAATTTATTTGTAACATTATGAATTGGGTATCTAGGTTAGAGTTTAAAAGACGTGGAAAATTTATTTAATCTAGACATTTCGGCGCATCCGCCTTCATCAGTATAATATAGTCTTCACAATGGACATCTAAAAATTACATATATTAATTACAATAAAATGGATTTAATGCAAACATCTCACTATGCGTTATCGTTGTTGTTTACGTTTCGTCAAGTGGGTACTGTCATGTTTATGTCATAGTTTCGAACGTCAGTGTATTGTCGTGTCTTGTCTTCTTTTTAAATTCTGTGGTCTTTTCAGTAGTGGGAGTTGCTATGGGTAACCCAATATCAGGCGCTATAGCCCAGTTAGTCATGGAATTAATCGAAGAAAAAGTTATGCAACATTATAAAACGACTTTTTACAAACGCTATGTGGATGACTGCCTGATTATAACAACACCAACGAAAATAAATGAGATCTTAGACCAATTTAACAGTGTCCATGAATTAATACAGTTTACATTAGAAGAAGAAACAAACAATCACTTAAACTTTCTAGATATGACACTGATGAGAGGAAATGGAGAATTAATGACACAATGGTACAGAAAAGAACAAAACTCCATCCACATTTTAGACTTTAACTCCAGTCACCACCACTCCCAAAAGAAAAGTACAGCCACATAATACATTGACAGGGCATTGAAGCTAACATCCCCATCACTCCGACAGAAAACACTAATGGAAGTGAAAAAATTGTTGAGCCTCAATCACTACCCTGGGGATATGATACATAGACTCATAAAACAGAGGACACACAGACTATACAACACACAACAAGACAAGACAAGGGAATCCACCACGAACATAAAACGAATACCCATACCATTTACACAGGGACTGTCACAAAAGATACAAAACATAGTCAAACCATACAACAGAGAACTTGTTCACAAAGCACAGAATCAAATAAGTAGAATCTTCAGTAAATTAAAGGCTCCAACACCGAAAACAAAAAAATCACATGTCGTATACAGTGTACCATGCGGGAGTTGTGACAGACAGTACATAGGCCAGACTTCACAGAGACTACAGGACAGACTAAATGCACATAAATATACAAAAAACGAAACTACAGCACTCAATAAACACAAAAAAACAAATAACCACGAGTTTAACTATGAAGATACAAAAATCCTGGGAATCGAACCCCAACAAAACCGAAGGGAAATACTGGAGATGATTCATATACAGACGAATATCGAAAAGACAGTAAATGACAAGTTAGACACAAAAAGTCTCAGCCGTATTTATATGCCACTACTGAAAAGACCACAGAATTTAAAAAGAAGACAAGACACGACAATACACTGACGTTCGAAACTATGACATAAACATGACAGTACCCACTTGACGAAACGTAAACAACAACGATAACGCATAGTGAGATGTTTGCATTAAATCCATTTTATTGTAATTAATATATGTAATTTTTAGATGTCCATTGTGATGACTATATTATACTGATGAAGGCGGATGCGCCGAAACGTCTAGATTAAATAAATTTTCCACTTCTTTTAAACTATAACCTAGATACCCAATTCATAATGTTACAAATATATAGGTATATATACTATGACTTTTTCATGTCTATATTTTCGCCTATTTTCATGGCTATTTGTTGGTTGAATTTCCCCCCAAATAAGTGGCACTATTACACCACGCTTTTTTCGCGCTTGTTTCAGGCAGTAATTTCAGAGCTGCAAACATTGAAGAAATTGAAATATTTACCTCAAGTTCTTGTTTTGTTCGTATCTTTTTAAAACAATACTATAGTGTTTTAAGAATGTCTGAAGAAACGTTTAATAAGCTACTACATAGAGTGCAAATTCACATACAGAAAAAAGACACTCTAATTCCAGAAACCATCTCTCCAAAAACGAAATTAATAATTACTTTTTGATACTAGGCTACTGGTGTAAACTTCAAATCACTCGGGGATAACCATCACAGATTATCTGGACTTCGTAAGTTTAGTAAGTTATCGTCCTCAGAGTAATAACCACAAATTTATTATTGAATTTACGAAGGCTGCGATTCAAAGGATAGAATAAACTAGGTTATGTTAAGACGTCAAGTCAGACAGATAAATATTGTGGTGGTAGACGTGACCTTTCGAAAAAGAGGCTTGAAATCCCCACGATTCAAAGGGAACAAATAGAACCAGTTATATTTATTTTCAAGCCTGAAATAGCCCCGGGCGCATTCTTATTTCTTCAAAATGTCAGGCGCAGTCAGTCAGGCTGACAAAGGCATAGTGTAATAAGGGTATTACGAAGGGATGGAAATATTTAAGTTTGACCTCGAATTCTTCAACAGTGTATCGAAACTAAAGGTTATGACCAAAAATTTGAAAATTACACAAATTTTGGTATATTGATGGTCGCAACCTCCAGGGGAACTAGCCGTTCCATTGAAATTTGTATTCAAAAAACAAATTTCTTCGGTTTGGTTTTATGTACTATAATGTGAGTGACAATGACAATCATAAGAGTAGTGCGAATAAAGATGGAAATATTCTAATTTTGATGTAGTAGATCTTCGACTTTTATCTGATGTTCTTTTTTTTTAATGAGTTAGAAAATGAATACAATCAGAATAAAAGGGAAATTTGAACAAAAATAAAAATTTCGTATAAATTTAGTTTTAGTGATAATGAAATTTATGTACATTATGTGGAGTATAGTTTAGTAAATGAATTATGTAAAAGGAGGAAAAGTGTAATATATTTAGAGAATACTGTAGGTACTTATGGTTAGTAATGACATGATCACTAGAAGTGATAATATGCGTTGTATATTTCATAAAATGTAGAATTCCCATCTTCAGTTAGACTTGACGGCAATAAAACGATCAACAAAATGTGTATTTTTCTGAACTATGCAAAGACATTGCAGATAGTGAATGGACTGGATATATTGAGATAAGCATTCTTCTTACATTATTTGAGCTCCTGGGTTCAGAATAGTATATTCTAAAACAAGTTGCAGAATGGGCTGATATTTAAACACGAATGCGAAATTCGAAAACGAGCGACGAAGGAGCGAGTTTTCGTACGCATGAGTGTTGGAAGTGCCTTCTGCAACGAGTAATAGACGATATTTTCTATATTATTACTTTTTTACGAAAAAAATAAAATAATTTTCAAGCTAGTTTTGTTTGTTTCGTTGTATTTGATAAGGAATTTAAAAATAATTAATAACACTGAAAGTGCTTATTTGTTACCTTGCACTCCTCCCGAACTAGTAGAAGCGAACGCGGCTTCACTTAATTTACTTCCGGCGAAATCCACAGAGAAGTATGAACTTGCGTACCAACGCTTCATGGATTTTTGCAGAAAAAACAACAGTGTATCCTTTTCTGAGAATGTACTGATAGCGTATGTTGCTGAATTGGCTAAAACAATGAAAACTTCGACGTTGTGGGCACATTATTCCATGCTTCGATCAACTCTGTCAGTACCAAAAACTGGGAGCATTTTTAAATCGTCAAGCTACTGGATACCAACCGAAAAAATCCAAAATTTTAACCCCGGAACAAGTTCAGAAATTCATTTTGGATGCCCCAGATGACATATTTTTATCGACGAAGGTAAGTAGATATAGATAAAATAGTATTACTTAAAAATATTCAATTTTTTATAACCTTTTAGGTTGCTCTAATATTTGGAATAGCAGGAGCCTGTCGACGAGATGAGCTTGTCTGAAAGAAATTTCAGGATATAGATGATTTCGGTTGAAAAATACTGGTAAAAATACCAGAAACAAAAACAAATAAACCTAGATCATTTATCATTAACGAAACCTATTTGAATGTTTATAGAAAGTACGTATCATTTAGGCCTACTGATTTTGAAAATCCTAGATTTTTTTTTAAATTCAACAAGAGAAAAGGATGGAAGACAGTTATTGGAATAAAACAATTTGGAAAAATGCCGCAAATTGTTTGCAAGTTATTTACAGTTGCAAAATCCGACAGAATATACAGGACATTGTTTCCGAAGATAATCGGCAACACATTTGGTTCTGCTGGAGCTGATATTCTTTCTTTAAAGCGCCGCGGAGGATGGAAATCTTCCAATGTGGCGGAAGAATATATTGAAGAATCACTTAATAATAAAGTAGAAGTGGCTAATAAAATATTCAACACCCCTGCCTCGACTTCAAATTAATATGATCGAAACGAGAAAAACCAAAAAAATTGTTTCAAGCACTGGCGTGAAGTCAGGAGCATTTGCGCGTATGTTTTATTGTCCATTCTCCTGTATTGCACACTCTTAATCGAAATTACCATGGTGAATTCTATTATCTGTTCTATTGTATTGGACACTCTTAATAGACTTTACCATGGTTAATTCGATTAAGAGTGTCCAATACAGGAGAATGGACAATAGAACATACGCGCAAAAGCTCCTGACTTCACGTCAGTGCTTGAACCAATTTTCTTATGACCGATGCGGTCGACATTGAAGGTGCGGCGCGCAGACAGATTCTCCGTCTACTGGAGGAAATAGAAGTGACTTGGGATGAAATGGATCCCTACAATACTCCCCTGCTAGTGACGATCATAATTATCAATAAAATCACGACAATAATCAAATTGAGGTGCCCGCTCCAGACGTACCGTGAGATCCTCCGATTTGCTTATTTGGATGCGGATTGCATTCTGGATATTTGTGTTTATCTTTCAATCAATTTCAGTGATCATATCCTGGTTAATTAGGGAAACAGAAATAGTGAAGCATTCAAAATAAGTTCGTTATCCATGCCCGGATTGATGTTCAATAATTGAATTAACGAACGCTGTAGCACAGAGGTTTAGTATTTGTCCACAACTGGATACTCCTGGATTCAGTCGCGAACTGTTCGACAGAGGTATTAAGTCAAATTAAAATGGTCATCTTTGTAGTTTACTGAGTGAGTGGTTCAAGTAGAAAATTTGATTTTTTTACTAGGGTACTCAAAGGTGAGGCAGATATTTTTGTCTCTCCTAACAGTATTAAAAACATACTGTGTTCTTCTACTCATTGAAGAATAAACCACAAAGATGCCATTCTCTCCAAGCTTATTCTGAAATAAATAAATCCACCCAAGCTTTACGAAATGGAGAATTTTTTATGAAAAGCGCAAAGGCTGCATCAACAAATTCCTGTAAAATCGGAAAGTTAGCGTTATGTTTACATGTAATTTGCTCCCAAAATCCTCCATGAATATTCATTTTCATGAGTGTCGTCTCCCAGAAGGCAAAATAAAATATTCTGAAATCCTTGCACGTATTCATTTTATATTTACCATGCATTCACACCAGTCAGGTAAATTGATAAACCTGTTGAAGTGACGGCAGAATGTCTGTGATTTCAAAACACTTTACTTATGACTATGAGTTAGGACATTCTTGCCCCCTACAAATTTTGTTATTTCACATACAGGGTGTTTCACGAGGAACCTCACCCATATTTATACGGGAAACTACTGAACGTATTTTCATGAAATTCAGCACTTATAAGTATTTCACGATGCTGATGAAATCTAAAATATTTTCAAGGCATGAGCACCTCCGGTTTTTCCGGAAATGACGTCAACTTCCGTTTTTCAAATTAGAACACCATTTTTTTATTGCAGAAATAGATTCCTTAGAAAATTTCAAGTTATTTTGATGTAACATTTTTCAGTTTTGGTTGGAAAATTCTCTCTGAGCGGGAAAATTCGAAAAAAAAATCGAAAATAGAGCTCCGCTGAAACAAGAATAACTTCGAGGTTTTTGGATGGAAAATTTTCATTTTTGGGATTTTTCAAGATGTAACATTGATGTATCTACTTTAAAAATCGAAATCGCGATTCATGATACAGGGGGTGAAAAAATCGCTTTCAAATTTAGGGATGACAAAATCGTGAAAAATCAATTTTTTCAAATTAGAACCCCATTTTTTTATGGCAGATATTGAATCTACGTTAAAAAATAATGTGAGTGTATGCACACCCCACACAGCACACAATATTCAGGAAATATTGCCACAATATTGCAATATTGCAATTGCAGTTGCAATATTCCAGAAATATTGCTGGAATATTGTGTTTCAATATTACAGTTGCAATATTGAGAAATATTGCTGGAATATTGTATTTCAATATTACAGTTGCAATATTCAGAAATATTACAGAAATGTTACAAACTATAACAGTTTTCTACAAAGTTAAAATTTATAGTTTTGCGTATATTCCTATGAATATATGCATAGACATATTTATTACAAATCGCGACAGAAATAATTCAACATAACATGCAATATAATATGTTTGTGTGCTTTCTTTCTCTAGTTCGAGGCTTCACGCATCCTCTCTTTTCTTTTAGTCAGGCCGCCATTTTATCTGTATACCAGTGTTGTTGTTTGTTGTATCGTGTGGTGAAGCGAAGCAGTCTGTTGTTACTTTACTTTGTTAGTTCAGTTAGTGTGAGTTTAATGTTTATTAAAGACTAATTGGCTCTAAATAATATAAATGCAGTGATGATAAGATGATTTGATTATCTAAGGTATAATTGCTACAAGTTAATAGATATCATTGATACAAAATTTTATATTTTTAGGTTATACCAACCTCTTATCACAGCCCTATAAAGAGTAGGTTGTGATCTCATCCGTCTGATTATTGAGACGTTATATAGACGTGCTTTTTATATACGTACAAAGGTAGAGTTGAACAGATCTAATGATTTGATTACCTATGTTTTGATTATTGAACCCATATCGAAATGGTTAGCTCAAGCCAAATTGCGAGTCTCCAGGGAAGTGGAAAAAGTTAAAAAAAATTACAGACATTTGGGCAAATTGATAAGCACTCAGTTCCGAGGAACTAGAGCGCCAAAAAGAAATGTTGAATGTCCAGTAGAGAGTGAATAAAGATATTAATTGTGCCTACTATTTTTTTATGTGAGTTAAACCTATACCACATCTCATAAAATAACAGAAATATTTCTGCAAGAATCCTGAAATATTGCATATATATTTTGCAATATAACAAAAATATTCCATAAATATTTCAAAATAATTCTACAATATTGCAGGAATATTTCAAAAAATAAGTCCGCAATATTGTGACGTTATAGGATAGAGAGCATATAGTTAAATATTTCTGCAACAATCCTGAAATATTTCATATATATTTTCCAATGTAATAAAAAATTGCATAAACATTACAGAATAAATATGGAAAGGTTTAACGGGTAATTCCGCAAAAGGAGCAGATTAAAAATAATTCTGCTGGTACCTGCCGATCCATATTTCTATATTACAGAATAATTCTACAATATTGCAGAAATATATCGAAAAATATTTCTGCAATATTGCTATGTTAGGTTATGGGGCGGACATTCGAATGTTTCTGCAATATTCCTGAAATATTTCATATATCTTTCGCAATATAACCGAAATATCTCAAATATTTACGAAACATATTCCTGCAATATTTCAGAAATGAGTCTGTGCTGTGTGGGACCCTTGCCCTAAAATGGATATTTTCTGAGTTATTCACAAAAAACTGTTTTTCGTCTTGAATTTTCAGCTATTTCTTTTCCCTTCACGCCAAAAAGATGAAATTTTCAGGAACTGTTATTTGAACCATGCTGTAGATTTTTCACCCCTTCTTGAAACCGACTTCATGTTACTATTAGGAGAACCATGGTAAACTCTCGCAGTTATAACTAGAGAAGATGCTCAAAGTTTTGACCGTTAATTTCTAGACATTTATTTATACGTCTCAGGAATCTTGCGTTGCTCTTCTTATTTCATCGGGAGGAAGAGATCTGCAAAAGTGTTTAAAAACCAAATTGAGTTTCAAAACTATGAATCTAAAAATCTAAACAAACCTGAAGGCATTTCTGACTCGTTCTATGCAGTCCTCTTTATCAGTCAGGGGAGTTGAGTAGACAATATTTTTTATCCTACCCCAAACATAATTGTCTAAAGGAGTTAAATCGGGAGAACGTGGTGGCCAAAGATGTGGACCATTGTTCGCCAACCATCGATCTTCAAATAGCCTGTAGAGGATAATTGACACATTGAGTGAATTGTGTGGAGGCGCGCCATCTTGTTGATACCATAAGTCATTATGGTTCTGTACTAGCGGCTCAATTATTTGAGTCAATATGTCAGAATATCTATCTCCTAAGGGAGAACATTCTTTAAATAATGCAAACATGTGTAGTGTTCTATCTTACCAGTTAAAGTCCCATCATAAATGTGAACATCGAGAATTGCATTATTTTTGATGGCGCAAAAAACATTGAAACTCCAGGTCTCTTGAAAGTTCCATTGTCTGAAGTGGTGGTTGTTCTCTTCATCCCAATAATGACTGTTATGCCTATTGAAAGAACCATTCTTTGTGAATATAGATTCATCTGTCCAAATTATACAGTCCAAAAAGTTTTCATTCTCTTGAAATCGAATCATCATAGCTTCGCAAAACTCTGTTCTCCTGACGAAATCAGTTTCCTTCAAATGCTGTACCCTATTGAATTTATATGGGTGCATTTTATGTTTTTTTAATATTCTCCAAACACTCGATTGAGATAATCCCAGATCAATCTCGGCATCGTTGAGAGAATTTTGAGGATTCACACGAAAATATGCAAGAACTGTAATTTCGTTGTTCTCATCTTCTACTACACTTTTTGGGCGCATGTTCTAGGAGAACATCGTCCTATCATTTCGTCCAAATGTCTGTAATTTTCGAATTTCGAGCTGAAAATTGGCTAATAGACTAATTCGGACTCCCTGATCACGAACCCGGTGTCAGATCTTAGGGTGCCGTCCGGCCGGCCGGCCGGCCGGCCGGTTTCCCGGCCGTAAGCACGATAACAGGAGCACCGAAGGTCCTATCGACTTCAAACTTTCAGGGTAGGTTTCTGATCAAAATGCGACGGTTAAGTTCGTTAACGGGCAAAATCGGCCGTATGGTTTAGGAGTTATAGACATTTAAAATTTTGAGGTTATTTCCCTGATATTTCAGGAACTAAAGAAGATGTTGAATCGAAACTTGGTAGTCAGTTCGAGGATATAAACGCGCAACTTTTGGCAAAATTCTGTTATGATCGAAATGTTGGTAATTTTTAAAAAAATATTTCTTTTAATTTTTTCGAAAAAAAAATTTTTTTTTCGTGAACTATTCATCAGATTGCAACAAAAACTTGTATTAACGTCAATTGTAGTATTTTGCAACATTGTGCAAAATTTTGGCTCTATACGATTCCAATTTCTGGAGATATAAGACAAAATGTGTCAAATTTCCTGGGTCTCTCTCAGTATTTTCATCGATTATTCTATGAACTCTTTGAATTCCACCGAAAACAAATTCAAAGACATAAACATAAAGAATCAAGTCATAGTTTAGACGTCGAAACAAGGACGATGTTGATCGACTTGAAAAGTACCTCATTTGACGGCTGTTTGTCAAATCAATTAATTCCAATAATTGATGTCAGATTTCCTACATACCAAGTTCAAACACATTTTATTATATGGAAAACACTTATTATGATCACGTTCTACAGGAATTGATACTAAATAGAAGCTAGATGAAGATTATTGTAATGGAAAATTTGTGTTCCAGAATAATATTAAGGTATTCAACATGATACTGCTTTTTTTCTTTACTGGTCAGTACGGGCCACAAGGAAGATGAACATGCGCCCAAAAGCTCCTGTCCACAGGGCTTGAACCAATTTTTTCTCTGTGTATAGTTTTCTTAACGAAAGATCCGACATTTCTCAAGTTTGTCATGGTTCTGTTAATGGTATCTCTCGTTGGTCTGGGTCGGTCAGGAAACCTCTCAATGAACAGTCGAATCGTTCTATCTACAACTTTATTACATTCTCCATGAAGTAGAATGAGATTTAAATAATCTTCATTGGTAAAATTAGGCATAGTGATCGATTTTATAACTTAATACGAATTATCACCAAATTAATAGTAAACACAAAATGCTACTGAATAAAGAGGAATTTGGCAGATGTAATTAATGATATCTATCATTAAAAAAAAAAGTAAAACATGGTAAGTTTTTGCATATGGTTCATAAGGAATTATTTATTTATCACTGGAGAGAAAACCGATGGCCGATTAGTTGAAATAAAGAGGTTTCCGATACAAATTCGAATCAAAATTCGCCATCTATTTAGGAACAACCTGTAACTTTTTTCTCTTGCATATTAGGGTAGTAAAATCTTAAACATGGTTTAAGTAACAGCTCCTGAAAATTTCATCTTTTTGGCGTGAAGGGAAAAGAAATAGCTGAAAATTCAAGACGAAAAACAGTTTTTTGTGAATAACTCAGAAACTATCCACTTTAGGGCAAGGGTGTGATGCATACACTCACATTATTTTTTAACGTAGATTCAATATCTGCCATAAAAAAATGGGGTTCTAATTTGAAATACTTTTGTATTGGACACCCTTAATCGAATTTACCATGGTAAATTATGTTGTCCATTCTCCTGTATTGGACACTCTCAATTCGAATTTACCATGGTAAATTCGAATTAAGTGTCCAATACAGGAGAATGGACAACATAATTTACCATGGTAAATTCGATTAAGGGTGTCCAATACAAAAGTATGGACAATAGAACATACGCGCAAAAGCTTCAGACTTCACGTCAGTGCTTGAACCAATTTTTTTTTCGTGACTTTTTAATAATTTTCTAGGGGTACGGTTCTTGAAATTTTTTTTTTCGTCATTTTTTTCAAATTTTCTAGGGATACGATTCTCACAAAATTTTAAACACGTCTTTATGTTGATTTTCTACTACTAGTTACCAAGCACCAATTCGATCGAATATTTATTTTTTGAGTTATCAAGGAAATAATATTCCAGGTGGGTATAACTCGGAAACCGTTAGACCGATTATGCCCAAAAACGAACTCAACACTCTCTTTCGGATACGCAACCTACCCTGAAAATTGCAAGTCCCTATCTCCTTTCGTTCGAAAGTTATCGAGGCAACGGTCACCCATCTACTGAACTCGCACAAGAATGCTCGAATCTCCAACAATATTTAACCGATCGTATTAAAACTTGAAACTTGGCAGTAGAGTTAGGTTATGAAGGCTCTTGCAAAATTTCAGCAATTTCAAACGAACAGTTACTGATATATAGAATTTTTTTTTTTTATTTTCAATGATTTATTAAAAATTTTCTACAAATGCTATCCTCACCAAATTTTGCAAACATTTCCGCGTTGGCATTCTACAACTAATAACCATGTTTGAATTCAATCGGTTCAGTACTTTTTGAGTTAATGAGGAACAAAGACCACGAAATTTCAGAAAATTTCAGATGGCTATAATTCTGAAACCGTTTGGCCGATTATGCTCATAAACAAACTGAAATGTCGCGTTCTGGTGTTCATCCTAACCTGAAAATTTCAAGCCGCTATCTCATTTCGTTCTCAAGTTATCGTGACAACAAAAATATTTTTTAATAATTTTTTAAAAATTTTCTAGCCATACGATTCGCACAAAATGCCACAAACGTGCTTAAGATCATATTCTACAACTACCCACCAAGTTTCAATTAGATCGGATTTATATTGGTTGAAAACAAAATTATTACTCGGAAACCACTGGGCCGATTATGCCCATTAACGAACTTGTCCGTCGTATTGAGATGCGCCACCTACCCTGAAAATTTCAAGTTGCTAGCTCTTCTCGTTCTCAAGTTATCGTGGCAACGGCCGGACGGCCGTACGGCCGGACGGCCGGACGGCCGGCCGGACAGAATCAAATTTGACCTCGAATTCTTCATTGGGGAGTCGAACTTAATCGTTTGAGACCATTTTCGTCAAAAAATTCGAAAGTTACAGACATTTGGGCAAAACTATAACGCGATGTTCCCCAGAACATACGCGCAAAAATTAGCCATGCAGCTTCAACGTCTATAAATTCTCGTTGCCCTCCAGTACAATTTACAAATTGTACAAACTGCACAATAAATGTAAATATTAACAACAATTAATTTGTGTTCAAGAATATCGTTATAAATAAGATGTTTTTTTTTATTTCTTTTATACATCCTTATCAATATAAAAATTAAAACCATACTTTGTTTCATTTTATTGTGACAATCCATTTGTAACAGCAGTGCGGTAAGAATATTACCGTACTGCTATTTTATAATTGCTTAGCAACTGCCCACTATTCTGGAATGTTGAGCTTTGCGCATAGAAAATAGGTCAAAATAGTGTAACTTTTTCCACTATCGAAGAAAATAGTATATTCTAAAACAAGTTGCAGAATGGGCTCTTATTCAAACACGAATGCGGAATTCGAAAACGAGCGACGAAGGAGCGAGTTTTTGAAGGCATGAGTGTTGGAATAGCCTTCTGCAAACGAGTATTAGACGATATTTTCTCTATTTCAGTAAAGTTTTCTAAAACTGTTGAAATTCAATGAAAAATTCGGACTATACATCCTAGTGACTTTTGTATTGTACCTTGGCAGTTGGTGTGACTATTACGAAAGTTGACAGATTATGTTATTTGAATCGTGCGTAGGGCGTGGAGATCAGATTTAAAACAGTTTCCTAATAACAGGAATTATTCAAAATTAGCAAGAAGCAAATATCTAGTACCTTATTTTTTAATGACACTAAAACTTTTCCTCTCAACAATTATTTCACTACATCCAGATTATATTATTATATTGACAATTGACGTGTATTGAAATTTGATAGGATCGAATGTCAGTGCTGACTACCACAAAACGAAAAATATAACTAGAAACAATGTGGGAATTAGTTCATTCCAGCACTGTTTTCAGTGCTGGAATGGACTCATTACGATACAGAAATAGAGAATAGTATATTGTATAATTAGTGGGAAAAGCATAATATTCCCAAACGACTGTGATAATTACCAGACGAGGAGCGTAGCGACGAGTCTGGTAACACAGGAGTTTGGGAATATGCTTTTCCCACGAATTATACTATTTTTTCTTCGATCGTTGATTTACATTTAAGAAATTAATTAAAAGATATTTCATTCAAGATGTACCTAATCAAGTAAGTTTGAATAGGTTTCTCTATGTTCATATTGAAATATAGAAGTGGTAACCATGGAAATTACTTTGTTGTGACAAAAGTAAAATAATTGTCAAGCTGGTTTTGTTTGATTCGTTATATTTTATAAGGAATTGAAAAAGAATTAATAAAGATGAACACTGATAGTGATTATTTGTTACCTTGCACGCCTCCAGAACTAGTGGAAGGCGCGAACGCGGCTTAACTTAATTTACTTCCGGCGAAATCCAGAGAGAAGTATGAACTTACGTACCAACGCTTCATGGATTTTTTTCAGAAAAAACAACAGTGTATCCTTTTCTGAGAATGTACTGATGTATGTTGCTGACTTAGCTAAAACAATGATATCTTCGACGTTGTGGGCACATTATTCCATGATTCGATCAACTTTGTCTGTTAAAAATAATATTAATATTGTCCAGTACCAAAAACTGAGCGCATTTTGAAAACGTCAAGCTACAGGATACAAACCGAAAAATTCCAAAATTTCAACCCAGGAACAAGTGCAGAAATTCATTTCAGAGGCCCCAGATGACATATTTTTATCGACCAAAGTAAGTAGATATAGATAAAATAGTATTACTCAAAATACATAAAATACGAAATATAAAATTTTTGATTACCTTTTAGGTAGCTCTAATATTTGGAATAGCAGGAGCCTCTCGACGAGATGAGCTTGTCCGAATGAAAGTTCAGGATATAGAAGATTTCGGTTCAAAAATACTGGTAAAAATACCAGAAACAAAAACAAAATAAACCTAGATCATTTATCATTAACGAAACCTATTTAAATGTTTATAGAAAGTACGCATCATTAAGGCCTAATGATTTTGAAAATCCTAGATTTTTTTTTTAAATTCAACAAGGGAAAAGGATGGAAGACAGTCATTGGAATAAATCAATTTGGAAAAATGCCGCAAATTGTTGCAAGTTTTTAACAGTTGCCAAATCCGACAGAATATACAGGACATTGTTTCTGAAGATCATCGGAAACATATTTGGTAGATACTGGAGCTGATCTTCTTTCTTCAAAGCGCCACGGAGGATGGAAATCTTCCAATGTGGTGGAAGCATATATTGACGAATCACTTAGTAATAAAGTAGAAGTGGCTAATAAAATATTCAACACCCCTGCCTCGACTTCAAATGAAAATGATCGAAACGAGATAAACCAAACAATTAGCCATGCAGCTTCCACGTCTATAAATTCTGGTTGCCCTCCAGTACAATTTACAAATTGTACACACTGTACAATAAATGTAAATATTAACAACAATTAATTTGTGTTCAAGAATATCTCAATGAAAAATTATATACGATTTACACTTATTTATTCAATATTGTGACGCGTTTCGTCGACACAGCGACTTCATCAGACTACATCACGTGTTTCAAAGGAACAGACCGACAACTGAAAATATTTGTAGATTTTATTAATAGCATTCATCCAAATGTCAAATTCACAATTGAAATGGAAAATAATGGTGCAATTAATTTTTTGGATTTAACAATAACGCGGAAAAACAATCAACATGATTTTTCAATATTTAGGAAACCATCCCATACGGATACAATCATTCATCGATCCTCGTGTCATCCTTTCGAACATAAAGTCGCGGCATTTCATAGTATGTTACACCGGCTAATTAATATACCTTTATCCGAAGAAAATTATGGTACAGAATTAGAAATTATCGAACAAATAGCGGTGAACAACGGATATGACACAGAGTTAATCAGAAAAATGTTGACGAAAAAACAATTTAGAAAAACAATTAGTTTAGTATTTCCAGAAATTAAGGATAAAAATAAAATATTCAATAGCTTAACATATTTTGGTACAACGAGTCAACAACTTAAAGGGTTTCTTCAAAACCAACAGGTGAATATCTCATTCCGGACAAATAATAACCTTGCCAAATTCATAAAAAACAATAAATCGAAAAGGAATAAAGAAGATAAATCCGGTGTTTATCAATTAAATTGCGGGAGTTGTGACAAATCATATATAGGAAAAACTGGTAGAAATTTTGGCATAAGAATAAAGGAACATCATCACAGCTTCAAAAACAACAAAATTAATTCAAATTATTCGAATCATTTATTAGCAGAAGGACATAAGTTTAACCCGGATTTCAAAATTCTACACAATTTGAATAAAGGTGCGCAACTTAATTACTGGGAAATGGTCGAAATAAATAGGGAAAAACATACGGGTAATTTAGTTAATGAACAATTAGATCTAAATTTTTCACCGTTACTCAATCTATTCAAATAGAGAATCAATTTATAAATAAAAGCATTAGGAATGAATTATTGTTAATGTGTACAAAGAAACCAGCAGTGAAATCTCATGTAATTAGTTTTAAATAAGTCTATTATGTAATTTGTTTTAAATAAGTTTCTCATGTAATTAGTTTTAAATGATTCTGTGTCCATGTCATCTAGGTATAGGGAGATAATAACTTGTTAAGAATTTAGTATGATGTAGTCTGATGAAGTCGCTGTGTCGACGAAACGCGTCACAATATTGAATAAATAAGTGTAAATCGTATATAATTTTTCATTGAGTTAATATGGATTTGCATCAAGTAAAAGCCACAAGCATTAAATTCAAGAATATCGTTATAAACTAGATGTTTCTATTATTTCTTTTATAACAACTTTATCAATATAAAAATTAAAACCATACTTTGTATCATTTTATTGTAATAATCCATTTGTAACATTACCGCACGCTACAGCAGTGCGGTAAGAATATTACCGCACTGTTATTTTCTAATTGCTTAGCAACTGCCCACTATTCTGGAATGTTGAGCTTTGCGCATATAAAACAGGTCAAAATAGTGTAACTTTTCCCACGATCGAAGAAAAAAATTATTCTCGTTTCATACATGAAAATTATGATCTTATAGCGGTCTCGACAGAAGTTGTCCGGTCCAATCATGAAGTGACCTTCAATTAGCAGGTTCAGTTAAGAATTTTTCATTTCAATATGAATTGTCGTTAAATGATTCTCTCAATTTTCACGCAATTGTGATACATGCAGAGCTGTGCCAAGCACTGAAGAAAAGTGCTTCAAGTCCTGAGCACTAAGCACTCAATAAAATTGGTTCAAGCACTGACGTGAAGTCAGAAGCTTTTGCGCGTATGTTCTATTGTCCATTCTTCTGTATTGGACACCGTTAATCGAATTTACCATGGTAAATTCGAATTAAGTGTCCAATACAGGAGAATGGACAACATCATTTACCATGGTAAATTCGATTAACGGTGTCCAATACAGAAGAATGGACAATAGAACATACGCGCAAAAGCTTCTGACTTCACGTCAGTGCTTGAACCAATTTTTTTTTCATGATTTTTTTCAAATTTTCTAGGGGTACGGTTCTTAAATTTTTTTTTTGTCATTTTTTTCAAGTTTTCTAGGGGTACGGTTCTTACAACATTTTAAACACGTCTTTATGTTGATTTTCTACTACTAGATACCAAGCACCAATTCGATCGAATATTTAGTTTTTGAGTTATTAAGGAAATAATATTCCAGGTGGGTATAACTCGGAAACCGTTAGACCGATTATGCCCACAAACTAACTCAACTCTCCCTCTCGGATACACAACCTACCCTGAAAATTGCAAGTCCCTATCTCCTTTCGTTCGAAAGTTATCGAGGCAACAGTCACCCATCTACTGAACTCACACAAGAATGCTCAAATCTCCAACAATATTTAACCGATCGTATTGAAACTTGGCAGTAGAGTTAGGTTATGAAGGCTCTTGCAAAATTTCAGCAATTTCAAACGAATAGTTACTGATATATAGAATTTTTTTTTTTATTTTCAATGATTTATTAAAAATTTTCTACAAATACTATCCTCACTAAATTTTGCAAACATTTTCGTGTTGGCATTCTACAACTAATAACCATGTTTGAATTCAATCGATTTTTTCGAGTTAATGAGGAACAAAAACCACCAAATTTCAGAAAATTTCAGATGGCTATAACTCTAAAACCGTTTGGCCGATTATGCTCATAAACTAACCGAAATGTCACGTTCTGGTGCAAATCCTAACCTGAAAACTTCAAGCCGCTATCTCATTCCGTTCTCAAGTTATCGTGACAACAAAAATATTTTTTAATAATTTTTGTAAAATTTTCTATCCATACGATTCGCACAAAATTTCATAAACGTGCTTAGGTTCATATTCCTCAACTACCCACCAAGTTTCAATTCGATCGGATTTATATTGGTTGGAAACAAAATTATTACTCAGAAACCACTGGGCCGATTATGCCCATTAACGAACTTGTCCGTCGTATTGGGATGCGCCACCTACCCTGAAAATTTCAAGTCGTTAGCTCTTTTCGTTCTCAAGTTGTCGTGGCAACGGCCGGCCGGCCGGCCGGACAGAATCAAATTTGACCTCGAATTCTTCATTGGGGAGTTGAACTTAATCGTTTGAGACCATTTTTGTCAACAAATTCGAAAGTTACAGACATTTGGGCAAAACTATAACGCGATGTTCCCCAGAACATACGCGCAAAAATGCTCCCGAGCCTCGAGCACAAAGCACCGCGTTTTCACAAAAGGCTTGCGAATACTAAGCACTTTATAAGAGTAATTCGATTTTTCGAGCACTAAGCACTAAGCACTTTTAGAAAACTGTTGGAAATTAGGATATTTACTCCGAATTGTTATATAAAATTGTATTCAATTACAGAAACATCTAAACTAGCAAACTTGCATTCCTCATAATATATGCGTCATTGACTGATAAGAAATGTAGTGCTGCGAAACATATTTCTAAAACTAACGAACTCAAAATTCATTCTATTCTCCCACAGTTTGAAATGTTCTTTATTATTTTAGCAAATAATGATCAATTAATGGAAAAAATATTAATTCCATTAGCGTCCCAGTTTTTCTGCACATGCAAAATGAATTTCCCAATTCCAAAATGACAACAACATAGTATTATATTGTGAAACGTGGGCCAAGTGTTCCTTTCCCTTACTAATAAAAAAAGCACTGGCGTGAATTCAGTGCACTTTGTGGTAGTTCTCCATTAATACATAATTTAATTCGAATTCATCAACATGAATTAAATGCTTTATTTAATTTTTCAAAATATGAAAAATATTAATCTGATGCATAGAAATCGGATAGCATTATTTTCTATTGGGATTGTGTTCATAAGAAATTTAGCATTGTAAATCAGATGGAAAATTTAAATATGAATATATAGGACAGATCTGTGAATTAACATAAAAATTTTCCAAAAATAAATCACTCATATCTTCCTGATAATTACTGATAAGTCGCGTTCATGCCTCAATTATTGATCACCCTGGTACACACTCCTCGGGCCACAGCGCGTTAGCGTCTATTCTTGTTACGACATGATTCCGGAAAGGCTTAGTGCTTAGTAATCCTCGAAAGTGCTGGGAGCACTTAAGGGATTACTAAGCACTAAGCCTTTTCATGAAGTGCTTGAATTACAAAGCACTAAGCACTGATTTTGAAATGTGCTCGGGAGCACAGTGCTCGGGAGTACAAAAAGGCTTCAAGCACTTCTGCAAGCACTAAGCACAGTGCTTTGGCTCAGCGCTGAATACATGGAATATAGAAATACACTAAACACTGCAGTAGTGACTTGAGCTTGTATGTTGATAAGATTAGATTAGATATGGGTTGTGTTGGGCAGACCGACCCAGCCCTGCTACCACGATCAGCTCGTTAATAGTGTTATACTTAAGACTATACATCACTCACAAGCTCTGTTCTTTTGATGAGTGTAGTGAGCCTACATAATAAGAACCTGTTCAATTCTTTCAGTCACAGCTCGTGGATTCCTAGTTCCTTAAGTCTAATCCTATCCCAACACGGGCAATCATAAATAATGTGTCCAATAGATTCATCGTACTCTAGGAGTAGTTTGCACTCAACCAGCCCCATCTTAAATATGTGTTTTTTGAGGCCGTAGTGGCCCACCCACGCCATTGCTAAATCTCTGAGGCATGCCCTATAGAAATCATTGAAGGATACTGTGGAAGGTATGTTCATTATTAAATGGTTTCTTCCTGGGTCTTCTCTCCCAAACTCTGAATTTGGGAGAGAAAACCCAGAAAGAAACCATTTAATAATGAAGGACCATTGCATGTCTGAGACCCGAAATGCTACTACAGAGTGTTTGGAATAATTGGTCCAACCATCTGATGTTCTCCCAGCTTGCTGTCTTGAGAGAGATTCCACAAGCCGGTTAAGGTTAAGGCCTCGCGCACCACCAAAGAGTTCGCCACCCCCTAGCCATATATTCCCAAGTGTCCTATAACCCAAATAAGCTGCAGTCTGCTGCGCTCTCCCAATTTAGCAAATGTGGTTCGGCAGTCCTGCATGAGCAGGAAAGCGCTGGAATGTCGAAATACACCAAACACAGCGAACATCAGTTTGATTTCAAAACAATAGTATCTTGCAACTCAAGTGACTGCAGCTTGTATTTATGCTTATGACAAATACCTCAGAAATCGACATTAGTGTCACTTATGGTACATAAGCATACTTATGAATTATTCTCAATAGGTCAATCATTCATAAACTTCCCAGAAGTTTTTAACGGTCAATCATTCCTGAAATGATCATTGTTTCAAATCCTGATTGCAGCCTGATGGGTCCAAATGTGAAACGAAACCATCTACTTAAACACACACAGAAAATTTAAGAAGTCTAGAAGAAGAGTCGTGTCATATAGACGTATGTAGAATTTTATATATAAAGACTAGCATACCGGGACCTCGTCCTGCTCGAACGTTGGATTGCCTGCTATGAGCGCGATCAGCAAACATTTCACATAAGAGTGACATTTTAATAATTTCGTTTCGACATTATCATTGAGTGATAAGCTGTTGCCCAAAGCAAAATCAAAAACTGACTCCTATTTCTTGGTATCCTAATCTCATCAATTCTAGTGTCATGTTCGGACGATATTTGTTGTCTTAAAATTTGACACTTGGCATAAGAGCCTGTAGTTTTTGTGTTATTGGCGGTGAGTATAATGATGTTGTTATAGATCACATAAATATAAGTAACTTCTTTAGGTTGATAACTATGTGGAACACTCACTTCAATAATACAGCTAATGAATCCCCCAATATATAGTGTGATTACGTTTCAAAACCATTCACACATTAATTATACTTCAATATAGTATGTCTAAAACTGTATTTTTTCAAACAGCGTAATACTGACTGAACTTGAAATTAATAACGAAAGTCGAAGGGTCGTCTCCAGGTCTCTGAGATCTGGGAAGAGTCGATGTTCTAATAACTGTTCAGCGTGATAAAAATATTCTAATATGATTGATGCTCCTCCTACTGGCACCAATTGTGACTAACCATCCCGAGAACCATTCAAAAACAAAAAATTTCATCAAATTTGGTAACGTCGTATAGGAGGAGCTTAATTTTATACATTAATATAATCAATTTCAAAATTGATCCTGAAAACAGAATTTTTCTTGAATTCTTGAAGCCAAAGTTCCAACTTCAAATATTTTTATATTTATTAGAACTAGATATTTTGGACAATCGTTTAGATCTGAGTGTAATCAGAAGTTGTTTCTATCTCGACCAAATTTGATCAGCATATTTTCCTTATTATTAGTTAAATACATTGGCAGGGCGAATGCAGTGCATACTTTTTAGCTATGTACTCAAAGGTTCACCTGTATTTCGAGAGGGACTTGAAGATATTAAAAGCCAGATGTAATTAGGAATTGTGCCAGGAGGCAACAGGAGATATGATTAACGAGACGCGACCGACTGTTTAAGCTTCGTCGCTTTTAAATCTAGTTACAAGAGGCGCACTGGGATTCTGATTAACAAATTATTGTGGATTATGAGAACATCACCCATTGCAGATTACAAGTTCCCACCGCTATGGAAACGTTGAATTTAAATTTGAGGTCAGGTTTTTAATCACTTCCTAGACTGGAATTTGAGAATAAAGGTCAACAAAAAATAATTCTGAAGATTTTCGCTAGGTGTCTGATGAAGGTGTTTGATCTAGTCTCTAAAAAGTTATAAAATTTTTGTTTGAATGTGAAAAATTTCAAATTTCAGAATAACTGTCAACAAAAAATAATTCTGAAGATATTCGCTTGGTGTCTACTGAAGGAGTCTGATCTAGTCACCGAAACGTAACAACATCGTTGATATTATTTCCTGGCTGTTTATTAGGCAGATTATTCTATACAGAGATGAGTCAAAGCATTGTGCTTAGTGCTTGTGTAAGTGCTTGAAGCCTTTTTGTTCTCCCGAGTACTGTGCTTCCGAGCACTTTTTAATACCAGTGTTTAGTGCTTAGTAATTCAAGAACTTCATGAAAACGCTTAGTGCTTAGTAATCCCTCAAGTGATCCTGAGCACTAAGTTTTTCCGAAATCTTATCGTAACACGAATAGACGCTGACGTGCTGTGATCGGAGGAGTTATTTGTACCAGGGTTATAAATTGAGGCATAAACGGAACTTTTCATTATCAGTTGTAGGTTATTGATTCATGTAATGGGGGCGTGGATATGCAAATATTCCCAGCTCCTGAAAACTATTCAGTATCAAAGCATTGTTATGGGGATCGTCTATCGAGAAGATTTAAGTGAATTTTTTTCGGGAATTTTTATGTGAACTCACATATTTATTTGAAATATTCATATTTGAATTTCCACCTAATTTATAATGTTAAATTGCTTATGAATACAATCACAATAAAAAATAATGCTATCCGATTTCTGCAGATTATATTCTTGGCATTTTGAAAAGCTTAAAAGGGTATTGACGTGATGTTGATTAATTCAAATTAAATAATGTATTAATGGAAAACTGCCCAAAGAGCACTGAATTCACGTCTGTGTTTTTTTTTATCAAGGGAAAGAAAACACTTGTTCTAAGTTTTATCCCATTTTGAAATTGAAGAATACATTTTGCATGTGCAGAAATAACTGTGACTCTTATAGAATTCATATTTATATTCAATGTATCATAATTTCCTTCAATAATAAAGACCTTTTCACACTGTATTAGAATAGAACGAATTTTGTTTTCATTAGTTTTATAGAAATTTGTTTCAGGTTCACTCGATTTCTTTCATCTTTCATCTGTCAAGTTTGCTATTTCACATGTTTCTCCAATCGAATACAATTTGATATAACAATTCGGAATAAATATCCTCATTTCCAACAGTTTTCTGAAAGCGCTTAGTGCTTAGAGCTCGAAAAATCTAATTACTTTAATTAATTGCTTAGTATTCGCAAGCCTTTCGTGAAAATGCGATGCTTTGTGCTCGGGGCTCGGTATTTACTGTGTGTTTGGTGCAAATATCTTGAGATTTTAACGCAGAAGAAATTTTCAAAATCATAAAATTTTTATTTCATAGATATTTTTTGAGTTATGGAGAGGAACCATTTAATAATGTATTTATGCATCCAATAGTAGAAATTGAACTTTTTACCGATATTCTTCAATATAATTCATATTGCTTCAGAATAATTATTTACCGGTGTTGAAATTTCCGATATTATAATTGCTAATAATTCAATTTAATGTTAACTTAATTCAATTAGAAAGATATTGGGAAAAACTTGATGAATTAGCAGTATTTGTAGTGATTATATTTTGTACATGGTCTATTCAACTTTTTAAAAGTTAATGCTAGACTCCGCATCAAATTGTAATCCACACGATTCCAAATATTTGGATTTTTTTTGGATTTATTCACTCTGAAAATTCGGAATAACTCCTGAAATTCAATGTACACACGAATGAATATATGAAATTATTTAATTATATACTTTGCAGATAACGTCACTCTATTATCTAAAAAGTTAATAATACTGTAGGTGGGTTCCACAAAGCTTTGAAAGCCCTTAATTGCCAAATTAGTGGGATTCTATGTCCATTCCCAGTTCATTTTTGATGCAACCATCGAATTAAATCTACACATAAGCTAATCGAAGCTTCGTGAAACCCACCATGAATATACGAAATTAAGCCTCCTTATTAGAGATTCAGTTTTCTTGATATGACGGATATCTGATAAACATCCATAGATCATGTTGATGTATCACGGATTGAAAACTGTAAGATATGTCACCCAAATTGAGATGATTCTTTCCGGATATACATTCTCTGTAAAATTCACATGCACGCATAAATACCTGATCAATTGAAAAGCTCTCAATTTAGCTGATAACGTCACTATGTGTTATCAGTAAAGTGCATCATTTAATAGATTCGGTTATGTATCCATTGAATTCAGTGTATTTTTGCCTATGAGAGATTCCAATTTTTCGATACAACGGAATTCTGGCAATTAATCCCAGATCCGTTTAGCCTATTGAGGTAGGTAACACAATTGAATTGATAATTTTTAGATATATGTCATCCCCAAATTTGCACTACGACGTACTTTCGTGAAGATACTCAAATTTTCCTGAGAATATTTCTCAGACATCCAAGACAATATTAATAGTGAACTAAATTCATATCCTCCATCCATCCCTTCAACCAAAAAATGTCGGTCTTTTATAATTTAATTCATAGATCACTGAAAGTACTCATGAACCCCCAGAAGTGTCTCAAAGAATTAAATATAATCAATCAAATTATCATTAACAATTGTTCTAATCCAACCCTGATTGAAAAATTGGTAGCTAACAAACGAAAAAATAGCATTACATCATGTTTTCATGATCACATTTAGGTACATCAGAAATTATGTAATTTCAAATGATATTCTAATTACCAACATTGTTAAAGTATCTTAAACTGCTGCCCAGCACTTTAGAAGAACTTTCAATTATACAGCTGCTTTCAAAACATCTGAAGATTTAGGTAATTTCATCAAAAATAATAAAGATGTATTAAGTTACTAAAGATAATAAATTTGAACTCTAAAGCTAATCTTTAATAATTGCCCAGTGGTATATATTGGTCAAATGGATAGATCATTCGGAAATAGGATACATTAAATTCAGAAGACTTACAAACCTATCTAATACTTGACATTTAACATAGCAATACATTTTTCGAAATAGCAATTAATAATTTCCAGGTACCTTTATAATATGACCTTGTTGTACTGACACTCCTAGGTCTTCCAAGGCGACCCTTTATAAGCTCTTTAGAGTTTCACCGTGTGTCTTTTTTTAAGCTCCTTAGAGCTTGTGCTACTTAGGAGCAACAGTTGTGTTCTGTGTAGGCTTTGTTATTGTGTCCTTATGCCGCCTTACGTACATCACTGTTAGTTTTTGACCCAACAGTTAATGGTGGATGCCACCATCTGACTAGAAAATTCATTTCCTAGCCCTGGGATTGAACTCGAAGTTTCTGAGTCAAAAGCTCTACCACTGAGCAATACAGCACGCATTCAGAGCTATAAATATTATTTTGTATGTAGGACTACAACCGGAGTACGTAGGTAAATGACTGTTTTTCGAGCATAATATTATATTAATATATATATGCAAGAAATATTTCCTGTTTTTAACAAATGCTACTATTAAAAGCTATATCAAAATTTTTTTATTATTATTTCCTATAGCACATGTATTCACGCAGATGGAAGAATCAATCACGTGTTCCGGAGCGGATGTATTTATCCTTTGAGACTTTATCGTAGTAGAAGATTTATTTGAAGAATATGTTGAAATAAAAGTGTGGTATGAGCCTGCGGGGACTATGGCACATCGAACATATATCATGCTACACCAAACTTACTAAGACCAGAAACTATGACCTCTTTGACTGACAATTGCTTCCGCAACACTTGTGACATATCCAACGCCGCAAACACAACTGGTTTAGACACTGCGAAGAGATCGCAGACTATCCAACGAATTTGAAGCGGCGCCTGCCCGTTTGCAAAACTGGATGTCCCAATAGGGAGGTTTGCGCTACCCTTCGCCCTCCACCGAAGGGATGCTGCTTCCCTGAAGTGTGGTTTGGGCGCGTGTCTCAAAATCTCACCTTTCAATCGACGAGAGAGAGGCTGTATCGATTCTGGAGACAGCTTTATTCGGAATTTCTTCGTGGAATAATAGTGGACATTTCGGGGGAGAGGGAAAAGCGAGGTTCGGTAGTATTTGAATTTTTAGAACTTATATAAGTTATGGAACTAATTTATACTAACCCTTAAAACTTCTCGATTTATTGTGTTTAAATATTTCATCTCAGCAAAGTGTAATAAAGATTCATTTAGGATAATTTTACCTATATTTTACTAGCGAGATTCTCAACAAAAATAGTCTATTTTCTGATGGACTTCTGACTAGCTTGTATGCCTTCTGCCTGCCGGCAAGTTCCTAGCCACTATTCTAACCCCTCAAGACTTATTACGACACTACTAGTGACGTACAGCATGCGACTGCTTTGGTATTTTTATAACAAAAACTCGGAAATAAGTGAAAAATAAATCAAAACCTAGGTTTAAATATAATACGCAATAGGAAATGGTGAAAAAAATAAAAAATTATAATAAGGACCAACATACAATAGTTTTTAATAGCCAAACAATTTAAATGTTTCTGCATTTAAGCATGAATTAAAAAAAGCACAAGTAGAAACTAGTGGCCAACTTTTTGTTTGAAGTGAAAAGTAAACAAATAACTTCATCAAACAAAAGAGTTGTCAAGAAAAACTTTTCTCTTCAGTCTGTTTGTACAACTTGAACGTGTCCTGCGTATTTCTTCTTATGTTGTGGCATCGGCTTCATCTATCACTTTTTCACGAACCTCTAGCACACAAACAAAAACCCCATTTCCCGTTAGTTGTTGCGCCTATGTTCTGAGGAACATCGCGTTATCATTTCGTCCAAATGTCTGTAATTTCCGAATTTTTTGACGATAATGGTTTCAAACGATTCGGTTCGATTCCCCGATAAAGAATTCGAGGTTAAGTTTGATTCTGTCCGTCCGGCCGGCCGGCCGTTGACGGGATTACTTGAGAACGGAAAGAGCTAGCGACTTGAAATTTTCAGGATAGGTGGCTCATCCCAATACAACGGACAATTCCTAGTGGGCATAATCGGCTCAATGCTTTCCGAGTAATGAATTTGTTTTGAACCATTATAAATTCGAGCGACTTGAAACTTGGTTAATAGTTGTAGAATGTAAACATAAGAACGTTTGTGAAATTTTAGGAGAATCGTATCACTAGAAAATTAAAAAAATATATTTTTTATGTCACGATAACCCGAGAATGGAAAGTGATAGCGACATGAAGGTTTCTGGTTAGGTTGTGCATCTGAGTTATACCCATCTGAAATTTGATTGTTATTTCCACAATAATTCGAAAACTACAAACTGATCCAATTCAAACATGGATATTAGATGTAGAATACCATCGCGAAAATTTTTGTGAATTTTGTGACGATCGTATCAAAAGACAATTTTTAAAAAGTCATTGAAAAAATTTCTATATATCAGAAATGATTCATCCGACATGGCTGAAATTTTGCGAGAGCCTTCAGAACCTAATTCTATTACCAAAATCCAAGCTTAAACACGATCAGATCTATATTGTTGCGATCCGAGCAGCCTTATGTGAGTTCAGTAGCTGCATGGGTGAACGTTTCCTTGATCACTCTCGAACAAAAGGAGATAGCGACTTGCAATTTTCAGGGTAGGTTGCGCATCTGAATGGGAGAGTTAATTTTGCTGTTTGCCATTATCGGCCAAACGGTTTGGGAGTTATACCCATCTGGAATTTCATTTCCTCGATAACTCAAAAAATATAGACTCTATTGAATTGAAGCTTGCTTTCTAGTTGTAGAATATCGACATCAAGAAATTTGTAAAATTTCATGAGGACCCTACCACTGGAAATTTTTTTAAAAATTACGAAAAAATATTATGTATCTCACGATACCTTGAGAACGGAAACAAATAGCGACTTGCAAGTTTTCAGGATAGATTCCGCATCTGAATGCGTCATTTGAGTTCGTAAGTTAGCATAATCGACGAAATGGTATTGGAGATATATCAACCTGAAATTTGGTTATTAGTTCTTCAATAGCTCAAAGATACGATGTCGACTCAACTCAAACATGGTCTTTAGTTCTAGAATGCCGACGCAAAAATCTTTTCAAAATTTCGTGGAGATCGTATTACTAGAAAGTTTTAAAACAATCATTGCAAAACACAGTAACAAAGTAATCATTAAAGGATACTGTGGGAGATATATTCTCATTGAATGGTTTCTTTCTCGGTAAACCACAAAATAATAATGTTTTTATTTTATAGATATTTTTCAGAGTTTGGGAGAGTAAACCCAGAAAGAAACCATTCAACAGTAACAAAGCCTACACAGAACACAACTGCTTCACCTTACTCCCTCAAGCTCTTCGAGAGCTTATGAGGGGTCTCCTTGGGGAAGACCTAACAGGATCAGTATAATAACATACAATAATACAATATACAATAATAATTTATAATATATCAGGAAGCAGTTTTCCGACATCGCTGAAATTTTGCGAGAACCTTCAAAACCATGAATGTCATGATGACATATTATATAATGACATAAATTTTCGAGCCGAATACAATAGAATCTATAATAATTCAAATTAAGATTGTCCAATACAGGAGAATGGACAAAATAATTTACAATGGTAAATTCGATTAAGTGTGTCCAATACAGGAGAATGGACAATAGAACATACGCGCAAAAGCTACTGACTTCACGTCAGTGCTTGAACCAATTTTTCCTCTTTTCTTTCCATTTTTGCGCGTATGTTCGAATTAAATCTTGGTAACTAGTTGTAAAATATCGACATAAAGACGTTTGTAAAATTTTGGGAGAACAGTACCCCTAGAAAATTTCATCAGAATATTTCGTCAGTGCTTGAACTATTGTTTTGTTGATCTATTTGCAAGATTATATTCAGCATGTCACATTAGTAGTTAAAACAACACGGATACTGGCTCAAATTTGACCATAACCTCACTTATTTGGTTTCGCGCTCAGAATGATGATTGTCGCCATGACAGTTAAAACTGTCACAGCGACTTGTGGGACGGAATTTTTTGGAAGCTTTTGTGAAGCACCATTATAATATTGTAGGAATTTATGAAATAGTTCGTGGAGACGTTGGGATTCAAACCCGTTATATTTCATTATGAGTCAGGGAACCTAACCCCTGAGCCATGACCACTAAAGTTAAGAGGTACCTGTTTGGTTCCATATCAGCCTCAGGTATATGACCCTTTTCTAGCATTTTGTGTAGAAATATAATAACAACTTGAAAACACTTTTTTAAGAAATATGGCGAAGCAGTTTATTCGAATAAAAAAATACAACGATCTAATCGACACGATGGTTATCTACAGACTTGCCTTATCCTACGAGGAATCTACCTTAAATGAACTACTATGCTGAATAAGCATTCTGGCGGTCAACGCTACCGCTCGCAACTACTGACAATAATGTGTTAATTTTTTCATCATTGCTTTCTATCCTGACTTCACGAAAAAAAATTTGTTCAAGCACTGACGTGATGTCAGGAGCTTTTGCGCGTATGTTCTGTTGTCCATTCTCCTGTATTGGACACTTTTAATCGAATTTACCATGGTGAATTCTACTGTCTATTCTCCTGTATTGGACAGCCTTAATCGAATTCACCATGGTAAATTCGATTAAGAGTGTCTAATACAGGAGAACAGACAATATAATTCACCATGGTAAATTCGATTAAGAGTGTTCAATACAGGAGAATGGACAATAGAACATACGCGCAAAAGCTCCTGACTTCACGTCAGTGCTTGAAGCAATTTTTTTTTCGTGAATTCAGGAGCTTTTGCGCGTATGTTTTATTGTCCATTCTCCTGTATTGTACACTCTTAATCGAATTTACCATGGTGAATTATATTGTCTGTTCTCCTGTATTAGACACTCTGTCCAATACAGGAGAATAGACAATATAATTCACCATGGTAAATTCGATTAAAAGTGTCCAATACAGGAGAATGGACAATAGAACATACGCGCAAAAGCTCCTGACTTCACGTCAGTGCTTGAACCAATTTTTTTTTCGTGAATTCAGGAGCTTTTGCGCGTATGCTCTATTGTCCATTCTCCTGTATTGAACACTCTTAATCGAATTTACCATGGTGAATTATATTGTCTGTTCTCCTGTATTAGACACTCTTAATCGAATTCACCATGGTGAATTCGATTAAGGCTGTCCAATACAGGAGAATAGACAGTAGAATTCACCATGGTAAATTCGATTAAAAGTGTCCAATACAGGAGAATGGACAATAGAACATACGCGCAAAAGCTCCTGACTTCACGTCAGTGTTTGAACCAATTTTTTTTCGTGAAGTCAGGATAGAAAGCAATGATGAAAAAATTAACACATTATTGTCTACCTTCAATTCATCTTTAGGAGAAGAATACATAATTATTCTTGAAAAGTATTACTGGAATTAATGTCATATTTAAATAATCAAAGTAAAGAAAATTATAAGTTTAGTTACTAACATATTGAATGAAATTCAATTGCATTCCAGTAATATTCAATTACTTATTCTTAACCAATAAATGTCCATTGATAGATCTAAAGGTGATGAGGTGAAACATAAAGATATATTCTCATTAGTGATAGAAAAACTGGCCTAAAATTCTTCTCTACCCATCACGAGATTTAATATCCACAAATGAGCCTCTCACCTTACAAGATCAGAAGCCTTCAGCAAAATTTCAGCGATATCATATTAAAAATAATACATAACGTTTCAAAAGTCCCCTCTCGCAAATAAACTCCTCTGAAGGCACATGGATCTCTTGAAGAAGAATCGCCTTCCCTATTTCTCAAGGATATTCACTCTTGTTCATAGAAATCCCGTCAATATTTAGTTGCCTCCTCCTAAGGAGGATCTCTTTCAAAACCAGGTCTGACCTGTATGGCTTTATGGCTATCATCTCCTATAGATTTGTGATGAAATAACACGATTTTCCCATAACATACGAGCAAAAATATTTCATCATGACATTCATATTTTTTTTTTGAAGGTTCTCGCAGAAATACGACCTTAGACAACATATCATACGACGATTCGCATCCAGCTACCGAACTCACAAAAGGCTGCTCGGTTCTCCAACAATATAGATCCGATCGTGTTCAAACTTGGAACTCTGCAGTAGAGTTAGGTTCTGAAGGCTCTTCCAAAATTTCAGCCATGCCGGACGAATAGTTTATGACTATAACTTGCTTAGGTCTATATTCTACAACTATTCACCAAGTTTGAATTCGATCGGATTCATTTCGGTTGAAAACAAAATTATTACTCGGAAACCATTGGGCCGATTATACTCATTAACGAACTTGTCCGTCGTATTGGGATGCGCCACTTACCCTGAAAATTCCAAGTCGCTAGCTCTTTCCGTTCTCAAGTTATCGTGGCAACGGCCAGACGGCCCGACGGCACCACAGAATTAAATTTCAAATTTGGGCAATACTATAACGCGATGTTCCCCAGAACATACGCGCAATAATATAATCTGGATAGAGTGAAATAATTGTTGAGAGGAAAAGTTTTATTTTCATTAAAAAATAAGGTACTAGACATTTCCTTCTTGCTAATTTTGAAACATTCATGCATTAAATCTGATCTACATGCCCTACGTACGATTCAAATTCAAATTCCGTAATCTGTAAACTTTCGTAACAGTCACACCAACTGCCAAGATACAATACAAAAATCACAAGGATGTATAGTCCGAATTATATTGAACTTTAACAGTATTTTACAAAACTTGCCTGAAATAGAGAAAATATCGTCTAATACACGTTGCAGAAGGCAATTCGAACACTCATGCGTTCGAAAACTCGCTCCTTCGTCGATCGTTTTCGAATTTCGCATTCGTGTTTGTATAGGAGCCCATTCTGCAACTTGTTTTAGAATATACTATTTCCCAATTGGGGGTCTTGCTAATATTGTCAAATTTTGAACAGTGATACGCCACTGTCTTCCGTCGGAAGTCTAGATTGCACTCCGTCGAATTTCGCTCGATGTGTCCTGAAAAGAAGGATCAGATGTGGAAATCCCCATAAGGATTCCCCTGGAGGAAACGGGAATTGTGTTGGGCCGTGTGCCACGGAGATGACCAACTTATCCGTTATATATTTCATGCGATTACTGACGCTTTTTAATGGGAAGCTTTATGACATGCTCACTTCGAGAAAGATTACTTTACTTTCTGTTCTATTGATTCACATCCACCACGCTCGCCAACAGTATTTACATTTGGGGAGAGCTGGGGTTGCTGGGAATTTAGAAGTTCTTAGTCATCATCATCATCATGGGGCTGCGTATAGGGAAGCATGATTGAATCTTTATCGAATTTGAAGTCAATTTCTCAAAAAGGGGGCAGAGAAAAAGTTGTTCATGTAGGGAAAGTGAGCAACATAAAATAATAAAGCAATATTGGCATGCAATATATATAATATATATAATATATATATAATATATATATATACAGGGTCTTTCAGGAGGAACCTCACCCATATTTATACGGGAAACTACTGAACGTATTTTCATGAAATTCAGCACCTATAAGTACATCACGATGCTGATGAAATCTAAAATATTTTCAAGGCATGAGCACCTCCGGTTTATCCGGAAATGACGTCAACTTCCGTTTTTCAAATTAGAACACCATTTTTTCATTGCAGAAATAGATTCCTTAGAAAATTTCAAGTTATTTTGATGTAACATTTTTCAGTTTTGGTTGGAAAATTCTCTCTGAGCGGGAAAATTCGATTAAAAAATCGAAAATAGAGCTCCGCTGAAACAAGAATAACTTCGGGGTTTTTGGATGGAAAATTTTAATTTTTGGGATTTTTCAAGATGTAAGATTGATGTATCCACTTTAAAAATCGAAATCGCGATTCATGATACAGGGGGTGAAAAAATCGCTTTCAAAGTTAGGGATGACAAAATCGTGAAAAATCAATTTTTTCAAATTAGAACCCCATTTTTTTATGGCAGATATTGAATCTACTTTAAAAAATAATGTGAGTGTATGCATCACACCCTTGCCCTAAAGTGGATATTTTCTGAGTTATTCACAAAAAACTGTTTTTCGTCTTGAATTTTCAGCTAATTCACGCCAAAAAGATGAAATTTTCAGGAACTGTTACTAAAACCATGTTTTAGATTTTACTACCCTAATATGCAAGAGAAAAAAGTTACAGGTTGTTCCTAAATAGATGGCGAATTTTGATTCGAATTTGTATCGGAAACCTCTTTATTTCAACTAATCGACCATCGGTTTTCTCTCCAGTGATAAATAAATCATTCCTTATGAACCATATGCAAAAACTTACCATGTTTTACATTCTTTTTTTTTAATGATAGATATCATTAATTACATCTGCCAAATTCCTCTTTATTCAGTAGCATTTTGTGTTTACTATTAATTTGGTGATAATTCGTATTAAGTTATAAAATCGATCACTATGCCTAATTTTACCAATGAAGATTATTTAAATAAAGTTGTAGATAGAACGATTTGACTGTTCATTGAGAGGTTTCCTGACCGACCCAGACCAACGAGAGATACCATTAACAGAACCATGACAAACTTGAGAAATGTCGGATCTTTCGTTAAGAAAACTATACACAGAGAAAAAAGTGTAGTAGAAGATGAGAACAACGAAATTACAGTTCTTGCATATTTTCGTGTGAATCCTCAAAATTCTCTCAAAGATGCCGAGATTGATCTGGGATTATCTCAATCGAGTGTTTGGAGAATATTAAAAAAACATAAAATGCACCCATATAAATTCAATAGGGTACAGCATTTGAAGGAAACTGATTTCGTCAGGAGAACAGAGTTTTGCGAAGCTATGATGATTCGATTTCAAGAGAATGAAAACTTTTTGGACTGTATAATTTGGACAGATGAATCTAAATTCACAAAGAATGGTTCTTTCAATAGGCATAACAGTCATTATTGGGATGAAGAGAACAACCACCACTTCAGACAATGGAACTTTCAAGAGACCTGGAGTTTCAATGTTTTTTGCGCCATCAAAAATAATGCAATTCTCGATGTTCACATTTATGATGGGACTTTAACTGGTAAGATAGAACACTACACATGTTTGCATTATTTAAAGAATGTTCTCCCTTAGGAGATAGATATTCTGACATATTGACTCAAATAATTGAGCCGCTAGTACAGAACCATAATGACTTATGGTATCAACAATGTGTCAAATATCCTCTACAGGCTATTTGAAGATCGATGGTTGGCGAACAATGGTCCACATCTTTGGCCACCACGTTCTCCCGATTTAACTCCTTTAGACTATTATGTTTGGGGTAGGATAAAAAATATTGTCTACTCAACTCCCCTGACTGATAAAGAGGACTGCATAGAACGAGTCAGAAATGCGTTCAGGTTTGTTTAGATTTTTAGATTCATAGTTTTGAAACTCAATTTGGTTTTTAAACACTTTTGCAGATCTCTTCCTCCCGATGAAATGAGAAGAGCAACGCACAAAGCATTCCTGAGACGTATAAATAAATGTCTAGAAATTAACGGTCAAAACTTTGAGCATCTTCTCTAGTTATAACTGCGAGAGTTTGCCATAGTTCTCCTAATAGTAACTTGAAGTCGGTTTCAAGAAGGGGTGAAAAATCTACAGCATGGTTCAAATAACAGTTCCTGAAAATTTCATCTTTTTGACGTGAAGGGAAAAGAAATAGTTGAAAATTAAAGACGAAAAACAGTTTTTTGTGAATAACTCAGAAAATATCCATTTTAGGGCAAGGGTGTGATGGATACACTCACATTATTTTTTAACGTAGATTCAATATCTGCCATAAAAAAAATGGGGTTCTTTTTTGAAAAAATTGATTTTTCACGATTTTGTCATCCCTAATATTGAAAGCGATTTTTTCACCCCCTGTATCATGAATCGCGATTTCGATTTTTAAAGTGAATACATCAATCTTACATCTTGAAAATTCCCAAAAATTAAAATTTTCCATCCAAAAACCTCGAAGTTATTCTTGTTTCAGCGAGCTCTATTTTCGATTTTTTTTTCGAATTTTCCCGCTCAGAGAGAATTTTCCAACCAAAACTGATAAATGTTACATCAAAATAACTTGAAATTTTCTAAGGAACCTATTTCTGCAATAAAAAAATGGTGTTCTAATTTGAAAAACGGAAGTTGACGTCATTTCCGGAAAAACCGGAGGTGCTCATGCCTTGAAAATATTTTAGATTTCATCAGCATCGTGAAATACTCATAAGTGCTGAAATTCATGAAAATACGTTCAGTAGTTTCCCGTATAAATATGGGTGAGGTTCCTCCTGAAAGACCCTGTATATATATATATATATATATATACACTCATAAACAGCCATTCGGAGGCCCAAAAATGCATGTTCCGCAGCTTATCGGAAGCCCGCACCACCTTTGGGAAGCCCGACTTCGGGCTTCCCAAAACTAACGCGTATAAATTGGTCTGGAGATTCCTGACACCTCAGGGACCATTCTCTCAAATTTTTGCCCGGGCACCAAAAATGCCTTATACATCTCAAAACATACGCGATCGGGTTCACGGAACGTCCGCGCTGAGAGCGCTTCGGTCGGTCTGTATAAACTTTATATACATTCTAAAGATTTTACGCATTCTACGAAGCCCGTATAGGTTCATCTGCATATGGCAGTCCCATAAATTTGGCATCATCGGAGATAATAATCTCCCATCCAAAACTATCGCACCACTCACATATTCTAACAGAGTTCGATTAATCGAGAGAACATTGAGGTATAATCTGAAATATCATAGAAGGCTCATGTCAAGTACACACTTTTGTCAGTATTTTACTGTTGCTATCATATACGCAAATTTTACTAGGAGAATATGAACAATTATTTTGTTAATTTCATTTCTCTTCACATCGTGAATTTTGCGCGTATGATCTTGGAAACATCGCGTTATCATTTTGCGCAAATGTCTGTAATTATCGAATTTTTTGCTGAAAATGGTCTCAAACGATTGAGTTCGACTATCTGATGAAGTATTCGAGGACACATTCGATTCTGTCCACTCCACTCGCCACCCGTTTTCACGATAACTCGAGAACGGAATGAAATAGCGACTTGAAATTTGCAGGGTAGGTGGCGCATCCCAATGCGACGGACAAGTTCGTTAATATTCATAATCGGCCTAACGGTTTCCCAGTAATAATTTTATTTTCAACCGATACAAATCCGATCGAATTGAAACTTGGTGAATAGTTGTTGAATATGAACATAGGAACGTATGTGGAATTTTGTGAGAAACGCATCACTAGAAAATTTCAAAAAAAAATTATTAAAAAATATTATTTATGTCACGATAACCTGAGAACGGAAAGAGATAGCGACTTGAAATTTTCAAGTTAGGTTGTGCATCTGAATGCAACATTTGAGTTTGCTTACAGGCATAATCGGCCCTAACGGTTTCGGAGTTATAACCATCTGAAATTTGCTGGATATTTTCTCAATAACTCGAAAAATACAGAACTGATTGAATTCATGCTTGGTTATTATTTGTATAATGCCAATGCGAAAATTCTTACAAAATTTTGTGAGGATCGCATTATAAGAAATTTTTTAAAATTTCATTGAAAATTATTGAAAAAAATTCTATACATCAGTAACAATTCGTCCGACATCGCTAAAAAAAAAATTTGTGAGAGCCTTCAAAACCTAACTGTACTGCCAAGTTTCAAGTTTTAACATGATCGGATATATATTGTTGGAGATTCGAGCAGCCTTGTGTGAGTTTAGTAGATGGATGGGTCACCGTTGCCTTGATAACTTTCGAACGCAAGGAGATAGGAACTCGCAATTTTCAGGGTATGTTGCGTATCCGGAGTGTTGAGTTTCATTATGGGCATTAGCGGTCCAACGGTTTCAGAGTTATACCCACCTGGAATATTATTTCCTCGATAACTCAAAAAATATAGACTTGATCGAATAGAAGCTTAGTATCTAGTTGTAGAATATCGACATAAAGACGTGTTTGAAATTTTATAAGAACTGTACCCCTAGAAAATTTTTAAAAAATTATGAAAAAAAATGATTCAAGCACTGACCTGAAGTCAGGAGCTTTTGCGCGTATGTTATACTGTCCATTATCCTGTATTGGACACTCTGAATCAAATTTACCATGGTAAATTCGAATTAAGAGTGTCCAATACGGGAGAATTGACAATATAATTTACCATGTTAAATTCGATTAAGAGTGTCCAATACAGGAGAATGGACAATAGAACATACGCGCAAAAACTCCTGACTTCACGGCAGTGCTTGAACAAATTTTAAATAGCTATAGGGTACTTACATTTTTCTTTACTAGTTAGATGTCAATAAACTAGTGTGAAAAATTGATTTTTAACTAATTTGCAAGAACTCATGAAAAGAACAAGTAATTTATTTTGAGCCCCCTAGCAGTCGTCTTTAATTCAAATTTTGCATGGTCCAAGAGGTGATTATTGGTAACCTAAATACGGAATTCAATTCGATCAGATCAGTATGCTTCGAGTTATTGGAAAAACTAGTTTTTGAAATTTCCTAATGTATTTTCTTTGTTCCCAGTAACCCAATCAATACAAAACTGTGCGTACATTCAAGTCGTAATTAAATTAATTCTTTCTGAATTTCAGTTACATCAAATAAGTAATCTCGGAAATATTCGAAATTTACACAAAATGGCCATAATATCGAACCCTTTCGGCCGATTTTGCCCTTCAGCAAATTAAACCGAGATTTTCATGCACCAAACGTACCCTGCAAATTTAATTTATAAGTCATTTCATTCGAGAGTTATAGTTACTATAGATACATAAATTAAAAATTTTATGATCTCCGAAAATATTCGCCAGAGCACGAACATATTTCATACTAGTATTTTATACTCATACCTATATCCCCTGATAAATTAATCGACTTAGGGGCTACTCCGAGGGGCTACTGGCCAGATTTTTCAACCCTTAAATATCAAAATTAAATATCTCCGGAAATATTCACCGGAGCACATGCAGATTTTATATATGGGTTAATTATACCGATAACGACGTCCACTGAAAATATGATCGGCTTCCTGATGGGTTTCGGGGTAGTGAGTTCAACCCTTAAATTTCATAAGTTATATATCCGGAAGTATTCACCGGAGCACATACAGATTTCATACACGTATTACTTAAACCCATGCCTATAACCCCTGGAAAATTTATCGTCCATCTGAGGGGCTGCACTGTAGTTTTTTAACACTTCACTTTCAAAATTAAATATCTCTGGAAATATTCGCCGAAGCACATACATATTTCATACACGTATTACATATACCCAATACCCATACCCATAAACCATGGAAAATTAATCGATTTTGCGAGGGGTTGCAGGGTAGGTTTTCAACCCTTCAATTTCAAAATATAATATCTCCGGAACTATTCGCCGAAACACAACAGTTTTGGTATGCGGGTTAATTATACCGATAACGACATGCCCTGAAAAATTGATCGACTTTCCGAGGGGTATCGGGGTAGTTTTTCCATCCCTTAAATTTCATAATTTAATATCTTCGGAACTATTCGCCGGAGTACATACATATTTTGCATGTGGGTTGATTATACCGATAACGACATCTTCTGAAAAAAGGATAGACTTCCCGAGGGGCTGCGGCATAGCTTTTCCAACCCTCAAATTTCAACATTCAATATCTCTGGAACTATTCACCAGAGCACATACAGATTTCAGACACGTATTGCATAAACCCATACCTATAATCCTTGGAAAATTGATCAACTTCCCGAGTGGCTGCAGGGTAGTTTTTCAACCTTTAAATTTCAAAATTTAATTTCTCTCTATTCGCCGAAGCACATACATATTTCGTATATGGGTTAATGATACGGATAACGACATATACATTTTTCATACACCTATTACTTGTACCTATACCGATAACCCAGAAAAATTCATCGAGTTCTCGAGGGACTGCGGGGTAGTTTTTTCAACCCAATTCAGGGGATATAGGTATGTGTATAAGTAATAAGTTTATAAAATCTGTATGTGCTCCGGCGAATAATCCCGGAGATAAAAAATTTTTAAATTTAAGGATCGACAAACTACCCTGCAGCCCATCGGGAAGTCCATAAAATTCTTAGGGAATGTCCTGATTGGTATAGTTAACCAACACACAAAATCTGTATCTGCTCCGGCGAATAGTTCCGGAGATAAAATACTGGGTGAAACTTTAAGTTGTACATTCATTTTAACCATAGATTATTAACATCAAATGAAACACTTTTTGCTTTACCATTTTTATAAATTCGGCTCAGGTAAAAAGATACAGGCTGTTGAAATAAAATAGAAACCTGTTTTTATTTTATGGCTTTGACATCCTTTTTGGCGCTCTAGTTCCTCGGAACTGAGTGCTTATCAATTTGCCCAAATGTCTGTAATTTTCGAATATTTCGATGAAAATGGTCTTAAACGATTTGGTTCGACTCACTGATCAAGAATCCGTGGTCGAAATTCATTCTGTCCGGCCGGTCCGGCCGGCCGTAGGCACGATAACTCTCGAACGAAATGAGCTAGAGAGTTGAAATTTTCAGAGTAGGTTTGGGGGATAAATATCTCGGCTAAGTTCGTTATTGGGCAAAATCGGACAAATGGTTTCAGAGTAACAAAAAAAAAATTTTTTTTTTACGAAACAAATTCCAAATTAAATTTTTTTTAATAAAAAGTTTTATCATGAGAATCCAATCATATCATTTTTAACTCTAACAAGCTAATACTTTCGGAGATATGATTTTTCAAAATTTCAATAATAAATCGTATTTCAACGTTGTCACAGAATAATATTATTCTATGTATGAATATGAATTGTCATAATGTCAAATGATGTTCCTGAGACTAATCAATCGAAGAATTGTGAGCGAAGTGAGAAAAATCTCAGATATGATTTTTCAAAATTTCAATAATAAATCGTATTTCAACGTTGTCACAGAATGATATTATTCTATGTATGAATATGAATTTTCATAATGTCAAATGATGTTCCTGAGACTAATCAATCGAATCAATTGTGAGCGAAGTGAGTTAAATCTCAGTTGTTTGCTCCGATATTAGTTTTTCTCAGAAAATTCTTACATTTCGGAACTGAACATGAAGTAAGAGATCTGAGAGTAGTGAGACTGCTTTTCATCCATAGACATAGATATAACTCTCGAACGGAATGAGGTAGGTAGTTGAAATTTTCAGAGTAGTTTAGGGAGATGAATATCTCGGTTAAGTTCGTTATTGGGCAAAATTGGCCAGATTTAATTTGATTTCTTCCATGGTGCTTTTCTCATTCTCATGATTGCTCATTTAATCTTGATAAATAAACTATTATTTGAATTGAATTTCCTTTAGGATGCAGTTCTATTATATGAATACATTGATATAATTCCCAACTCTGAGAAACCAATACTTTCGGAGATATAATTTGTCTGTTTGAACTAGAGCGCCAGAAAGCTCCTGTCCACAGGGCTTGAACCCATTTTCTGAATAAAATGAATGTGTGTGAAGAAAACTTCACGACAAAGTTTCCTATAACTATGATACATATTTTCCAAACATTAGTTTTTTCCTACTTCTAGTGTTTTTCTAGTCATAGACTCGTGGATTCATAAAACTAAACAAAATTACCATAAAGATGGTAACGTATTTTTAGAGACCATTTAAGAATATCTAATCGTTTCAGAACATTGAATTATTCTTCATCGTTCCTCCTTAAACGCACCGTTTTTGAGATGTTCTTCATTGAATGTTACAAAATGGAAAACTACCGAAATTGAATTACTTTTATGGATCCGTCCCTGAGCGTTGGAAACCACATCAAGCTGTAAGCCACGTTATCGTACCTTTTTCTCGTCCAGCATTAATGTTATAGATAATTTATATGCAGGAGTGTATTGGCACATTCTGAAATCGTTAACCGTTTTTAACTTTTTATCTGAGCCAAATTTCGGGTGTTTCCGCCAAAAAGTCTGCTGAAATAGTCTGCTAGGTTCATACCGATGCCTCACGACCCCGTTCTAACAATGATATTAGCAAATTGTCCTACTCTGGTCCTGATACTTTTAATTACGCAGGTGGAAACTTAACAAAAGGGGTGATATAGTTGCAAAATTCGAAATCCGACAGTTGATTGTTTCAAGATTTATGGATGTTTTGCGCATATTGTCTATATTCACGCCTCACATACCCTCATGAAATACTATATGAAATTGAAAGTAAATAAAGATAGCGAAACCACGTGAAATAAATCATTGTATTTTGAAATGAAATAATTCCAAAAATACAAATCTGATCGAGATCAAATTTAAACTTTAGCAGGAAAATACCGGAGACCTTATTTGTTCAGAATGAATCAAGGTCTTTTCATTTATTCATGAACAAAGGACGACAAACTGTCCACAAAAGTCCAGGTCACAAATTTCTATCTGAGGAAAGGCCGGGGGTAGCAAGCAGGCGAGACAATAGACAGTTTTTCGCCGAGGTGCATATCACATTTTTTTGTAGACCTCTACGTACAGTTGAAATGATAAAATATTGTTTTTCATAGAGGTCGACGAGGAAATTATTTTTAAATGATAGAGTATGAATAGGAAAAAATTTTGTTGCGAAACTAATTTAAGGGGTGGCTATTTCTTCTATCCCTTGCAAACACAATAGAATACAATTATTGATGAAGATACCTCCCACAGTATCCTCTAATTACTACTTACAATACATAGAATACTACTCAATATTTTTTTGAATGCCTTCTCGCTCGCATATAATGTCCTCTTAATTTTATTCATTGTTTTTAGTTGGTTTAAATAAAATGTAAATTGGCTTTTCGGTGCCATCTTTAGGGGGCTGTATATAATAAAGGGCTGCCAACAAAAACCTATAAAAAACCCACCCTATTTTTTGACAATAAATAACCTCTCAAATTCACAATTATTGATTTACATCATGTATATAGAGACATCGAATATTCAGAACATATCTCTTGAAACTGTTAAATTTGTATAGAATTCGATGGAAATCTAAGGCGATCATAGTGACAACACCGCCGGGCTTCCGATAATCGTACAAGTGCATACTTTTTACACAGAGGGCGTCAAATCCACCTAGAAACATGCCGGGATTCTGAAAATCTTCAATTCATATATTTTTTTGTATATAGAAAATAATCTTCCCCTCTGAAGTTGCTCTTGAAGATATGACTGTTCTGAATGTTTTCCAAAAAAATACACTCTCCTAAGCCAATCAGAAAAGGCGGGCCTCCGGTTGCCTGTGCAACGTACCGGGCCTGGTAGAAGGCGCGTTATGAGTATATATATATATATATATATATATATATATATATATATATATATATATATATATATATATATATATATATATATATATATATATATATATATATATATATATGTGTGTGTGTGTATAAGATATATATTCGGATAGGTTTCCGCGGCTAACAATGTTAGGAATACGAACGTTCCGGTTTGGACCAGACGTTCGACGTTTCGGCTCCGATTTTGGAGCCATTATCAAGAACAAGATGTAAAATGTGAATTAACGCCAGGGTATCAATCGCAAACGAAGTTTCCATCTTCAAACGCGAAGCGTTACTAAAGCATGCAATCGATTTCTGCATTCCAGTACGGGTTGACATTATACCCCCAGTCATAACAATTAGTGAGAATAATGGGTTGTTAATAGGGGTTAGGTCGTTATTGAGTAAAAAATCCTTTCTCTTATATCTAATTGTTCCTAGGTACGCTTTATTGGAATATTTCAACAATTTGACGGAATTTTCTGAAATTGAGTGGCCAGTTGTTAAAAAGTGATTTGCAACCGCAGATTTATCGATGTTGTTGTTCCGAATGTGTCCCGTATGGTCTTTATACCGTGTGAGAATGTTTCGGGTTGTTTGCTCGACGTAACACTTGTTGCAATCTAAACATTTTATTTCATATATACCCGATTTTAACATGTTCGGAGTTTTATCGAATGTATTTCCTAGGAGTTTTTTAATTTTCGTGGAAGTTTTGAGCGCCAGTTTTATATTCACCTTTTTGAAAACTTTCTTGAGTTTGTTGTTTGTTGTTGGATGGAACGTGAACACGTGGAAAACTTTTACCGTTTTTATTTCTTTCGTTTGGGTTATGTTACTGAAGATATTTCTATGTTTATGTTTGTTGATAATTTTCCAAACTAATTGATGACTATACCCGTTTCTTTCGGCAATTTGGAAAATCATTTTTCTTTCTTTCTTGAAATTTACATTGCTTAGCGGAATATTAAATAAGCGGTTAACTAGGAAATGTAAGCTGGCTGTTTTATGTGACCAGGGAGCTACCGAATCAGACGAAATGTAAATATCAGAATTAGTAGGTTTCTAAAATTGTCAAAACTAATTAAATTTGAGTTATCTCTGGATACTTTTGAATCTAAGAATGGTAAGAAGCCATTTCGAAGGTGAACTAAATAGATGGGTATTTACTGTTTAAGAAAGAAATAAAAACGGTAAAAGGTTTCCACGCGTTCACGTTCCATCCGAAAACAAACAACAAACTCCAGAATATTTTCAAAAAGGTTAATTTAAAACTGGCTTTCAAAACTTCCACGAAAATTAAACAACTTCTAGGAAATACATTCGATAAAACTCCGGGTATATAAGAAATTAAATGTTTAGATTGCAATTTTTTTTCGCCATGATGGCGTGGGCGAGTGCTGACGCGCGAGATATACCTCCCGATAATATACCTTTAACGTGTCATCCAAATAGATTACTTAAAACTGTTGTGTGTTTATTGTGTGATAGTTGTTTCTGCAGATCAGATTTCAATCGAATTGTTGAAAGGGAAATAGGATTTTATGTATCCAGTAACATTGTCATCTGTTCATCACACATAAACATAACCTATGGCAGTGTTGTAGAGAAAAATGAAAATGTAGGAGATGAAATTAAAAATCTTAAAATGAAGTTGAGAGTTATACAAAAACATGTTGAAGATATAGAAAATGGCCAGGATTATTCCGTACGGGTCGACAACACAGTTGTGCAGCACGAAACTGTTGATGAAAATGCTAGAATCCAGAAACCTGAACGAAGTGGTGAGGAATGTCGAGAGTGCCAATTGTATTGTACACAACTTAAACATATCCAAGAGGTAAATGGCGAGTTAGTTAACCAAAACAATGATTTGAGAGGCCACAATGATTTTCTACAAACCCTTGTTACTCAAGGTAAAGAGCAACAGTCTGCGATGTCATATTCAAGCGTGGCAGCGAATCTACCTATGAAGCAAAATTGTGTGCAGTTAACAGTTAAACCAATTAATAACTATAGGGGTGATATAGTGGAATTGATTCAAAGACAGATTAAAATGAAAACTAAAGCCAGAGTTTTAAATATAAGTCAGGATAACAGAGGTTGTGTTTATATTAAATGTGAGGGTCAGTGTGATTCTCAATTGATTTTGAAAATGTTGAATAGTGAAAACAAGGATATAGTATGTGCCTCTGAAAGTGAAAAAAATAGTCCATTAATTCGGATTACAAATATATTACCAAATATGGTAACAAATGGTAATCAAGATATATTATCGGAAGGTGGTAAAAAGGAACTTGAACGAGACATTATCGGTAGAAATGAATTACCAAAAGATGGATTAACTATTTTGCATACATATAAGCAAAAGAATAACAATTTTACAGCTAAAGCCAAAGTAACAGCTGATGCTTACACTAGAATAATGAGAAGTAACACTTTGTATATAGGATATCAAACTTCAAGGGTATACGATGATTTCAATATAAACAGATGTAGAAATTGTAGTGGATATAATCACAGTCTGAAGAATTGTATCAATGTGAGAAAAAGGCCTCAAGTATGTCCAAAGTGTACAGGAAATCATGATATGGCTGTATGCAAATCTGAGGTTAAAAAATGTGTTAATTGTGTTAGGGCAAATGAATTTTTATTTAAGAAACGGAATACCGATCATGCTGCAGATGAGATTGATTTATGTGGAACATACAAGGCTAAATGGGATAAATATGTTGGTAATACAGACTATCCATGGAGACCAAATCCACCTTATGAGAACATTACCAAGGCTAAATAAAATCAAAATAGGATATTGTAGGTAGCTTTAGTTTTTAATTTTTATGGAAGTTATTGGGGATTATAATACAAATGATGAGTGTAATTTTCAATGTGTGGATGAATTAAATAGGAGCTTAAGCTTGATGAAATCGACTTTGTTCATTCTTCATGTAAATATAAGAAGTATTAGCAGAAATATAAGTAACTTGGAAATACTCATGGATAGCATTTCTAGAAGACCTGATATTGTTGTCTGTAGTGAGGCCTGGCTGAAGGAGAAACACCTTATGTTGGATATTGATGGATATACATTTTATGACAATGATAGTAGGATAAATAGATCAGATGGTGTTTTTGTTTATGTACTTAATTCGTTGTTGCATGGGGCTGTTGAGGAGCAGTACGGAAATCTGAAAATTTCGAGTATTATCGTTGAAAAAAGTGCTAAGGAGAGAGTTAAGATATCTAGCCTGTATAGATGTCACGATTATGGAATAGAAGCTTTCATTTCAGATCTTGAGCAGCACATTATTGCTAATGAGGGTATGAGCGATCACATTATCATTGGTGACACTAATATAGATTTAATTAAATTTGATAGAAAAGCAGAAGACTATTTTTATACTTTGCAACAAAGTGGATATATGACAATGGTTAACACAGTTACTCATCCCAATGCCTCCGGTGGTGGTACATGCATAGATCATATATTTGTCAAGTCCACTCTTGGAGCTGTCGGTGGTAAATTGTTGACGTCAATAACGGATCATTTTCCTGTTTTTCTTTTCTTAGGTGAGAGGGAAAGTATGGGTGATGAAAAGGAATTTGAAATAAGTAAAAGTAAATTTAGAACACTCTGTGAACTTGAGCCCTGGCATGAGATCTTACTAATAGACGACACGGAAGACGCTCTGGATGTGCTAATTAGTAAAATAAAAAAAATTAATTTATTTTCCTTGAGACAGAAACCTAAAAACCAAAAACCACGAAAGGACTGGATTACACCAACGATAGTTAATTTAGTAAATCGAAAGAATAAACTATATAAAGAGTGGAAATTGCGACCACATGATTTGCAATACAAAGAGAGATATATACAATATGAAAAAATACTCAAAAAAATTATTAGAGATGCTAAAAAACATAAAGATCAAAGGCAATTGGGCGAAGCTGATGCAAAAAAAATGTGGAAATATGTGCATAAAAAATTGAATATGAAACAAAAAAGATCTTACATAGAGAAAATTTTGGTTAATGATGAGATTATTACTGATGAGAAAAAAATTGCCGATCATTTTAATGGATTCTACAGTACTATTGCATCTAAGATTATAGAAGAATCAGTTCAACCTTTCAGTGCAACAGACATACCGGAAATTCCACATAATTCACGAACTTTTTATATTCTCCCAACTAACGAATTAGAAGTTAAGCAGGAAATTCAGAAATTAAAGAATAAAGCTGGTGGCTGTGATTCCGTTCACGCGTTCATTCTGAAATTGGTTTCACCATATATATCAGGGATATTATCTAACCTATTCAATAGATCCATTATAACAGCTAAATGGCCTAAGCAACTCAAATCAGCAGAAATATGTCCTGTATATAAAGCCGGAGATGGGGGCTTGATGACGAATTACAGACCGATTGCCCTGATTTCGAATATAGCTAAGGTATTTGAAAGAATAATATTCAATAGATTGAGCAGCTTTGTGGATGAGTGTAAGATACTTAATATGAAACAATTTGGATTCAGGAAGGGGAAGAGTACAAATGATGCAATAGCAGTGATAAGTGAATTTATATATAGCAGCTTATCAGCCGGTATGCCAACTATACTGGCTTTTCTAGATTACTCCAAGGCTTTTGATCTGGTGGATCATCACATTCTGCTTGAGAAGTTGTGCAGAATGGGAGTAAGAGGGATTGGTCTACAGTTGTTTTCAAGTTACATACAGAACAGAACACAAACAGTGAAGATAAATGGAGTGAATAGTGACCCAGTAACAACGAATGTAGGCGTGCCGCAGGGGTCTATATTGGGCCCACTGTTATTCATTCTATATATCAATGATTTGTTGAATTTGCATCCTGAACTTGTGAAGTATGCTGATGACACTGTTGTACCTGTGGCTGGAAGCTGTTGGGATGAATTGGCCGAAAATTTGAGTACCAAATTAAATGAAGTACTATCATGGTTACATAAGAACAAACTGGTAATCAACATCCAGAAGTCTGCATTTTTAACTTTTGGCAGCTATTGTGATTCCATCCCTGAATCCATAGAAATAGAGGTGAACGATATCAATTTAAAGAGAGTTGAATCTTGTAGATATTTGGGAATTGCATACGATCAACATATGAGGTGGAATATACATGTACACAGTATTGTAAAGAAAACTAAGTACTTAGTGTTTGTCTTTTATAAGTTGAGGGAGGTAATGACAAAACATCAGCTGTTGCAGGTATATTATGGTTTGTTTCATAGTGTTGTCACATATGGAATTATTGGTTGGGGAGGACTTTATGATACAGCCTTGGAACCGTTGAAAAGATTGCAAAGAAGAATACTAAAAATCATTGGAATCAGCAATGAAGATCCGAATAGACCTTTGACCATCAGGCAGGCTTTTGTGGTCAACTCCATAGTTCAAAATTATGATGCTTTAAAAAATGAATATGAACACAGTGCAAGCATAACAAGAAACAAAAGTCTGGAACTACCTTTACACCCCTTAACGATAGGACAAAGAAGTTACGTGTATTATTCAAAAAAGTACTTTAATAAATTGTCAGATGAAACGAAGGTGTTGAACTTGAGTAAAAAAACAATTAAAAAAAGAATAAGAGAACAAATCATGCTATTAGATGTAATTTAAATGTGGTAAAACGGGCTGTGATGTTGGAATTTATTCTGAAGTTAGGGGAAATTTTTTACTGTTGGGGAAAAAAACCTTTAGATGATGTAGTATTGTATGTGATAATGGGGTATGGTATCAATTTAATAATTTGGAAAAATATATTAATTGTATGGGAGGTATGGAGATATAATTTTTTTTCTTTTTGTTGATTGATGTTAGTGTAAGATTCAACCCTATGCACGGGCTTAAGCCCCCTATAGGTCCTAAAGTATGGTTTAAGTTTGTATATTATGGAATAATGCGACAAATTTGTGAAAGCTGTGGAACCAAGGAGTGTTGAATAAATTATTATTATTATTATTATTATTAACCAGTGTTACGTCGGGCAAACAACCAGAAACATTCTAACACGGTATGAAGAGCATACAGAACACATTAGGAACATCAACGTCGATATATCTGCGGTTGCAAATCACTTTTTAACAACTGGCCATTCAATTTCAGAAAATTCTGTCAAATTGTTGAAAAATTCTAATGAAGCGTACCCAGGAACAATTGAAGGCATCGAATTGTATAAAAGAAAGGATTTTTTACTCAATAATGACCTAACCCATATTAACAACCCATTATTATTACTTTGTTTCCGAAACATATGTCAGACGACAAAAAACTGTAGTGGACAAGAGTGCAGTTAATTTTATAGTGTTTATAATAAGTCCACAGTGAACTCAAAATAGAATATTGATCAAATAATATGTAAGATGATGATGTTTTCAGCATATAGAAATTATCAAACGTTAATAATAACAAAAGAGTTTAATGCTTTTATGGAAAATCCTTGGGAAAAGCTTACCACTAGTAGATCAATAATAACATTCGTTGAAGTTCCGGCTTTCACAGTAGATCTGTACATGGCAAGCAGCACAGGTGGTAAAGATACGTGTTCATAGCACGTAGGTACCGGGATCGTTCATGGAAGCCGAAATGGATGTTTTTCATATATTTTCCAATTATATCGAAATGGAAACTTTGAAAAAGAGGAATTGAAAACGAAGTTAAGTCGGTATTTTCATAAAATTGCGTGTAACGAAAGTATTTTCGTATATTATTAGATGAAAATTACTGCTGTATATGGAAGTTTTTATAAAATGTTAATTCATAGTTCCTCATAAAACAACCGTACGATTCAAGTGATTTGTACCACAAGAATAATCATTCGAGGAATAAACTAATGAAAATAAACTACTGCTATAAAGGTATTTTTTATCTCATGCCACAATTGCACGATTGAGCTGATTTGTGTTCTAACACCGCAACAAACAAACCAATGTTTATTTTCGACCCAACAGATAATGTATGTATTCGAATAGGTCCTTATGCCATCACGAACACAGTACTTTTTATTTTTGACCCCACAGTAAATGTATGTATTTGAACAGAGATCTCACGCCACCAAGAACATAGCACTGCTCATTTACGAACCAACATTGAATGTATGTATTCGAATGGGACCTTACGTCACCGCAAACACAACACTGTTCATTTTCGTACCAACAGTGAATGTATGTTTTTGAATGAGTTATTACGCAGCCAAAGACACAGCACTACTTATTTTCAACCCGAGAGTGAATGTATGTAATGGAGTCGAATATAATCGTTTGACACCACTCTCAGCCAAAAAGTGAACCAGTTTTTTTTACGTTTATTTTTACAGTTTATCTTCGTGGAAATATTTTAACAAGCGCGCCAGGGCTCTGGCGACAGTACCCTTTCAACTTGTTCAATGAAACTTTGATTGACTCCCAAACGAATAGGTATAAAATCAAGTAACAATTTATGTGAAGCTTCTTTGAATTATTTCGAATTACTAACATTTATGATCTTATTTGGAGGTTTGTTCTAAAATTTGATACATCTTTATAAAGTTTCTTTTTCTGAAATTGACAGAGGTGACGTTAGCTCCCGGCTGGCCAACTCCAAGCGCTGCTATTCCACCACGGTCAATAGCGTTCCCTACCCTTATCTCACGCTTCTGATATTTTTTCCGATGTTCCGAATAGGTGAATAAGCTTTTTTAATCAGCTGAATGCATATACCTAAGGACTAATAAATTCAAACAATTTTTTCGTTCAATTCTGAAAGCACTACAGGTTCGAAATATGAAATTATTCTCATAGCGCTCAGATAGAAAGATTGTAATTTTAGTTTTCTGGATATCTGAATGGCCGGCCAAGAAAGGTTATTAGCAGGAAACATGTGTCGACCAAATACCTAATCAAATTGATTTTTTCGTTTTATTCTGATATCCTTAAGTACCCAGCTCCAAGGATCGAAATATGAGGTTTATCTAATAGTGCTCAGATAGAAGTTGGTAGTTTTTTGTTTCGAAATATTCAACTGGCCGGTCAAGAAAAATAATTAGCAGGATACATGTGTGGATCAAATACCTAAACAAATTGATTTTTTTATTTGATTCAGATATCCTTAAGTACCCAGCTCCAAGAATCGAAATATGAGTTTCATCTCAAAGTGCCCAGATAGAAGTTGGTAATTTTTTTTCTGAAGATTCAACTAGCCGGCCAAGAAGAATAATTAGCAGGATACATGTGTCGATCAAATACCTAATCAAATTGATTTTTTTGTTCGATTCAGATATCCATAAGTACCCAGCGCCAAGAATCAAAATATTAGGCTTAAATATATCATAGTGCTCAGATAGAAGTTGGTAATTTTTTTTTTCGAAAGATTCAACTAGCCGGCCAAGAAAAATCATTATCAGGATACATGCGTAGATCAACTAATCGAATTGATTTTTTTTGTTCAATTCAGATATCCTTAAGTACCCAGCTCCAAGAATCGAAATAAGAGGTTTATATCATAGTGCTCAAATAGAAGTTGGTAATTTTTTTTTTTTGAAGACATAACTAGCCGGCCAAGAAAAGTAATTAGCAGGATACATGTGTCGATCAAATCCCCAATCAAATTGATTTTTTTCGTTCGATTCAGATATCCTTAAGTACCCAGCTCCAAGAATCGAAATATGAGGTTTATAGTGCTCAAATAGAAGTTGGTAATTTTTTTTTTTTTGAAGACATAACTAGCCGGCCAAGAAAAGTAAATAGCAGGATTCATGTGTCGATCAAATCCCCAAGCAAATTGATTTTTTTCGTTCGATTCAGATATCCATAAGTACCCAGCTCCAAGAATCGAAATATGAGGCTTATCTCATAGTGCTCTGATAGAAGTTGATAATTTTTTTTCCGAAGATTCAACTATCCGGCCAAGAAGAATAATTCGCAGGATACATGTGTCGATCAAAATCTAATCAAATTGATTTTTTTGTTCGATTCAGATATCCTTAAGTACCCAGCTCCAAGAATCGAAATATGAGGTTTATATCATAGTGCTCAAAAAGAAGTTGAATTTTTTTTTTCTGAAGATACAACTAGCCGGCCAAGAAAAGTAATTAACAGGATACATGTGTCGATCACATCCCTAATCAAATCAATTTTTTCGTTCGATTCAGATATCCTTAAGTACCCAGCTCCAAAGATCGAAATATAAGGTTTATATCATAGTGCTCAGATAGAAGTTTGTAATTTTTTTTTTCAGAAGATTCCACTAGCCGGCCAAGAAAAACAATTAGCAGAGTACGTGTTTTGATCAAAGACCTAATCAGATTGATTTTTTCGTTCGATTAAGATATCCTTAGGTACCCAGCTCCAAGAATCGAAATATGAGGCTTATATCATAGTGCTCAGATAGAAGTTTGTAATTTTTATTTCGGAAGATTCAACAAGCCGGTCAAGAAAAATAATTAGCAGGATACATGTGCCGATCAAATACCTAACCAAATTGATGTTTTTTGTTCGACTCAGATGTCCGTGATTACCCAGCTCCAGGGATCTGAATATGCGGTTTACTTTCAGCTCTCAGATAGGAGTTGGTCATTTTTTTCTGAAAATTCAACTAGCCAGACAAGCAAAGAAATTTCCAGGATACATGTGCCGATCAAATACCAAATCAAATTGATTTTTTCCTTCGATTCAGATATCCATAAGTACCCAGCTCCAAGAATCGAAATATGAGGTTTATATCATAGTGGTCAGATAGAAGTTGGTATTTTTTTTTCGAAAGGTTCAACTAGCCGGCCAAGAAAAATAATTATCAGGATACATGTATCAATCAAATACCTAATCAAATTGATTGTTTTGTTCGATTCAGATATCCCTAAGTACCAAGCTCCAAGAATCGAAATATGAGGTATATATTATCATAGTGCTAATAGAAGTTGGTAATTTTTTTTCTGAAGATACAACTAGCCGGCTAAGAAAAATAATTAGCAGAATACATAATATGTTGATTCAGTACCCAGCTCCAAGAATCGAAAAGGGGTTTATGTCGTAGTGCTCAGATAGAAGTTGGTAATTTTTTTTACGTTTCAAATTGTCGGCCAAGAAAGATCATCTTTGGGATGCATGTGTATATGAAATAACTAATCAAATTGATTTTTTCGTTCGTTTCAGATATCCTTGTACTCAGCTCCAAGGATCGAAATATGAGGGTTACCTTTCAACTCCCACATAGAAGTTTGTAATTTTTTTTCTGAAGATTTGTAGCTGGCCAAGAAAAATGATGCGCAGAATTCAATCGATTACTAATCAAATTAACTTTTTCTTAAGAATAGAGTGCTCCAAGTTTCCAGCTCCATGGATATAAATATGCGGTTACTCACTTTTTTTCAAAAGACTTAATACCGAATTTCACATCACTATCAGATGTAATTATTTTTTTTGACGTTGTTAGAGGTTATTACCGTACTACAATAATTAATTAAGTGCGCTCGGACGGAAGTTTGTAATGTTGGTATCCCACAAAATAGGAATAGAGGGTGACTTTGATTTTTCTGGACCTTCCTGCATGCTCTTGTATACTTTTCACACATTTTTGTGCGTATTTTCTGGGTAACATCGCGTTATCAATTTGGCCAAATGTCTGTAATTTTCGATCTTTTGGCTGAAAATGTCTTCAACGATTTGGTTCGACTCACTGATCAAGGCTCCCTGGTCAAAATCGATTATGTCCGGTCTGTTGCCTATTAACACGATAGCTCTTGAACAGAATGAGCTAGACAATTGAAATTTTCAGAGTAGGTGTGGGATATATTTAAGGTTCGCTATTGGGCAAAATCGGCCAGATGGTTTCGGAGTAACGATTTTTTTTTTACATTACAAAGTTTGAAATTCATCATAAGAATCCATTGATATCAATCTCAACTCTCAAAAGCTAATACTTTCGGAGATATGATTTTTCAAAATTTCAATAATACATCCTACTTCTATGTTTTCAAGGAATGCGAATTCTATCTGTCTGTGTTCTATCTGTGTTTACTGTCAAATGTATTTCTGTTCAAACAAACAAAGTATGATTGAATGCAAGATGACCAAATTTAGAATATTATAATTACACCTACCCTATATGCCCTCGGATCCACATGGTGATGGAAATATATAATTTGGTAAGTTTATCAAATTGGGTTCAGAATATCTTCAGTGAAAACAAAACTTGCATATGCGCTAAGTTTCAGTTGATATAATATATCTTATTTTCAGAGTTGATTTGAGGAATGAATATATCGGATAAGTTCGTTATTTGATTTCAATGTATTTTTTTTATGATGCAGTTCTATTTGATATCATTCCCAACTCTGAATAATTTCGGATATTAATTGTTAAAGTTTGAACGAGAGCGCCAAAACTCCTGTCCACAGGGCTTCCCCACATATTTTAAAATTCGTTTTAATATTATTTAAATAAAAATGATTCTACTACATTCAGGGGCAGAGCTACATAAGGACAAACAAGAAACAAATAAGTAATCCGCGATTTGAAGAATTTTTCGTCATGGAGGCAATTTTCTTACTCTTTGTCGAATCTAGCAACAACGCCATGATCCTTTCATACCTGCATTGTAATTCTGCCGGCACTGCTACGGATGAAATTTTTTAGTTTAGAGTAATAAATAATAATCTGAGTGTATTCTCAATTCATAAGACATATTGAAATCATTAAGGGTAGAATATATTCTAGAATAATTGTTCCTTTTCCTTATCTTCAATATGTTTCGGCCCCTCATCGCTTGAGGTTTATGGCGATTCCGGTTCCCAATTCCCAGATGTTTGAAATGAACGCACTATCACCGCAATACTATTTCAAAATAATTCCCTTTTACATTATCAATATGAAAAATTGGTTCAAGCACTGACGTGAAGTCAGAAGCTTTTGCGCGTATGTTCTATTGTCCATACTTCTGTATTGGAGACCCTTAATCGAATTTACCATGGTAAATTATGTTGTCCATTCTCCTGTATTGGACACTCTCAATTCGAATTTACCATGGTAAATTCGAATTAAGTGTCCAATACAGGAGAATGGACAACATAATTTACCATGGTAAATTCGATTAAGGGTGTCCAATACAGAAGTATGGACAATAGAACATACGCGCAAAAGCTTCTGACTTCACGTCAGTGCTTGAACCAATTTTTTTTCGTGACTTATTAAAAATTTTCTAGGGGTACGGTTCTTGAAATTTTTTTTTTCGTCATTTTTTTCAAATTTTCTAGGGATACGATTCTTACAAAATTTTAAACACGTCTTTAGGTTGATTTTCTACTACTAGTTACCAAGCACCAATTCGATCGAATATTTATTTTTTGAGTTATCAAGGAAATAATATTCCAGGTGGGTATAACTCGGAAACCGTTAGACCGATTATGCCCAAAAACGAACTCAACACTCTCTTTCGGATACGCAACCTACCCTGAAAATTGCAAGTCCTTATCTCCTTTCGTTCGAAAGTTATCGAGGCAACGGTCACCCATCTACTGAACTCGCACAAGAATGCTCGAATCTCCAACAATATTTAACCGATCGTATTAAAAAATGAAACTTGGCAGTAGAGTTAGGTTATGAAGGCTCTTGCAAAATTTCAGTAATTTCAAACGAATAGTTACTGATATATAGACTTTTTTTTTATTTTCAATGATTTATTAAAAATTTTCTACAAATGCTATCCTCACCAAATTTTGCAAACATTTCCGCGTTGGCATTCTACAACTAATAACCATGTTTGAATTCAATCGGTTCAGTACTTTTTGAGTTAATGAGGAACAAAAACCACGAAATTTCAGAAAATTTCAGATGGCTATAACTCTGAAACCGTTTGGCCGATTATGCTCATAAACAAACTGAGATGTCGCGTTCTGGTGTTCATCCTAACCTGAAAATTTCAAGCCGCTATCTCATTCCGTTCTCAAGTTATCGTGACAACAAAAATATTTTTTAATAATTTTTTAAAAATTTTCTAGCCATACGATTCGCACAAAATTCCACAAACGTGCTTAAGATCATATTCTACAACTACCCACCAAGTTTCAATTTGATCGGATTTATATTGGTTGAAAACAAAATTATTACTCGGAAACCACTGGGCCGATTATGCCCATTAACGAACTTGTCCGTCGTATTGAGATGCGCCACCTACCCTGAAAATTTCAAGTTGCTAGCTCTTCTTGTTCTCAAGTTATCGTGGCAACGGCCGGACGGACAGAATCAAATTTGACCTTGAATTCTTCATTGGGGAGTCGAACTTAATCGTTTGAGACCATTTTCGTCAAAAAATTCGAAAGTTACAGACATTTGGGCAAAACTATAACGCGATGTTCCCCAGAACATACGCGCAAAAAGAAGTGGAAAAAACATCAGTGAACTTCTATATGTCCCTAAGTGCAGAGATGCGTTTATTAGCAGGAAAAAAAAATTACCAACTTCTATCTGAGCACCATGAGATAAACCTCATATTTCGATTCTTGGATCTGGGTAATTGAGGATATCTGAATCGAACGAAAAAATCAATTTGATTAGCAATTTAAACCTCATATATCGATTCTTGAAGTTGGGTACTTAAGGATATCTGAATCGGCGAAAAAATATATTTGATAAGGTATTTGATCGACACATGTATCCTGCTAATTATTTTTTCTTGGCCGGCTAGTTGAATCTTCAGAAAAAAAAATTACCAACTTCTATCTGAGCACTATGAAATAAACCTCATATTTCGATTCTTGGAGCTGGGTACTTAAGGATATCTGAATCGAACGAAAAAAATCAATCTGATTAGGAATTTGATCGACACATGTATCCTACTAATTATTTTTATTGGCCGGCTAGTTGAATCTTCAGAGAAAAAAATTACCAACTTCTATCTGAGCCCTATGATATAAACCTCATATTTCGATTCTTGGAGCTGGGTACTTAAGGATATCTGAATCGAACAAAAAACTCAATTTGATTAGGTATTTGATTGATACACGGATACTGTCAATTAATTTTATTGGCCAACTAGTTGAATCTTCCGAAAAAAAAATTAAGAACTTCTATCTGAGCACTATGAGATAAACTTCATATTTCGATTCTCGGAGCTGGGTACTTAAGGATATCTTAATCGAACGGAAAAAATCAATTTGATTAGGTATTTCATCGACACATGTATCCTGCTAATTATTTTTCTTGGTCGGCTAGGTGAATCTTCAGAATAAAAAATTACCGACTTCTATCTGAGCCCTATTAGATAAAACTCATATTTCGATTCTTGGAGCTGGATAGTTAAGGATATCTGAATCGAACGAAAAAATCAATTTGATTAGGTATTTGATCGACACATGTAACCTGCTAATTATTTTTCTCGGCTGGCAAGTTGAATTTTTGGAAAAAAAATTACCAACTTCTATCTGAGCACTATTTGATGAGGTATCTGATCGACACATGTTTCCTGCTAATATCCTTTCTTGGCCGGCCATTCAGATATCCAGAAAACTAAAATTACAAAATTCTATCTGAGTGCTACGGGAATAATTTCATATTTCGAACCATGCAGCTGTACCTGTAGTGTTTTCAGAAAGGAACGAAAATATTTTTTTGATTTATTAGTCCTTAGGTTTAAGCATTCAGCTGATTATAAAGCTTATTCACCTATTCGGAACATCGGAATAAAATATCAGAAGCGTGAGGGAACGGTAGGGAACGCTATTGACCGTGGTGGAATAGCAGCTCTTGGAGTTGGCCGGCTGGGAGCTTACGCCACCTCGGTTGAAATTGTGAGCCTGTGCATTGGATAGTTATGCAATTAAGATCTTTTTGGCTTAACATTTTTTTGTTCAAAATCATTGAACATTATCCTATTTTTGAAGAAAAATAACAGAATTTCCTGAATATATACCCCCATAACAGTTAGAACCCCGAAATCCCTAAATTTCTTCTTGCACTATTCTCGGTATGTCATAGCCAGAATTATCCTTACAACAAGTTTGTGACACACGAATATCCTATGATTATATGAACAAAATCTGACTAATAGATAGATAGATAGATAGATACTTTATTCGCAAAGATATACCCTTACAACTTATCGTTAAGAAAAGATACTTAGGATATAAAATACAAACACTTCATATATACACATACAGAGTGATTACATCAACAGACGAAAATCAGGAACACTCTCCTCCTTACATACAAGAGTTGAGATAATCGACAATATTATAAGGCTCTATGTCTAAGAGGATATCACACATAGCCCTTTGAAATCTTTTCTCCTCAGTGATCAGTTTCACATGGTTGGGCAGCTGATTGAACAATCTAAGGATCATGTACACCGCATTTTTCTGACATAATGTGAGACTGTGCCTTGGATAGATATAGCCGATGCTTCTAGTTATTACATACGATTTCTCAAACGTCTTAAACAATTCCTTATGTCTAAAATTGAATTTAAGGCACTCTCTTATATATAGACCATAAATTGTTAAAATTTTATACTTTTTAAATAATCCTCTGCAAGATTCGCGATATTGTAGTCCAAATATAGTTCTTATAACAAGTTTTTGAAGAGTAAATACCCTCCTAGTATTAGCTGCATTGCCCCAAAACACAATCCCGAAATTCATAATCGATTGAAATTTGGAGAAGTAAAGGCTGATCATTGAGTTAACATTGATAAATTTTTTTATAATACGAAAATTGTAGATTATATAAGACAACTTGCTAGAGACCTGATGTATATGTTCGCTTCACGTCAAATGTTTATCCAAAACAATACCAAGGCACTTAACACTATCATCAAATTTGATGCTTTCATTGTGCATAGGAACGGATTCCGGAAAAACATGTCTAGAATGGCTAGTACTGAGTACTATAGACTGCGTTTTGGACATATTTAAGAATAGTTTATTGGCTCCTAGCCAACTCTCTATCTTTGGTAAATAGGAATTGATGGCTCGTGTTGTGTCGTAGTAATCTCTAACATCAAGAATGATGGAGCTGTCATCGGCATATTGAATGACCGTATGTTCCGAAGAATCAAAGATGTTGGCAAAATCATAGAAATACACAACGAAGAGAACCGGGTCCATAACACTTCCCTGTGGGACGCCAGTTTTCAAGTTAAGTGAATTGGACTTGTAGGGTTTTCCCTCCTGCTCAATTCTCATGATTTGAGTCCTTCCAGACAAAAAACTTCTGAACCAATCCAGAACATTGTCCCGGATGCCGTAGCTGAATAGTTTCTCCAGCAGTATAGTCGAGCTCACGCAGTCAAATGCTTTGGATAAATCCAAAAAGAGACCTACGGGAGCATTACCCTTCTCCAAGCAATGAAGAATTTTCCGCGTGAGCTCCAATAATGCTGTGTTTATACTCTTGTTCTTAAGAAATCCATGCTGATTGAACCTGAACAAGCGGAATTTATTGAAAAAACTCAATAATCGGTAGGACATGAGTTCCTCCAAAATTTTTGAGAAAGACGCCAAGATACTTATCGGTCTATAGTTTTCAAGCTTGTCCGCGTCTCCCTTTTTAAAGACAGGCACAACAATTGTCATCTTCAATTGTCTTGGGAAAATGCCATACTTGAAGGAACTACTTATTATGTACATCAAAGGTGTCAATAAATGAGGTACAGCGTACTTCATAATGCTGGTTGGCATTCCATCAGATCCACAAGTATTTTTATTTTTTATATTTTTTAAGACTTTCAGGATTTCTTTTTCTGTTACATCAAATAAATACATTAGTTCTAGATTTAGTGGCAAATTATTCACAAAAGGTACTTTAGGAATAGTATCCAATACCGTTGAAGCGGCATTTACAAAGTATTGATTGAAATCATTGACAAGTTGCTCTATATTTTGCTGAATATCAAAAGTCTTTGGTTTTTTAGGCTTAAGGTTAGAATTCTCGTATACAATTATATACAGACAACGGGCTTTGTTATTAGAGTTAGTTATACGTAAGTCATTATCAAGTTTTTTGACCTCTATAAGAGCTGCATTGTATTTTCTCTTCAGTTCGCGACACATCGGTTTAAAGGCGGAGTTTACAGAAGAAATTGTATATGCAGTGTCTAGTTGGTTTTTCAAGAGTTTAATTTCAGGTTTCTCCAACGCATTTCTGAGTTGGCTCTTCCTTGGATTAGACGTGGAGACGTATTTAAGCGGAAAATTTTTCTCCAAGCAAATTTTGAATCTTGTGATAAAAATCTCCCATTGACCATTCACATCAGACTCGCCTTCGATCCGAACCCGAAAACGTGATTTATTTGAAGTAATCAGGTTTAAATCCACTTCTAGTATGACTCATGTGAAGTCACCCAAACACTGAACCAACTTTGACGAAGACAATTTAATCAGAGAAAACAAATTCAAGTGAACTCTATATATTGTAGATATCCTCATTAAGGAATATAAATTGAAAAAGATCGATGTAGATAATAAACTCAGTATTGAAATATGATATGATTTGTTTTCATTCTGCTTATCTCCGGTTAACCTTGAGAAAATAATCGTAATGGTATCTTTTTTCTTTTTATTCAAATAGTTTTGCTTAATTTGAATGAAGAATATCATTTCTTCATTTGAAAATTCTCGAATTTCAGAATGGCAATCAATAAGAAAAAATCTGCAGATTTTCATTTAGTGTCTGACGAAGGAGTCGGATATAAACTACGAAAGGTTACAATATAGTTGTTTCATCGTTGATGTTGTTTCGTTATTGTTTGTTAAGCAACATGTTAGGCAACATTGTTCGATTCATTATTTCTGATAAGTATTTTTTACGCAGATGCAAATCACAAAACAATATTTTTTTATATTATAGACATTTTTCAGACTTTGGGAGAGAAAATCCAGAAAGAAACCATTTAATATTCAATTCTTCGATTGAGTATACCATTATCCGGCAGCAAGCTTTGATTTGTATTTATTTTTCTCATAAGGTTTTAAAGTAAGTATTTTGTCAAAAAGATTTGAAGGAACAATTGACCATTAGAAAAAAATTCTGTCCCAAATATATTGTTATCAGATTCGAAAAAGCTTGACACCTGGGTTAGGCGATAGTAAGGAATAAAATTCATATTGTTTCAACCAATAACTTAGAATAAAAATGACCATGATAAATTCGAATTATGATTGTCCAATTCAGGAGAATGGACAATATAATTTACCATGGTAAATTTGATTAAGAGTGTCTAATACAGGAATAATTCCCTTGTACCTTCTGGCTGCAAGCCTTTATCCATCATTTGTTTTTCAAACGCTAACATAATATGTTATATTTGCGCTTGTTTGAAAGCTTATGAAAAATTCAATCTTACCATAAACTTAGTTTTTTCTATATGAATGAATAAATAAAACCAATCGGTATGCTGAGTTCAATTCTGAGTAAGCTATTGTTTTACATCGATAAAATAGAAAGAAGAGGCGCAAGTCTTCAGCAAGTTATTAATTGATACCATTTCACTTGCTTTTTCTATACTACTTCTATACTTACTTTTTGTATCTATGTAAAACAAAATTTTTTCAGAATTGAACTCAGCATACCGATAGGTTTTATTTATTCATTTTCCTGACAATTATATAACTAAATTACTACTAAGGATATAGTAAGATTCCATTTTTCATAAGCTTTCCAACGAGCTCACACATGGGATATATTGACATTTGAAAACAAATGTGGGGTAGGATTTTCGATATCACATTAACATTTCCATACATTCATATGAGGGATTTCTATATTTTATACTTATCAAGTATCATCAATATGATATATCCGGAGAATCAGTTATACAGATTTTTTCATTCAGGAGAATATATACATTTCTGGAAACTACCTATATGTACTTAGTATCTAACATTAGGTCAACATACTGTACTGTACTAAAGAAAAACTATTCATTTACTATTTTGGTTAGTGGACATCCGAAGTGACAAAGTTTATACTCATAAGTTTTAACAGAGTAAGAATGAGGTAAATCCAGCCACACATGAAAAATATACGACACTGAGATGCAAATATTTCGGAGTATGTACAGGTTCATACCGTTTGATCATAATTTTCCACTTTAGTAGCCATGCATCGCTGTCGTTTTCCCCAGTTCGATAGCTTGGACAGAACCAGACCATCCATCAGAGACGCTCTACAGATCACAGCATGTGCGACGACACTTTGTACCATTTTCGATAATCTCCTAACATGATTTCATACCTGAACTGTTTCATCACTTCACTGCAACGAAGGTTCAAAGGACGGACTGGCCTAACGGAACATGTACAAAAACATACAGGGTCTTTCACGAGGAACCTCACCCATATTTATACGGGAAACTACTGAACGTATTTTCATGAAATTCAGCACTTATAAGTATTTCACGATTCTGATGAAATCTAAAATATTTTCAAGGCATGAGCACCTCCGGTTTTTCCGGAAATGACGTCAACTTTCGTTTTTCAAATTAGAACACCATTTTTTTATTGCAGAAATAGATTCCTTAAAAAATTTCAAGTTATTTTGATGTAACATTTTTCAGTTTTGGTTGGAAAATTCTCTCTGAGCGGGAAAATTCGAAAAAAAAAATCGAAAATAGAGCTCCGCTGAAACAAGAATAACTTCGAGGTTTTTGGAAGGAAAATTTTCATTTTTGGGATTTTTCAAGATGTAAGATTGATGTATCCACTTTAAAAATCGAAATCGCGATTCATGATACAGGGGGTGAAAAAATCGCTTTCAAAGTTAGGGATGACAAAATCGTGAAAAATCAATTTTTTCAAATTAGAACCCCGTTTTTTTATGGCAGATATTGAATCTACGTTCAAAAATAATGTGAGTGTATGCATCACACCCTTGCCCTAAAATGGATATTTTCTGAGTTATTCACAAAAAACTGTTTTTCGTCTTGAATTTTCAGCTATTTCTTTTCCCTTCACGCCAAAAAGATGAAATTTTCAGGAACTGTTATTTGAACCATGCTGTAGATTTTTCACCCCTTCTTGAAACCGACTTCAAGTTACTATTAGGAGAACCATGGCAAACTCTCGCAGTTATAACTAGAGAAGATGCTCAAAGTTTGACCGTTAATTTCTTGACATTTATTTATACGTCTCAGGAATGCTTCGTGCGTTGCTCTTCTTATTTCATCGGGAGGAAGAGATCTGCAAAAGTGTTTAAAAACCAAATTGAGTTTCAAAACTATGAATCTAAAAATCTAAACAAACCTGAACGCATTTCTGACTCGTTCTATGCAGTCCTCTTTATCAGTCAGGGGAGTTGAGTAGACAATATTTTTTATCCTACCCCAAACATAATAGTCTAAAGGAGTTAAATCGGGAGAACGTGGTGGCCAAAGATGTGGACCATTGTTCGCCAACCATCGATCTTCAAATAGCCTGTAGAGGATATTTGACACATTGAGTGAATTGTGTGGAGGCGCGCCTTCTTGTTGATACCATAAGTCATTATGGTTCTGTACTAGCGGTTCAATTATTTGAGTCAATTTGTCAGAATATCTATCTCCTAAGGGAGAACATTCTTTAAATAATGCAAACATGTGTAGTGTTCTATCTTACCAGTTAAAGTCCCATCATAAATGTGAACATCGAGAATTGCATTATTTTTGATGGCGCAAAAAACATTGAAACTCCAGGTCTCTTGAAAGTTCCATTGTCTGAAGTGGTGGTTGTTCTCTTCATCCCAATAATGACTGTTATGCCTATTGAAAGAACCATTCTTTGTGAATTTAGATTCATCTGTCCAAATTATACAGTCCAAAAAGTTTTCATTCTCTTGAAATCGAATCATCATAGCTTCGCAAAACTCTGTTCTCCTGACGAAATCAGTTTCCTTCAAATGCTGTACCCTATTGAATTTATATGGGTGCATTTTATGTTTTTTTAATATTCTCCAAACACTCGATTGAGATAATCCCAGATCAATCTCGGCATCTTCGAGAGAATTTTGAGGATTCACACGAAAATATGCAAGAACTGTAATTTCGTTGTTCTCATCTTCTACTACACTTTTTTCTCTGTGTATAGTTTTCTTAACGAAAGATCCGAAATTTCTCAAGTTTGTCATGGTTCTGTTAATGGTATCTCTCGTTGGTCTGGGTCGGTCAGGAAACCTCTCAATGAACAGTCGAATCGTTCTATCTACAACTTTATTACATTCTCCATGAAGTAGAATGAGATTTAAATAATCTTCATTGGTAAAATTAGGCATAGTGATCGATTTTATAACTTAATACGAATTATCACCAAATTAATAGTAAACACAAAATGCTACTGAATACAGAGGAATTTGGCAGATGTAATTAATGATATCTATCATTAAAAAAAAAGAATGTAAAACATGGTAAGTTTTTGCATATGGTTCATAAGGAATTATTTATTTATCACTGGAGAGAAAACCGATGGTCGATTAGTTGAAATAAAGAGGTTTCCGATACAAATTCGAATCAAAATTCGCCATCTATTTAGGAACAACCTGTAACTTTTTTCTCTTGCATATTAGGGTAGTAAAATCTAAAACATGGTTTAAGTAACAGTTCCTGAAAATTTAATCTTTTTGGCGTGAAGGGAAAAGAAATAGCTGAAAATTCAAGACGAAAAGAAGTTTTTTGTGAATAACTCAGAAAATATCCACTTTAGGGCAAGGGTGTGATGCATACACTCACATTATTTTTTAACGTAGATTCAATATCTGCCATAAAAAAATGGGGTTCTAATTTGAAAAAATTGATTTTTCACGATTTTGTCATCCCTAACTTTGAAAGCGATTTTTTCACCCCCTGTATCATGAATCGCGATTTCGATTTTTAAAGTGGATACATCAATCTTACATCTTGAAAAATCCCAAAAATGAAAATTTTCCATCCAAAAACCTCGAAGTTATTCTTGTTTCAGCGGAGCTCTATTTTCGATTTTTTTTTCGAATTTTCCCGCTCAGAGTGAATTTTCCAACCAAAACTGAAAAATTTTACATCAAAATAACTTGAAATTTTCTATGGAATCTATTTCTACAATGAAAAAATGGTGTTCTGATTTGAAAAACGGAAGTTGACGTCATTTCCGGAAAAACCGGAGGTGCTCATGCCTTGAAAATATTTTAGATTTCATCAGCATCGTGAAGTACTTATAAGTGCTGAATTTCATGAAAATACGTTCAGTAGTTTCCCGTACAAATATGGGTGAGGTTCCTCGTGAAAGACCCTGTATATTGTATATTCATCTTTCTAATATGTCGATATTTCCATTCCATTTGCCGTGAATAATAAAAACCCCTAGGATAAACTGTTGTAATACTGACGTACATTTCAAGTTTCATGTTACTCTATTGATTCCTACATGAGAAATAATTTTCTTAATTTCCAACTACAATACCCCTTAGTGTCCGTTGAAATAGTTCGGAGAAGATGCCGTGCGCTCCAAAATGGCTTCAAGTAGAACATAATATTTCAACCACAGGAAGCCCACTTCTCGGAACTGATCTTTTCTTTATCAACTACTTGATTTCAGATTCGAGTTAGCAGCCGCCTCTGTCCCCAAAACTGAGCGAATCGTGTAAATTATTCGTTCCGGAGAAAAGGTTAATGTATCGGAAACACTAATCCTTATGAGCCAATCTTTTATGAAACGGTTCACTCGTTTGCATAACGAAGGTCCTCTGCGAATTTAGTGATAATTTTCACAAAACCGAATAGCTTCCACCCAACCCTCTACTCGTGTTGCAACGATACAGCGCCGAATGATCACAGTTCCTTAAATTTCGACGCCAAAGGAATATGGAACTCGACTGGATGGATTAATACGCTACTCGGGAGTGAAAGAGATAAAGCGATTCTGTTTCGAAGGTAATCACACATAAACGGGGTGGGTTACATGGTTTATCAGTTCAGTGATTTACGCCAAATTTCTCATTGAAATGTGTTATATATTTCTCTTAGGGTATTTACCCTGAGAATTAATAACAAAATTTTAAAGATTGTAGTCATTTTAGAAGTTTCGAAAAACGTGTCTACTCAAGGAAGTATTACGAATTGTTTGTTCGATTATTAAAACTTTTATCGTATCATTGAAGATTAGCACATTTTTATAATGAAATCTTTATTAATAATTATAACGTCATAAACGTACCGAAACCTACATAAAACCTTAGTTACTCATAATATATATTAGTCACCATAATTTAATAAGTTAGTTACGAAAGCATAATGCCTTAGATACCAAATAATATTACAACTAGTTTTCATGAACAAGTGAAACAATATTTTGATAGTTTACAAATTTTATGGCAGATTTTTCAGAAAAAAAAAGATCCTGTACCAATGATGTCACAAAAAGACCTTGTTTACCAAGTTCCCTGCTTCAATTGTGAGCTACTATACGTGGGTCAGACTTCAAGATCCCTGGCGGGAAGAATATGTTCTCACAAAAGTGATAGCCGTCTGAGACCTGACAGATGTGCCTTAGCCAAGCACGTTCATGACACTGGCCATAAAATGAATTTTGTGAGTTCAAAAATATTAGAAAGAGAAAAGAACCCTAAGAAAAAAGATTTTCTAGAAATGGTGCACATAGCCCAAAATAATACCATGAACAAAAGATCGGATATAAGTGGCTTAAGTAAGATCTATAGTTTCTTGTTGACACTTTGATTGGAGGAATGTAGGATGATGGATTGGAGGGAAGTGTACTCAGGTTTGTAGTTCGGTTTATTTCATGATTGTTTTTAAGAGATCACTTTGTGTAAGTTTTTTGTGTACATTTCATTTGTGACTACTATCATTATTTTAGATTTGACCATAAGTAGTTCTAACATTTTGATGTAATTGTTTGGTGCTAAGTTGGCTTTCTTTGTCAATTGTCATCCCTTCTATGGTTCATAACCTTAAATTTTTGCTGCTCATGTTTGATGCGATTGTTTTGTTTCTTTCATAGGAATAGTTCATCAGATTTTATTTAATATAGTACATATGTTGGTCATTCACAGTTCAGAGAGGAATGCCCCTATTAGTTGGTTTCTCCAGCATAGCATGTTAGTATTTTTCTGTTTTTACGATTCTTGGAGTTGTCTATTAGAATGTGCATGTACTGACTTCTCTTTGACATTTTTGTTTCAGTGTAAGCTCCTGATGAAGTCTCAAGTCACCTGAGACGAAATATATTGAGCTCCATTAATGCAAAGCGTTTAAATTCAATACCTGGTCGATATACCCTGACTCCTTTCATATAATATATATACATATATATAAGAAACTACTCATCCGACATGGCAGATATTTTGCGAGAGCCTTCAGAACGAAAGGAGATAGGAACTTGCAATTTTCATGGTAGGTTGCGCATCTAAATGGGAGAGTCAAGCTCGCTGTTGGCCATAATCGGCCCAACGGTTTCGGAGTTATACCCATCTGGAATATGATTTCCTCGATAACTCATAAATATAGACCCGATCAAATTGTAGCTTGCTAACTAGTTGTAGAATTTCGACATAAAGTCGTGTACGTTTATTTTATAGATATTTTTCAGAAGTAGAGGGACTAAGCGGGTTCCCGACCAAAGTTGACCTATGACCTTAATGGTGTCTGGGGGTCTGATGCGTCGGGCGGATGACGTCATGATCGAAAAATTTTCTGGATGGACGCGGGATATGAACCCGGGGAGTTTGGGTGAGAGTAGTCTCTTCTACACACTACGCTACAGGGGCCGTAAGAATTTGGGGTGTTTTGGTACTATAAAGGGAGAGTGACGCATGATTGAAATTAACGTGAAGTCAGGAACTTTTGCGCGCATTGTCCATTCTCCTGTATTGGAATTGAATTGGAGGGGCTCTCAGGGACTTTCAGGTTATCATAAAAATGGGTTCAAGCCCTGAGCTTTCTGGCGCTCTAGTTCAAACAGACAAATTATATCTGGTATTGGTTTCTCAGAGTTGGGAATCAATGTATTCATATGATATCACTGCATCATAAAGGAAATTCAATTCAAATAATAGTTTATTAGATAAGTAATAATAAATTACCTTGTAATCGATCAAAAATTTCTACGTTCACCAAACTACAGAATTATGCTTTCAACATTTTCGGGTGAGGTCCCCATTGCATCGCTAAAATACGAGTATTTCAACCCCAATATTTTTGAAGTTACAATATTCCCTTCTGTCAAGTTGACATTATGAGAATTCATACATAGAATAATAATTATATCAATCTGTGAAATACGATTTACATTGAAATTTTATTCGGATTATTATTGGGTAGGCATTTATCGTTTATTTGAATGGGAATACCAGGGGGATTATTTGTGAATCTTTGGGTTTACGCGGTCGAGAAATATAACTTTGGGTGGATGATTGTGTGGTTTCGGATTATTCGCAGGTACTAGATCCTTTTTTCGAATTATTATTGGGGTGGCATTTATCGTTTATATGAAAGGGAATTATTTATGAATCTTTCGGTTTACGCAGACGAGCAATATAAGGGATTCCAGTGTTTTCAAAAACAATTTATGTTGTGGTTTTCAGCAGACCCATTGTGAAGCACTGACGTGAAGTCAGGAGCTTTTGCGCGCATTGTCCATTCTCCTGTATTGGAATTGGATTTTCGTACACAATTTATGATATATGATATTCGTAGAATATTCGTATTGTTATTGGGTAGGCATTTATCGTTTATTTGAATGGGAATGCCGGGGGGATTATTTGTGAATCTTTTGGTTTACGCGGTCGAGAAATATAACTTTGGGTGGATGATTGTGTGGTTTTGAAAATGTGTTGTCATAATGAATAAAATCAATGGAAAGCGTGTTTGTCAGCAAGCGGATCGAGGGATTTGATATCCTCAATTCCTCACATTTACATCGATCAGAAAAAATCTGTTAAGTTGAGCGACCTCGTCTCGCCCTAGTAATAGCTTCATTTCTACTATCACAAATTGTTTCCCATCCGATTTGTTACTACGACGATTATTTAATACTGGAAAGTGTTATACAGGGTGATTCTTCAAGTTGTAATGTAAGCATACATTCCTCACATCAAATAAGTAAATTTTTGCGCGTATGTTATGGGGAACATCGCTTTATCATTTTGTCTAAATGTCTGTAATTTTCAGCGTAGGTGGCGCGTCCCAATATCGGGATTCGAATCCGCATTTTCACTCAGCACCAACTCACGTTATAGAAATTAGATGAAACCAGAATCGAACGTCATATGATACATTTCAGGCTTGTAGACCACCCAGACATGTAACTAACGGCCTCTTTTACATAAACAAAATATAGGTCTAGATCCTTTTTTCGAATTATTATTGGGGGCGGCATTTATCGTTTATATGAAAGGGAATTATTTATGAATCTTTCGGTTTACGCAGACGAGCAATATAAGGGATTCCAGTGTTGTTGGACTCTTTTACATAAACAAAGCAAAGATGAGCAGGGTCGTACTTATTCTTCCAATTTGAAACTGAAGAATTAGTGAAAATGAAATGTTTGAAAAAATTCATTCAATTTGAATCGTTTGAAAGTTGATGAAAGAATGAATCCATGAACATTAAGAACAACCTTTGAAATGCGAATACGAGTAGGTTTTGTGAATCGCAACAATATTCAGTTTCCATTTTGCATCTATACTTTCAATTCGTTGATTTGAAAAAACATCAGCTCTGAAAACTGTTTAATTAGCAGTAGATTCAATGAAGAAATTTCATTCAAGTGAAAATAAAATCTGTCAGTTATATTATCGTTATGCAAGGAGCCGTGAACAAAGTGCTCTCAAAAAAAAGATGTAATTATGATATTTTTCATCCCATATTTAGGAAAAACCTTAATGTATCGAAAAAATTTCCAATAATTCGATGATTGTAGATATCATTGAGCAGACTTTAACGAAATTATTGAAAATGTTTGAAAAGATGAAAAAGATGAACAAAGCTATTTCAATAAGTCAATGAAAAAAAAATGTTTCCATGAATTTACACATCTTTGATATGCGAGTAAGAGGTTTTCAAAAATAATCTGCATATTCAACATCAAAAGCATTTGGGGAAAAGCTGATATTTTTACCTTGAATCTAAAATAGCATTGTAGAAAAAGCGGAAATGTATAAAAAAGAATTGCTCCCCCTTTAATTTCGATTGTTCAGATATGGTTGAAAATATAATTTGACAGACGCCTAGGAAAATATTGTACTTTCCAATTTCATGTATTTTTTCTGTTCGTTTCTGATCTGAAAACTTGAGATTTTTCTTAAAACACAAAATAGATAATCTCAAATTCCAATATTTAAAGCTGCGGTAGACTCTTTTGTGTACGATTGGCTAAAAATGTAAACATTTGCGTGACCCACGATCTTCGGCTGAGGGTGGCTTGATTATATAAACAGCCGTTTTGCTTAACGTTTTGAGTCAGTTTTCTATTATTTCCATATAGGAACACATCGTTGATCATTCGTGTGCCGATTGAAATTTTCATTTGTACTTTGTCGGAGCATCTGAATTTGTGATAGTGCGATCTTTGGGTAAGCATCAATTAGAAAATTATGTATCCATATATTAAAATATTTTTCTTTCCAAACAGCAGTAGCAGAAAAATCGAATATTACCCAAACAGCAGTAGCAGTAGTTCATTAGAGAAATTTTGATACCCTACAGAACAAAGTAAGTTTCAGTTCATCTTACATCTTATGCATATTTTTCTTATTCATTTTCATTATAGCCATGGATTTAAACAAAATTAACCAAAAAGAGATATCTAATACTATACCTGTGGTTTTCCATAACTTTTCCAATTATGATAGTCATTTTCTAATTAGAAGTCTTGCGAAAGATATTGATGGTCCCTTGAATATTTTGCCTGTTAATAAGGATGATGAGCCTATTTCGTATTTAATGTATTTTATTATTATATATTAAACCAGAATGAATAATCTACCTACTGAAGCAGAGCTGCGGCGGTGCCCAATAGCCGCGTGGGAGCTTGAGGTACTATTTCATGTACTGGAACAACCTGGAGACTTAACACTCCAGGACCTGAGGCGGCTGGTGGCACTGGCCAATATTCCAGGTCATTGGAAAGCTTGGCTAATTCAGGAGTACTATTTAACGCATTGTGCTGTAATGTGTCAGGACAACTAGATTAGGTTAATCTATATACCTGTAGAATTCATGTAAAGAATGAACTCACATATGCACTGTAATGTAAATATACTATATGATTGGTTTGTCAATAAAAAACAAATATTATAATTGTCTTGGTTTATTTCCGCCCAGAATTCTAGTACAATTTCACTTATTTCAACATGTAATTTCCCCCAAGGATATCTAGGGTTTATAGTAGCTAAAATTGTTCCTTTCAAAGTTTTTCCAAGTCCAACATAAAGAATTTTCAAAAATTAATTTTTTTCACAATTCCCTCAAAATTAATAATCGTTTTATTCGATTTGAATCCGAACTTGTCGAAATTTTTCTAAGTCCGAACTTTACGAAATTTTTCTTCATTTGAGTATCCTCTCTTTTCTTCAAGATTTATCACGAGTCGTAAAGCTCAAAGCCATATTCTATGTAAACGAGACTGGAGTGATGAATATGATGAGAATGAATTCTGTATATGGCGAAATTATTATCATATTAAAGAGTTTAATTTATTTTTGTGTAAAATTTGCTTTAAAATTTTTCTAAAAGAATTGAAAAGGAGAAGGTTTGATTCAAAACTGTTCAGCATTCGCGATCACTCCCATTTATACATTAGCTGACACAATCTATATAACTTGTATAGAAATAGAAAATATTGGTGTAACGCAGATTTTGATGGAGTTCTTTTTGATATATACGATAAGAATACATGTTTTGATAGATTACATGATTTAGTGCCTAATACTGTAACTAATTTCAATGCACATTCCAAACGATTTATAGACTCTGCAGATGAAGATAGTGACATAGATTGTTAGAATTGATAAAAATGTTGATGCTATTAATCTGAAAGATATGTAGAATCTGGAGATGTTAATAGTGATATAGTTGAATTGAATTGTTAAACAAAAAATGTAAATAAACTATTATGTACAGGTTGTTTTTTATTTTTTATTCCTCATGTACTGATACAATATACAAGCACATCTACAAGAACCAAAAGATTCACAAATTTGACAAGCCAATCCATCCACTTGATCTTCACTTAGGTCTGCACCAATGTACTTGAGAGGGCAACAATATCTTGATCCCTCTATAATGTTGAAACTTCTTTCCTCAGTCATTTTGCTGCACAGGTTAGTATCACTTTCCGTGAAAATTAAAGAATTCTAACATGAGATTCATTATTCTCAGTATCAAATTTGAAATTAATATTTTATATCATGATTTCTTTCAAAAGATTACTCATTACAATTGGCTTTATAATACAATATACTGTATACTAGGAGTAAATAGTCAAAAGGGAAGGAAAAAAAATCTCCGCAAAAACAGTGATCTCAGTTAGTGTGACAGCACTACATGCAGCACCTCAAACACATTCTTTATAGACATTCAATAGAACACAGGAAGAATATTTATTGTGTACATAACAAAATTGAGATTCAACAGCAACAAGTTATTAACAAATCAGCTTTTCACAATTATTAGCGCGTCTTTTTTGACTAAATGGATAGTGTTGATCATTATTCATTTCCTTTAATTTCGAGTTATTCTGATGAACGATGCTTAAATAGAGATAATTTGTAATGAAAAATTAGAGTTTAGTTGCCATTTTTTATTTTAAAAAAGCAGTTTTTTAGATATGATCATAATACTTTTCCTAATAAATAACTCCAGCTATTCGAAGTTGCCAAATATTGTATTCTTTCAAAAGTATCTACAGTGAATTTTTTGGCATGCAGCAAAGACAGCTCGTCAACTATATTACTGATATCAAACCATTATCATTATACCTTTATGAAGACTTTGTGTTGGATACCTTTCGTGTGTGTCCATATACATCAAATACTCTTTATATCATCCACTATATACATTTTTATAGCTGTTCTATATACGTTTTGCATTCACTTTATAACTGTATCCATTCATGAATCTCAGAACGCACTCCATATCAGCTTTGCATAATGACAAAGTAATATATTCATGAAATTCTACGGTCGTAATAGATTGTTAGTGTATGGTCTGTTTTTCTCCTTAAACCGTTTTCGATAAACCAAAGCGTGAAAAGGACGAGTGGTGTTTTATCCAAGCAATTCAGTTGAGTTAAGAAATAAAAGACAGACTTATGAGATCAATTCAGTCACGAGTGATATTTCAATAGACTATTTCTCGAACAAAATGACTCATGTTGACGTCCGTAATTTATATTTATCATTTGTCAAACAGCCCATATCCATGGATTAGCCGTTGAAAACACCAAAGTTGTAAGACCAATCATAATTCAAAGACAGTTGGTGTTTTCGTGATAATATGAGATGTCTCTGGCCTGGGGTTGGTCAGATTTTGATAGGAGTGAAATAATCACTATAACACGAAAATTAAAGATCCGATTGAATTGATGCTGGGTAGTTATATGTGAATAACCGACACAAAAACTTGATCAAAATTTCGTTGAGATAGCATGAGTAGTTATTATATTGACTATATCCATCATTATGTACCACTATAATCATTAATATATCCACAATAGACATTATTACATCAACTATATGCAATTATGTATCCACTATATACATTTTTATATCTGTTTTTATATACGTTTTCCATTCACTTTATAACTGTATCCATTCATGAATCTCAGAACGCACTCCAATATCAGCTTTGCATAATGACAAAGTAATATATTCATGAAATTCTACGGTCGTAATAGATCAGTCCAAGCCCAATCATAACAATCTCTACACATTCTTTATAGAAATTCAATAGAACACAGAAACAAAATTTGCCATATTTATTTGTGTATTTTCGTAGACATTCGAGTATCTTCGTATAGATTCGTACATCTTCGTATACAGTCATGAATCAGTCAATTTTGCGGAGGCAACGAAATACCTTGATTTTTTAATCCGCTGAAAGTTAAAACCTTAATATCCCAACAAGTCACTTAAATTTAGTTATACCACTTTTCCTATGAGCGGCTCATATGTAGAAGTTAATGTGAACACAATGAGGAAGTTTCGGGAATATGTCCGATTTGTGATAGACATTGACACATCAATAGTAGTGAGATGATTCAAACATGTCCCCTATGCGCAATATTTATCAGAGATAATGCAAACAGTAGTACCACAGAAAAAGAAGCGCGCCCATGACTCTACCGCAAGGTGGCGAGGAAAGGATTAACACAACTGTAACGGTGTGGTCTAGGCCTCTTGCTAATACCACAGAAAAAAAAGCACCCATGACTCTACCGAACGATGGCATCACCACACCTGCATCGATGTCGTGATCACTTCAAATTTTGTATCAATTGTTGGCTAATTACAAAAAATTTACCACTATCAGGTTTTTTCTCGAAATTAGATGGATTTCCAAGTTTCATTCACAATTTTTTTCTCAGGCTCACCCTGCATAAAATAATTTCTTAATGCGTGTAGGTATGGTGCAAAGTTTGAATACCAATCTTTAGCTAATTCGAAATCTGCGACTCTTTTGCGAGAAAAATGAAGATTTTTAATAGCCATTCTCTTTTATCGTCGAGCCTTTTGAATCGGGTATCTTCGGATATTCTCGTATGTATTCAGGTATTTTTATGAATCTCTAAAAGTTGAAACAAAGATGTTTTCTTTTCAGTTGTATCGAAAGGTTCAACATGGAAGGTTGTATTCGAGCTATAAAGTCGTTGATGACTCTATTCATTGCAACAAATGATGAAAGTATATTTGTCGATGGGTTGAAGCAGTGTTCTTTGGCTGTGCGAAGAATCAACAAAAAACTGAAAAATGCTACGACTATTGGAGAAAAGCAAAGTCTCTTAAGTACCTTGAATCACGTGAAAAGTTACAGATCCAAATTGAAATACTTGCGTAAAAAGGGATCTGGCATCAATTTTGCAACTATTTTGGCGCGCCAAAATAGTTGATGTATCCTTCAGGAAGCTTAGGCACAGCACTGTATCCTTCAGGAAGCTTAGACACAGCACTGTTAATTTTTGCCCCGACAGACAGACTGCTGTAGTTTAGACTGCTGCAGTTTGATTGCATTAGTAATAACTCCAGTTCGAATTCGTGACTCGAATGCAGATGTCGATTCACCCCATGTAACTCTATTTGTTGCTGTTTCCCCTCGATCTTTGATGCCAGATCGCTTTTTACGCAAGTATTTCAATTTGGATCTGTAACTTTTCACGTGATTCAAGGTACTTAAGAGACTTTGCTTTTCTCCAATAGACGTAGCATTTTTCAGTTTTTTGTTGATTCTTCGCACAGCCAAAGAACACTGCTTCAACCCATCGACAAATATACTTTCATCATTTGTTGCAATGAATAGAGTCATCAACGACTTTATAGCTCGAATACAACCTTCCATGTTGAACCTTTCGATACAACTGAAAAGAAAACATCTTTGTTTCAACTTTTAGAGATTCATAAAAACACCTGAATACATACGAGAATATCCGAAGATACCCGATTCAAAAGGCTCGACGATAAAAGAGAATGGCTATTAACAATCTTCATTTTTCTCGCAAAAGAGTCACAGATTTCGAATTAGCTAAAGATTGGTATTCAAACTTTGCACCATACCTACACGCATTAAGAAATTATTTTATGCAGGGTGAGCCTGAGAAAAAAATTGTGAATGAAACTTGGAAATCCATCTAATTTCGAGAAAAAACCTGATAGTGGTAAATTTTTTGTAATTAGCCAACAATTGATACAAAATTTGAAGTGATCACGACATCGATGCAGGTGTGGTGATGCCATCGTTCGGTAGAGTCATGGGTGCTTTTTTTTCTATGGTATTAGCAAGAGGCCTAGACCACACCGTTACAGTTGTGTTAATCCTTTCCTCGCCACCTTGCGGTAGAGTCATGGGCGCGCTTCTTTTTCTGTGGTACTACTGTTTGCATTATCTGTGATAAATATTGCGCATAGGGGACATGTTTGAATCATCTCACTACTATTGATGTGTCAATGTCTATCACAAATCGGACATATTCCCGAAACTTCCTCATTGAGTTCACATTAACTTCTACATATGAGCCGCTCATAGGAAAAGTGGTATAACTCAATTTAAGTGACTTGTTGGGATATTAAGGTTTTAACTTTCAGCGGATTAAAAAATCAAGGTATTTCGTTGCCTCCGCAAAATTGACTGATTCATGACTGTATACGAAGATGTACGAATCTATACGAAGATACTCGAATGTCTACGAAAATACACAAATAAATATGGCAAATTTTGTTTCTGTGTTCTATTGAATTTCTATAAAGAATGTGTAGAGATTGTTATGATTGGGCTTGGACTGATCTATTACGACCGTAGAATTTCATGAATATATTACTTTGTCATTATGCAAAGCTGATATTGGAGTGCGTTCTGAGATTCATGAATGGATACAGTTATAAAGTGAATGGAAAACGTATATAAAAAAAGATATAAAAATGTATATAGTGGATATATAATTGCATATAGTTGATGTAATAATGTCTATTGTGGATATATTAATGATTATAGTGGTACATAATGATGGATATAGTCAATATAATAACTACTCATGCTATCTCAACGAAATTTTGATCAAGTTTTTGTGTCGGTTATTTGCATATAACTACCCAGCATCAATTCAATCGTATCTTTAATTTTCGTGTTATAGTGATTATTTCACTCCTATCAAAATCTGACCAACCCCAGGCCAGAGACATCTCATATTATCACGAAAACACCAACTGTCTTTGAATTATGATTGGTCTTACAACTTTGGTGTTTTCAACGGCTAATCCATGGATATGGGCTGTTTGACAAATGATAAATATAAATTACGGACGTCAACATGAGTCATTTTGTTCGAGAAATAGTCTATTGAAATATCACTCGTGACTGAATTGATCTCATAAGTCTGTCTTTTATTTCTTAACTCAACTGAATTGCTTGGATAAAACACCACTCGTCCTTTTCACGCTTTGGTTTATCGAAAACGGTTTAAGGAGAAAAACAGACCATACACTAACAATCTATTACGACCGTAGAATTTCATGAATATATTACTTTGTCATTATGCAAAGCTGATATGGAGTGCGTTCTGAGATTCATGAATGGATACAGTTATAAAGTGAATGCAAAACGTATATAAAACAGCTATAAAAATGTATATAGTGGATATAAAGAGTATTTGATGTATATGGACACACACGAAAGGTATCCAACACAAAGTCTTCATAGAGGTATAATGATAATGGTTTGATATCAGTAATATAGTTGACGAGCTGTGCTTGCTGCATGCCAAAAAATTCACTGTAGATACTTTTGAAAGAATACAATATTTGGCAACTTCGAATAGCTGGAGTTATTTATTAGGAAAAGTATTATGATCATATCTAAAAAACTGCTTTTTTAAAATAAAAAATGGCAACTAAACTCTAATTTTTCATTACAAATTATCTCAAATTATTTAAGCATCGTTCATCAGAATAACTCGAAATTAAAGGAAATGAATAATGATCAACACTATCCATTTAGTCAAAAAAGACGCGCTAATAATTGTGAAAAGCTGATTTGTTAATAACTTGTTGCTGCTGAATCTCAATTTTGTTATGTACACAATAAATATTCTTCCTGTGTTCTATTGAATGTCTATAAAGAATGTGTTTGAGGTGCTGCATGTAGTGCTGTCACACTAACTGAGATCACTGTTTTTGCGGAGATTTTTTTTTCCTTCCCTTTTGACTATTTACTCCTAGTATACAGTATACTGTATTATAAAGCCAATTGTAATGAGTAATCTTTTGAAAGAAATCATGATATAAAATATTAATTTCAAATTTGATACTGAGAATAATGAATCTCATGTTAGAATTCTTTATATTTTCACGGAAAGTGATACTAACCTGTGCAGCAAAATGACTGAGGAAAGAAGTTTCAACATTATAGAGGGATCAAGATATTGTTGCCCTCTCAAGTGCATTGGTGCAGACCTAAGTGAAGATCAAGTGGATGGATTGGCTTGCCGAATTTGTGAATCTTTTGGTTCTTGTAGATGTGCTTGTATATTGTATCAGTACATGAGGAATAAAAAATAAAAAAACAACCTGTACATAATAGTTTATTTACATTTTTTTTTTAACAATTCAATTCATCTATATCACTATTAACATCTCCAGATTCTACATATCTTTCAGATTAATAGCATCAACATTTTTATCAATTCTAACAATCTATGTCACTATCTTCATCTGCAGAGTCTATAAATCGTTTGGAATGTGCTTTGAAATTAGTTACAGTATTAGGCACTAAATCATGTAATCTATCACAACATGTATTCTTATCGTATATATCAAAAAGAACTCCATCAAAATCTGCGTTACACCAATATTTTCTATTTCTATACAAGTTATATAGATTGTGTCGGCTAATGTATAAATGGGAGTGATCGCGAATGCTGAACAGTTTTGAATCAAACCTTCTCATTTTCAATTCTTTTAGAAAAATTTTAAAGCAAATCTTACACAAAAATAAATTAAACTCTTTAATATGATAATAATTTCGCCATATACATAATTCATTCTCATCATATTCATCACTCCAGTCTCGTTTACATAGAATATGGCTTTGAGCTTTACGACTCGTGATAAATCTTGAAGAAAAGAGAGGATACTCAAATGAAGAAAAATTTCGTAAAGTTCGGACTTAGAAAAATTTCGACAAGTTCGGATTCAAATCGAATAAAACGATTATTAATTTTGAGGGAATTGTGAAAAAAATATATTTTTGAAAATTCTTTATGTTGGACTTGGAAAAACTTTGGAAGGAACAATTTTAGCTACTATAAACCCTAGATATCCTTGGGGGAAATTACATGTTAAAATAAGTGAAATTGTACTAGAATTCTGGGCGGAAATAAACCAAGACAATTATAATATTTGTTTTTTATTGACAAACCAATCATATAGTATATTTACATTACAGTGCATATGTGAGTTCATTCTTTACATGAATTCTACAGGTATATAGATTAACCTAATCTAGTTGTCCTGACACATTACAGCACAATTCGTTAAATAGTACTCCTGAATTAGCCAAGCTTTCCAATGACCTGGAATATTGGCCAGTGCCACCAGCCGCCTCAGGTCCTGGAGTGTTAAGTCTCCAGGTTGATCCAGTACATGAAATAGTACCTCAAGCTCCCACGCGGCTATTGGGCACCGCCGCAGCTCTGCTTCAGTAGGTAGATTATTCATTCTGGTTTAATATATAATAATAAAATACATTAAATACGAAATAGGCTCATCATCCTTATTAACAGGCAAAATATACAAGGGATCATCAATATCTTTCGCAAGACTTCTAATTAGAAAATGACTATCATAATTGGAAAAGTTATGGAAAACCACAGGTATAGTATTAGATATCTCTTTTTGGTTAATTTTGTTTAAATCCATGGCTATAATGAAAATGAATAAGAAAAATATGCATGAGATGTAAGATGAACTGAAACTTACTTTGTTCTGTAGGGTATCAAAATTTCTCTAATGAACTACTGCTACTGCTGTTTGGGTAATATTCGATTTTTCTGCTACTGCTGTTTGGAAAGAAAAATATTTTAATATATGGATACATAATTTTCTAATTGATGCTTACCCAAAGATCGCACTATCACAAATTCAGATGCTCCGACAAAGTACAAATGAAAATTTCAATTGGCACACGAATGATCAACGATGTGTTCCTATATGGAAATAATAGAAAACTGACTCAAAACGTTAAGCAAAACGGCTGTTCATAATTCACAAATAATCCCCCTGGTATTCCCATTCAAATAAACGATAAATGCCTATCCAATAATAATCCGAATAAAATTTCAATGTAAATCGTATTTCACAGATTGATATAATTATTATTCTATGTATGAATTCTCATAATGTCAACTTGACAGAAGGGAATATTGTAACTTCAAAAATATTGGGGTTGAAATACTCGTATTTTAGCGATGCAACGGGGACCTCACCCGAAAATGTAGAAAGCATAATTCTGTAGTTTGGTGAACGTAGAAATTTTTGATCGATTACAAGGTAATTTATTATTACTTATCTAATAAACTATTATTTGAATTGAATTTCCTTTATGATGCAGTGATATCATATGAATACATTGATTCCCAACTCTGAGAAACCAATACCAGATATAATTTGTCTGTTTGAACTAGAGCGCCAGAAAGCTCAGGGCTTGAACCCATTTTTATGATAACCTGAAAGTCCCTGAGAGCCCCTCCAATTCAATTCCAATACAGGAGAATGGACAATGCGCGCAAAAGTTCCTGACTTCACTTTAATTTCAATCATGCGTCACTCTCCCTTTATAGTACCAAAACACCCCAAATTCTTACGGCCCCTGTAGCGTAGTGTGTAGAAGAGACTACTCTCACCCAAACTCCCCGGGTTCATAACCCGCGTCCATCCAGAAAATTTTTCGATCATGACGTCATCCGCCCGACGCATCAGACCCCCAGACACCATTAAGGGAGGTCATAGGTCAACTTTGGTCGGGAACCCGCTTAGTCCCTCTACTTTCAGAGTTTGGGAGAGAAAACGCAGAAAGAAACCATTTGATAATGAAATAATATATTCGAAGCTATATACAAGGTGTTTCTCAAATAGGCCCCCAAATATATGGAGCCGAATCCTCAGCAAAAAATAAGGCTAGATTTTTATATAAAAATTCCAATTCTCATACCCTGTTAAGATATACCCCCTCGAAAGGTGTAGAAATTTGACTGTTAATATTTTTCTCCTCATAAACTAACGGTTGCAGTAGAATAAAACTTCGCTGAAATAATACTTCCCTCTTAGCCCTTATAACAATAACTTTTCATTCCTTACTACATTTGCAAGGTGTTTAAATCTCCAACCCCTTTCAATATTTATTCTGTAACTTTTCAGGGGCTTAGAATTGTAAAAGTCTATTGGAGACGGTACAAACCTATTTTCATTTGAACACTTTTTGTCTTGAAGGCGATAGATTTTAATGAAACGAAGATAAAAGAAAACCCAATTCAAATTTCAATAAAAAAATTATACTTGGAGTAAGTGGGTAGCAGATAGTGTTGTTACATAAACAATGTATGATGAGGAATGACAGATATCGTAACTATTAGATTAGAATAAATTCATATATTTTACCAAATACTACTCGCATAAGTGATACTAATTCTTTTTTATTCCAAATCATTATAAAATTAGAAAAAGTTCTATATGAGAAATTACACTTATCCTGTGTTGAGGAATCTGCTCCTTCAATTTAGCAGCCTATTTGTGAAAAACCCACTATAGGTCTTTTTCATAACATTAAATGTTTTCTTGCAAACTGCATAACTCAATAATCGTAATGAACGTATTCGTTGCTATGAATTTGATTTACTATTGATATCCGTTCGGCACACTGAAATCTATAGATTTGCATCAAGAATTGTGGCGTCTCTGAATGTTCAGTGAAGTTGGATATATATCTGAATGAATTTAATACGTTGAACCATCTCCAGAATATTCCAGTATGCAGTTCTATTTTTTTATGAAATATCACGAAGTAGTCGGCGACACCATATGGAAAAATATATAGTGGCATATTCTCGTTTGGAAATAAAACAAGGAGTGAAATTTGAAAGTCAAGTTTCATCTTCAATATTCAATTTTTCATCTGATTCAAGTACCTATGCTAAATCTGATATTTCTTGAATCAATGGTTCAGCGGTAACTATGGACTATTATAGACCATATTACCATATACCAAAAAAACTGAATTCATCTGATATGAAATGTATCCTCTTTTCTAGAATTTGTAAAGGCTACATAAATAGAAGATGTTTCAGAATTTCATACAAAGTCATAACCAGTGCAGTATATCTGAAAAACGCATTCGGCTACGTACACAACCCACAAAAGGTTCAGCATCTGAATTATACTCAGGAAGTTGAATTTCATCCTGTATATTCGTAATAGAAATTCATTCGAAACGGGATGGCAACAAGCATAGAAATCGTGCTGAGGATGACAGCAGGAGATATTAAGGAAACAGCGGTTTGGAATCGCAGTAGCGAAGGGTTCCAAACTAGTTCATTTAACAGCCTTTCTCTCTCACCATCAGAGAAGAATATCAGAATGTTATCTCGACGTCTATTATTTTGCGCAGTCTATATTCATATTGCTAGTCAACAGCCTTTGAGAAACAATGATATCGGCTTGTGTTCCCGCCACACGCCACACGGTTTGAGTTTCGCTTATAGACAATTGTTGAGGACTTTGGTATTCCGCGGTTATCAGATGAATATCTCTCGCGACTCGATACATGCTACCTACTCCAAGTAATGATCCAGTGTTTTATACTGGACTGTACTGAAACACATGTGCACACGAAAATATACTTGAAATAAATAATTTAATTATTCTATCCAAAATAGAACACCAAATTTCAGGAGTATTGACCTTAATTATGCGGGGAGACGGATTTGTCAGGCTCCTAATCATTCGAAACTAACGAATTAATAATATAAGACTTGGCGTCGATATTCTACACCTACCTGCCAAATCTCAACTCAATCGGTAGATACTTTGTAGTTTTGGGCATACATAGTAGCAAAATAAAATTTCAAATGGGTATATCTTCGAAAGAATTCAGTCTGTTCGAATATCTGTGTGAAGTTGGCACAGACAATTTCGATTTTCAATATTTTTTATGCTGGTTTTATGCTGCTTTGTGCTCCTGAAATTATTTTTTTGGCGCTCTTGTTCCTTGGAACAGAGTGCTTATCAATTTGACCAATTATCTGTAATTTTCGAATTTTCGGCTGAAAACTATCTGAAACGATTTGGTTCGACTCACTGATCAAGAATTCGTGCTCGAAATCGATTCTGTCCGGCCGTTAACACGATAACTCTTGAACGAAATGAGCTAGGTAGTTCAAATTTTCAGAGTAGGAGTAACAAAAACAAAATTTTATTTTACATGACAAATTTTGAATTAATTTTTTTCAAGATGCAGTTGCATCAAAAGAATCCATTGATATTAATCTCAATTTCAACAAGCTAATACTTTCGGAGATATGATTTTTCAAAATTCCCATAATACATTGTACTTTTAGGTTTTCTCGGAATGCGAATTCTATCTGTCTGTGTTCTATCTGTTTGCGGTAGGTCCAGTTTGAAAGATAAACGTCATTAATGTTAAACGGAACAGAAAGTGTATTTCTGGAGCGTTTGGTTGTTGTAAGCATGTAAACAAATTGAAATTTGGATTCGCTAAGCTCATAGGCAAAGTATTTTGGTTAGTGATTCGAAAATGAATAGTGCAAGGAAGTCGGGCATAATTTACGAGTAATTCTCTAACTATTGAAGATTTAGAACGGGATATCCAACTAATGTACAGGTAGTTATTCCTTAGTAACACTATTTAAGATTTCCTACATAAGTATTCTGGTTTAAGTTATCTCTGGACTGATAACATTAGATTTGTTTCATAAATAAAACTGGCTATATTTCATTCACTCAATTTTTCATAATGACTACTGATAGTTTTGAAGCATTTATAGCCAAAATTGGACCGTCATATAAAGTTAAGATGCAAAGGGATTTTAGTTTCTGTCATGATGTAGTTCTATTATAATCATCCATTGATATCATTCCCAACTCTGAGAAACCAATACATTCGGAGATATGATTCGTCAAAGATTGAACAAGAGCGCCAGAGATCCTGCCAGAGGGCCTTCCCCCATTTTGCGCGAATGTTCTGGCGAACATCGCGTTATCATTTTGCCCAAATGTCTGTAATTTTCGAATTTTTCGCCGAAAATGGTCTCAAACGATTGGGTTTGACTCCCTGATGAAGAATTCAAGGTCAAATTTGATTCTGTCCGTCCAGCCGGCCGGCCGTTGCCACGATAACTTGAGAGCGGAAAGAGCTAGCGAGTTGAAATTTTCAGGGTAGGTGGCGCATCCCAATGCGACGGACAAATTCGTTAATGGGCATAATCAACACAATGGTTTCCGAGTAATAATTTTGTTTTCAACCAATATAAATCTGATCGAATTGAAACTTGGTGAATAGTTGTAGAATATAAACCTAAGCACGTTTGCGGAATTTTGCGAGAATAGTATGACTAGAAAATTTTAAAAAAATTATAGAAAATTTTTTTATGACGATAACCTGAGAACGGAAGGAGATAGCAACTTGAAATTTTCAGGTTAGGTGCCTCTGAATGTGGCATTTGACATTGTTTGTAAGCATAATCGGCCAAACGGTTTTGGAGTTATCCCCATCTAAAATTTGGTTGTCATTTCCTTAATAACTCGAAAAATACCAAACTGATCCAATTTGAATATGGTTATTATTTAAAGAATGCCAGCACGGAAATTATTGCAAAATCTTGTGAGGATCTTAGCACTAGAAATTTTTTTTTAAATCATTCAGAATCATTGAAAAAAATTCTATATATCAGAAACTATTCATCTGACATGGCAGATATTTTGCGAGAGCCTGCAGAACCTATCTCTACTACCAAGTTCCAAGTTTGAACACGATCGAATCTTTATTGTTGGAGATCTGAGCAGCCTTGTGTGAGTACAGTAGCTGGATGGGTGACCGTTGCCTTGATAACTCCCGAACGAAAGGAGATATGGACTTGCAAATTTCGGGGTCCGTTGCACATCTAAATGGGAGAGTTAAGTTCGCCGTTGGCCATAATCGGCTCAACGGTTTCGGAGTTATAGCCATCTGGAATATTCTTTCCTCGATGACTCAAAAAATATAGACCCGATCAAATTGTAGCTTGCTAACTAGTTGTAGAATATCGACATAAAGACGTATGTAAAATTTTGTCAGAACCGTACCCCTAGAAAATTTTAAACAAATTACGAAATTTAACATGGTAATTTCGATTAAGAGAGTGTCCACTACAGGAGAACGGACGATAGAATTCACCATGGTAAATTTTTAAGAGTGTCCAATACAGGAGAATGGACAATTGAACATACGCGCAAAAGCTCTTGACTTCACGTCAGTGCTTGAACTAATTTATTTTTAATTCATACGGTTCTCAAAATATACCACAAAATGTATTATATAAATATTACCGTTCGAATTTATCTGAAAGTCCCTCTGATTTCTTGGAAAATTAAAATTTAAGAAATAAGTTAGCCCAACACTTTTAGTTTCTCTTCTCAAAAGTAGGTGAACAAAATTATGGGCAACATTTTTATTTTCACGCCAATTGCAGATCGACTTCACAATGAAAGAAAAAAGACTAAACGAGCTTTGACGGGGGGTGAATCTACTTTGGTGCACATACTATAAACATGATTATGATTATACTGACCCTCCCAAGTCTGTCCAATGGAGATCCCTCAGAAGTTCCTAGGAGCTTGTGTAACTAAGGAGAGTCAGTTGTGTTCTTTGTCAACTTTGTTACTCTAAGCTTATGCCATCTTAGACACAAGACTGTTGTGACTGTTATGACCCGACAGTGAATGGTGTCCACTATCCCCAGTGGGTTCAAGTTAGCCAACGTGAACACGCGCGCCAAAGAGCACTGCCTTCACGTCAGGTTCTTATTTTGAAATCATAAATAATGAGAAATATTCTCCTACCCTCCGATTTCTATTTTCGAAGTTTGAGAAATGCATGATGCAGTTTCGAAGTTGGGGGTTTATACCCTTCACTTCACCCTCAACATTCGATGACCAATTCAGTTATGGGAACGAAAATAAAATGTTACCTCGAAATTCTTGCAATAAAAATATACCGATGAAAAGAAATATTTATACACGAGTTGAAAACAGCTGCGAATTAATGTTTTAGATCGCAAATAAAACAATAAACAGATAAGGATGGTGATGTCGCTTCCACACACATGGAGATTTTCTCGAAACAAAGTGAAACAAGTTTTTTTTGAAAAAATATTCTTTCGTAAATCTAGCCTATCAACTAAAGATGACAAAATGTATCGTTTCAGTAGCTAACTGATCACTCTAAGGCGAATAATATCATATACAACCAGTAAAGAATAAAAGCAGTATCATGTTGAATACCTTAATATTATTGATTATTATATAATAATCGATGAAAATACTGAGAGAGACCCAGGAAATTTGACACATTTTGTCTTATATCTCCAGAAATTGAAATCGTATAGAGCCAAAATTTTGCACAATGTTGCAAAATACTACAATTGACGTTAGTACAAGTTTTTGTTGCAATCTGATGAATAGTTCACGAAAAAAAAATTTTTTTTTCGAAAAAATTTAAAGAAATATTTTTTTAAAAGTTACCAACATTTCGATCATAACAGAATTTTGCCAAAAGTTGCGCGTTTATATCCTCGAACTGACTACCAAGTTTCGATTCAACATCTTCTTTAGTTCCTGAAATATCAGGGAAATAACCTCAAAATTTGAAATGTCTAAACCGTCCGGCCGATTTTGCCCGTTAACGAACTTAACCGTCGCATTTTGATCAGAAACCTACCCTGAAAGTTTGAAGTCGATAGGACCTTCGGTACTCCTGTTATCGTGCCTACGGCCGGAAGGCCGGCCGGACGGCACCCAAAAATCTGACACCGGATTCGTGATCAGGGAGTCCGAATTAGTCTATCAGCCAATTTTCAGCTCGAAATTCGAAATTTACAGACATTTGGACGAAATGATAGGACGATGTTCCCCTAGAACATGCGCCCAATATATACAGGGTGAGTTTTTGATCACTGCATTAATTTTAACCAAAGATTCCTCTCATCAAATGAAACACTTTTTTCATTTAACATTTTTCCAAACTCAGCTCAGGTAAAAAGTTACGTATTTGATTCCGATAAAAAATTTCGTTAAAATTTATAATATTTTGTCCACGAAGTTTGTAACGTTGTTGTTGTTAACAAGTGTTAATTATCAATAGGTGAATTCAAAAGATTCATAGGCTTTACAGTAGCTCATATTTTCGCTATAGAATTCCCATTATGTAAAAAGTTACAGATTGAGAGAAATGCCTTCTTGGAATTGCATGAGTACTCTGAACGGAAAATGTTGGCATTATTTTTCTTCGCAACACTAAAATGATTGAATGAAAGTTAATAATTCTACTTTTATTTATTTTCCAATTAAAAAATAGACCTAATTGCTCATCTTTGCGTGAAGATCTATCTTGGAATTATTCTTGTCATTTTCCTGGAAAATAAATATGTGAAGTTAGCTGTACTGAATACTTATAACTTTGCAAATTTCTCATTCCGCTATCTTCATATCATCGATTCTTTGTAAAGAATAAGTAAAATGTTGAATTACGAAATTCTTTAGGAATTGTACGATAATAATCCTCAGAAAAAGTTATTGGGAAATCAAACTACTCATATTTTATCACATCACGAAATCGTCGAAAAAGTCTCTCCTAATTTCTTTGATAGTTTTCCTAAAATTTTTCAGACAACTACCTTCAAGTACCAATACGCCATGACTGACTAATAAATAATTCCATAAGAGGAAAAAAATTCATTCAAAAATTGGTTCAAGCACTGACGTGAAGGCAGGAGCTGTTGCAGGTATGTTCTATTGTCCATTCTCCAGTATTGGACACTCTTAATCAAACATACGCGCAAAAGCTCCTGACTTTCGGTTATACGATTCTCACAAATTTTCACAAGCAACCTTGGATGTGTATTCTACAACTACTCACCAAGTTTCAATCCAAGATTGGATTTGTGTTGAAAACAAAATTATTACTCGGAAAACATTCATCCGATTATGCCCATAAACGTACCTGTCCGTCGTATTGGGATGCGCCACCTACCCTGAAAATTTCAAGTCGTTATCGTGGCAAGGGACGGCTGGCAGGACAGAATCAAATTTGACATCGAATTCTTCATCAGGTAGTCGAACCCAATCGTTTGAGACCATTTTCGGCAAAAAATACAGACATTTGGGCAAAATGATAACGAGATGTTCCCCAGAACATACGCGCCAAAAAATAACTGGTCCCACTGAGAGAGGAATAATTTAAAAAGCTCTGACGTGAGGTCAGTCTACTTTGGCGCAAATTTATAGCTATAGTGGTCACCCATTCAGGTACTGAACTCACGACTTAGTTTCCAGCAAAAAATATTTTTCACAATATTTTGAACAATATAGATTTGATATACAGAGAGTTTAAATCTGGAATCTGGAATACATTTCCATCTTCGGTACTTCATATGGGGAAGTAAGAGGGTATTTGGGTTATAGGTCAATGAATATCGAATCTCGTATCAGATGTAACGGATCAACTACAATTTGAAAGATATGTGCACATTGCATAAGTGCCAAATTACCCTTAAGCGGCCCATACACGCTCATTTTGTGCGATGTGGATTGCACAGTATATTGACGGTGGCCCTTAGACGGTCAATATTATTGTACAATATGTTGGTTGGTGCGATATTGATGGATGTGCAATATGTTGCGCTATTGCGCAACCTCTCAATACCGCCCACACACGATCAATTTATATTGCACAAATCAAAAAATTGTACAATAATATTGAGCGTGTATTACATTGAGTGAAAACTGGTACCCTCTTATTTTTGCTTCATATTAATGACCTACCAGAAAACATTCTGTTAGGAGAGCAACTTCGGTCTGATGAGGGTATGCTATTTACTGAGAGCATACAGACAAATGAAGCATTGAGTTTGCATGAGAATCTTTTGGGAAACTGTGATATGGGATCAGATAGCGGTGTTGTCATGTTTGTGGATGATACTAATCTACTAGTGGCCGCATCTTGTGTCTCTGAGGTAATTGAGGTTGCTAAAAAGGGTTTTTGTGATATTTCAAAGTGGTGCGTATCGAATGAAATAACCATCAACTCTAATAAAACAGAATGTGTAATTTTCTGCACTTCTCATTCAAGAGTAAACAAACCCGAGAATATTATTCTCTCTGGACAAACTGTGAAAATTACCAGCAGTGCCAATTTCATTGGTGTGATTATCGATCATCAGTTGAATTGGTCTGGAAATATTACCGCATTGCAGAGTAAATTAAACTCTGTTCTCTACACACTCCGTGTTTTGGCGCTGTATCAGACTCTGATTTGCTGAGGACAGTAAACTTCTCAAATTTCCAGTCGGTTATGTCCTACGGAATCATCGCATGGGGTAACGGCTCTGACGTTTGGAAGATTTTTAAGGTCCAGAAAAGAGCACTTAGAACAATGCTCGGATTGACTGCGATAATATCTTGTCGCGGACACTTTAGGAATCTCGGTATACTCACCACTTCCGGTACTTATATCTTCAGATGCTTGCTTTTCTTAAGGAATATCTATGATCTGTTCCGGGTCTATGAGAATTCCAATAGAACAAGGCTCATCCACCCGTTTCACTTTCCCCAAGGTTTCACTCACACTGACACAGAAGAGTGTGGAATATATGTGCATGAAACAGTTCGATAAGCTTCCGAAGGATTATCAAATTCTCAAGAATTCTAACAAGTTCAAAACACTTGTAAAAAAATTGTTGATAGACCTGGAGCCATACAGTATTAGTGAGTACTTAGGTTCCAATGTTCAAATCTGAGCGTTTTTTTCGTGTCTAGGTTCTTTGGTTCAATTGACGTATTTTCTTTTCAATGTATGGTTTGATTATGGACATAAATACAATTATTATTATTATTATTATTGAAAGCTCCTGACTTAACGAAAATACAAAATTGGTTCAAGCACTTACCTGAAGTCAGGAGCTTTTGTGCGTATGTTCTATTGTCCATTCTCCTGTATTGGACACTCTAAATCGAATTTACCATTGTGAATTCTATTGTCTGTTCTCCTGTATTGGACACTCTTAATCGAATTTACCATGATAAATTTGGAGTGTCAAATACAGGAGAACAGACAATAGAATTGACCATGGTATATTCGATTAAGAGTGTCCAATAAAGAAGAATGGACAAGAGAACATACGCGCAAAAGCTTCTGACTTCACGTCAGTGCTTGTTTTTTGTCCATAATTAGGCATTGATTTAATATTTCCCCTCTAGTCAAACATTTGTTATTTGAAGTTTTAGGTTTGTCAATAACAACATTTTTCTTCTTCCTTGGATTCCACGGTTTTATGATTTTTTCAATCAGTAATTTTATTTTATTATCAACAGTCCCAAAAAAACACAAAAACAAAACCAAAAACAGAAACAATATATCACTTCATCTCGTCATCATTCATCTCCTGATCCTTCATAATAGGGTTCCCTATTCGGGCAGCTAAGTAGGTATACTCCATTCACTTTTATAAAGTCTCCCGGTTGGCCATGATTTGGGTCTATCACGTTTTTGTAACTAAAACACAGGCAGGTTGGCACTGCCGAAATATCGTCAAGGTCAAAACAATCCGCCGAGACGTTGCCAATTCTACCCTCAACATAATCATAAAGAACAGAACCGAAATCTGCAATAGGAAAACTTCATTCTGACATGTTGAACTCTCGAATGAAATGACTTAGTTTCCTATCACTATATTTTATTAAGGTATAAGAATGACTCGGGTTTCGTAGTACTACCTACTACATTTTGAAACTGGTGTATTTCAAGTTGTGCAACAATGTATTTAAATGTCTTCTGTAGGCTTATTTCTTGAGAATTTCGAAAAGTGGGGAATTCCATAGGTACGTCTGTTCGTTTAGAAGTCTTCCTGCTGGGTTATTCAGGTACATTTATTATTTTTTGAAATTAACTATAACAAAGTAACGGAGTACTCTATCCATTATTTTTCAATAAAATTTCAACACTTGATTTCCATACAAGAAAATAGCATAATGGAATCTTCCAACCAGTTTATATATGTGAAATATTTCCAGTAACAACAGAGTAAAAAATGTTCTTGTACAGTCGCCAGGACTTCTCAAATTCAGTATTTTTCCGAAGTAAATTCACATTGTGAAAATACGTAGTTACTACGACTTCTTTGTAGAGAGGACAACGTTGCGTAGTTATCTGACAGGAAAATGACTATAACCTAACATTTTCAAAATATACATGGTGAAATGTGTCAATTTTTCATGGCCAACCGGGAGACTTTATAAACGTGAATGGAGTATACATGTAAATATTACTCAAGTGTTGAGTGTCTGACTATTTGTCTACTCCATCAGTTTTCTTTTATGTAATGATATTCTGTTTTTCAACCATTGTGTTGTCCTATATACTTTCCATCACAGTCCTTACATTCAACCTTATAAATCACATTCGATTGTGCCATTTTTGGTGTTTGATCTTTTAACTTACTGTATAGGTTGTTTACTGATTATAAACTGTATTGAGTTATTTTTATGTTCTCTTCCTTAAAACAGTCCATGATTTTATTAGTAAGATTATTGATGTTCGCTATACTACCAAATTTTATTTCATTCGTTTCTACAAGGACTGTGGTTATTTCTGGTGGAGGAGCTGTATCTGTATTGTTATCATGGTGTGTTGAATACAATATTTTCGATATTAGTCTTGATGGATAGGAGTTTACTTTTAATATATTTTTCCATTCGTTTTTGGAATTTTCTATAAATGTTGGGTGACAAATTATCTTTTTTCTCCTATTGAATTCCTTTATGCTATTCAGTTTCATTTTCATTGGATGGTCTGAATGGTAATTTATGAGTTTGTTTGAGGCTGTGGGTTTTTTATACCAATTTAAGTGAATTCTATCATCTACCCTATGTAACCTTGTGTCGAATACCACCGATCTATTCTCATTTTCCTTTCAATTGTAAATTTTAAGTTTGAGTCATAACTATTGAAAATTTCTAATATTTTCTCTACTTGTGATACTGAAAGTGCCATAATGAGATCTTCTACGAATCTCTTTAGGAATGCTAGTCTATAACTAAGTTTTAGGTGACTGTGTTTAACAGTTCATTCATCATATATTCTGTGAGTATGGGACTTACCTCTGATCCCATTGAACACCCAAAATTTTGTAGATACCATTCATCATTATATGAAAAGTGAAAGTATAAAGTTGATCAACTCTATAAACAGTTCTATTAGAATTTCAGTATGCAGTTCTACTCTGTGCCATTCTTGTTAGATGATTTTAATCATTAGATCTCTTGGAATGTTTCCAAATAAATTTGTTACTTCTAATGATATAATTTGATAATGTACAGGCAGCTGGTGCTGATTTTTATTGTTTTTTGCGCGTATGTTCTGGGAAACATCGCTTTATAGTTTTGCCCAAATGTCTGTAACTTTCGAATTTTTTGACGAAAATGGTCTCAAACGATTTAGTTGGACTCCCCAATGAAGAATTCGAGGTCAAATTTGCTTCTGTCCGGCCGGCCGTCCGGCCGTCCGGCCGTCCGATCGTCCGGCCGTTGCCACGATAACTTGAGAACGAAAAGAGCTAGCGACTTGAAATTTTCAGGGTGGGTGGTGCATCCCAATACGACGGACAAGTTCGTTAATGGGCATAATCGGCCCAGTGGTTTCCGAGCAATAATTTTGTTTTCAACCAATATGAATCCGATCGAATTGAAACTTGGTGAGTAGTTGAAGAATATGAACCTAAGCACGTTTGTGGAATATTATGCGAATCGTATCGCTAGAAAATTAAAAAAAAAACATTAAAAAATATTTTTGTTGTCACGATAACTTGAGAACGGAAAGAGATAGCGGCTTGAAGTTTTCAGGTTAGGATGTGCACCAGAACGAGACATTTCAATTTGTTTATGAGCAAAATCGGCCAAACGGTTTTAGAGTTATAGCCATCTGAAATTTTCTGGAATTTGGTCGTTTTTTGTTCCTCATTAACTCGAAAAATACTGAACCGATTGAATTCAAACATGGTGATTAGTTGTAGAATGCCAACGCGAACATGTTTGCAAAATTTGGTGCGGATAGCATTTGTAGAAAATTTTTAATAAATCATTGAAAAAAAAAAATTCTATATATCAGTAACTATTCGTTTGAAATTGCTGAAATTTTGCAAGAGTCTTCATAACCTAACTCTACTGCTAAGTTTCAAGTTTTAATACGATCGGTTAAATATTGTTGGAGATTCGAGCATTCTTGTGTGAGTTCAGTAGATGGGTGACCGTTGCCTCGATAACTTTCGAACGAAAGCAGATAGGGACTTGCAATTTTCAGGGTAGGTTGCGTATCCGAAAGGGAGAGTTGAGTTCGTTTTCGGGAATAAGCGGTCAAACGGTTTCCGAGTTATACCCACCTGGAATATTATTTCCTTGATAACTCAAAAAATAAATATTCGATCGAATTGAAGCTTGGTAACTAGTAGTAGAAAATCCACATAAAGACGTGTTTAAAATTTTGTAAGAACCGCACCCCCAGAAAATTTTAAAAAAATGACGAAAAAAAAAATTTTAAGAACCGTACCCGAGGGGTCTTTCACTGCGGAATTTTAGTGTACAAAATTGTGGAATTGTGGGTGAATTGAACGGAATTGCATGGAATTGAACGGAATTATATGGAATTGAACGGAATTATATGGAATTGAACGGCATTATATAGGAATTTAGTAGAATTGAATGGAATTGAACGGCATTATACAGGAATTGAATGGAATTGAACATGCGCAAAGGACGGCTTTTTCGGGAATGTTCTAGGAATCATTTTGCCTAAATGTCTATTAATTTCGAATTTTTTGCCGAAAATGTTCTCAAACGATAAGATTCGTCTCACTGTTCAAGAATTCGAGGTCAAAATCTATTCTGCCCGGCCGACCGTTGCCACAACAACTTTGGAACTAGAAGAGATAGCGATTTTCAGGGTAGGCTGCGCATCCGAATGCGACAGCCAAGTTTGTTAATGTACATAATCAGCCAAACGGTTTCAGCGTTATACCCATCTGGAATATTGACTCCTGAATAACTCAAAAAATACAGATCTGATCGAATTGAAACTTTGCAATTTGTTGTAGAACGTCAACGCACAAATTTCTGTAGAATTTCGTGGGGATCCTGTCACAAGAAAAAAAAATCTCTTCATAAATTTTATATTTCAGAAGACAATTTGCCCAAATGTCCGTAATTATCGAATTTTTGGCTGAAAATGGTCTTGAACGATTTGGTTTGACTCACTGATCAAGAATCCGTGGTCGAAATCGATTCTGTCCGGCCGTCCGTCCGTCCGGCCGATCAACCGATAACTCTCGAACGGAATGAGCTAGATAGTTGAAATTTTCAGAGTAGGTTTGAGGGATAAATATCTCGGTTAAGTTCGTTATTGGGCAAAATCGGTCAAATAGTTTCGTAGCAGCGAAAACAAATATTTTTTTTTACATTACAACTTTTGAATTCAAATTATTTCAAGATGCAGTTTCATCACAAAAATCCATTGTTATCATTTTCAACTCCAACAAGCTGATATTTTCCGAGATATGATGTTTCAAAGTTTCAATAATACATCGTAAGTTCTATGTATTCACAGAATGTGAACACAGAATCTGTGTGTTCACTGTTCATAAATGTCAACTTTTCTAGCTATTAGAAATTGTCAATTCGTAGGTTGAAAATAAGTATGCGATTCTTGAATTTGTGAATATATATACTAGACTGTTTTGAAACCGAAAATAATATAGACTGATTACATATTTTGAATAATTTATGTATAAATATTGAGGATGATGTTTTAGAATTGGATCATTTTATTGATGTAGTTTATGAAGGCAATACGAAAGAAGAGCATAATAGAATCATCAAAAGAAATTACTGTTCCTTGACCACTGAGGTTAATATTACCTTTTACCTCCTTAAGTTGTGAGGCATGTTCCTATATACAGTATTTACATAATGTTGCTGGCAAAAATATGCTGAAATATGGATCTACATTTGTGTATAAAACATTTTTTCTTGAGTTAAGGTCCATAATACAGAAAAGAATGTGTAAGTGGTATGAACTATTGAATTTTAAATTACGGAAAGAGGATAGTATTTTATTGATATATTTTGAACTATTAAGATAATTTGTTCGTAATCCACTACCTACTCAAATATCAGGAATAAATGGACAATCTGCTATGATTGTGCATTAAAGCATTGAAGCAATGTAGATTGCTCTTTTTTTTTAAATATTATTTTTGAAGCATTTTTTTAAATGTTACTTTTTTAAAATTTAATTTCTTTCATGATGCAGTTCTATCATAGGAATCCATTGATGGTGAGAAACCAATACTTTCGGAGATATAATTTGTCCGTTCGAACAAGAGAGCCAAAAAGCTCCTGTCCACAGGGCTTGAACCAATTTTTCTTTAGTTTATCTGTATAAACCAATCATTTTAGCCATTGATTCTTATTTCATTTCAATTCTTTTTATATTTTATTTTATTGGCTGTATAAACCCACGACCATGGCCATGAGAGCCCATGACCATCAGATTTGTGTATTCACACAAAGTACAGCAGGTGATCACATTTGGCTAATACGAACTTTGCGTTGAAATATCAGTAGGATATAATTCCTAGTGGAGATATAAGAAATTTTAGCTAATATACTAACTAGAAAATAGCCTGACTTGTTCATAATTTCTAGGGAATCTCTTTCTCCGTAGACACTGCATGGTGGGACCCTCTCGCTATACCAGACACCTTCAAAGTTAAATAATCACTTTTGCGCGCATGAGGAACATGCGTGCATTTTGCCAAAATGCTTTTAATTCTTTTTTTGTCGAAAATGGTCTAGAACGAATACTTTCGACTGATTGATGAACTACTTCTTCTGAAACTTCGATTTATGTAAATCTCAGAATTGTAACAACACTTCGATTGCCGAGATGATAGCGTGCTCACTTTCCACGCAGGAGATCCGGGTTCAAATCCCCGCTGATTGATGTCACTATTTTATATATTTGAAAATTTTAATTAGGTTGATGCCCAATACATATTTTCACTCGGTAACACTATAAATGGGGAAGCCCTGTGGGCAGGAGCTTTGCCGCTCTTGTTCAAACTTTGACAAATCATATCTCTGAAAGTAATGGAAATGATATGGGTGGATTCTTATGAAGGAACTACATCTTAAAATAAATTAAATTAAATAAGAATCCATTGATATCATGCCCAACTCTGAGAAACCAATACTTTCGCAGATATGATTTGTCAAAGTTTATTAGATCATTGAAAGCTCCTGTCTACAGGGTTTTCCCACTCTTTCAATTTGGCTTCTGTGCGTCAATTTTCAAGAATTTTCGTAATTAAATTCAAAACGTAGGTCTATGAATCACCTCACGTTGGATTTACATACAGCAGCAAATTATAATTAGAGTGTTCTATGAAATCATATAGAATTGAGAATAATTATTGAAATTTTGAAAAATCATATCTCTGAAAGTATTAGTTTGTTTGAGTTTAGAATGATATCAATGGATTCTTATGATGAAACTGCATCTTAAAAAAATTTAGTTTAAAATTTGTAATAAAAATAATTTTTTTTATTTGAAACCACCTGGTCGATTAAGCCAATAACAAACTCAACCGAAATATTCATCTCCAAAACCTACTCTGAAAATTTCAACTGTCAACTGTCAACTTTCAAAATCGATTTTGCCTGGCCGTCCGGCCAGCTGTCCATTAACTCAATAACTCTCGAACAGAATTAGCTCATTCTGTTCGAGAGTTGTCGTGTTAACGGACGGCTGGCCGGACGGCCAGGCAGAATCGATTTTGACCACAGAGTCGAGCCAAATCGTTTAAGATAATTTTAAGCCAAAAATTCGAAAATTACAGACAATTGGGATAATTGATAAGCACTCTGTTCCGAGGAACAAGATCCCAAAAAGACGGCTTAAAGGTTCATGCAGTATTTCATGAGAGTATATTATGAGGCTTGAATGGACAATAGAACATGCGGACAGATGTTCCTGACTTCACGTCACTGCTTTTGGAATTTTTAGTACCCATCCTTCTTATTTCAGATTTCAATGTGAAAAGAGAGTTCTTTTGTTATCACCTTAGTACCTACCCTTTTCGGTAGTTTTCTATCACATTGGGAAAACTTCCTTTTCCTTTTCGTTAGTTAGTTAGATATTTTATGCTCATAGACCTATCTTTTTAGTTTTAGATCTCAATGTAAAAAAAATATTCTCAAAAAGCACTGACGTGAAGTCAGGAACTTTCGCGAGCATGTTCTTCTGTCTATTCACGCCTCACACACCCTCACAAAATACTGCATGAACCTTCAAGCCGTTTTCTTGGCACTCTTGTTCCTTGGAACACAGTGCTTATCAATTGGCCAAAAAATCGAATTATTGGCTGAAAATGGTCTTAAACGATTTGGTTCGACACACTGATCAAGAATCCGTAGTCAAAATCAATTCTGTCCGGCCGGCCGGCCGTAAACACGATAACTCCCGAACAGAATAACCTAGACAGTTGAAATTTCCAGAGTAGGTTTGGGAGCTAAATATCTCGGTTGAGTTTGTTATTGGGCAAAATTGGCCGTATGGGTTCGGGGCTAAGATAAAAAAAATCTTTTTGACATTACAAATTTCGATTTTTTTTCCAGATGCAGTTTCATCATAAGAATCCATTGATATAATTTTCAAATCTAGCGATTTAATACTTTCGGAGATATGATTTTTTCAAAATTTCAATATTAAATCGTAACCTTATGATTCCACAGAATGCTATAATCAAAAAATCGTCCGTATCTATGAATTTCATCTGTGTTTATACATTTCATCATTGTCATCTCATCTACAGATAAGAGACATGTCAAACAAAGTATAATAGAATGCAAAATGACCAATGAAAGAACCTCAGGTATCGTAGATAGCTCTTGGATAATCCATATGATGATGATGATGTATATATATTCTTTGGCAAGTTAATCAATTTTGGGTTCAGAATATCTCCAGTAAAAATAATTTTGAATATTGGCTAAGTATCCATTGGAATAATATAATTTATCATAGTAGATTTGAGGAAAGAATATCTCGGATAAGTTCGTTATTGGGAAGAATTGGTCTGTTGGTTTTAGATTAATACTCTTGTTAAATTTGAATTCTTTTATGATGTTTGAAATTAATTTCTTTCATAATTAAGTTCTTTCTCAAGAAACCATTGATATCATTCCCAACTCTGAGAAACCAATACTGTCGGAGATATAATTCGTCAAATTGTTTCAACCGATTACTCGATTTCAATTCGAGCGGATCTGTATTTTTGAAGATATTGGGAAAATCGAAATCGGCTGGAAGATTTGTGTGGAATCTCAGCGGAATCTGACAAATACTTTCTGAAATATAACATTTTTCAAGAAAAGCTTTAATTTTTTTTGAAGAAATGTTTCTATTTTTTTTCTAGTCATACAACCCTCACAAAATTTCTCAAAATTTAGTGCGTCGGCCTTCTACAAGTATTTACAGATTTTAAGTTGGATCGGACCAGATTTTTTCGAGTTATTGTGGAAATAACAGAAAAATTTCAGATGGGTACGACTCCGAAACCGTTTAGCTGATTAAGCTCATTAATAAACTTAACTGTCAAATACGGATGCGCAACCCACCCTGAAAGTTGCAAGTCGTTATCTCTTTCCGTTCAAAAGTTATCATGGTAATGGTCATCCCTCCAAAAGCCGAACTCGCCCAACGCTTCTCGGTTTTCAGTATTTCTTCAATATCTCCACCATTAAAGCTCCGTCCTGTTCAAATTTGCAACAACTGTATAAACTGAAGTCCTGGTGATTTCTACTCAGCAGGTATTACATATGAACAAGTACTTGTATCAATTCTATAGGCTAGAGTGTTCTTTACAAAACTGCGAAGAATTGAACGGAATTGAACGGAATTATGATGAATTGAACGGAATTGTGCGGAATTGAATGGAATTGTGAGGAATTGTGAGGAATTGAATGGAATTTTAGTGTACAAAAAACGGCCAGTGAAAGACCCCTCGACCGTACCCCTAGAAAATTTTAAAAAAATCACGAAAAAAAAAAATTGGTTCAAGCACTGACGTGAAGTTAGAAGCTTTTGTGCTTATGTTCTTTTGTCCATTCTTCTGTATTGGACACTCTTAATCGAATTTACCATGGTGAATTCGATTAAGAGTGTTCAATACAGGAGAACGGACAATAGAATTTATCATGGTATATTTTATTAAGAGTCAGTGCTTGAACCAATTTTATGTATTATTCCTTGTTAATTTTGCAGAAATAAATGTTACAATTCACACAAACTTGGTATTTTTATTTTATATTCCGTACACACGCTCTTAATAACCAACTAACCATAGACAAGATATACTATAGATGGGCCACTCTAGCCTTATTTCGGTTCCTTGCTACACTAGCGGTGCCGGACGGGAATTATTTGAAGTTCGAACGAGCGGGAAATTCAAATATATCTCCCCTATATCCTATATTCTATTATATTGCATAGTTATATTCCATAACACTGCCAAACACAAAGTTGACGAATTATCGTCAACCTGGCATTTGACAATGTTTTTGGAACAATGGTTTTCGCTGTAATCGAAAGAAAACAAAAGAAATCCCAAAACTCTCTTTAATAAAATTATATTCAGATTCATGAATTTAAGTTCAACATTTCATGTGAATTAATGTACATGTATATTAGAAAAAGAAAGAATATCAAAATTAAAAAATACATTTGGCATGAAAATAAAATTTAGTGTGACATATTTGAAAAAACAATTATATAGCTTATGCGAGAAACACTTTCTTCAATAAAATTATCCTTATATACTTTCAAATTTGAAGGAGCAATTCAATGTTGTCAATATTCACAATATTCATTAGGGAAAAAAAATAAATGTGAAATATAATATAAAAAAATTCAAAAATAACAGACATTTGGGCAAATTGATAAGCACTCTGTTCCGAGGAACAAGAGTGTCAAAACAGATAGCATTATATACAACGTAATGTGGAAAACATTTTGTACATGAAAATCATCCCTAATCCATACCTTTGAATATGAAAGAGCGGTTGAATAAATGGCTGCCTTAATTCCAATATTCATTTACAAGGACAAAATCCAATGTGAAATATAGTAAAAAAAAATGGATATCATTATGCACAACATAATGTGGAAATATATTCTACTTCAATATACATTTAGAAGGACAGAATCAAATTAGAAATATAATATAATAAAAAAATTGATATCATTATGCACAACATAATGTGAAAAACATTTTGTACGTGAAAATCACCCAGTTGTTTCTCTATATATAGCCTATTTATAGCAGCTACATTTGCAAAACCTTGATCACAAATAAGTGCCACGACATGAGGTCTAACAATATCTTCAAGAAATTTGGAAAGATCATCACGTTTCATTCCACCATGATTGAAGAAATAAGCTAGGGTTGTTTGTTTCTATTTATGAAAAACTCCCCTAGCCATGAAGACCATAACCTTGTCTGCAATATTAGAAGAACAATTTCCTGAAAGTCCAATATCTTGGAAGCCTTCAAATAAATCCTACGCCTTGTTATATTGCAGAGAAGGCTCGATCGACATTTCATCAAACAAACAAAGTGGAACAAAATTTTTGCTTCTCATCCATTGTCTCAAGTTTAATTGAATCCATAACGCTAAAATTGATACGTTCTGAAATCAACTGAATGCAATAATTTTAACAAAGTTTTTCTGTATGGAACCGCAAAAATGTTGGTGAGGAGTTGTATCACTGAGGGCTATTTTTGAATAAAGTAAAAAAGAATTTTCTCATTTACAGTATAACGCCTTCTTTGGGTTTCAAGTTTTGAGACTGGAGAAAATGAAAGCTTGTTGTGTTCATCAAGTGTCCGAAAGAATGGCATGCATAACCTAGCTCTTTGACTACTAATTTCAGGCCTTTATTCTTTTCAACAATCCTTATTTTGCGGTTCAATACAGTTTAAATTTTATATATTTCCATAGCCTCTGGGGAGAGCTGGGAGAGTCTGCCTTTCCTACATCCCCTTCTCGTTTTTCCTGAAAAGAAATTATAACAATTCAATTTTATATATTCATTTTATATTAGTACATAAAATAAGTTACGTGGGGTAGCAAGCATTTGTGGTTCCACTTCGGCCACATAGTGAACTTCTTGGACATCCAGGAATATACATGCATATTCATGCAAATCATCAAGGATTTTATATCATGGATAATATCAACATATATATCATATTGAAATTTACAACTTTAAATGAAATAATATCAATAAATGGAAATCTGTAATGAACGTGATGTTCCTGCTTGCTTTCGAATGGAACTACTTTTTTCTACAATGGCATGTGGATCTAGTAATAGGAATTCAAATATCAAAGAATTGCATTAATTATACGAGGACGCATATCAAATTTTCAAGTCATATGAAAGCAGACATTCATAAAGACTTCAGGTTTTTGAATCTGCATATTTAACTGAGATTATGTGCAAGCTCCTGCAACTATTATCATTCAAGATATGAACAATATAATGAAAAAATTCCATTTACCTTGTATTCCAACATCCATTGGCAAGCATAGCGAAGGAATGACACCAGGTGGTATAACAACTTGCACCCTGATATTTGTTATAAATTCGGACGGATTGAAATAGCTGGAACAAATATCGTGGTGTTCTTAGATTAATATTTTAGCTTTAGCAATCAAGTCCAAGCGTCCTGTTCCTTCTAGCCATATCCGCTGAAACCGATGATATAAAAGTTTTTTGGATATATCAAAATATCAATAAAGTAGGTTAATAATTAAGTACTTTATTGCTCATACATATATACAAACACTAACCCCACAACAAATAAACAATCATATGCAGGTCAAAAACAGAGATTTAATATGTATGTTTCATTTTCTATTCACTATTTTGTTCTTGTATAAGTAATTTTAGTGGGTATTTTCTGGCCCTTTGGTCAATATCGTCTTGATGAAACAGATTCAAAGCATCTCGTGATTCCTTTAGTCGATTGAAATAGTTTTTATGCAGTGAGCAATAAAGTACTAAGAATACCTAAACCTAAAAAGGACTCACCTTATCATCTTTCGGAAGCCTGTGCAACTTACTCACTTTACTTGTATTCTTACAGTTTTTTACCGAACATCAAACATTGATATTCGAAAAAGTTTATTTTACAACACACGGATTTCACCAAAACTATGCAAAAGTAAAAACAAACGGCAAACGGGCCATTAGCGGACAGCTGATAAAGTATCACGTGGTGTCATCACGTGATCCACAAATCGCGAAGGCAGAGACATCCTCAAAATGACTGGAATTATTCGAACTATTTCCACGGACCAGACTTTAGTGAGAGAGTTTCCACCCCATGCAACTAACCTTACAATCTAGTGTTGAGTAGGACATACAAGAGGCGCTTCATTTGTCCCGGACATGACGTCAAAATGTAAGAGTGCCTCGAAATTTAAAATTGTACTACTTCAATTTATTTGTCGCGGTCGAGCGAGAGCGAGGCAGAGGCAGATAAAGAAATTCCATTTTGTGTCGGAACCTTTGATGTGAGGGTAGTAGAATTGCCTAATTTCATAATAATTGTACTAAACAATCAAATGTGGTTCATCCTCCTAATATCTGTCCGTTAAGCCTAGTCCACACTAATAGACATGTTGCGCGATTTTGGTCTCTGAGACGTGTCTCAGGTTGTCTACGTAGACAGGTCTATAGACCCATCTCCGTCTACGGGCTTGTTGCGAGACCAAAAATCGCAGGTCTAAGGTCTCCCGATTGGAATGGGAGACTTAATGCAACATTAGACATATTGCCCAACATTTTGACAGTGTGGACGTACTCAGCGTCTAGAGACGAGACATCTTCACTCTGTTTCCAGCTACCGAGTGGTGTGGTTTGGCTGTTTATTCAGTTTTTCAACCATCAGAAGCAAGTCTTCAAAATCAGTAGTCGTCAGCCGGGTAAAATTCCGAAAACCCATGGCGTCTTCCAATCTTAATTTACTTAATAGAGCATTACCGAATCTAGGCCCTTCTGAAAGTACTTCGCGCGTCCACCAACGTTTACGTTTTCGTGTTCTTTCACTTATAATTACCACCAAGAAGGAACTCATTCCACACAAAACAAAGTCCTCCATGGCGGACTGTGAAAATGAGACTGAAATATTTACATTGTAGTGTGGACACTAGACAAGACAATGAACGGTGTCTCTAGACAGTCTATAGACCGTGTCTCGAAACCGTCTCTAGACGGTCTATAGACAAATCGCGCAACATGGTCTACTGGTGTGGACTAGGCTTTAGATATGTTCTTGCCGAAAACCCTCATTACATAAGCTTAAGCACTCTTACAACTTTCCAAGTTCGAGTGACAAACCTCCTAGAGAGCTTACTCATCAATACCGCAGTGACAAAAGCACGTCGCGTCTAAAGCCTAGTCCACACTAGTAGACATGTTGCGCGATTTTGGTCTCTGAGACGTGTCTCAGGTTGTCTACGTAGACAGGTCTATAGACCGATCTCCGTCTACGGGCTTGTTGCGAGACCAAAAATCGCAGGTCTAAGGTCTCCCGATTGGAATGGGAGACTTAATGCAACGTTAAACATATTGCCCAACATTTTGACAGTGTGGACGTACTCAGCGTCTAGAAACGAGACATCTTCACTCTGTTTCCAGCTACCGAGTGGTGTGGTTCGGCTGTTTATTCAGTTTTTCAAAAGCGTTTTAGTTACTTTGAAACATGTGGCCTAATGAAAAAGTTTTGAGTCTAATTGAAGATTATCGCGTATATTATTGTTTGTGGGATGTTACTAGTCCTCATTACAAAAACCGGGTGAAAAAAAAGCGGCGTGTTCTTTCACTTATAATTACCACTAAGCAGGAACTCATTCCACACAAAACAAAGTCCTCCATGGCGGACTGTGAACATGAGACTGAAATATTTACATTGTAGTGTGGACACTAGACAAGACAATGAACGGTGTCTCTAGACAGTCTATAGACCGTGTCTCGAAACCGTCTCTAGACGGTCTATAGACAAATCGCGCAACATGGTCTACTGGTGTGGACTAGGCTTAACATTTGAGGCGCCAGGAGGCGCGCATAATTCGTACTATAATAACTTCAAATGGTTTAGTCAGTTCAGTGTTCAGTACGCCTCGCCTCTTTTGAAGTGGGACATTGTACTGGCTCAGGACAAAAAAGAGGCTACTCTTACAAACTCTTTTTCAAGTCGTGTCCTACTCAACACTATTACAATCTATTTCTTTCTTATTCTAGAACATTCCAGAGACAACTAACATTCTCTTCTTCTTATCATAGAACATCTCATTCAAAATATTCACTATGCATGCAACCAACATTACACATTAATGTATTATTAATCAACTAAATACAGAATTATCTGGCTGAGTTTATAAAACAAATATTTGGATATTCAACAGCTGGAAGTCATGTATGAACTCAGGAAATTCCAAAGAGTCTTTTAAATATAATTTTTTTATTTTTATCATATTGAAGAGATTCGTATAATTTTCACTATAATTCTAATCTAACAACTGCATAGAAGGGAACGCACCCTCACTCAACTGACACTCTCCATAGAACATACGGAAATTGTGACAGGGAGGATCTGTGATTGTTTTACAAGAAGAGGACAACAAGCAAGCCATGCACTTGAAAACCGACGCCTCTTAAGATTGGGAGATTATAAAAGAAAAAGCTTGGATGGATTCGCTCTCTTAGCTCTTCGGTTCCTGAACGTTCAACATTCAACAATTCATTAACTCCAAATATTATTAGTGTTCAACAAGTTACAAGTTAGTCAGTTATTAGTGTTATATGCCAAGGGGTGAGAAAAAGCCTATAGGGTGTTTTACATTATTAGTACCTGATCATTGTGCCCTTACGACTTCGGTCCAAGTTAACTGTATTCTTTTGAATGCATCTAATGGCGTACCTTATATTGTGTAATTAATCAACTGGTATTAGGATCTGAATTATTAATGAATCTCTGTATTTCATCTTGTGCATAATTATTGATGCGATTAATTTGATACCATCGATTTAAAGGGAAAACCCTGCCGCATTAAAGCTCACTAAGTTCATTTACGTAAGGATTATTATGTTATTTTGATTGCTTTTTGTGTCTGAGCTTTGCGGAGATATTGAAGAGCATTTATGGTGGGTTTGGTAACATATAAAAGGGTAACTTCTTAGTAGTCTTGGAATTGGAAGCTCCGTAGCATCAGTAAGCAGGAATGTTAATACGGTAGAGTATGAATGAGTAATATGGCTTCCCAGGTGCAACGAGAGTGAACCCAGAGTTAGTTTTATAATGCCCGAACGTTTTCCTTCATTTTCATCAGCGTTGGCCACACTTATGAAGCAGGAACACGGTTTCGTTATTCAGAGCTTAGATCTCTGAGAGTTTGATCAAATTCATTGATTCCTACTGGCGAAGCTAAACGACACAGACCACCTCAGCGGTAAGCGCATCCCCTGTACATATCCTGCGCCTCCCGATAGCTGTAGGTAAAGCACTGGCTTTAGGAAGAAAGGGTGAGGTCAAGCACTGCTCTTTAATCACCTCCTGAGTGAATGAATAATGTAGCAAGGGTGAGGTCAAGCACTGCTCTTCACTACCCTCCGCGGTGGAATGTGGTATAAACACTAATGCTTACTGACCTCCGATCCAGTGAATATTCCAATGTCATTTAACAAAGAATGTACGATCCACCAGGTGCTCTCTTTATCGTTCTTAATTATTGTAGAAATGTGAATGTACCAGTTGGTTGATATAACTTTGTCTGATCACGATGATCACAATAGTGGGGGTTTTTCTAAGCGTTCTTTTCCCCCAGTTATACACAATATACGTATCTGAACGCACAACCGTTGTTTGAATCTTTAAATTTCCCGCCCATTTTCCTTGTTTCATTGAGTGTAACTTGGGTTGCCTACACAACGTAAGTAAGTAGTCCTACCAATTCACTAGACGATCACAATACAGGAGAATGGACAACATAATTTACCATGGTAAATTCGATTAGGGGTGCCCAATAGATAAGAATGGACAATAGCACATACGCGCAAAAGCTTCTGACTTCACGTCAGTGCATGAACCAATTTTTTTTTTCGTGATTTTTTTAAAATTTTCTAGGGGTACGATTCTTAACATTTTTTTTTTCGTCATTTTTTTCAAATTTTCTAGGGGTACGGTTCACACAAAATTTTAAACACGTCTTTATGTTGATTTTCTACTACTAATTACCAAGCACCAATTCGATCGTCTATTTATTTTTTGAGTTATCAAGGAAATAATATTCCAGGTGGGTATAACTCGGAAACCATTAGACCGATTATGCCCAAAAACGAACTAAACTCTCCCTTTCGGATACGCAACCTACCCTGAAAATTGCAAGTCCCAATCTCCTTTCGTTCGAAAGTTATCGAGGCAACGGTCACCCATCTACTGAACTCGCACAAGAATGCTCGAATCTCCAACAATATTTAACCCATCGTACTAAAACTTGAAACTTAGCAGTAGAGTTAGGTTATGAAGGCTCTTGCAAAATTTCAGCAATTTCAAACGAATGGTTACTGATATATAGAATTTTTTTTTTTATTTTCAATGATTTATTAAAAATTTTCTACAAATGCTATCCGCACCAAATTTTGCAAACATTTTTGCGTTGGCATTCTACAACTAATAACCATGTTTGAATTCAATCGGTTCAGTATTTTTCGAGTTAATGAGGAACAAAAAACCACCAAATTTCAGAAAATTTCAGATGGCTATAACTCTAAAACCGTTTGGCCGATTATGCTCATAAGCAAACTGAAATGTCGCGTTCTGGTGCACATCCTAACCTGAAAATTTCAAGCCGCTATCTCATTCCGTTCTCAAGTTATCGTGACAACAATAATATTTTTTAATAATTTTTTTAAAATTTTCTAGCCATACGATTCAAACAAAATTTCACAAACGTGCTTAGGTTCATATTCTACAACTACCCACTAAGTTTCAATTCGATCGGATTTATATTGGTTGAAAACAAAATTATTTCTCGGAAACCACTGGGCCGATTATGCCCATTAACGAACTTGTCCGTCGTATTGGGATGCGCCACCTACCCTGAAAATTTCAAGTCGCTAGCTCTTTTCGTTCTCAAGTTATCGTGGCAACGGACGGCCGGACGGCCGGACGGACAGAATCAAATTTGACCTCGAATTCTTCATTGGGGAGTCTAACTTAATCGTTTGAGACCATTTTCGTCAAAAAATTCGAAAGTTACAGACATTTGGGCAAAACTATAACGCGATGTTCCCCAGAACATACGCGCAATAAGTGTAAATCGTAAATAATTTTTCTTTTAGTCAAAATGTCCTATCAATTCGAAGCATGGTTAATGAGCTACAGGCTTCCAATAGTGAACAAGAAAATTGTGATTTTGTTTGTGTTACAGAACGTTAGAAAACCGAGTCAAACTAAAAATATTCCCTTTAAAAAATGACTGCCATGCATCAAGCTTCTGCCAAATGGAGGAAAATTCACTTGGGGGAACAGCCATATATGCTAAAAATGGAATAACAGGTCGTGATAGGAACACGTCAAAGATTTGCCTGTGGAGGGTTCATTTGAATGTGCAGCTGGTGAATACAGTGTAAAAATTGTGGTTCTAATACAGTCCTCCGGAAAATGCAGGTGTACTTATTGATAAATTGAAAAAGGTGTTAGACATTTTATTTCCGAATACCAGTTGAAGGTTAGTCATAGCAAGTGATTTTGACATTAGATATTCGTAGTACGACACCAGGAAAACTAGACTACACAGTCATCTCTTATCAATTCGTAGAATGTTGTTTCACTCAAATAACTTCCACCTCAAAAACAGGAATTGAAAATATTCTAACAAATGTTGGAAATTAGTTCTGATCACACAAGAACTTGATATACATATTGACGGAGTAACAAATATGAATCATTTTTTAGTAAAATGCTTTTTTGACCAACGAAACACAGCCAACTTTGTTGAGAGCTTGAGAACTGCTTTCTGGAGGGAATTGTACAACCTCGAACAAACATCGATTCAATATGTGTGGAGTACCATAGATTCTAGATAGACGAGTAAAGAGAAATACCGAGAAATAAAAGTGAGAAAGCCCTGTGGACAGGGGCTTCGGCGCTCTTGTTCAATATTTATCAAGTCATATCTCCGAAAGTATAGGTTTCTCAGATTTGGGAATTATATCAATGGATTCTCAAGATAGAACTTCATCGTGAAAGAAATTAAATTCAAAAAGAGTGTCAAAAATTATTCAATTATTAATCCGAAACCATCAGAACGAGTCTACCCAATAACGATCTTATCCGAGATATTCATTCCTCAAATCTACTATGAAAATTATATTATATCAATTGAAACTCAGCCAATATTCCAGTTTTGTTTTAACTGGAGATACTCTGAACCCAATTTGATTGACTTACCAAAGTATGCATTTCCATCATCATCATATGGATTATCATCATCCTCATCTGGATTATCCAAGAGCTATCTATGATAGCTGAGGTTATTTCATTGGTAATTTTGCATTCAATCATACTTTGTTTGACATGTCTCTTATCTGTAGATGAGATGACAATGATGACATGAAATTCATAGATACGGACGTTATGTGAAATCATAGAGTTACGAGTTAATATTTAAATTTTGAGAAAAAATATCTCCGATAGTATTAATTTATTATAGTTGAAAATTATATCAGTGGATTATTATGATGAAATTGCATCTCACAAAAAATTTAATTCAAAATTTGTAATGTAAAAAATATTTTTTTTTTGTTACTCCGAAACCTTCTGCCGATTTTGCCCAATAACGAGCTCAACCGAGATATTTATCTCCCAAACCTACTCTGGAAATTTCAACTATCTAGCTCGTTCCGTTCGAGAGTTATCGTGTCTACGGCTGGCCGGACCGTGCATTTTAACCATGGATTCTTGATCAGCGAGGCGAAACAAATCGTTTAAGACCATTTTCATCTGAAATTCGAAAATTACAGACATTTGGGCAAATTGATAAGCACTCTGCTATGAAGAAGAACGCCAAAAACGAATATAAAGACAAATTAAAACATTTTAGATCAGATATGTACCGATCCCAAGTCATGAATCCAGATAACAAATCCAAGGCAGTATGGGGATTAATTAAATATATCAAAGGGAATTACAATAAAGAGGACACCAGTATACAGGGCGTTGGAGATGTTTACAAAATAAATACCTAATTATTATTACAATGACTATCTCTTCGACATAATGAAGCAGGTAGTAAAAGTTCATCAATATAGCTATGTAAATAATACAAATGTTAGTGACAGATGAACATTTTTAACAACGGTCGATAACAAGGAAATCTTGGAGTAGGTGAAAAATTTGAAGAACAAAATGAGGAGTGAGGTGGATGGGATTGACACAAAAACTGTTCTAGAATGCATTGATGAGATCATCCTGCCACTAGTTTATATTATAAATAATTTCTTGAAGTATGGCATTAAACATATTCATAAAAGGTGTGTCAATTTTTTATATTTAAATTTCAGACCTATGAGTTTATTACTGTGACTCACAAAAATCTTCGAAACAGTGTTATGTAACAGGGTAATGAACTTTATGGTAATGAGTGGTCAGCTAGGCAGTTCTCAGCATGGATATCAAAAATATTAAATACGCGAATCCACACAAACGGCAGTATTTTAGTACATTCAATAAAAATTGAATTCTTTAGAAAATTATTAACTTTCACGGGGGCTATTTCTCTATAACTGTATTCTACTTTACACGCTAGATAGGTATGTGATTAGAGGTCCAGCACTAAATTGATTTGAATCACACTTGTCAAACAGAAAGCAAATGGTGGTACTTGTTGAAGGTCAACAAATGATGATGTGATTCGAAGATCATGCAATTTGGGGTACCTCAATGATCCGAAAGAAATAACAACTGAGAAATGCAAGACGTCGAATTATGCTGATGATACAAACTAGCTAAAGAGAAGTCTAGACTTTCCTAGGCTTACTGCGGAAGCAAGTGATGCACTCATAAGAGCAATTCAGTAGTTTGGCAAAAACAATCTTACACTGAATAAAATTAAGACTAGTGTCATTATGTTCAGGACAAATCAAGCATGCTTCGGAACACCCAATGAAATTCATCTTCCAAACAGCTCACTACTGATTACAAATGATACCAAATTTATTGGCTTATATATTGACTGCACACTTTCCTTTAAAAGTTATGTTTAATATATATATATATATAGTGGGTAATTTTATCAGGGTAGTGGTCTATTATCAGAACAAAACTACGTTTTCTTCAAATCTCAATATTTCGTCATTTTATTTATGACTTCTTCAGGAGAAAACTGAAAAGAGCACAATGCCACATTTTATAAACATACAGAACTTAACTAATGAGCTTTTAAAAACTTACAAGATTGTAGTTGTAATCCTATACCTAAGCATGAACATGAATCAGTCAACGAATTTAAAATATCCTTCGAAGAATCAATTATTAAAAATATCTACTCAGTCAACAATCAACGAAAACAACTAGACATAATGAGACAAATTAACACCTTCAGACGGTATGTTGCAGGAATATGAATTTTAAAATCAGCATATGAGAGACATCTAGGTGACAATACATAAAAACATTATAATTTGTTAAGAATATTACTGTAAATATTACTCAATTGATCAGTATCCGATTTGAAGTTCACTGCATTATCATGGTTTCTTATCTGTAGCATTTCAAGAAATAGCCTATTTTTATATTCTTGAAATGCTACAGATAAGAAACCATGATAATGCAGTGAACTTCAAATCGGATACTGATCAATTGAGTAATATTTACAGTAATATTCTTAACAAATTATAATGTTTTTATGTATTGTCACCTAGATGTCTCTCATATGCTGATTTTAAAATTCATATTCCTGCAACATACCGTCTGAAGGTGTTAATTTGTCTCATTATGTCTAGTTGTTTTCGTTGATTGTTGACTGAGTAGATATTTTTAATAATTGATTCTTCGAAGGATATTTTAAATTCGTTGACTGATTCATGTTCATGCTTAGGTATAGGATTACAACTACAATCTTGTAAGTTTTTAAAAGCTCATTAGTTAAGTTCTGTATGTTTATAAAATGTGGCATTGTGCTCTTTTCAGTTTTCTCCTGAAGAAGTCATAAATAAAATGACGAAATATTGAGATTTGAAGAAAACGTAGTTTTGTTCTGATAATAGACCACTACCCTGATAAAATTACCCACTATTAAATAATTTGGTCGATATTCAAGAAGGAATTGGTATATATATATATATATATATATATATATATATATATGCATAAAATTGAAATGACAGTCATAGAGCAATATGTAGACCAGAAAATACTAAAAATTGTATACCACGCTAATCGTGAATCTGTGATCACGATATGGCATAATATTTTATGGAAGTAGTAGAGGTAGTGAGAGAATTTTTATTATATAGAAAAGGGCTGTCAGATTAATGCTAAAATTGTAATGTAGAGAAACCTGTCGAGGAAAGTTCAGATCAAATAGGTTACTAGCTATCACTGGTGTATATGTACAGGAGATTTTATTATTTTTCTTTAAGAACAAACACATTCACAGAGTAACTATAACACACGTATCTAATTTTGATTGTATTTATGAAGGCATATTACAGTTGATGACAGAAAAAGGTCAATTTCATAATTTATTAAAAAAAATTAACATTCCTTATGCACTCAGATAACGTAAGAGGAAATTTTCTTCATCTACAATGTTGAATTGCGATTTAATATATTACTTTCATTAACATCGAATTTCTAAACATCTAACAATATAGCATGTGTATGAAAAATACTGGTACCTCGTATTCACTAATAATAATCCAAGATGATACTTTTTCCATAAGATTAATTACTTTGCCCGGTGTGTAAATAAAAGTTGATAAATTACCCACTCCCCTACTCTTAGTAAAATTGCAGTACTTCATGAAGTATTTAGAAGTTATTATACTATATACATCTATTAGAGGTATTATGATATATCTTATTATATTATGATGATGAGAATTGAATCGGTTGGAATTTAGTAACAAAACAATCGGACCATTTATCTACGAAAATCAGTTGCATAACTTCAAATGAATTCGTGAAGTGCATAAGATCATTAGCAATATTTTCACCCTAAGAGGGAGTCCCTCGTCCTTAAAAGGAGATGGAGCCAAGGTAATGATATTACTGTTGCAAATCTGGGCTTAGAGCAACCGGTTTACGTTTTTATCGACCGTGCTCGCCTTTATATTGGACGACCCATTTCGAAACGCTCGTTTTCGTAGTTCAGCCGTCGCAATCAACGTGCCATTTGTATGTATGATACAACGTCACTTACGATTACCCTCTTCAAATGCTCCACCTCTATATCGCACGTGATATGCACGACTCTAATTAGCTTACCGGAATTTCTCAGCTGGATCTGACGTCACTGAATCGTCTGAATCTACCCAGCCAGGACACTGATGATGTTCCATGGGGGAGAAGGGGCAAATGGAACTCAAACTACCTATGATTACGTAGCAGATATACAAAATATATTATCCGAACGTAGCTTGACAACCCGCCTTAGGTCGGCCTCATATGTCTTTGGATTCATATTCTTAAATTCATATTCTGAATTCGGGAAGCTTGCAAAATCTAGAAATTAATTGAAAAAATCAGAATTTTCGAGGGCAATGGTGAATTAGTATGCAAATCGGTGCTTTCTGAATTAATAATATGAATTAAGAGTATGAATTCAGAGAGACATTCCGGCTGTATAAGGCCGGCCTCAAACTATCCTCATACAGCCGGAATATCTTTCTGATTTAATATTCTTAATTAATATTATTAATTCAGATACCTCGGAATACCATATACTACTAATTCAATATTCTCCTCACACATTCTGATTTTTTGCGCGTACGTTCTGGGAAAGATCGCGTTTTTATTTTGCCCAAATGTCTGTAATTTTTGAATTTTTCGCTGGAAATGGTCTCAAACGATTTGGATCGACTCCCTGATGAAGAATTTGAGGTCAAATTTAAATCTGTCCAGCCGGCTGGCCGTCCGTTCATCCGTTGCCCCGATATCTTTAGAACGGAAATATATAGCAACTTGAAATTTTCAGGGTAGGTGGCGCAATCCAATACTACGAACAAGTTCGTTAATGGGCATAATTTTGGCCCAACGGTTTCCGAGAAATATTTTGTTTTCAGACTATACAAGCCCGATCGAATTGAAACTTAGTGAGTAGTTGAAGAATGCACAACAAAACGTCCCTTCAAAATTTTGTATGAATCGGATTACTAGAAAATTCAAAAAAAATTATCAAGAAATAATATTTATGTCACCATAACCTGAGAACGGAAAGAGATAGCGACTTGAAATTTTCGTTTAAGGTTGTGCATCTGAATGGGATAGTCGAGTTCATTTATAGATATAATCGGCCGAACGATTTCGGAGTTATACCCATCTGAAATTTGGTTGTTATTTCCTCAATAACACGAAAAATATAAAATCGATTCAATTCAAACATGGTTGTCAGTTGTAGAATGCCAACGAAAAAATTCTTGCAAAATTTCATGAGGATCGTATAACTCGTAATTTTTTTTAAAAATCATTGAATATCATTGAAAAAAATTATATATATCAGAAAATATACCTCCGACATCGCTGACATTTTGCGAGAGCCTTCAAAACCCAACTATACTTCCAAAATTGAACACGATCGGATTTATATTGTTGGAGATCCGAACATCCTTGTGTGAGTTCAGTAGCTGGATGAGTGACCGTTGGCTTGATAACTTTCGAATGAAAGGAAATAGGAACTTGCAATTTTCAGGGTAGGTTGCAAATCCCAATGTGAGAGATGAGTTCGTTTTTGGGCATAATCGGTTTCGGAGCTATAACCACCTGGAATATTATTTCCTCGATAATTCATATAATATAGACTCGTTCGAATTGAATCTTGGTAAGGCTTGTTTCACATGCATACGGTTCCATTCGGTTCGTTTCGTTTTCGGTTTCAATTCGGTCGCTGGCGACAAGTGTGAAACGGTGCTCCGGTTTAGATTCGGTACCGAATAGAAACCGTACAGCACCGAATACTCCCTCGACACGAATAGGTTTCTATCAGGCTTGGATTCGTGTGTAGGGAATACAGATCAACTGGGGCGTTCACACAAATACGGTTTAGTTTCGGTTTTAACCATAAAGTAATAAATATTTACATATGTTTTCTGTCTCGTTCTGTGGTTTTAACCTCAAATCGAGCAGATATCTTTCCCGAATTGTTCAAATATAGAAATATAATCATACATATTCTCGGGATATTGTTGCTATCTCAGTATTCATTAGAAAATGATGGTTTAGCAAATGTGGATCGACTGATTTCTGCTGTAAATCTAAACCAGTGCTGCGGGACAAAATTTCCGAAAAATATAAAGATCAATTAAAGACGTAGGATGCATTCAAAGATGTATGTGTTCAATTTTGAATGGCTTTGATGAATCTGACGTCGCGGAAAAATTGGAATTGTGAGCCCGTGTCGGAAGATAACATTAAACCTAATATGAACCGCATATGTGTGAAAGGCCTTCATTCGTTTTCGGTTGAAACCGAAAACGAACCGAACCGAATGGAACCGTATGCATGTGAAACAAGCCTAACTAGTTGTAGAATATAGACATAAAGCTGTAAAATTTTGTGAGAACCGTACCACTAGAACATTTTTCGACATTCCAAAAAAAAAAATTGTTAGAACCGTACCCCTTCAAAAATGTTCAAAATAACGAAAAAAAAAATGGTTCAAACACTGACGTGAAGTCAGGAGATTTTGCGCGTATGTTCTATTGTCCATTCTCCTGTATTTCGCTTATAACTCGAGAAGTACGAATCCAACAGAAAATTGTATGATCTTCCTTTTTGAAGAACGACACATTTAACGTCTAATAGCGTTAGAAACTTAGCTCAAAAGTTGACAAAACTCAACTTCTAAGGCTTTTAGGTCGAAAAAGACTTCACTGATTGAAAAATGTTTTAGAACTAAACTTGTAAAAAATTAAATTGTTAATTACATGCTCTTTGAAATTTGCTCACTCCAGTGATGAGATATGAACTTCAAGCCGAAAGAGTCCGTAGCGCCAAATTTCCGCTAAGGCAGTCCAACGCAGGAAACTTCGTCTGCCCTGAAAACTTTTTGCCTTTTTTTTTTGAGCAAAATTGAGCTTATCAACTGAATTTAAACTCAAGTTATTTTAAATAATTGAGAACAAACTTTAATAACTTCATATAGGTATTCATAGTAACTTTCTTCACTGAGTTTATGATTTATTTGGAGTACTTAGTTGATCACAATGTGGCACAATTAAGTTTATTACTCTTCTATAAAAATAAAGTGTGTCTAAACAGGAAGTAAGGGACAAAAGAGTCAGGAAGCCAGTTGTCGACTCCCCTTTGGTTGGAAGGAATGCGAAAAATGACAACATATTCCTAATGAAACGCGGGAAGGGCAATCAGCAAACCATGATCTATGGTCCTATCAACAGCAAGCTATCCTTAGATGCAAAAAGACACTTCTTTCTCCATGCCTTCAGCGGCTGTGATATGACCTCTTCGTTTTTCCGACTGGGCAAGGTCAAATTCTACAAAACTCTTGCCGGAAATCCTGATGTCCTAAGTGTTATCTCGATTTTCCTAGACCACAAAGCTACTTCTGACCAGGTTTGCTAATGAAGGAGCAAAATACACTGCAGCAGTTTACTTACGCAACACAGAACAGTTTCTCAACCAACTGAGATTTCAACTCTTCCAGACGGCCCTCTGTAAAAATACTTTCAAGTTAGCGTCATTGCCTCCCACTGAACTGTCACGCACCAACATTCCTTCAGGGCGGTTTTGCAGGTGGAGATGTGGAGGGACCGAGAGATGAATGCAGAGCAATGGGGACGGAAATCCTCCCCAGATGATTTGATGCTTGTCCAAACCACTCGGCCTCCAGCACCTGATACATTATTAAACTCAACTACCCTCGCCTGAAAAACAGGGTCCAAAAATATAAGCTCATGCCGAAATGACGAGCTCAAGTGCTCAGCCATTTGCGCCCACTGCAACGTGCAAGCATACCTCAATTCAGTCGGTGAGCTGCATGAAAAACTTCTGTTCTGCCTATATAGGATGAATAGATGTAATGTTTATTGAAAAAAAAATAATTGAAAGTCAGAAGTTTCGAGTTCAGCGCTACGAACTCTTTCTGCTTGAAATTCATATCTCACCACTGAAGTGAACAAATTTCGTATTTCAAAAATCATTGAATTCACAATTGAATTTCCTACAATTCTATTTCTACGATATTTTTCAATTGGTGAAGTCCTTTTCGACCTGAAAGCGTTAGAAGTTGAGGAATGTCAACTTCTAAGCTAATTTTGTAAAAATTGCTCATCTTTGACAGGCGTTTGCGGCTGAACTGCCAAACCGATTTCGATGTTTTGAACGCCATTGAACGCTTAATGTAATGTTTTCAAATTTCAAGTTCGAAAATTCGCGATTTTTAGAGGCTAGAGAATTAATTTGCCTGGGCAAACGTTGATTATTCAGAACCTCTTATGTTCGAAGACAGCTATAGCACCCTAGTGTTGGGCTATTATCTTCCATAGATACATGCTTTACTCTCTATTGTGTCATGGAAAAATTGGCCTTAAAATGTATATTATAATTTAATACATTCTTGGTTTTGAAGGTCCTTGCTTCAAAATTTTCTAGTAATACGAACTTCACGAAATTTTGTAAAAATTTTTGTGTCGCCATTCTAGAACTTATTAACATGTTTGAATTGAATCGGCATCGTATTTTTTGAATTATTGAAGAAATAATAACCAAATCTCAAATTGATATAACTCCAAAAAGGTTTGGCCGATTATGCTATTTAACGAACTTAAATGTCGCATTTAGATGCGTGATCTACCCTGAAAACTACAACTCGCTAACTCTTTCCGTTCTCAAGGAATCGTGAGATACATAATATTTTTTCGTAATTTTTTAAAAATTTTCTAGTGGTATGGTCCTCACAATAATTTTACACACGTCTTCATATCAATATTCTACAACTAGTTAGCAAGCTTCAATGCGATCTAGTCTATATTTGTGGAGTTATAGAGGAAATGATATTCCAGATGGGTATATCTCCGAAACCGTTAGGCCGATTATGCCCAACTTAACTCTCCCATTCAGATGCGCAACCTACCATACAAACTACAAGTTCCTATATTCTTTCGTTCGAGAGTTATGGAGGCCACGCTCACCCATCCAGCTACCTACTGAACTCATACATGGCTGCTCGGATCTCCAACATTATAGATCCGATCGTGTTCAAACTTGGAACTTGGTATTATAGTTAGGTTCTGAAGACTCTCACAAAATTTCAGCGGTGTCAGTCAAATAGTTTCTGACAATAGATTTTTTTTCAATGATTTTTTAAAAATTGTTTAGCGATATGATCCTCAAGAAATTTTGCTAACATTTTTGCGTCAGCATTCTACAACTAATAGCCATGCTTGAAATGGATCGGTTCTGCATTTTTCGAGTTATTGACGAAATAATAACCAAATTTCAGATGGTTATAACTACAAAACCGTTTGGCCGATTATGCCTATAGACAGACTCGAATGTCGCATTCAGATGCACAACGTAGCCTGAAAATTTCAAGTCACTATATCTTTCCGTTCTCAAGTTATCGTAGCAACGGCCGGCCGGCTGGCCGGTCAGAATCAAATTTGACCTTGAATTCTTCATCAGTGAGTCGAACCCAATCCTTTGAGAACATTTTTGAGAAAAATTAAAAAATTACATACATACGCGCAAAAAGGGACTTTTGTGGGGTTTCTCTTGAGAATGTAAATTTCAAGTTGGTATCACTCTCCGTTCTCTGGTTATCGTGACTTAAATAATATTTTTTTTTTGTTTTCTAGTGCTACGATCTTCACAAAATTTCACAAGCGTCCTTACGTTTTTATTCTACAATTACACACCAAGTTTCAATTCGTTCCGATCAGTATTGGCTGAAAACTAAGTTTATTTTCGACCCACCAGAGATGCGATTGTCTAGAAAATTTGTTTCCTAGCTCCGGAATTGAATTCAGTACCTCCGGCTCCTGAGTTCAAGGATCTAACCACTAAGCCAATCACGCTGCAATTATTGAAATATTCTAACCTCTAAATTACTGAAAATGCACGAACTTATGCAGAAGAATTGATTACTACAAAAGTTTTTAGTGCGACGAATATTATGTTTTACTTATTTATCCGGAAAACAAAATAATGGACAATATTCGCTTAGAGAAGCCCCCCGTGCACATGGTGCACGGTAATATTCGATAGAAATGGCAGTTTCGTGTTAACGAATAAATTCAAGAAATCATGTGTTCTATAATATCTCAAATTACAATTATTAATTCATCAGCTGTTGCATTTGTTAAGGGAACCCAAGATTGCAAAGCCACTATTTCTCAAACATTATTTGCTCGGTTGCAGTCCTTCAAGATTTGATTGGTGTCAAATATCGAAAGAATATTAAAAGGTTATTAGAAATAAGAAAATAGGATAACACGTGTCGGCAGGTACCAGCAGAATGATTTTCTCTGCTCCTTTTGCTGATTTACCTGTTATACTTCTCCATGTTATTAGAAATCTCCAGAATTGAATTATTGACGTTCCTGCTGCAAATTTACGTTCATTTAATTTGTGATAACCGAAACAAAACTTCTTAGTTTATTGTTATTTGAAGTTATTACAAACAGGGATGTTCATACTAAGAATCTATATGTTGTTTTTGTTTTGTTTATATCAATATATATTTTATTTCATAAGGACTATTAATTATTTTACCAAATATAACAAAAAAAATATTCTCATCAAGTACTCTACTTCAAGAAAAAATTTTTTGGCTATAAGCTTGTTTTATTTTCGAGATAATCGAGGTTAAACTCGTTATATCGGCTAATTTCATTTAACCGGAAATTTTTTTCTTCTCGAAAACTGCACATAGCAGAGAAAAAATGTGGTTGCCGGCTCAGGTGGTGCAGTTGGTATAAAGACCTGCTGTGGTGCCGGGGTCGCGGGTTCGAAGCCCGCTCAGGGCATGGATGTTGGTTGTGATTGTCCGGTATGAATGTTAGAAATTGAACTCTGCTGGTTAATGATGAAAGTCAAGACCATACTTAGGGACTAGGTCAAATATGATTTAAAAAAAAAAAAAAAAAAATGTGGAGACAAAAATTTTATATCTCTAAAGGGCCCATCCAATAGTATTGACATAGAATTTCATTTGGGATCAACCCGATATTGCCCAATAAAGAACTTTACCGGGAAATGTATCTCCCAAACCTACTCTCAAAATTTCAACTATCTAGCTCATTCCGTTCGAGAGTTATTGTGTCTACGGCCGAGCGGTCAGTAAGGATCGATTTTGACCATGCATTATTATTGATCAGTGAGTCGAACCAAATCGTTTAAGACTATTTTCATCCAAAAATTCGAAAATTACAGACATTTGCGCAAATTGCTAAGCACTCTGGTCCAAGGAATAAGAGCGCCATAAACAATATTGTTTATAGACTATAATAGATATTTTTTCAGCCTTGGTACATAAATAACTATTTTCGTCAACCTCTATGAAAAGTGACATTTCACGTACAAATTTGCGGCTGAAAAATCGACTATTTTTGTAGGCAAGCACGAAAAAGTACTTTATCGTCCGCAAACTTCTTCGTCCACTGTGGTCACTATGAATACGGCACTCCATATCTTGATCTTGTGTGTCACTGTGTGTGGACGTGTTTCTCTCATCCAAAGTTAAAAGTTGATATTGTTGTGCTATCACCTTGTAATCAATTATTTGGAGGCTTTTCTCTAGGTAGGGTAAGCTTTCCGTTTAGTATCGTTGTTATTTTTGCCCGTTGCTGGTTTGTTTTTGGGAGTTTTCATTGTTGTTATTTTTTTTTTCTCGAGCGATTTTGTACCACCGCGGTCCTTTAGTTTGCCGGCCAATACGATAGACTCGTTTTCCCCACCTACTACCGACGCGGCGGCGCCGTGAGGTGACGTTGAACCGCTCAGCGCGCTTCACTGGTTCCGAGCCAGAGACCAGCAGTGGGACTCTGTAACAACAAAGCAAAAGCATAAGCGGATGTAGCCGATTGCTATATACAGTTTTGTACTCCCTATCACGATTCGGATTAGATCGGTAGCACCGAACATGTATTCAGAAGCAAAGCAAAAGCGTCAGGGTTTCGGCTTGCGCTTTCCGCTTTTACTATAGAAAGAGTCTATAATCCAAGGTTTTGCGAAGATTTTGCGCAGGTCAGTGTTATGTTTATGTACGATCCGTAGTGATGGTTAAAAATTTTAATTTTCATGTTGTTGGAACGCTTTTGTGCTTCTAAAGAAGAATTGCATATTATGACTACGCATAAAAAAAGAACAAGCTTGTTTCAGGTTAGGGTATCATTCACAGGTATCATCCTTTTTAATCTCCGGCTTGAATGTGATACGCTTCGTTGTTCGTTATCATTCCCAAGAAAAACTTAAAGTCTCAAACAAAGAACACTTATAATATCTCAAAGGAAGGTTAGTATTACGTTCTACCTTAGATTTCTACAATGTAAGGGGTGTTTTTAAACCTGTGATATCTTTGTTTTTCAGAGTTTTGAATTTGTTGTGAAAGATATAATTAAAATGGAGATGAACAAGAGAGGTAAAACGCACCCCAGCCAATGGATACGTTTTTAGGATGTTGCAGAAAAAAATCCTGTTGTATTAACAAAAAAATTTGAAGGTCCCGTTGGAAGAGATACCTATAACCAGTTGTGGGCAGAACTAACGATTTCGTTGAACAGCATGGGCTATATGGTGAAAAGTGCCGAAAAATTGCAAAAAGTGAGTACCTATATATACTTGAGGGTTTGTTGAAGTGAAGGTATCGTTAGTTTATTCCAATCTATGGAATCTAAGTAGACTATGCTAAAAGCTTTTTATTTTCATACACATGCTTGATTCTTACATGTTTAAAATGTATTGCTTCAAATCAAAAGAATAATATAAATGTATATTAATTATCAACAGGCTGTGGGTGATTGGAAAGGAAAAGTGAAAGTGAAAGCAGCTGAAATAAGGATGGAACTTCAGAGAACAGGAGGGGGACGTATGGAAAAGCATCTAACGGAGACAGAAAAAAGATTGATAGGACTGATGGGGTGGACATCGATAAGGGGAGATGGAACTCTTGAGCTTGGATCTCCGTCAACAAGTACTGTAAGTCAAGTGAACATGTGTCAATCTACTTCATCAATTGTGTGAATTGATAACAATTCACATATTGTGTGAATTGATAACAGTTCACATGAGTCTACACTGTATAGTAAAATATTGAAATTTTTTTAGATTACTCAACAAAACCCATCAACAATACCAATAGGGCCTGAACTTGGATGTCCATCAACAAGTACTGTAAGTCAAGTCCACATATCATCGGCGACGCCGAAACCAAGTAACTGACAAAAATTCAAAAATGAGATTTCGGTGGAAATTATCTGATTGTATTTGTGGGGACGGGAGTGCAAATTCTTTTCAAAAAGTACACAGACACTGAGATAATCAATACCAAGTGGTTTGTAACTATTCTGAATTTAGTCTAATTCATCAATCCAAAATCATTTCCTCCTGGAAATGTTGGTTTTTGCAGTTACTAGGTTTTGCTGTGTTGCCGACGATATGTGTCAGTCTACTCTATTGATTTCGTGATATATTTTTTAACAATTGTGTGAATTGATACCAATTCACATTGGTCAACATCAGTAATATTTTAAGCTTATTTTTTTTAGATTCCTCAACAAATACCAATAATACAAGTCGAACACGACTATCAATTCCAAGTGATGCCTCCGAACTTAAGAAATATCGAAGTGTCACCACCACCACTCATCGATCTCTTAGAAGCCGGAACATCCGCATATTGCGAAACAAATCTCATGGCAACACCACAAAATTCCCCAGTTAGTATGCCAAATAGAATAGAAAGCAGAAAAAGGAAAGTGCCTACTGCCAAAATAACCTCTAAATTCCCAAAACGCAACAAACTTCCAGAATATGCATAACGAAACACTGGGAGTACTTCAGGAAATTAATTCGAATATAAAAAGAATGGCAGACAGTCAGGAAGAACTATGCAAAATTCATAATAAAATTTTAGACACTTTGCAGAAAAAATAAAGTATATATTTGTACATATCTACATTTTGAATCATATATCCTTTGTCCTTTCAAAAGTTTCTTTGGTTCATTGTAATTTGGTATGTGTTCAGTCAAGTTTTTCAACTAAGTAAAAATAGGGACGGCCCTGACAATCAGTAAATAATTGTTATACTTTCATCTCAGCCAGAACAACTTAATTAACTTAACAAATTTTCTATTCAATTTTGGAAATATCAGGCAATTATGGTATTACGAATACGAATCCCTTCATTGAATGTGTTGACACTGTTGACGTGTGACTGATCTGGATAATGGTGTTCCAAATCTTCATCGAAAATAAGATTTTCATCCACTGGAATTCTCCACTTTACACACATATTGTGCAGAATGCAGCAGACATTCACAATGATTCCCACCTTTTGAGGTCCATATCGAAGTTTCCGCTCTCCTAGTAGGCAGCGAAACCGTCCTTTCAAAACCCCATTTACCCTTTCAATACAATTTCTACCGAGTATGTGGGCATTATTGTACAGCATCTCAGGTGTATGTGGTAAAGCACCATTTACAGGTGTCATCAGCCATGGTTCTTGAGGATAGCCAGAGTCACCCAACAGCCAAGTATTCTGTTGGCCATTCTGAAACTCATTTTGGAGATGGAATTTAATTTGCGATTGTCGCCAAATGAATGAATCATGACAACTCCCTGGAAAGTTGGCATTAACATTCATAATTATCAGGTCTGGATCGCAAATCAGTTGCACGTTTTTCGAGTGAAAGCCTTTACGGTTCACATAATTATGCTCCTCATCTAGTGGTGCTATAATAGCTATGTGGGTGCAATCTATAGCACCAATTACTCCAGGCATATTACAATTTCGCAAAAATTTAACTTTAATTCTGTCCATTTCTTCACCTTCTGGAAATTTGATCCAAGCAGCATGAAAATGATCTTGAATTAGAACTGATACTTCTGAAATACATCGACTCAACGCTTGTTGGCTCATCGATAAAATATATTCTTGGCCTATACCTCTCTGGTAATTCCCTGTAGCAAAAAAACGCAATACTGCGAGTATCCTCAACTCACAGGGAATCCTGGTTAATCTTGAAGCCGGTAGCATCAACGGAACAAGTTCGTCGAATAAATAATGAACCAAGACTTTATTTAATCGAAAGAAATCAATAAATCTTTCATCCGTTAATTGGAAAGGGTCGCTTCTATCACGAAGAAATCTACTTTCTTCCCTATACATGCGTAATTGATTTCTTCGCTCTAAATCATTAAAAATTGCTATAGTGGCTGGTAACATTTTGAAAAATTTCTGTACAACTGAAAACACCAAAATGAAAATTTGAATATTTATGTCAGAAGTTTAGGATTTACGTTGGTCACATTTGTTTTATTGGCTGTTGCCAAACTTATTTCCATTATCATCGTTTAGATTCCTATGAAGTCGTAATAAGAAAGCGAAAGCATAACGAGGCGTAACGTAATCGATAGAGAGTACATGAAATCAAAGCGTATGCTTTTGCTTTGCTTTGCTTGCGCTATGGTTCCGCTTTGGAATGCAAGTTACAGAGTCCCACTGCAGGGCCCCTATTCACGACATGTTGACAGAGATCTCTCCTACGAGATTTATCACGTCAATGACTGCGCAAACTCCGTATGTGAATTGTCGGTTGAAATGAGTTTCTCTACTACTAAGTAGTGAGGGAGAAGTGAGATGAGATTTCTTGTAGGAGTTATCGCATGCGAATACTCATCTCTACGAACGTCGAGTATACGGGCCTAGGGGTATGAAACTTCGATCAAAATTTGGAAACAGCACGGCACCTAACATGGCCGCCACGCATGCGCAGAAATTGTAGTGACGATGACAGGTGAACGTCATTCAGATGTCATTCAATCTGTATTCTTCTGTCTGTCGTTCGTTAGTGATTGTTTAGTAAGGTTTTCGTAGAAATACATCGGAAAGTGAAATAGATGTCTAAGAAGTTCGATATGATTTTACGATGTAAGTAATGTCTGTTTCATTTGACTTATAACTTACAAATAAGGACCAAATTATTTCAGGTTTTAAGATCCTCCTACTGTAAACCAGGAATGCAATTTGCCCCCCGTTGAGCCATAGTGGACGTGATAGTGCTAATGGACCCTGTGATATAGAGTGTTCTTGAAAAAAATACAATGATTCAATTCATAAAGCTTCTGCTTTATGCTTAGCTAACAGCAAATATACATGTTTGATCTTCATTGATGTAAGACAAGTCATTACACATTTCAACCAATCTCCCTTTACGCCATGTACATATTTTGCGCGTATGTTCTGGGGAACATCGCGTTATCATTTTGCCCAAATGTCTGTAACTTTCGAATTTTTTGACGAAAATGGTCTCAAACGATTTAGTTCGCCTCCCCAATGAAGACTTTGAGGTCAAATTTGATTCTGTCCGGCCGGCCGTCCGGCCGTTGCCACGATAACTTGAGAACGAAAAGTGCTGAATTGACCATGGTAAATTCGAATTAAGAGTGTCCAATACAGGATAATGGACAACATAACTTAACATGGTAAATTCGATTAAGGGTGACCAATACAGAAGAATGGACAACAGAACATACGCGCAAAAGCTTCTGACTTCACGTCAGTGCTTGAACCAATTTTTTCTTACTATTTTTGGATATATTAATGATGAAGTGTATTCAGAACAATGATTTTTTAGCTACCTATCCCTTTATGTTAAAATGGGTTCAAGCCCTGTGGACAGGAGCTTTCTGGCGCTCTAGTGCAAACAGACAAATTATATCTCCGAAAGTATTGGTTTCTCAGAGTTGGGAATTATATCAATGTATTCTTATGATAGAACTGCATCATAAAGGAAATTCAATTCAAATAATAGTTTATTTATCAAGATTAAATGAGCAATCTGAGAATGAGAACTGCACCATGGAAGAAATCGAATTAAATCTGGCCAATTTTGCCCAATAACGAACTTAGCCGAGAAATTCATCTCCTCAACCTACTCTGAAAATTTCAACTACCTAGCTCATTCCGTTCGAGAGTTATTGTAGAAAAACTTTTTTCAAATTTTCAAAATTTTTTTTTACACTTTTCGGTAATCTGGTCAATACAAAACTTCACATGCGTATAAAGGTCATAATTCTACAATTTGATGCTAAATTTTAGATAGATCGAGTGATCGGTTTCGGAAATATTCATAAAAAATATTTTTACTAAAATTGGCCATAACTCCGTAACCGCTAAATGGATTTCTCCCATTAACGAGCTCGTCCGAGATATTTACGCTCCAAACCCACCTTGCAAATTTCAATCCGCTAACTCCTTTCGTTCGAGAGTTATCGTGCCTACGGCCGGCCAGCCGGACAGAATCGATTTCGAACTCGGATTCTTGATCAGTGGGTCGAACCAAATCGTCTAAGACCATTTTAATCGAAAAATTCGAAAATTACAGACATTCGGGCAAATTGAAAAGCACTCAGTTCCGAGGAACTAGAGCGCCAACAAGTTTCGTATGACAATTGCCCAAAACAGGTTTAAAGTACCTACAAATAGTAGATTTTTCATAAAACATGTATCAAAGAAGAGTAATAATGAAAAATTACCTTGTAATCGATCAAAAATTTCCTGATCTACGTTCACCAAATTTTCTCCTCTCTCGAACTGCAGAATTATATTTACATTCTATTTGCATTCTATGTCTATGGATGAAAAGCAGTCTCACTACTCTCAGATCTCTTACTTCATGTTCCGTTTCGAAATGTAAGACTTTTCTGAGAAAAACTAATTTCGGAGCAAACAACTGAGATTTTTCTCACTTTGCTCACAATTCCTCGATTGATTAGATAATGACATGTCTCGGGAAAATGAGTTGACATTATGACAATTCATACATAGAATAATTATATCACTCTGTGATATAATTGTGTGATATAATATATATAATTTATCATTGAAATTTTGAAAAATCATATCTCCGAAAATATTAGCTTGTTAGAGTTAAAAATGATATCATTGGATTCTTATCGTAAAACTGCTTATTGAAAAAAATTTAATTTGGAATTTGTTCTGTAAAAAAAATTTTTTTTTGTTACTCCGAAACCATCTGTCCGATTTTGCCCAGTAACGAACTTAGCCGAGATATTTATCACCCAAACTTACTCTGAAAATTTCAACTGTCTAGCTTATTCCGTTCGAGAGTTATCGTGCCTACGGCCGGCCGGCCGGACCGGCCGGACAGAATGAATTTCGACCTCGGATTCTTGATCAGTGAGTCGAACCAAATCGTTTAAGACCATTTTCATCGAAATATTCGAAAATTACAGACATTTGGGCAAATTGATAAGCACTCAGTTCCGAGGAACTAGAGCGCCAAAAATACTGTTTATTCATCAATAAATTTATTTATAACAATTCTCGTTTCTCGCTGCAATCCTTTGGCTCATTTTGATTTCAGTTCATAGTCAAAAGCAAAGAACACTAAAAATGAAAGTAAAATATTTATCTGTCGGCGGGAATAAATAATCATATCAGATTTGAATATTCCAGCCTTTCCCCCACAACTCTGGCACCTAACATGGCCGCCAATATTTGTTGCCAATGATTAGAAGGGAGTTTGCACTTCTTATTATTTGTGATCAGTGCCAGAGACCAGTAAATCCTCGCTAGCGGGGTGGTACGCTTGCCAGCTGGTTAAATACTTTGCGCTTCCAACATCGCGTAAACTACTCCTGTTCCAGTTGAATTTTCCTTTCCTTGTGTATTACCTCACCTGTCCGTGGCCATCCTTCTGTTCTGGGTCTCCATTATTGGCCCAATAGAGTGAATTGTTATTTCCTTTCCCTTATCCTTGTATTCGTTTTTCGGGGGAGTGAATAAATTGGAGTATGCCAACTTGTAGGTTGTGCAGCAAAGCGGTCCCTGCGTCGCAGAGGTTCCTGAGGTGCACCTCATGCGAGGAATGTTTTCACACCGACTGTCTGAGGCTCTCGTCGTCTGAATCCCATGCTTACCATGATGGCTGGTTATGCGATTACTGCCTGAAGGATAGGCGGGTTTGGCGTAGCGGGTCTTCAACTCCCGCACCTGAGGATAATTTTAGTGCTTCTTCCGCCACATCATCGTTTAAATCCAACCAATTCCAGATGATAATGAGCAAATTAAGTCAAAATTCCGACGACATCTCAGTGATAAAGTCCACCCATAAAGTCCGTACCCTTCAGGAGGAAATATCTCAATGTCGGTCTATCCTTGAGAAACACACATCTGCTATCGACGAGCATTCGGCCGCCATCAGTCATCACGAATCTATAATGTCGAAGCATGAATCTGATATTCATTCTTGCCTAACAAATCTTAAATCCATCATTCATGATCAATCAGAGTTTAAGGAAAGCATAGGTTCACTCGATACCAAAATAAATTAAATCAACACCAACACCAATGTCGATTCCGCCAGCCATGCATTTCGTGTTTCTCTTGATCATGACGAAGTACTAGATCGTGTACGACGATCTCACAATATACTGATTAGAGGTGTTCCCGAGGGTTCCGAAGCTGAGGATGATGTTATTGTGGCTGGGTTGTTGGATTGTGTTGAGACCGGTGCAAATTTGTCCAAGATTAATAGCGTCCGAGTGGGAAGAAAAGGTCCTTCTAGACCTAGACCCATTAAGGTATCCTTCACCAACCCAATTGTGGTTTCCAGGATTCTTTGCAATAAGAAGGTATTGGCATCCAGCTCGGACTGGAGTGGTTACTCAATTTCCGACGATACGACACACCAGCAAACTTCTGAGTTGCATTGTCTGAGACGAGAGTTGAATTCAAGGAGGCGTAATGGTGAGCAGGGTATCGACATCAAATATGTCAGCGGCACTCCCAGAATAGTCGTTCTTAATAAAGGCCACACACAAAACTAGATGCTAAACAGGTAGATTGGAACATAGAATATTCCAACGTTCAATCTCTGTATTCAAAATTACTCGTGGTTTCTTTATACGCAGCAAACACTAAGCCAACTTTCCTGCTGGTCACTGAATCCTGGCTCCTGGCTATGTGGTCTACATTCGTTAACAGGCTTTCACACGAGTGCGAGATCTGCACCACTTTCCATTCCTCGACTTCTATTCCATCCAAGCCGTGGATCGACGGGGGCATCTTGCGAATGGCGCCGAGGAAGAAATAAATACGGCAGCTTTATCTGCGAAGCAGGAGGACCGCTGACTACGCGGCATACCGGAGTTATTGCGACTGCATGAGAAAAAGGATGAAAAAGGCCACATCTAAGTTCGAGTATAATCTTGCGTCATCAAAGGATCGTTAAATATTCTTTAAGTATGTCAGATCCAATCTCAACACAAGGGTAACCACTCCGCTAGTTAATAACCTACGGGGATGCCCCAGTGATGATGCGACTGAGGCGGATGAAACATTGGGTGAGACCTTCACTGCCAACTTTGTCATTGAACCGGATACTTTGCCTGGAGTGAGTTTTTCCGGCCAACCTGGCTGTTTGGATTTTGTGGAGTTTCCTCCGGAACCTGTGGAGAGGTATCTTCTTTCATTGAAAGTACTAGCGCCCCTGGTTCCGATGGAATTTCTACCCATCTTCTCAAAAACTGTGCTGCACCACTGTCTCCCCCCCCCCCCTATCGATGATTTTCACTAGATCGTTTACAACGCATTCCCTGCCGAAGAGCTGGAGGGAGGCTCTGGTTACTCCGATCTTCAAAAAATGGGTTCAAGCCCTGTGGACAGGAGCTTTCTGGTGCTCTAGCTCAAACAGACAAATTATATCTCCGAAAGTATTGGTTTCTCAGAGTTGAGAATTATATCAATGTATTCATGTGATAGAACTGCATCTCATAAAGGAAATTCAATTCAAATAATAGTTTATTTATAAAGATTAAATGAGAAATCTGAGAATGAGAACTGCACCATGGAAGAAATCAAATTAAAATAGCTGAAATGAATCTGACTCTCTCTAATAGAGCAGGATGACATGTACTAGCACAGAACCTAACCTAACCTAACGATATATTCTGTGTGTACGAGTATGAACCCAGAGAATATAATAAAGCTTAGATAGAATAATTATAGCATTCTGTGAAAATATAGAAGTAAGATTCATTATTGAAATTTCGAAAAATCATATCTCCGAAAGTATAAGCTTGTTGGAGTTAAAATCAGACAAATTATATCCCCGACAGTATTGGTTTCTCAGAGTTGGGAATAATATCAATGGATTCTTATGAAAGAACTTCATCTTAGCAGAAATTAAATTCAAACATCATAGAAGAATTTAAATTCAACAAGAGTGCCAAAAATTATCAATCCAAAACCAATAGACGAATTCTACCCAACAACGAACTCATCCGAGATATTCATTCCTCAATTCTATGATGAACGATAATATATATCTTTTCTCAAATCCACTCCAATACACCAATATTCCAGTTTTGTTTTTAGTGGAGATATTCTGAACTCAATATTATTAACTTACCATTACCATTCCCATCATCATATGGATTGACCATCGGCATGAAAATATCAACCAACAAAAAGTATGATATTATATTATATATCTCATATTTCTACTGGAATGAATGAATTAGACAACGTCATGTCTCAGGAAAATAAGTTTACATTATAACAATTCATAGAATACCCAAAGAATAATTATATCATTCTGTAAAAACATATAAATACGATTTATATTGAAATTTTGGAAAATCATATCTCCGGAAGTATTAGCTTGTTAGAGTTCAAAATGATATGAATGGATTCTTATGGTAAAACTGCATATTGAAAAAAAATTTATTTGGAATTTGTTGTGTAAAAAAATATGTAAAAAAATTTGTTTTTGTTACTCCGAAATCATCTGTCCGATTTCGCCCACTAACGAACTTAACCGAGATATTCATCCCCCAAACCTACACTGAAAATTTCAACTGTCTAGCTCATTCCGTTCGAGAGTTATCGTGTCTACGGCCGGCCGGCCGGACCGGCCGGACAGAATGAATTTCGACAACGGATTCTTGATCAGTGAGTCGAACCAAATCGTTTAAGACCATTTTCATCGAAAAATTCTAAAATTACAGACATTTGGGCAAATTGATAAGCACTCAGTTCCGAGGAACTAGAGCGCCAAAAAGGTGACAAGCTCGACCCAAAAAACTACAGGCCAATAAGCCTAGTCCCGATAATATCAAAAATCTGTGAGAAAAATATCAACGAAAAGATTCTTCACTTTTCCCTGTCCAGTGCAATTATACAAGATAGTCAGCATGGGTTTCTGCCGGGGCCGTTCCGTGATCACCAACTTGCTGTCGTGTACCAGCGATTGGAGCCGGATGCTCGATGCTCGTCTCCCGGAGGATGTTCTTTATCTCGACTTCTCCAAGGCCTTTGACCGTGTGCCCCCCGACGTCTTCTCTTCAAACTCAGGAGCCTTGGAATTCGTGGTGATTTTTGCATTCATTACTTGTGAAAGATGACACAGAAGGATGGTGTTTTTGTTTCAGATGCAAAACATTGGAAATCATTCCAATATTCTGCACAGGCAGCGTGCATTCTATTTTAAATTTCCAATTGCAGTGACGTTTATACAATAGTAGTAGCAGTAGCATCCTTATTGGAACTTTTCCAAATGGCATACGACCGAAATCTTCCAGCCGATAAAATAATATACAACTCGGCATGAAGTTTTAAATTACGGAACTATTGCAATATGTTTGCAAATTTTTGTTTTGTTTTGCACCTTCCAAGCCATTTTGCATTTTAACTCAAAATTATATATATATCAAGTATTTTATACAAAACGGCATGCAGTATGAAATCATGGAAAACACTAAAATTATTCACAATTAACAAGCACAGAAATTTGGTAGGATTAGCTCGCATTTGAATTGCTTGAGTCCATACACATTACTGTTACGTTGTAGAACATAATCAAATCACCCTGAGGTGAAAGTAGTTGTAATAGCGTATTTGCAGTCTTGAAATTTGAGAACATAACTTTTGACATATTCGAGAACAATTGGAAAAATGGTTGTCATTACAGTCTTTAGGAGATCATAAGAAGAATATAAATATCAACTTTATTTATTATAGATTGAAATGTATTATCGAGTAGGTACTTACTAAAGCAGCACCGGATTCTGACCTAGATGTATGCCTGACCTCCTTCACACCAACCTTCAACTGAAACTTTTGTGTATTGACACCAAGAAAATAGGGATAAGAAAAATATTCCATCCATTGAAAATTAAAATTAAACTACCATTCAGTATGTGTGTCTGTTTAACATAGTTTAAGAATAATAAATTACAATAGTTTGACCTTATTTCATGAGCATCTGTTATTTTGTATCTCAGTAATAATTTGTTCCTAAACTTGTCTTAATAATACAAATATATATTTTTTAAGAATAACTGATTTTGGCGTGCATGTTCCTAGGAACAGTGTGCTATATCTAAGGCTTCACACGAGACGAGAATATAAAAAATCTGGTCTCATTCTCGCCAATTCCCAATATATTAAGTCTCATTCTCGTCTCGTTATCAGTTGTCTCGTCTCGTCTCGTCTCTTAATTATTTTTATTATTCTTGATTATTATTATTATTATTATTATTATTATTATACTGATCCTCCAGGGTCTTCCACAAGGAGACCCCTCATAAGCTCTAAGAGCTTGCCCTGAGTTAGGAGAACCAGTTGTGTTCTGTGTAGGCTTTGTTACTGTGTCCTTACGCCACCTTAGGCACAGCACTGTTCATTTTTGACCCAACAGCGAATGGTGGCGATTACCGTGACTAGAAAATTTCTTTCCTAGCCTCGGAATTGAACTTGGGGCTTCCGCTCCCAAGTCAATTACTCTATCACTGAGCCACTCGCACTACATAATAATCGCCAATCGCACTAAATAATATAATATATAAACGAAATAGTATCCCAGAGTCCCTCAGGGACTCGCGGATGTGTCTCAGAGTACGGGCTTAGCAAACCCAAGGTACCCTAGCTAAACTTGGCAGTAGAAATAAAATGCAAAATCGCACGGGGGCACTACTTAGTAGCATACGGGTGTGACAATCCCGCGGACCCCGGTCACTCTCAACCGATGATGAATTGAAATCTGCGGAGCCTCGGAGAACAGCTGCTGCCTGGGGATTACCAGGATACGTCTGGGGTTGGTGCTGGACGTGACAGCATGCGAACCACCAACGGCAGGATGGTGAGGAGGCGGGCGCCTGTCATACAAGAAATTACATCTTCCGACCAGGACATCGTGGAGGAGAGAGAACAAGATGTCGGTCGCATAGGAAATCATCGCTCGCAAGAGCAACCCATAGTCGGACCCGGCAACAGTAACAAGGCAACACAAAGGGGACGCCACAAGTGGACACCCGAGGAACAGGAACAACTGTCTGTGTTATACCGTAGATCGAGACCAGAAAGAAGGGGATATATGGGTAGACTGCATGGTCTGTGGTGTGAGAATCTGCCAGATCTCAACTTCATGACGCAGCAGAACCTATGAGACCAGGTGAGCCATCTCAAGAAGAGGGGAATCTTGCAGCACCATCAAGAGTCATAGGGTATAGAAAAACCAACTGAAGAGCAGGTGAGAGATGCTCCAAACCAACAGCCACATTGGACGAATCAAAGGAGAGAAGAACGGGAAGAGAGGCGAGTGAGAGACGCCGCAAACATCATATCTTTTATGCCTAGATTGCGACGTGAAGAAGTCGCAGCACCGGACATGGAGCAGGTTAGAGATGTTCCAGAGCTATTCGCCAATAGAAGAGAAGCATTTGAGACTGCAGTAGGGAATCCTAACTTAAGGACCACAAGGCTGAAATCGAGACTCCCGGCTGAAGAACTAGGCGCGATGAATATTATAATCGACGATCACCTAAAAGAGGACTGTTCGCTAGAAGATGTCGTAGCTGCAGTGAGAGCAGCTGTTTCACTTCTGTGCACACTAGGAAGAACAACAACAAAGGAGGACAAACATAAGTCTAGATTGATAAAGCTAGACAAGAAGATAAGAACTGTTAGGCAGCAAGCATCTTGGTATCAATGCATCATAGATGTTACGAAAGGACAAGTGAAGCCAAGCAAGAAAATAGAGGACCCAATGGGTGAGCTGCGTGCGTTGCATCGTACGATGAGCCTGCCCACCATAAATCTATTGAAGCAGAAAGCTGTCGATAAAATAAGATCACTTGCGGCGGCAAGGAAGAAGCTGATCAAGAGGTAAAAGTGGATAGATGACAACAACTCCTTCACCACCGAACCTTCAAAGTTATTTCGTTCCAAACAAGTAGAGGCAAAAACCCCACCACCACCGAATGAGGTCGAAGATTTCTGGAAAAATATGTACGAGCGACAAGCGGAAACCAGGGATACTCCAGCACTTCTCAGATTCCAGATATTATGTGATGAAACTCTGCAACAACCCGAAGAACTGACTGAGTAACAACCAAAGAGATTAGACATGCCTTGAAGATCAAGCTTGATTTCACGGCACCTGGACTGGATGGCGTTTAGAACTACTGGTGGAAAAACTTTCCAGCTACCCACCAACACCTAGCTAGCTTATTAAGTGAGATAGTAATTCACCGTGAGCCAATTCCTTCATGGTTGGTAGAGGGCAGAACTGTACTGATATCGAAATCAGGTGATCTAGGACAGCCAAAGAACTACCGCCCAATCACGTGTCTGAATACGTTCTATAAAATTCTTACTAGTGTTCTTCAACATCGGATTTTGGAGTCTATTGGACCAGTGTGGAATCAAATCCAGGAACAAAGAGGAGCAAGGAAAGGAGTACAGGGGTGCAAGGACAATCTCCTTGTAGACAAAAGTATTTTTCAAGATACGAAACACTACAAGTGCGACCTACATACATCATGGTTAGATTACGCGAAAGCATTTGACACATCGGCACACAGCTTGATATTACGGCTGATAGAGATGCTCAAAGTCCACCCTAAAATCGCCCATGCGATGGGAAACATCATGGCGTCATGGAAAACTGAGTTCGCCGTCCGATCCCACGGTCGGACCGATTTTACTGGATGGATGAGATATAGGCGAGGCGTATTTCAAGGAGACTCGCTAAGCCCGTTATTGTGCTGCATAACACTTTTACCATTAACAACTGAGCTGAGGGCAAGCAGAATAGGGTACAAGGCCGGGCCACCAGGAAGAAGAGAACATCTGATCTCACATCTACTCTACATGGATGACTTAAAACTGCACGCTCCTTCCAAGGCAGCACTACAACAACTACTGAATATCGTTGCCGAATACACATCAGCAATAGGAATGTCATTTGGTTTGGACAAATGTGCTGTTTTTCATCTAAGCAGAGGAAGAACTGAAGAAACAGGAGAAGACATCGACCTAGAAGGGGGAATATGCATTTGACACCTCGAAGAGGAAGAAACATACAAATTCTTTGGGATGGAACACACTGGAGACAACCCAAATCAAGGATGCCTTAACAACTAGCTACAAAAAGAAGATCCGAGATATATGGAAATCACAACTGCCCGGGAAAAATGAAGTATCTGCTACGAACAGCTTGCCAGTACCGATAATCACCTACTCATTCGAGATAGTTTACTGTACAGTGAATGAACTTGTCGAGCTAGACAGAACTGCTCGTAAACCTTCCACGAACGCAGGGAGGCAGAGGTTTGCATAGTTTGGAATACCAACACCATCAACAAACGTTGGAAACGGCACTAAGAATATTGAGAAGCGAAGACCCACCTCTGAAAATGATGACTCAGCATGAAATCAGGAACCAAGGAGCTTTCCTATTTAGGGCTGGTCAGAGAGCTTTGGAGAAGCTCTATGTAACCGGCAAATCAATCGATCATAAGCTAGCAGGAACACCTATCCTGCCAACAGACCAAAGAAGAGATGGCAGAGAGATAAGCCAGGCACAACTGAAGAAACTACTCGAAGATCACATGAGTAAACACCTGCACTCCATATACTTCAGGAGTTTGAAAGATCAGGGCCTGTCGGAAAAATTATCCTTCGCTTTTTGGAGTCCGCTGGACTCAAGTCAGTTACGGAGGGATTTGTTGTAGCTTGTCAAGATGGGGTTATAAATACCAGATGGTATAAAAAGAACCTCATGAAAGTGGAAACCCCACAACGTACAGAGCATGCCACAGCCAGCAAAAACTATAATGCACATTCTGTCTGCTTGCAGAGTCAATGCTCCATCAGGATATGTGGAAAGACACAATGCGGCACTCTGAATTCTCTACTTCCATCTGAGAGAGGTTTTTGGTATAGACAAGGAACCAGTGCTACCATATGTGCCTCTGGAGATTGAAGCAGTTATTGAAAATAGCAGGGCTCGCATCTACTGGAACTATGCGATTCCAACAACTCGGCAGATCCACGCCATAAAGCCAGATATACTTCTGCTGGACATAGAACTCAAGGAATTGTTTGTCGATGAATTTTCCTTCCCCGCAGAAAATAATGTGGTGATGAAAGGAGAACAGAAGAGGAAAAAATACAAGGATTTAATAATTGTTGGATTGAGAGCTTTGCTTTCAATGATGGAAGTTCGTTTACAGGATGAAGGTCTGGGAATTGACCAAAAAACCACTCCTTGAAACAACGCCGACTATTTTCGGTTTTATTTTAAAACCTTCTTCAGGGCTCTAAAAAGAACACAAAATTTTTCTATATAGTACACATTATTAAATTAACAGCAAAAATGTTTAAAAACGGGGACATTACAATTGTCTATTTTGTATGTAAATTTGTCTAGACAAAGAAGCAATGTTACAGTCAACAAAAGCAGCAATCAATCTATCCTATCAACAGTCAATATTTATATTTTCAATTTTCACGAACAAATACAATTAAAACAGGATCTGTGGGAGTTACTTACAGTTTTAACATGGTTTAGATGTCAGAGCATTAAAAGTTGGAAATGAATACACCCTCGACAACATCAAAAGAGAACGATCAGAAAACACCTGGCACATTTATTTAATATTTACAATCTGAAATATGTCATACAGATAACATAATATATAGGTGTTTGAATGTTGATTAAGCATTTTGAAATCAGGAACTAAGACTTGTCTTTAATTTTATCAATAATGTAATAATAAGATGTATGTAAATTCTCTATATCAGTTCTCTTATTTATAGAATTTTTGTCCTGTCTAATCGATATCATCTCATGAAGTAACCGTTTTCTAAATATTTCTTGATGTCCTAATACCTTAACTGATTCTATGTTGAAGTCGGAGGAATGAAGCGTACTCGCCACATGTTCGACTAGCGCGGTGTTGTTTTCCGTTTTTTTTTGAGTGGGTTGAAATAGTTAAGGGAATCTCTTTTGTGTTCAGAAATTCTGTCTTTTAGATAGCGACCAGTTTGCCCTGTATAGGTAGACGGACAATCCGTGCAATATATTTTATAGATAACATTGCTAAGTAATTCTTTAGGAGTTGGAACTTTTATTTTTGTGAATGTTTTTTCCATTGTATTGGAAGAGCTGCAAGCAATGTTGGCGTTTAACGGTATAATTTTTCTTTTTATCTGTTCTGACAATGATTCAATGTATGCTAATGCGTAGAATTTCTTATTTTCATTGTCACTTTCACGAGGAACCCGCTGTAGATCTGTATTGGTTTGCTTTTTGGCGCTCTACTTCCTCAGAACTGAGTGCTCATCAATTTGCCCAAATGTCTGTAACTTTCGAATTTTTCGATGAAAATGGTATTAAACGATTTGGTTCGACTCACTGATCAAGAATCCGTGGTCGATATTAATTCTGTCCGGCCGTCAGGCCGGTCCGGCCGGCCGTAGGCACGATAACTCTCGAACGGAATGAGCTAGACAGTTGAAATTTCAGAGTAGGTTTGGGAGATAAATATCTCGGCTAAGTTCGTTATTGGGCAAAATCGGACAGATGGTTTCGGAGTAACAAAAAAAAAATTTTTTTTTTCGTAGCAAATTCCAAATTTAATTCTTTTCTACAAGCAGTTTTACCATAGGAATCCAATGATATCATTTTTAACTCTAACAAGCTAATACTTTCGGAGATATGATTTTTCAAAATTTCAATAATAAATCGTATTTCAACATTGTCACAGAATGATATAATTATTCTATGTATGAATTGTCATAATGTCAACTTATTTTCCTGAGACATGACATTATCTAATCAATCGATGAATTGTGAGCGAAGTGAGAAAATTCTCAGTTGTACATTTCGGAATGGAACATGAAGTAAGAGATCTGAGAGTAGTAAGACTGCTTTTCATCCATAGACATAGATATAACTCTCGAACGGAATGAGGTTGGTAGTTGAAATTTTCAGAGTAGGTTAGGCAGATGAATATCTCGGTTAAGTTTGTTATTGGGCAAAATTGGCCAGATTTAATTTGATTTCTTCCATGGTTCAGTTCTCATTCTCATTTAATCTTGATAAATAAACTATTATTTGAATTGAATTTCCTTTATGATGCCGTTCTATCATATGAATACATTGATATAATTCCCAACTCTGAGAAACCAATACTTTCGGAGATATAATTTGTCTGTTTGAACTAGAGCGCCAGAAAGCTCCTGTCCACAGGGCTTGAACCCATTTTTATGGATAAGTTTGTCAATAATTTTTATCGGGTAGTCATTTATCTTCAAGATGGATCTGATTTTATTTAAATTACTTTCTTGGAATTCTGTGGATGATAATTACATTGCTCTGTTAATAAGATTATTGATAATGTTGATCTCCTGAGTAAAGTTATGCTTGGAATTGAAATTCAAAACTCTTCCAGATGAACTTGGTTTTTGATACCAATTAGTTTTTATTGAATTATAATCTCTTATCAATAGGATGTCTAGAAAAGGTAAGGTGTTATCCCGTGATTCCAGTTCTATGCTAAATTTCACTCTATGGTGTATGTTATTGAAAACTTCGATGATTTTGTCTTCTTTATCTAAAGGTATGGACGTACAGAAATAATCGACATATCTCTTGAAGAATGGAATCTCAAAAGACAACCTGCTACGTGCTATCTTTTGTAACTCAACCATAACAATATCAGCCACTACAGGAGCGAGGCAGTTTCCCATTCCCAAACCAAAAACTTGCTTGTAATATTTATTGTTCCAGGTGAAAAAGCTGTTCTCAACACAGAAATTAAAAAGTTTTAAGAACTCTTGGCTTGATAGAATTGTGTGTGGTTCGATCATACTCCACTTTTTCTCTATCAGAGTTGAAGCCAAATCAAGAGGTATATTTCTATACAAGGACACTATGTCCAATGATATGAGGATATAGTTGTCGGGAATATTTACAGTTTTTATATATTCTACAAATTCAAAGGAGTTCTTGATATATTCTTCGTTTTTTTCCAAAGCGTAATTCAACAAATTTGATAGGAATTTACTCAAATTATAAAGAGGACTTCCGACATATGCCACTATTGGTCGCAGAGGATGATCTTGTTTGTGTATTTTTGGTTGAAAATAAATCTTAGGACTTAAACCATTATTGCATCTTGAATACTTATATGTGGTGTCGCTTATCTTTTTTCCATTGTGTAGTTGAATTATCATTTTATTGAGTTGTGTTTGAATTCTTTTTGATGAATCTTCTAGTAATTCACAGTATGTTAAATTATCATTTAAAATATCTAGGGCTTTGTCATTGTACTCCTCTGTAGACATAGCTACAGTTGTTCTGCCTTTGTCAGATTTTGTAATGACGTATTGGTGAACTTTTCCATTAGTGTCATCATTATTGTAGGAAAAGAAAACACACTAAAATGTAATATAGTTATATGCGTTAAGAGCGATAATCTCTGTAATTATTTATTATATTACCTGACCTTACAATAATTGTGAAAAACTTTTTAAATTATGTTTCTTATTGACATTGTTGTTTCTTGATAAGACGGTAAGTGTTTCGATCTGAGAGAAATTATACTCAGATTTGACATCATGTTTTTGTTGCACTGTTTTTTCAATGTATGCTTGATTGTATTTCAGCTGGCCTGATGATGGCAAAAATGCCGAAATCGATAGCCGAAAGAATATAACTATATTACATTTTAGTGTGTTTTCTTTGCATACAATTTGTAATGACGATACTGTCGTTTGTTCTCAGAAAACGCTTTGTTTCACTACAATCAATTCCCAGACCTTCATCCTGTAAACGAACTTCCATCATTGAAAGCAAAGGTTTCAATCCAACAATTATTTCAATATTCTCGAGGTAATCTGTATGACTCGAAATGAATAACACCAACACAAGTTTTTACGCACACATCAGGGAACATTACGGTCAAGACATGATAAATCTTATAAGTAGCTGGCAGTCAACAACTAGAAGGTTAGGACACTTTGAAAATCACAAGAAATTTCTACTCATTTGTAAAAACCAGAATATATTTCCTAATCAAGTTCAGCGATCAGTTAATTGCAATTTGCTACTGCATGATAAACCTATATTTTCTAACAAATATAACATGATTGTCAACAATTATAAATTAAGGATCTTGAAGCTCGAAATTTCTATAGTTCATTGGAGGTTGAAATGTCATAGAGAGCAAACCAAAAAAGTTAAATCACGACTATGCAGTCAATTACCAGATGATATTACCAATTCATTACGTATTAAAGATGAAAGTATTTTCAGATCTGAATTCCTGAAAACTAAAAGAGTACAAATGCTAAAATTTGCAAAATTAAAGAAAACTCAGTTGAATTTGATACATACGAATGAATGTAAAGAAGAATGGTTTGTTAACTTGACGGACGTTCAGTTTCCGGTCAACGTTCAGTATTTGCTGAGTTTAGGACTTACCTTATACTAGATCTAATTTTCCCTTGAAGGATTTAATTTTGGATGAAGAGTTCATTTTGTCATCATGTAACGATGAAAACAGTGCAAATTTAGTTCGAAATTCCATTGTAAATTTGATTACTGATTTCATCAACTCAAGATCACATAAAGGAAAAAACTTAGATAACTCAATTATCAGGGGGTGTAGTGAAACAAAGCGTTTTCTGAGAACAAACGACAGTATCGTAATCACAAAATCTGACAAAGGCAGAACAACTGTAGCTATGTCTAGAGAGGAGTACAATGACAAAGCCCTAGATATTTTAAATGATAATTTAACATACTGTGAATTACTAGAAGATCCATCAAAAAGAATTCAAACACAACTCAATAAAATGATAATTCAACTACACAAAGAAAAAAAGATAAGCGACACCACATATAAGTATTTAAGATGCAATAATGGTTTATGCCCTAAGATTTATTTACAACCAAAAATACACAAACAAGATCATCCTCTGCGACCAATAGTGGCATATGTCGGAAGTCCTCTTTGTAATTTGAGTAAATTCCTATCAAATTTTTTGAATTACGCTTTGGAAAAAAACGAAGAAAATGTCAAGAACTCCTTTGAATTTGTAGAATATATAAAAACTGTAAATCTTCCAGACAACTATATCCTCATATCATTGGACATGGTGTCCTTGTATAGAAATATACCTCTTGATTTGGCTTCAACTTTGATAGAGAAAAAGTGGAGTATGATCGAACCACACACAATTCTATCAAGCCAAGAGTTCTTAAAAATTTTTAATTTCTGTGTTGAAAACAGCTTTTTCACCTGGAACAATAAATATTACAAGCAAGTTTTTGGTTTGGGAATGGGAAACTGCCTCGCTCCTGTAGTGGCTGATATTGTTATGGTTGAGATACAAAAGATAGCACTTAGTAGGTTGTCTTTTGAGATTCCATTCTTCAAGAGATATGCCGATGATATCTGTACGTCCATACCTTTAGATAAAGAAGATGAAATTATCAAAGTTTTCAATTACATACACCCTAGAGTGAAATTTACCATAGAACTGGAATCACGGGATAACACCTTACCTTTTCTAGACATCCTATTTATAAGAGATTATAATTCAATAAAAACTAATTAGTATCAAAACCAAGTTCATCTGGAAGAGTTTTGAATTTCAATTCCAAGCATAACTTTACTCAGAAGATCAACATTATCAATAATCTTGTTAACAGAGCAATGAAATTATCATCCACAGAATTCCAAGAAAGTAATTTAAATAAAATCAGATCCATCTTGAAAATAAATGATTACCCGATAAAAATTATTGATAAAATTATCCATAAAAAGCAAACCAATACATATCTACAGCAGGTTCCTCGTGAAAGTGACAATGAAAATAAGAAATTCTACGCATTAACATACATTGAATCATTGTCAGAACAGATAAAAAGAAAAATTAAACCGTTAAACGTCAACATTGCTTTCAGATCTCCCAATACAATCAAAAAACTATTCACAAAAATAAAAGTTTCAACTCCTAAAGAATTACTTAGCAATGTTATCTATAAAATATATTGCACGAATTGTCCGTCTACCTATACAGGGCAAACTGGTCGCTATCTAAAAGACAGAATTTCTGAACACAAAAGAGATTCCCTTAACTATTTCAACCCACTCAAAAAGAAAAAGGAAGACAACACCGCGCTAGTCGAACATGTGGCGAGTACGCTTCATTCCTTCGACTTCAACATAGAATCAGTTAAGGGTTAAGGTATTAGGACATCAAGAATTTTTGAGAAAACGGTTACTTCATGAGATGATATCGATTAGACAGGATAAAAATTCTATAAATAAGAGAACTGATATAGAGAATTTAAATACATCTTATTATTACCTTATTGATAAAATTAAAGACAAGACTTAGTTCCTGATTTCAAAATGCTTAATCAACATTCGAACACCTATATATAATGTTATCTGTATGACATATTTCAGATTGTAAATATTAAATAAATGTGCTAGTTGTTTTCTGATCGTTCTCTTTTGATGTTGTCTAGGGTGTAGTCATTTCCAACTTTTAATGCTCTGACATCTAATCCATGTTAAAACTGTAAGTAACTCCCACAGATCCTGTCTTAATTGTATTTGTTCGTCAAAATTGAAAATATGAATATTGACTGTTGATAGGATAGATTGATTGCTGCTTTTGTTGATTGTAACATTGCTTCTTTGTCTAGACAACTTTACATACAACATATACAATTGTAATGTCCCCGTTTTTCAAAATTTTTGCTGTTAATTTAATAATGTGTACTATATAGAAAAATTTTGTGTTCTTTTTAGAGCCCTGAAGATTGTTTTAGAATAAAACCGTAACTAGTCGACGTTGTTTCAAGGAGTTGTTTTTTGATCAATTCCCAGACCTTCATCCTGTAAACGAACTTCCAACAAGGATTTAATGTTTGAACTTGGGATCCTGTATCCAAGGCATAAGGTCAGGATGGTCATACTAAACATAGGATGCCTAGGTGGAATGAGAGCGAATAACGTGAACGAATTGAAGATTATTCCGGCCTACAAATCTCTGGCCGAGGATTTAGCTAACAGAATGCAGAAAGCGGTGATGCTTGGATCAATTCGAGTCATCAGGTCCCATCAACTATGAAGGCCACTTGCAGCTCATCTATTTTGTTAAGAGGCGCTGTAAGGGTAGGACCAAGAACTACTCCAAGGAACGTGCGAGAGGTGTTTTAGTGAGTAACCATCAACATCTGGGGCCCTATTCTCGAAATCTCTCCTGCGACATTTATCGCGTGACATTAACTCTGCGCAGTCTCCGTATGAAAAATAGGAGACTCCGTATTCTTGACTATCGTCGAGCTCTCTTGTCGATTGAAAGTTTTTCTCATGAAGTAAATAGTAGTAGAGAAGACTGAGATAGCCATCTCTGGCGCACTACTTTAGTTCCAAAACAGGCAAATGGCAACGCTGGCATTGCTGATTTTTCGTTTGTTTTGAAATTTTGCGAGATTATGCAAAATTTCAAAACAAACGCATAAACAAGATATACTAATACTAAACCTCTTTCTAATTTCTATTCGTATTGAATGTTAATCCGGAGAACGAAGTGATCCTCGTTTTTCGTTACAGATTAGTGTTTTAATCATTCTGTTTTATTTTCATATTGTGATGATTTGAAAATATGTTGAAAATATTTTAGGATCCAACAAATGCTGTGTTCCTAATTGTTAAGATAAATGTAGTTTTCCGAGAGCAGATACCCAGCTAACCATTTTCAAACTTGAACGGAAAAAGTGAACAATCCATTGTTGAGAAGCAAAATTAATGAACAAATACGCAAGAGTTGTTTTGTTGGTGATAGGCATTTCCCAGATGAAGTAAAATTAGATAGAGGTCTTTGGAAGACTGCTATCCCCGTTTTATAATTTTATATGTCTGGTAAGTTACATTTGTCGAATTTAAGCGAGTCACCGGAACAGAGTGGAACATAACCGATGTTGGTTATGATAGCAAGGGATTGGTCTTAACCACTCTGTTCCAGTTACTCGCTTCAATTCGTCTATTGTCAGTTATGTATTTTCAATAGTTTGGAAACAAAACCATATCGCTTTATTAAGTTCTCAGCACCAAATAAATATATACACAAGGAATTGTATATATATATATTTCATTGGTGCAATGGATTGAATGAACGAATTAGTACTGAGAACTTGTATTCATTTTCTATTTAACCGATTTCTTTAACTTGTTATTATATAATTATAATTTGCAGAATATTCAGATGGAAATGGAGAAGACATTGAAACTAAAATAGACACCAATGATGTTCACGAAGTCCAAGGATTCTCTGTCCTAACTCTCCCAGCTGATGGTGTTCAGAGACAAGCATCGAGGCTAGAAGATATACAGAAAATTCAAGAATGATATTACCAGGCAGTGTTTTTTATTACTTAGTTACTCAGTGCTTTTTACATTATATCATTATGCCACATGGAAAATATAGTGTGTGCTGAAACTAATTTTACAGGAAAAAGTAGATTTCAGGCCAGTTAACTGTGTGTTGTTTGTGGACTCAGTAACTACTGCCTGTGAATTATTTGTGAAGAAGTGCTATTTATATTTTTGGAGTAAGAGAGTATTCATGCAATTGTGAGGGGTACTGATTGTGAATTCAGAATTGTTTTGGATCAAAACTTTCAAAGTATGGACCCAATCAAAAACATCACGAAAACAAAATATATCAAACATTGTGAAAAACCCATGAGAAAATAAAATTATTTTACTGTCTACATTTGTCAATTTCCTGAAATTTAGGTCCAAATGAAAAAAGATGACATGATATGAAACAACCCCTATTGGAATAATACGTTTTGTTTCATTTGCAGTGTCAGAATCCGAATGAAAATATTCAATTTCAATATGAAGCATTTAAAATTTTCGCGCTTATTTGTTATAAATATCCGCCAGAAAACTTCCAAAACCAGCCGCGTGAGGTCGCTGAAAGCAGTAACCACATCAAAGCATAGGAGATTTCATAATATATATATGTGTTCTTTCTCTACTACTAATAGGCGGTAGAGATTGTTAATTTCGGGAGACTCCTCTTGACCATTAACATTATTAGTATTCTGTGTTCTTTACCTCGTCCATAGACAACTTTCGTTCTCGAGTTGTTTTTTGTTTTGTATCAACGACCTGTCAAAACTAAAGCAATATGGTGACTGTTGGCACACATTGTATTGTTTACTTTGAATTTTATGATATATGTCCATAATTATAGTGGTATATTGTTCGTTTTTTGATTTCCTGTGCGTATTTGGGTTGTATTTTTAATTTTGAATAATAATACAAGTAAAAAAATGCCTCTTACATGCCTTATGGTTGGCTGTGGATCTCATCACGACAAGGATATAGTATGTTTCCAAGTACTACACAGAAGTTTTTGACTAGTAAAAATGAGTTATTCAGAAAGCGAAGAACCCTATGGCTAGCTGAAATCACGAGAAAAGTTTCAAAGCTCAAGTATCAGAGAGTTTGCAGCAGTCTGCTACGTTCAGTACGATGAAGTGTCATGGATCCCTCGAGGATTGTTATATCCAGATTCTACTATGTATTCATCAATAAATAAGAAGAAAAATCCAAGGGCTTTCATCTGTTTTTATATTATTTGTTTGTCATGCCATGCTATTAATGTGTGGACATGAAATAAAAAATCAAGAATTTTTTATGTAATCTATTCCATTTTTATAAAAATCCAGACCTTTTCATCACATTTATTACAATATCAGGTACCATTAGGAGTGTCAACTGGTCATACACAATCAAAATGAAATCTTCTATTTGACAGTCATTCCCATCACATTTTATCATCGCACATGCATCATCCGCTGTTGCAAATGCAATAGTGAATAAATTCAGCTGTATCCTCTTCAGATGTGGAATATTTTGCCATCAGTCCTGGCATAATAACTTCTGAATGAAATTTCTTAGCAGTTTCTAAGTTCTTTTCCCATATTTCCAGATCATTCGTACTAAACAAATATTTGGAGACCATATAACAAAAATGCGACTGTGAGATGAATAGTTGCACTTGTATTTGGTAGTAACAACTGTGTGTTTTTTAAAAGTAATCATTCCAGCTTGTGCTATTAGACAAGGACTCTTCGTTCGCAAATATACATGTATGTCTTGTACGTTGTGGTATATAATAAATCAAATACGTTGCAATATCCATATATAAGATTGGAGGAACACCATCAATTGAATTATCCACTACCCAGATCAGAAACATTCAATGTGAAAGGATCTAAGCCATTAATTAATCCCAACTTTAATATATAACTGTAATAAAATGAAATGTAAACACATGATGATAAAACATATGTTTATTGTTTACTTATGATAGCCGTAAACATTACGTCAGAAACTGGTGAAGTATTTGGATTTTGGGAATTGGGATGTAGATTATTTGCACCACTTACGTTTGGCAACAGCGGACAACATATCTCTTTCGGGTCTTCAGTCAAGAATACGGAATTAATATTATGTGTGAGATGGGATTTCTCGTATGAGTTCTCGCATGAGAATACTCATCTCTACGAAAGTCGAGTATACGGGCCCTGGAGTCTGACACTCCTGAGAGAAGCAGACCCTCTCAGGGCCGGCCTATAAAAGGTTTTTCCTCTCGAGCGGGAAAAAAAAAACGAAATGGTATACAATAATTAATAATATTGTAAAGCTATATTATTTAAGCACTTGTAAAAAAATATTTGTACATGTACATTATTTTTAATTTCAAACACTGATACTTTCAACTTTTAAATTACTTGATGACCAAAAATTCAAACATAATCACGCTTGCATCACATCATTTTTCAATAATGTACGTGCTTTCGCCATGATCATACCTGCTGTGGAAAATAATCTTTCAACAGGTACGGATGTAGCCATTAATAAATCATCGGCCATGTTGGAAAGTGTAAGAAGAACCTTTTGATCAATCTCCACCACTGTAAAATATTTTGTTTCCTTGTTGCTCTTTCTAGCAGCAAATATTCTTCAAACTCAGCTTTCCAATATTTCGAAAGTTTTGTTGATGCTTTAAATAGGCCGTCGATGTCAATACATTTTTTAATAAAATTTTACATTTTTGTACAGTTTTCAAAGAATACCTTCCCAGTGGGTAGATCATTGAGGGTGTTCTTGGCGTATTCGTCATAACACTTTACGAAACATTGAGAAGCTTAATTTCTTTACCAGTTTTATTATACGTAGTTCCACAGATGTACACAATAATTGTTCACATCTTCACTACAAGGAGCACAAGAGAATAAATTTCTCCGGATGTTCAGATAGAGAAGAAATATTGAAAGCATTGGGATTTAGGGGCAATAAATGTTGTCCGTTAAGTATTGAATTCATAATGGCATCCGTTTTTATGGTTGTGAATTATATTTTGTCTTGAAAAATAATCTCAATTATCGCAAGGTCATAACGAATTAATAATCTTCTAAAAAATCGTGTATTTCTAGAACTATCGATGCATAATATAGACAAAATATATTGGTAATTATAGAGGAAACTCTTTTTATTCAATTGTTTTCTGTGGGTGAAAAAAAGTCGAGTCATATATAAAACTTCATACAAAAAATTTAACGAGACCAAAAACAAGACTCTCGTGTTGGGCTATATGTGATCTCGTTATCGCCTATAATATTTTTGAAAACGTCTCGTCTCGCTTTTACGAGACGAGAACGAGACGAGACGAGAAAAATCTCGCTCTCGCGCGAAGTCCTAGCTATATCATTTGGCCAAAATGTCTGCATGTTCCGAATTTTTTGCGAAAAATGGTCTCAAACGATTAGGTTTGACTCACTGATAAATAATCCGAGGCCAAATTTGATTCGGCCCGGCTATCCGTTGCCACGATAACTTGAGAACGGAATGAGATAGCGACTTGAAATTCTCAAAGTAGGTGGCGCGTCCGAATGTGACATTTGATTTTGTTAATAGTTATAATCGACCGAACTGTTTTGGAGTTATACCCATCTCAAACTGAGTTTTTATTTTCTGGATAACTCGAAAAATACAATTCCGATCCAATTCAAATATGGCAATTAGTTGTAGAATGTGGATCCGAAAATTTTCATTATCGTATTACTAGAAAATTTTTAAAAAATTATTGAATATCGTTGAAGAAAATTTTATATATCAGAAACTATGCGTTTGACATCACTATTGATAGCTCTTCTGAAATTCGAGAATAATTATCTACAAAAAATAATTCTGAAGATTTTCGTTGTCTGACGAAGGAGTCTGATATATACCCTGAAACGTTACGAAATAGTTGTCTCATCGTTGATGTTGTTTCGTTATTGTTTCTTTTATTTTATAGATATTTTTTATAGTTTGGGAGACAAAACCCAGAAAGAAACAATTTAATAATGAATATACCTCCCACAGTATCCTTTAATGATTATTGCCTGTGGATATTTAAGATGCAAAATATCCAACTTTTCGCCAAATTAAATGCACTTCCGTTCGACACTGCGGAATCCCGTGATTCATGAAAAATGGCGGCTTCGATTAATGATTATTCATTCTTGTCTTGAACTGCACAGTTAATAAAAAATCGGTGAAATAACGCGGAAATTGATGAAATTTCACGATGAAGTACAGTACATGCATTTAAAATGCAGTATTTCATTATTTTCGTTTATGAATAATAAAAGCACTAATGTAAATGAAAATTTTATTTGTGGGAACTATAAACTCATAAGGGACAAATGTCTCGGCTATTACATATTTGAAAATATTATTTGTAGCAAGAGAACAATATCAGAATATTAATTTTACTTATCACTGATGTGAACTTGGTTGTTAACGGTAGATGAAAATTTCATTTATTTTTAATAAAGTAACTTCTAATGAACTGTGTATTTGTCTAGTTTCCGTATTGGAAAGACCATCAATATGAAGCATAAAACATGTGGAAAAGCCCTGTGGACAGGAAACTTGGCGCTCTTTTTCAAACTTTGACAAATCATATCTCCGAAAGTATTGGTTTCTCAGAGTTGAGAATGATATCAACGGATTCTTAAGCTAGAACTGCATTATAAAAGATATTAGAATCGAAAAAGTGACTTTAAAAAAAAAACAAGAGTGCCAAAAATGATCGATCCGAAACCGCCAGACCAATTCTACCCAATAACGAACTTACCCGAGATATTCATTCCTCCCTCCAATCTACTCTGAAATAGTATATTGTATAATTAGTGGGAAAAGCATAATATTCCCAAACGACTGTGATAATTACCAGACGAGGAGCGTAGCGACGAGTCTGGTAACACAGGAGTTTGGGAATATGCTTTTCCCACGAATTATACATACTATTTTTTCTTCGATCGTTGATTTACATTTAAGAAATTAATTAAAAAATATTTCATTCAAGATGTATTCAAGTAAGTTTGAATAGGGTTCTCTATGTTCATATTGAAATATAGAAGTGGTAACCATGGAAATAACTTTGTTATGACAAAAGTAAAATAATTTTCAAGCTGGATTTGTTTGATACGTTATATTTTATAAGGAATTAAAAAAGAATTAATAAATATTAATTGATAGTGATCAATTGTTGCACGCCACCTAAACTAGTAGAAGCTGCGAACGCGGCTCCACTTAATTTACTTCCGGCGAAATCCAGAGAGAAGTATGAACTTGCGTACCAACGCTTCATGGATTTCTGCAGAAAAAACAACAGTGAATCCTTTCCCGAGAATGTAATACTAGCTGAATTGCTGAATTGGCTAAAACAATGAAATCTTCGACGTTGTGGGCACACTATTCCATGCTTCGATCAACTTAGTCTGTTAAAAATAATATTAATATTGCCCAGTATCAAAAACTGAGTGCATTTTAAAACGTCAAGCTATAGGATATAAACCGAAAAAATCCAAAATTTCAACCCAGGAACAAGTTCAGAAATTCATTTTAGAGACCCCAGATGACATCTTTTTATCGACGAAAGTAAGTAGATATAGATAAAATAGTATTACTTAAAATGCATAAAATATGAAATATACAATTTTTGATTAAAATAATATAAAAATCAAAACGATAATTTGTTTCATTTTATTGTAATAATCCATTTGAAACATTACCGCACGCTACAGCAGTGCGGTAAGAATATTACCGCACTGTTATTTTCTAATTGCTTAGCAACTGCCCACTATTCTGGAATGTTGAGCTTTGCGCATAGGAAGCAGGTCAAAATAGTGTCACTTTTCCCACGATCGAAGAAAAATTATATTATATCAATTCAAACTTAGCCAATATTCCAGTTTTGCTTTTACTGGAGATATCTGAACCCAACTTACCAAAGTATATATTTCCATCATCATATGGATTATCCAAGGGCATTATTCGCTTTCGGTATTGATATACGTAATATACAAAATTATCTACGAACGTTATCGTGTGTGAAAGCCTTTATATTTGGATTCTACTTTAGTTCTCTTTCCTTCGAGATTGCAGGTATCTCAATAGGTTTAATTAATGAATAGTCTCTTAGATGACACTACATTCAATCATTGTAATAGTGGGGAGGCTCGATTAATTGATTCCTTATGAAATACTGACCTTCTTCTGCTGATTTTAACTCTAAAGAGAGATACACCTTTCGAAGAATATAAGACTCTCATATAGGATAAGATTTATTCTCAATTAAGTTGAATCTATTTGTGTGCTAAAACCTAAAAAAGGTATATTTTTGTATTATTTCACATATTGCTTAATTCGTTTTATACAAATCAATCGATCTTTCCAGGGTATAATTTAGGGGCATTCAAATTCGTTGGTATCCCATACCTCCGGATATCGGGAAAATAATCTTCACGCGGCACATGTTTAAGTTTGAATCATTTTCCCAATATTGATCTTTGGGAAACTTATAATATAAATGAAAGAGGACCCTGTTCGTTTTATTCCGAGCTGATTGCAGTTTATGTCAATTGTACCAACGTTTGATGTACTACAGTATGAATGAAGCTGTATTGTAAATAGAAAGATAATTACTAATTGTTCTCCTTCTGGGTTTTCTCTCCCAAACTCTGAAAAATATCTATTAACTACAAATTTATTATTTTGTGAATTGCATCTGCCTAAGAAACAATAATGAAACAAAATCAACGATTAAACAACAAAATATCGTAACGTTTCGGAGTCTAAATCAGACTCCTTCTTCAGACACTAACGAAAATCTTCAGAATTATTTTTGTTGATATAGCTATCCTGAAATTCGAGAATTGTCACTTTGACAGTATTTGAGAATCAAACTAACATAGTTCCATCTCTTTTTGAATAAATTCAGCCAAATATGGTCAATTCCAATTTTGCAAGCTGCTCCATTGGAATTGACCATATTTGGCTAAATTCATTAAAAATGGATTTGGAACTTGGAAATTTCTATGCTACGTAAAACTATGTTACTATGATTTTCAAATACTGGCAAAGTGACAATTCTCGAATTTCAGAATAGCTATATCAACAAAAAATTATTCTGAAGATTTTCATTAGTGTATGAAGAAGGAGTCTGATTTAGACTCCGAAACATTACGAAATTTCATCGTTGATGTTGTTTCGTTATTGTTTGTTAGGCAACATTGTTCCATTAATTGCTTCTGACAAATATCTTGAGTTTCTTACGTACAAGCAGATCACAATATATTTTTTTTATTTTTAGTTAATAGATGTTTTTCAGAGTTTGGGAGAGAACACACAGAAAGAAAACAATTAATAGTGAATACACTCCCCACAGTATCCTTTAATGATTATTTAGAAAGATAATTACTTACCCTTTCTTAGATTTATGTAAAAACATTGCTAATTTATATATATATATTTATATATAATTTTAATGAAGACTATAGAACATTGACCTCTAATTCTTTGGAAGGTTCAATTTGCATATCTTTTTGGTTCAATTATTACATAACTAAAACTAGAGTTGGAATATTGAGTTTTGATCATTGGGTATATTTTTCTTAAGTTTCATTCACTATGTGGTGCCTGCAGTATAATAAAATACATTAAATTGTAATTAATTCAGACACTACAACTCAAAAACCTTATTTTGTTACTTTATATTGATCTGCAGTAGTTTTCCTTGAATCAACGATCCAAATGCACACCAACCAATAGCTTCCGATCGCAAGGAGTTGAATTTAAGTAGAATCATATGCGACAGGGACGATAACATGATTGCAGGCTGTAAGATGTAAAAAACTTATACAAAAACCCCCATAAAAAAGTGCATTGTAAAAGTAGACCGGTCTAAAATAGATCAAGTAAAATCAATCCAATATCTGTCATTCTTTTTCTGATTTCATTTGTTTAAGTTCAAATCCTCACAGAAGTTGAACTGTGGAAAAGTTTCCAAATTTTGGTGGGGAAAATTCCAGGAAACCCTAGCAAACACTTCACTCGGTCAAATATCATTTGGTTTAATGGAATATTTCAGTTTACTCATCTCGGCTATTAAAACAATTATTTATATATCCCGTTTTTGGCAGATAATGCACCACATGAGGCTTCCAGGAAGACTTGGAATAGTGCAATTATTAGTTCTACTGTTAAGTCATCCAACATGAAGGTGGCTACGCCTTGCTGCATCGGGAAGATTTTGTTCTTGATCACATGAGCTGCCGTCGCTCATGTTCTTCGCTCTACTTCTAGATCTCACAACATGTTGTGCTGCCGACCCAGGCAGACCAGCAGGTATCTTGTTAGTTGCGAATTCGAGCGTCCGTTGAGTTCTTCCCAGGTCTTCAAGCAAATCGGTAACATCGCACGATAGTCTCTTTGCATAACTAGGATTGTTTTCATTGCCCTTTTTCAAATAATCTATAATGAATTGCTGATTTTCAATCGTTCTCTCGAGCTCTCTTGTAAGTCCAGCCAAAGCTTTCATTTCCATAATTGCTTTTTTCAGTGAACAAATTACTTTATCCTTAAAGTTCGTAAAATTATCAGCTACTGTGACGAACTGGCTTTTCACAAACTTTCTTAAATTTCCACTCACACTCACACTGTCTGTAATACCCTTATGCATGATTATGTCAATCAACACTTCCTTATTCAACTTATTCAACTCCGATCTCATCTTTGACGCGTCGAACACACTCATCATCACCATACGTAAATAATATTTATTACATGCAATTGTTCCTTTGAGGATAAAAACACAACACGAAACAACAAGATGATGGGAAAGAAACCCAGAATCGTAGAATAATTCACGTCGGTGAGATCAGCCCGAAATATGAGTTATAAATGCGTTGAGTACGAGATCAGTTTCAATAAATACAACAAACAACAATTTCCCCATCCTGAAAGTGGAACGTTATGCCAGAAACAGTTATGAATGTCAAAAGCAGATTTTCTTGATCGACTTTAAGTTTGTAGTAGGTGATAACCATCACATTTTGTAACATCAATTATATTAAGGAGTCACGTGCTTGACTTGAGTATTCAATCTGTTATGATGTTCTTCTTGAATAATGCCGAAAAACACTGTGCGAATTTCTCATAAAGGTTTATATTTTCCGGCTAAAAATTAATATTTTTTTTCTGTATCACTTATAGTTATTCAAGAATTAATGAATCGAACCGACAAGCTTAGAGTAACTTACTGCAATGGTAAATTTTTCTGCCATGTTTCAAGAATTACTCTCAATTTCATCCTGAATAGTCTCTATTACTTACGAACTATTGATCGAATCACATTGTGTTGACCGAGTTCAATATACAGGGTGAGTCTTTGACCACTGCATTAATTTTAACCAAAGATTCCTCTCATCATGTGAAACACTTTTTTCATTCAACATTTTTCCAAATTCAGCTCAGGTAAAAAGATACAGGCTGTTGAAATTTTGAAAAAAAATCAGTTTTTATTTTGTAGCTTTGACATCCTTTTTTCGAATAAAATGAATATTTGCGTAAAGTTTCCTATAACTATGATACATATTTTCCAAATATTAGTTATTTTCTACTTCTTCTGGTTTTCTAGTTATATACTCGTGGATTCATAACTAACAAACATAATAACTAAACGAAATTAGCATAAAGAAAGCATATAAAGTTTTCCTTGAGTCATTTCAAGAATACTCCATCGTTTAAGAACATTATATTATTCTTCATAATTTCTCCTTAAACGCACTGTTTTCGAGATATTCTTCATTGAATGTTTTAAAATGGAAAACTCCAGAAATTCCACTACTTTTATGGATCCGTCCCTGAGCGTTGGATTCCCGAATCAAGCTGTAAACCACGTTACCATGCCTTATTCTTGTCTGCCAACAATTTCATAGATAATTTATATGCGGGAGTGTATTAGCACATTGTGAAATCTTTAAACGCTTGTAACTTTTTACCTGAGTCGAATCTGGAAAAATGGCAATTATTCAAAAATATTTTTGTTGTCAAGATAACCTGAGAACGCAAAGAGATAGCGGCTTGAAAATTTCAGGTTAGGTTGTGCATCTGAATGCGACATTTGAGTTTGTTTATGAGCATAATCATTCAAACGGTTTTAGAGTTATACCATCTGAAATTTTCTGAAATTTGGTTGTTTTTTGTTCTTCATTAACTCGAAGAATACAAAACTGATTGAATACAAACATGGTTATTAGTTGTAGAATGCCAACGCGAAAATTCTTGCAGAATTTCGTGAGGATGGTATAACTAGAAAATTAAAAAAAATAATTAAAAATAATTGAAAAAAATTCTATATATCATAAACTATTCTTCCGGCATGGCTGAAATTTTGGAAGAGCCTTCAGAACCTAACTCTACTGCAGAGTTCCAAGTTTGAACACGCTTAGATATATATTGTTGGAGAACCGAGCGGCTTCTCGGTTTTGTGAGTTCGGTAGCTGGATGCGAATCGTCGTCTGATATGTTGTCTATGGTCGTATTTTTGCGAGAACCTTCAAAAATATGAATGTCATGATGACATATATTTGCGCGTATGTTATGGAAAAATCGTATTATTTCATCACACATCTATGAGAGATGATAGCCCTACATTAGCGGTCAGACCTGGTTTTGAAAGAGATCCTCCTTAGGAGGAGGCAACTAAATATTGAAGGGATTTCTATGAACAAGAGTGAATATCTTTGAGAAATAGAGAAGGTGATTCTTCTTCAAGAGATCCATGTGCCTTTAGAGGAGTATATTTGCGAGGGGACTTTTGAAAGGTTATGTATTATTTTTAATATGATATCGCTGAAATTTTGCTGAAGGCTTCTGATCTTGTAAGGTGAGAGGCTCATTTGTGGATATTAAATCTCGTGATGGGTAGAGAGGAATTTTAGGGCAGTTTTTCTATCACTAATGAGAATATGTCTTTATGTTTCACCTCATCACCTTTAGATCTTTCAATGGACATTTATTGGTTAAGAATAAGTAATTGAATATTACTGGAATTCAATTGAATTTCATTCAACATGTTAGTAACTAAGCTTGTAAGTTTCTTTACTTTGATTATTTAAATATGACATTAATTCCAGTAATATTTTTCAAGAATAATTATGTATTCTTCTCCCAAAGAAGAATTGAAGGTAGCCAATAATGAGTTAATTTTTTCATCATTGCTTTATATCCTGACTTCACGAAAAAAAATTGGTTCAAGCACTGACGTGAAGTCAGGAGCTTTTGCGCATATGTTCTATTGTCCATTCTCCTGTATTGGACACTTTTAATCGAATTTACCAGGGTGAATTCTATTGTCTATTCTCCTGTATTGGACAGCCAATATCGAATTCACCATGGTAAATTCGATTAAGAGTGTCTAATACAGGAGAACAGACAATAGAATTCACCATGGTAAATTTGATTAAGAGTGTTCAATACAGAAGAATGGACAATAGAACATACGCGCAAAAGCTCCTGAATTCACGAAAAAAAATTGGTTCAAGCACTGACGTGAAGTCAGGAGCTTTTGCGCGTATGTTTTAAAGTCCATTCTCCTGTATTAAACACTCTTAATCGAATTTACCATGGCGAATTCTATTGTCTGTTCTCCTGTATTAGACACTCTTAATCGACTTTACCATGTTGAATTCGATTAAGACTGCCCAATACAGGAGAATAGATAATAGAATTCACCAACGTAAATTCGATTAAAAGTGTCCAATACCTACAGGAGAATGGACAATAGAACATACGCGCAAAAGCTCCTGACTTCACGTCAGTGCTTGAACCAATTTTTTGAGGTTCATGCTGCCCTTTCCGGGTATTTTTCGTTATGCGCATACGCAGATGAGAAGTTATTTAACTGCTGTAGTGTTCGTCAGAGAGGATTGGGGTTTTGGCGTGGCGGATGCTATTTCTCCATAGAATCCAGATCCCTGATGAGGGTCTGCGTATGCGTGGATTAATGATGTGATATCTCCCGAGCCACTTGTGTTGGAGAATCGGATATTTTTGTAAGGTGAGTGATTTTGAGAGGGCTTTTAGCCGCGAGTAGATTGCGCTTGCGCAGAAGAGAAGTGATTGTTTTTGGGTTGGATCGGTTATGTTGGGAGTGCTGAGTCGATCTTGTGAGGTTTTAAAAGAATAATCATGGCAATTCAGTGCAAGGACAAGTCAGTTTGGGGGATGTAGCGTTGTTTCCGAGTTGAAGTGTCCGTGCCGTGACCCTGGGGCTAATTTTGAAATTGATTTTACCCCTTACAGGCATTTTTCGTTATGCGCATGAGCAGACCATCAGTGAATTAACTGCTGGTGTTTTCGTCAGAGACGATTGGGGTTTTGGGGTGGTGGATGCTATTCCTCCATAGAATCCCCCGGTGAGGGTCTGCGCATGCATGGATTAAAGATGCGATATCTCCTGAACCACTAGTGTTGGAGACTCGGAGTTTTTTGTGAGGTGTGTGATTTTGAGAGGACTTTTAGCCGCAAGTAGATTGCGCTTGCGCAGAAGAGAAGTGACTGTTTGTGGGTTGTATGGGTTATGTTGGGAGTAATGAGCCGATATTGTGTGGTTTTAAACGAATATTCATGTCAATTCAGTGCACTGACAGAAGTCAGTTTGGGGGAAATAGCGTTGTTTCCGAGGTGAAGTGTGCATACCGTGGCCCTGGGGCTAATTTTCAAATTTATCTTACCCCTTACGGGCAGTTCTGGTTATGCGCATGAGCAGACCATCAGTGATTTAACTGCTGGTGTTTTCGTCAGAGAGGACTGGGGTTTTGGGATGGCGGATGCTATTCTTCTATAGAATCCCCTGGTGAGAATCTGCGCATGTGTGGATTCAAGATGCGATATATCCTGATTCCTGAACCACTAGTGTTGGAGAATCGGAGTTTTTTGTAAGGTGTGTGATTTTGGGAGGACTTTCAGCCACAAGTAGATTGCGCATGCGCAGAAGAGGAGTGACTGTTTTTGGGTTGTACGGGTTATGTCGGGAGTGCTGAGCCAATATTGTGAGGTTTTAAAAGAATATTCATGGCAATTCAGTGCACGGACAAGTCAATTTGGGGGATGTAGCGTTGTTTTCGAATTGAAGTGTTCGTACCGAGACGCTGGGGCTAATTTTGAAATCGATGTTACCCCTTACGGGCATTATTCGTTATGCGCATGAGCAGACCATCAGTAATTCAACTGCTGGTGATTTCGTCAGAGAGGATTGGGATTTTGGGGTGGCGGATTTTATTCCTCTATAGAATTCCCTGGTTAGGAACTGCGCATGCAATATCTCCTGAACCACTAGTGTTGGAGAATCGGAGTTTTTTTTAAGGTGTTTGATTTTGGGAGGACTTGCAGCCGCGAGTAGATTGCGCATGCGCAGAAGAGAAGTGACTGTTTTTGGGTTGTATGGGTTATGTTGGGATTTCTGAGCCGATATTGTGAGGTTTTAAAAGAATATTCATGTTAATTCAATGCAATGACAGGTCAGTTTCGGGGATGTAGCGTTGTTTCTAGTTGAAGTGTCCATACCGTGGCCCTAGGGCAAATTTATAAATAACTATATTCGGTGTAGATCTATATTAATTTACGTTCGGATTTGGAGATGAGGCAATTGCGTTCCTAAAGGAGGTCACATAACCGCAATTTTTTTTATCTACGGTAAAGCTAACAGCCAAACTGTATTGATAGCCATATATGTTAAAGGAAATTGAAAAAAAAACACTGACGTTAAGTCAGTACTCGTTGGCGCGCGTGTTCACAGTGGCTAATTTGAATTGAGGGATGAGTACTTCAAGCTCAGTGAATTGAGCGAGCCAGAGATCTACCCAAGGGATAGTGGACACCATTCACTGTCGGTTCAAAAATTAACAGTGCTGTATCTAAGCTTCCGTGAGGATAGAGTAACACTGTTGAAAAATAACACAACTGACTCTCCTTAGTCGCACAAGATTTTAGATGATTCTGAGGGATCTTCTTGGGAAAGACTTGGCAGGGTCAGTATAATCATAATCATGTATATAGCACGCGCGCCAAATGCAGATTGACTTAACAATGAAAGAAAAAGTGTAAAAAAGCATTGACGTGGGGTCAATCTGCTTTGGCGCACGTGCTATATACATGATTATGATTATACTGACCCTGCCAAGTCTTTCCCAAGAAGATCCCTCAGAATCTTCTAGAAGCTTGTGCGACTAAAGAGGGTCAGTTGTGTTCTTTTTCAACAGTGTTACTATATCGTTACGGAAGCTTAGATACAGCACTGTTAATTTTTGAACCGATAGTGAATGATGTCCACTATCCCTTGGGTAGATCTCCGGCTCGATCAATTCACTGGGCTTGAAGTACTCATCACTCAATTCAAATTAGCCACCGTGAACACGCGCACCAAAGAGTACTGACGTCACGTCAGTGCTTTTCTTTAGTTAAAACACTGTTTGCTCCTCTTTTATTTAGGTGCATACTGTATGTTCATTTTCCCGCAAAGGGAAAACAACACATATGTTGATACCCGCGACAAATTTCGTATGTTTAATTTAGTATTCATATGTCTTTCTTTGAGATATAACCTCTCCGCTTTGCTATCATTGGTTTTCGCATTTTTAGTAGAATTATTGGTGGTTTTCACACTTGATACTTGCGCTATTGAAAACTTATCTATGCATAGTTATCCCACTATTGAGTGTTCGCCGCTTTGAAATAGATATAAATCCCGCTAAACGGTAGATAGATTTTCCGCTATAGTTAGAGTGCCAACTAGACTTTCCGCTTAGTGTCTGTGTTCTTGGAATACACCGCAGCATAGATAGATGATCACTTGGATTACATCTAAGTACCTTCATTCCTTTTTTCCCTTAAATACACCTTTTTATCCCTGAAGGGCAGGACAAGGCAATTCACCGGTTATATAGGTAGGAAAGATCTTTAATGTTTACTGGAAAAGGACCAGCCAATTTCACAGTCCACTTTTTTCATTAAATACCAACCATTTTGGTCCTTCGGGCCGGATTTTTTCTTGCAAATTGTTGAAATACATTCTTCGCGAATAACTTGTTTTATTCATAACCTCAACATTTGTTGTTTACGCCTTTGTGATCTTCCTATTGATTCATAATCTTTGAGTAATTGAAACAAAATCATGTCAAAATCAGAATCCACAGTACCTGAATCTTAATTGAATAGATTGAAGGTTTTAGAAGCTAAAAAAAACGATGCTGTTCCAACGTTTCCAGAAAAATTGTATGATTTCTCTGCAATAAATGTATTATTATTATTTTTTTTTTTTTTTGTCACGTAAGAGGAAAAACCTTTTATAGGCGCCGCAAGCGGCAGTGTGAGACTCCAGATGTTATTTGGTTACTCACTAAAAAACCTCTCACTATTCTTGGACTGTTCTTCGTCCTGCCCTTACAGCGTCCCTTAACAAAAGAGATGAGCTGCAAGTGGCCTTCATAGTTGATGGGACCTCATCACTCGTAGTGACCCGAGCAACACTGCTTTTTGCATTCTGTTCGCCAAAACCTCGGCCAAGGATGTACAGGCCGGAATAATCTTCAATTCTGTCACATAGTTCGCTCCTATTCCGCCAAGGCATCCTATGATCAGAACGACCATTTTTACTTTATACCCTGGATATAGGGTTCCCAGCTCAAACAGCAAATCCTTGTATTTCTCCCTCTTCTGTTGTTCTTTCATCACCACATTATTTTCAGCGGGGGAGGAAAATTCGACAACAAATAATTCCCTGAGATCTTTGTCCACCAGTACTATATCTGGCTTTATGGCATGGATCTGCCGAGTTGTTGGAAAAGCATAGTTCCAGTAGATTCGAGCTCTATCATTTTCGATGACTGATTCAATTTCCAGAGGCACAAATGGTAGCACTGGCTCCTTGTCTATATCATAGACTTCTCTCAGATGGAAGTAGAGAATCCGAAGCGCCGCATTGTGTCTTTCTGTGTATCCTGATGGAGCGTGGACTCTGCAAGCAGACAAGATATGCATGACAGTTTCCTGCTGACTGTGGCATGCTCTGCAAGTTGTTGGGGTGTCCACTTTCATGATGTTCTTCTTATACCATCTTGTATTTATCACTCCATCTTGACAAGCCATAACGAATCCCTCCGTTTCCGACTTTAGACCAGCCGACTTCAAAAACGCAAAGGATAGTTCCTCTGATAGGCCCTGATCTTTCAAACTCCTGAAATATATAGAGTGCAGACTTTTACTCATGTGGTCTTCGAGTAACGTCTTCAGTTGTGCCTGTCTGATCTCTCTGCCTACTCTTCTCTGGTCTGTTGGCGTGATAGGTGTTCCCACTAGCTCATAGTCGATGGATACTCCAGTTATGCTGAGTTTTTCCAAGGCTCTCCGTCCAGCTCTAAATAGGAAAGCTCCTTGGTTCCTGATTTCATGATGAGCTACCATTTTGAGGAGCGGGTCTTCACTTCTCAATATCCTTATTGCCATTTCCAACGTTTGTTGATGGTGTTGGTATTCCAAACTCTGCAAACCTCTGCCACCCTGCGTTCGTGGGAGATATATTCTTTGAACCGAGCAGTTGGGATGCAGGCTCCGATTCATGTTCATCACTTTACGTGTGGCCCTGTCTAGTTCGAGAATCTCATTAACTGTCCAGTTGATTATTCCGAAAGAGTATGTGACTATTGGAACTGCCAAGATGTTCGTAGCTGACACCTTGTTTTTACCAGACAGCTCTGATTTCCATATATCTCGGATCTTCTTTTTGTAGCTGGCTGTTAAAGCATCCTTGATTCGAGTTGTCTCCAGTGCGCCTCTTTGTTGCATTCCAAGGAATTTGTAATTTTCCTCTTCATCGAGGTGCCGAATGATTATTCCTCCTTCCAGTTCGATGTCTTCTCCTACTTCTTCAGTTCTTCCTCTGCTCAGATGGAAAACAGCACATTTTTCCAAACCGAATGACATTCCTATTGCTGTGGTGTATTCCGCAACGATGTTAAGAAGTTGTTGTAGCGCTGCCTTGGAGGGAGCGTACAGTTTTAAGTCGTCCATGTACAGGAGATGTGAAACCAGATGTTCCCTTCTGCCTGGTGGCCCGGCCTTGTACCCTATTCTGCTTTCCCTCAACTCCGTTGTTAATGGTAGGAGTGTTATGCAGAACAGTAAAGGGCTTAGCGAGTCTCCTTGAAATACGCCTCGCCTGTATTTCACCCATCCCGTATACGTGGTTCGACCTTCCGATCGAACGGCGAACTTAGTCTTCCATAGCGCCATGATGTTTTTCATCACATGGACGATATGTGTGTGAACTTTGAGCATCTCAAGCAGCTGTAATATCAAGCTGTGCGACGATGTGTCAAATGCTTTCGCGTAATCCAGCCAGGATGTATGTAGATCGCGCTTGTAGTGTTTTGCATCTTGACAAATGCTCTTGTCTATGAGTAGGTTGTCCTTGCACCCCTGTACTCCTTTCCGTGCTCCTCTTTGCTCGTAGATTTGGTTCCACACTGGTGCACTAGCCTCCAGAATCCGGTTTTGAAGGACACTTGTGAGTATTTTATACAGCGTATTGAGACACGTGATAGGGCGATAGTTCTTTGGCTGTCCTAGATCGCCTGATTTTGGTATCAGTACAGTTCTGCCCTCTACCAACCATGATGGAATTGCCTCACGGTGAATTATTATCCCACTGAATAATCTGGCTACGTGTTGATGAGTAGCTGGAAAGTTCTTCCACCAGTAGTTTTGGATCCCATCCAGTCCAGGTGCCGTGAAATCATTTTTGTTCTTTAGGGCTTGTCTAACTTCTTCGGTTGTTACTTCAGTCATTTCTTCTGTCGGTTGCAGACTTTGATCGCATAATGTCTGGAATCTGTGAAGTGCTGGAGTATCCCTGGTTTCCACTGGTCGCTCGTACAGTTTCTTCCAGAACCGTTCGACTTCTTCTGGCGATGGCGAGTTTTTTGCCTCTATTTGTTTAGGCTGAAATAGCTTTGAGGGTTCTGCGGTGAATGTGTTGTTGTCCTCTATCCATTTCTGCTTCCTGATCAGCTTCTTCCTCGCTGCCGCTAGTGATCTTATCTTATCGACAGCTTTCTGCTTCAGTAGATTGATGATGGGCAAGCTAATCGTACTAATGTATTATTATTATTATTATTATTATTATTATTATTATTATTATTATTATTATTATTATTATTATTATTATTATATAAAAGATTTAGAAAAAATCAAAAATCTCCGCTTATTTCAAGATAGGTCTTAATAATTTGGAGAAATCCAGGAAAACAACTGATGGAAGTTGTTGATGAAGTGAATTTATTGAGTTTTGAAATTAAGCCTAACTATATTCCTGATTATCAGGTTGTTGAAAGTGCAGAAGAATAATACTGTCATATAATGGAAGCTTCCAAAAATATTTCGAAAGATACCATACTCTTGTTGGATCAACAAGAGCACATCCAAAATTACTTAAAATTGATTTAGTCGAATTTTCAGGTGATCCAAAATTATGGCCAATTTTCTATCAATATTTCAGAAGTTGTGTTCCTGAGAACCCTGATTTGGACAACAATTGTGAAATTCATGATTTGGTTAGTACATTACGAGGTCCTGCTCAGATTTTGTACTCGGGAATTACTCCAGTGGCGGAGAATTATGAGACGATTTGGAACATTTTATTCGATACTTTTCAAGATGAAAGATTATTTGCGACGACCTATTTCAAATCAATTATTCAATTCAAACAGTTCCATATGGAATCTGTTTGAAATCTTAATTCATTCTTAGAAAAATTTGATGTTGCAGTGAGTGCACTGTAACAACTCTCCTTAAATGATCTCCAGATTTTTTGCTGGTTTCGATTGCATTGTCTAAGTTGGATAATACTACACAACGACTTTTTGAAATGTCGTTATCATCGAATGAAATCTCGTCATATGAAAGTCTGATTAAATTCGTTCAAAGACAAGCGAAGGGTTTGGGTAGAACTGCGTTTTCTCACGTACCTACTTACTTCGAATAATACTTCTTTGAAAACAAGGGGATCCTATCCTCTACGTCTTCTGCTAACATCACCTCAGGAAAAAATATTCATTTTCCTTGCTCTATATGCGGAGAAAATAATCATTTGATTTCTGAATGTTCAAGATTTTTTTAATTATCGCCTAACGATCGTTATAGAATGGTTAAAGAGAAGTTACTATGTTTGAATGGTTTGAGCTGTAAACATAAATTAATTCATTGTAAATCTTTAAATAATTGCAGTATCTGTGAAAATAGATACCATTCTCTCCTCTATTTCGATTATAATTTTTCACATAGAGCAACACAGAATGTTGTTCAGCATTCTGAAAGTGATCAGTTCAAAAATAGTGTAAGTTTTGTTTCCGCAAATCACATCAATCTGCATAGAGAATTGTATCGCTAATTATATTGAGAATTAGATCAACATTGTCAAGCTCAGTGTATCGAGTATTTTCAAATAAACCATTTTTGTTTTTAAAAACGTGATTCTTCCCCGAAAAGACGTAAATGGCGACGAGGACGTGATGTTATTAGTGATTTTACAAGAGAAAAAAACACGTGAATTTTAATTCTTTGAATGACATCAAAGAACCCGAGAACTCAGAATAAGTGCGACGTAAATTCCAAAAGGAAAACCGAGTACGAACTGTATCTCAAATAATATTGTGCCAGTCTCAGTGTGCGAAGAAAAGTGCGACGAATCAACCCCTAAAATTCATCCACGGAGAATCTTCCAGAGGCTAGCAGTTTCAACAACAACATAGAATTTGGAGAAGAATCCAGAGTCCGATTGATTGAGTAGCGCCCTTCAACGACTTCAATAAAACAACTTGGTGAGCATTGAGCAATTCCTATACTGTTTTCCCCAGTTTTCCTAACCTGGTCAAAGTTAGTGAATCTTTTTCCCCACACTTTTGTGCGTAAAACTTGTGTCATAGTTTTTTCTAGGTTTCTTATTAAAAAACCGATCACCATAGTTTTTCCTAGGTTTCTTATTAAAAAACCGATTAACGCGAATTAAATAATTGTATAACTCGAACATAATATTTCCAAGATGACTCAAGAAAGTAATCTTTTTGATAAAATCAAACTAATAGATTTATTTGCAAAACCAATTCTACTTTTCGATGGTAACCAAGCAAACCTTGCACGCTTTATTAATCATTGCGAGAAATTTTATAATAAATTCAAAACAACCGAAGTATTGTTAAATGAAGTAATTATTGATATTATAAAAAGTAAACTAAATGGAACAGCGAGCGAAGTAGTGAGTAGCAATGAAAGAATTACTCAAACTTGGAATGATTTAAAAATATTTTTTAAATAAAGATTTGAAGAAAAAATTCAGTTCTATTTTGGGATCTGCAAAATGCCCAAAGACTTAGACACGAAGATGATTTAGAATTTTTGGAAAAGATCGTTGAATTGAAAAACAAATATGATTCTCAGATTGAATTATTAGAATTACCAGTATTAGAAAAAGAACAAGAGAAAAATATTGATTCACGAGTAGCAACCCGCGTTCTCTTGTATAATATTAACGCAGAATTACGAACAGCCCTTAGAGGTCGACATATTATGAATTATGATGAAATGGTTACTTTTATTAGACAAGATTATTATTATTATCAACAGCCATTTTCACGTTACAAAACTCAAATGAATAGACGTCAAAGTGAACCTCAGAGAAATGTCCCCCAAAATAATCAAAGAAATATTAATCAAAATAACCAAAGAAATTTTCCTCTAAAGTTTATAGAAATTCTTCTTATAATAACACTAGAAATTTTCCTACGAAAAATCGATATCAAAATTATCAAAGGAATTATAGAGAAAATCCTTTTAATCAAAGTTCTAAACAAAGATTTCCTTCTCAACCAATTCAGTTTCAACAACGCGCAGTAAATACCTATTACCCGACGAACCGTCAAGTATTTGGACCTAGTACGTCACGAGAACAGAATGTTAATGTATTTAAGCCCGATCCAAATAGGAGAATCCAAACTCCACCAGAAAAAATGTCAATTCAAACAAGAAATTACCCTCAGAAAAGACAAAATTATTCTACCCAATATCAAACAAATCCTAATAAGAAATACTTCACTAGTGAACAAAGTCCCAACTTTACATTTGAAGAATTAACCCATATTCAGTCAACTTCACAAGACCCCAGATTTAATCATAAATTAGTTCCTGAAAACGAGCGTGATTTACTTTTAAAAGAAAATTTTCGAAAACTAGCCCTAAACGATTCATTGACTTAAATCATTCGTTAGATCACACAAATCAATAACCGTATATTGAATTTAAAAATCCAAAATGCAAACTCCTAATTGATAGTGGATGTTCCGTTTGTCTTATGGATCCAAAATTCGCTTTTAATAATTTCCACCAGAATATTTTTAATGAAAAAACTACCTTAACTGCTTGCATGAAGCAAGAAACTTCTAATGAAAAAGTGTTAGTACCATTATTTTCAGAATTTCAAATGGATGATTGTCATCCTTTTGTATTGTATAAATTTCATAAGAATTATGATGGATTAATTGGTGCAGATTTCTTAAATAAATATGAACTTAACCTAGATTTCAAAAATCAAAAATTAACTTATGACTTTTGTGAAATTCCTTTTAAATACCAACAAGTATGTCAAAAACCTACGAATATTCCAGTAGACCTTACTCATTTAGAACCAAAAATTAGTAGTCAATTGAAGAAAATATTCGAAACAAACGAAGATGCTCTTCAGTTACCAGGTCAACCACTTAATTTTACGAATAGGATAAAACACTAGTGGCCAGCAGTCCATATTTTGGGATTCAGATGAGCCAGCAGATCTACCTAGCAATAGATCCACATTTTTCTGGGAGATCTACATTTTTACGGTAGATCTACATTTTTCCGGTAGATCTGCATTTTTCCGGTAGATCTACATTTTTTCGGTAGATCTACATTTTTCCAGTAGATCTACATTTTTTCGGTAGATCTACATTTTTCCGGTAGATCTACTTTTTTCCGGTAGATCTGCATTTTTCCAGTAGATCTAAATTTTTTTGGTAGATCAATATAATCGGTAGATAAATTGAATCGGTAGATCAATTGAATCGGTAGTTCAATGCCATCTAACGGGTCCTGTTGTGATTCTGAGAATCATTCATACCCGAAAGTACCATCGAAATATGTCAGGAGTTTTTGAGTTGCTAAAAACCGAATATAGCGTTACATACAGAATCGTATTGTGAACCTTTGTGCCTTCCGAAATACAATCACAAAGATTCATCAAAAACGGTATAGCCATTTTTGAGTTCCTGTAAACCGATTATAGTGTCACCTCCCGGGGAATATTGTGGATCTGGAACTTTGTCAGATACACGCACAAAGTTTCATCGAAATCGGTCCAGTCGTTCTTGAGTTGCTATAAACCGAATGCAGCACCACCTAACGGGTTTCTATTGTGACACTGAGAGCCACTCAAACACGTACACAATGTTTCATCAAAATCGGTCGAGGCATTTCTGAGTTTCTACAGACCGATAGCAGCGCCACCTACCGGGGTATCTTGCGGACCTGACACATACTCAGATACACACACAAAGTTTCATCGAAATCGGTTCAGCCGTTCGTGAGTTTCTATAAACCGAATACAGAGGTTTCGGAGTTGACATTTTTTTAAAAACACCCCGTATAGCAGCGGTTATCATTTCGTAACGGTTTCACAGTGTTGAGAATTCTCTTTACGATAGATCTGTAGGGGTGACATTTTACTTGAAACACCCTGTATAGTTAATTTTCTGCTTAATGTTTGAATATTTTGAGTAATTTTTATGCAAAAATCCGTCCGATCGAACGGATATTCATTATAGATTTCGTAACTTACCGAAAATATCCAAATCCCAAGATACGTTTACTGGAGTACGCTCCTCTTTGGGTAAAAATGGAAGAATACTAAGAAAAAGCTATTTCGGACGCTCGGAGATTCGATCCCGCCGCTCCGCGAGGCTCGGGAGCTAGAAATCTATTTACCGACTCCTTAGACCGCTCGGCCATGCCAGCTTCGTGAATCATATTCGATTTTCTGCCAGATAAACTTTTATAGTACTGGGACGATTTCCGTCTTTCGATTTTCAAAATATCGTCAATCCTGTCAAGCGACCGATCGAAATCGGTTACTCGTTCATATTTCTCACGGTTTTCCTAGACGATTCCAAGATTTTCGAGTGATTCCGTTCGAAATTCAAATTCGATTTCACATTTGTCGTGGCTCGTTCGGACCGAAAACGTCGACTTTGAAGGAGCCGCGTTAAAATTCGCCACAGAAATACGTGAAACGTCAGAATTTTGTCGATTTTCCCAAAAAAGTAACATTTTCCTATCGTCCTTCCGGGAAAACGAAAGAGAGAATCGAAAAAAGGGCCATGTTACGGACTAATTTCGAATCTCGTCTTCGCGTTCCCGCAAATACCGTCGTTCCGAACGCCACCGTTTCTCCGGATGCCTCCACACAATTTTGCACCTTTTGCCAAAATCGGCGTTTTTGCGATTTTTTTAAAAATACACCCCCTTCTTTTCGGTCCGAAAACGCGAAACCCTACGAAACTTCCTTATTTTTCCTCGATAAAACCCCTGGAAATTTCCCTCTAACCCCCCTCCTAACATCCAAAAAAACTTCACGTTTATAGTAACATTTTCAAAAAAGTTTTTTTGTTCCTTTTCTATGAAACCCATCTTCATTTTAGTATTGGGACTAGTGGCCCGCAGTCTATTGTTGGAGGCTTCGATTAGTCAGTAGTTTTTATTCATAGGTAAAATTAAATAAAAAAAAAAATTTGAAAAAAAAAAATTGATAAAAATATTGAAAAAAAAATGAAAAAAAAAATTATAAATCAAAAATTTTGAAAATTTTAAAATAGAAGAAAAAAAAAATTATTAAAAAAATTGTAACTATAAAAAAAATTTAAATTATAAATAAAATGGAATTATAAAAAAGAGAAACACCCTGTATACACATTTCTGAAAAATATATTATGAGAATCCATCCAAGGTTCCTATTCAGATAACGCTTTGTTTGTGGCAAAAATCAAATCAATCGCGTAATATTGTGCCGATAGAAAAAGAACACCCTGTATAGTAATGGTTTATTTTCAACGATGTAGGTCCTGAAAGTATATCATTTACAATTGAATACAATAGTACGATTTGTCGTGAAAAGCAGCAAGTTGCGATTGACGTTAAAAGAATAACACCCCGTATGGAGTTTTCTGAAAAATATATTATAAGAATCCATCCAAGGTTCCTATCGGAATAACGCTTTGAGTGTGGCAAAAATCAAATCAATCGCGTAATATTGTGCCGATAGAAAAAGAACACCCTATATAGTAATGGTTTATTTTCAAAGATGCAGGTCCCGAAAGCATTTCTTTTATCACAATTGAATACAGTAGTACGATTCTTCGTGAAAAGCAGCAAGTTGTGATTGATTGATTAAAAGAAAAACACCCTGTATAGAGATTTCTGAAAAATATATTATAAGAATCCATCCAAGGTTCCTATTTGAATAACGCTTTGTTTGTGGCACAAATCAAATCAATCGCGTAATATTGTGCCGATAGAAAAAGAACACCCTGTATAGTAATGGTTTATTTTCAACGATGTAGGTCCCGAAAGTTTATCTTTTATCATAATTGAATACAATAGTACGATTTGTCGTGAAAAGCAGCAAGTTGCGATTGACGTTAAAAGAAAAACACCCTGTATAGAGATTTCTCAAAAATACATGATAAGAATCCATCCAAGATTCCTATTTAGATAACGGTTTGTTTGTGGCACGAATCAATTCAATCGGTAAAATTGTGCCGTGAAAAAAAGAACACCCGGTATTACTATACCGGGTATATGGTTTATTTTCAACGATATACACAACACAACACAAAGTTTCAACGAAATTGGTCGAGCTATATTTGAGTAACCATAAATCGATCGGGGTGCCCCCTACAGTATGCTATTGTGAATCAGAAACGCGCCGAATCAAAAACACAAAGTTTCATCAAAATCGGTTCAGCCATTTCTCAGTTTCTGTTGACCGTATATTGTGGACCTGAGACCTACACAGACACAAAAATTCATTGAAATCGGTTGAGCCGTTTTCGATTGGTCCCATAAATCGCCCATAAATCGATTGGTCGCCCCCTTCCTGACGCTATTTTGAACCAGAGACCCACCGAAACACATACACAAAGTTACATCAACATTTTTCCAGCCGTTTTTGTGTTCCTACAAATTGATTACAGCGCCACCTACTGCATCCTATAGTGAACCTCAGGCCCACTAAATCTCATTCTAAAAGTTTTGTTAAAATCGGTCCATCCGTTTTTGAGTTCCAATAGACCGATAGTGGTGCCACCTACCGGATCGTATCGTGAACCCCAGGCCACAGAAACACTTCATCAAAATTGGTATCACAGATTAATCTGTATCGGTATAGCCGTTTCTGAGTTCCTGTAAATCGATTGTAACGCCACCTACCGGATCCAATTGTGAATATTAACCTCTTCGAGATATATCGAAACACACACACACACAAAGTTCCATCACAATCGTTCATGTCGTTTCGGTGTTGACATTTTCCGAAAAACAACCCTCGAGATTCCCGCCAAATCCCTCTCCTAACATCCAAAAAAACACACGAACGACATAAATTCAAAATGTTTCCCTTAATCCTATTCGATTACTCCAATTCTTCACGTGAGTATTATTTAGTATTGAAACAGCAGAACTTCTATAGCTATAGATCAATATTTTTGCAGTGTAGATCAATCGAAAAAAATTGAATGACTCTTCCGGGATTCAACCCGGGGTTTCTGACTCAGAAGCTAGCCTCTTGACCCGCAGATCTACCTAGCCAGTAGATCTACATTTTTCCGGCAGATCTACATTTTCCGGTAGATCTACATTTTTCCAGTAGATTTACATTTTTCCAGTAGATTTACATTTTTCGAACTTGAAAGTTCGAAATCGTTCAAGCCATATCTGAATTTCTATAGACCTACTGCAACCTGACACATACTCACATATACACACCAAGTTTAATCGAAATCGGTGCAGCCGTTCTTGAGTTTCTATAAACCGAATACAGCGCCACCTACCGGTCACCTATTGTGACCCTGAGACACACGCACACAATGTTTCATTAAAATCGGCCAAGCCATTTCTGAGTTTCTATAGACCGATTGCAGCGCCACCTGCCGGGGTATATAGCAGACCTGACACACCTACTCAGATACACACACAAACTTTCATCAAAAGTGGTCGAGCCATTTCACCTACCGGATGCTTTTGTGAAGCCGTTTCGGAAAACAGCCTGTATAACAGCGGTTATCCTTTCGCAACAATTTTACAATGTTGAAAATACTGTTCATGTTAAATTGTTATCTTGAGGTGGCAACTGGGCCAATTTGCCTATCAGAGAATTATGGAACTCTCCCCACGATTGCAGGATTTTTGACCAATTCTGTTGGAAGCTCGAATTCTATTTGACAATTCGACCCTCATTCGGACTGAAAACCATGAAGTTGAAGGAATCGCGAAAAGATTTCGTACAGAAATACGATACGATTTCTACAACGATAACATTCGAAAATACTCACGTTTCGTAAAAGATTCCAAAATTCGACAGAAAGATTAAACTCAGTCGATATCCCATCATACTTCATACAACCAACTGTCAACAACTAAAAAATGTTTCCTTAGAATACATTCGATAGGATTTCGAATTCGTATATAAATGCCTGCAAGTGAAAAATCGGTAATATCGTCGAAAGTATAGATCGATAATTACCTTATTTTACGTTCTTCACTTTCGGACCGTTTCATCAAAAATCTTTCCTTGAAGATAGGTATCTACCAGTCATTTCAACTTAGAATTTGATAGAATACATTATTTCTCAAATATCAAAAATTCTGCCATGCGATCGGTCGAAATTGGAGACTCTATCATATTTCTTCTGATTTCTGGCAATGTATCTTCACGATTCAAGATTTTCGACAAATTCCGTTCGAAATTCTTATTAGATTTGACATTTATCGCAACTCATTCGCAAAGAAAACGTCGATAAATTCAAACTGACAGTTTCTTTCATCTGTGATCGAAGTAAAACATCCACGTTTTATCTTCTATAGCAGGACTCGAAGTCGGTCGAGCGAAGCCGAACCGGTCTAAACGTCACATTTCACCGAGGTTTTCAAAATATGGCAAAGTTTGCGATCTTTTTACGGAAAAAGAGAAGGTTTTATCAAAAATCGAGATCCGTTACGGACTACCTACGAATCTCGTCTTTCGGACCCCGACGAAATACCTTTTCGAGCGTCGCGTCCTCGCCAGATCTCTCCCATACCGATTCGCACCTTTAACCGAGAAGGCCGTTTTCGCCCGAATTTACGATTTATTTAAAAATACTCCCCACGTTTTCTCTCGTCAAAGACGGATACCCGGAGAAAATTTCGTCTTTTCTCGTTCCCTTTTCCACCTCGAATCCCCCCTCGCCCCTCGAATAACCGACGAAAAAATCGAAAATATCGACCTCCTCGAGGAAAAAATCTTTTTTGACCTCTCTCTGTGATCCCGAGATCTTGGCGTTAGTAATATACTAGTTGGCCCGCAGATCTACCTAGCCAGTAGATCTACATTTTTCTGGCAGATCTACATTTTTCCGGTAGATCTACATTTTTCCAGTAGATTTACATTTTTCGAACTTGAAAGTTCGAAATCGTTCGAGCCATATCTGAATTTCTATAGACCTACTGCAACCTGACACATACTCACATATACACACTAAGTTTCATTGAAATCGGTGCAGCCGTTCTTGATTTTCTATTAACCGAATACAGCGCCACCTACCAGTCCCCTATTGTGACCCTGAGACAAACTCAAACACGCACACAATGTTTCATTAAAATCGGCCTAGCCATTTCGGAGTTTCTATAGATCGATTGCAGCGCCACCTACCGGGGTATATAGCAGACCTGACACACCTACTCAGATACACACAAAAACTTTCATTAAAATCGGTCGAGCCATTTCACCTACCGGATGCTATTGTGAAGCAATGATTCACCGAAACACACATAAACAAAGTTTTTTCAAAATCGGTCAAGCCTTTTCGGAGTTGACATTTTTCGTAAAACAGCCTGTATAACAGCGGATATCCTTTCGCAACAATTTTACAATGTTGAAAATGCTGTTCATGTTAAATTGGTATCTTGAGGTGGCATTTCATTAAAAACACCCTGTATAGCAATGGTTTTTCATTTCCTATACTTAATCTTCTGCTTTGAGTAATTTTAATGGAAAAAATCGAACGGAATTTCATTATAGATTTCGTAATTTGACGAAAAGAACCATATCAAAAGATACGTCTATGGAAGTAACGCTCCTTGAAGTATTTCATTCGGTAGAAATGAATAAAATTGAAAAGAAACATACTGAGGTCGCTGTAGGCCCGCGTGGCCCAGAGCCTACATCCACAACTCCCCCAACTGGGCCAATTTGCCTATCAGAGAATTACGGATCTCTACCCACGATTCCAGGATTTTTCATCAATTCCGTTGGAAGCTCGAATTCTTTTTGACAATTCGACCCTCATTCGGACTGAAAACTATGACGTTGAAGGAATCGCAAAAAGATTTAGCACAGAAATACGATACGATTTATACAACGATATCATTCGAAAATACTCACGTTTCTTAAAAGATTCCGATATTCGACAGAAAGATTAAATTCAGTCGATATCCCATCATACTTCATATCATACAACTGTCAACAACTAAAAAATGTTTCCTTAGAATACATTCGATAGGATTTCGAATTCGTATATAAATGCCTGCAAGTGAAAATCGGTAATATCGTCGAAAGTATAGATCGATAATTACCTTATTTTACGTTCTCCACCTCCGGCCCGTTTCATTAAAAATCTTTCCTCGAAGATAGGTATCTACCAGTCATTTCAACTTAGAATTTGATAGAATACATTATCTCTCAAATATCAAAAATTCAGCCATGCAATCGGTCGAAATCGGAGACTCTATCATATTTCTTCTTAATTCTAGCAATGTATCTTCACGATTCAAGATTTTCGACAAATTCCGTTCGAAATTCTAATTCTATTTGACATTTATCCCAACTCAATCGCAAAGAAAACGTCGATAAATTCAAACTGACAGTTTCTTTCATCTGTGATCGAAGTAAATCATCCACGTTTCATCTTCTATAGCAGGACCCGAAGTCGGTCGAGCGAAGCCGAACCGGTGTAAACGTCACATTTCACCGAGGTTTTCAAAATATGTCAAAGTTTGCGATCTTTTTACGGAAAAAGAGAAGGTTTTATCAAAAATCGAGATCCGTTACGGACTACCTACGAATCTCGTCTTTCGGACCCCGACGAAATACCTTTTCGAGCGTCGCGTCCTCGCCAGATCTCTCCCATACCGATTCGCAATTTTAGCCGAGAAGGCCGTTTTCGCCCGAATTTACGATTTATTTAAAAATACTCCCCACGTTTTCTCTCGTCGAAGACGGATACCCGGAGAAAATTTCGTCTTTTCTCTTTCCCTTTTCCACCTCGAATCCCCCCTCGCCCCTCGAATAACCGACGAAAAAATCGAAAATATCGACCTCCTCGAGGAAAAAATCTTTTTTGACCTCTCTCTGTGATCCCGAGATCTTGGCGTTAGTAATATATTGTAATTATTTTCATAGTAAGCATTTATTTCATTTTCAGATATTTAAGAAATAATATTTTTAATAAAGCCACACCTCTTAAAGGTGATACCTTTAATTTAGCCGAGGAGGAATTACAATATTCCAAATCCATATTTAATAGATAGGTTTATTTCCAAAGGTCCATACTGTATTCATATTACTTTGTTAGATATTGCTTATTTAGCATTTTGCATCCTAGCGCGTGCAACTGCATCGCACATTCCTTAGATAAGATAATCTTATAAATAGAACCCTATTAGATTTTCTCGAGGAGAATTGCATAGAGAATTGTATTGATAATTATATTGAGAATTGGATCAACATTGTCAAGCTCAGTGTATCGAGTATTTTCAAATAAACCATTTTTGTTTTTAAAAACGTGATTCTTCCCCGAAAAGACGTAAATATATGTACGGACAAGTCAGTTTCGAGGAAATAGCGTTGTTTCCGAGTTGAAATGTATGTACCGTATGCAAGGACTTGAACCATTATTAAACTGACCAAAATTCAATATCTTTCCCGCAGAAACAAATCAACACCTGCAGCGCAGCAAGAACCCGCAATAAGGACTTTATTAATTGCTACACTGAATAAAAACACTATTACTAACTACTTCAGCCTCTAAGTCAATTTTTTGCGCTCATGTTCTGGGAAACAGCATGCTATCATTTTGCCCAAATGTATGATATGTATTAAGGGAATTAGGTTATTCGAAGTGATCCTTTAACATGCTTATATTAGACATTATTTGCAATAATTTGAGTCCACGGAACCATGGTCTGAAAGTCTATGGTTACTGAGATATATTGATATTTCGACGTTTTTAAAGTTGTCACGTATTTTATTATTCTTGATGGTCGAAAAAGTAAGTTATCTGGTTGTAGAGAAATAGGTATGCCCCTCAGCCAGGGAGTCGGGGTGGGTTTAGGTGTTCTTATAACAGTGGGCGCCACGTAGTTCAGAATATGCAAAATTTCTATCCTTTGTCTTTCTTTACCTAATCCTGAATAAACTCTGAATCAAACTACGAAAACTCAAAGTAAATTGGTAAATCAAACTCAAAGGTACCCTTTCTCTCTATTGACCAAAACAACAAATAATAACGAGGGGGCATGTACCCTTATGTACTCGTGTATAACGTTATACTCGATTGCCAATTCTGTTCAAACTATTAATCAAGTTCATTCACAAAAAAAATAATAATCTTCAAGATACATTATAATAGGGTTTATCTGACCTCAGCTAGGAGCTTAGTAGATTAGTTTTCTGATGAATCCCAAACCTGCGTCTTCCTGGATGAAGGTGTCTTATTACTCGAAAAATTTCCAGTCCCTCGGGATCTGCTCCGTGTAATAAAGAGACTTCGGTGATTGTCTATACTCAATTTTGAATTTACCTCCTAATACAAGGAAGGTAGTGAAATAAAAAAGCCTTCTGCAAGACAAGAGGTGTAGGGCGGCTTTGTGCTCTGGTTTATAGCAATGAATATCCGACTATGTCGTACTTGAGGGTGTACTCTAGGTAAGGCAATAAGATAATTAACGTAATACACTCTCAAAATTAATTGCATTAACTTTCCTGATGAATTTCCGTTGAAAAGAACGTTGAATTATTTAGCTTAACTCTCAGTCAAGCTAAACCGGTAATGATCCATATAAAATTCACGCATATGTCGTATTGGTACAAGGAAGGAACCAACACAAAAAATTATCGCGAAGAACGAAGTGTTGTCGACGTTCGAGCAGTCAGAGGCGGTACTTGGAGCAGACATATAGGCAAACTTCTCAATACAAAAAATGAAAACTTAGCGGGTGAACAAAAATAGAACAAAAAGGAAAACGTGACAAAGTTTTTTAGCTAACCACCGAAAACAATTTATTTGGTGGAAACTACTCAACACTGAACATAGAACACTGGTTATTTTGGAAGCTGATGAGATGATGATCATTTTTTAATTTCCGTTTACTCAAAAAGGGTGCTTAGTTGCGAAAGGAGGGCTTTCCTCTCACAAATTGAATGAGGAAATAAAATTGATTCAAGCACTGACGTGAAGCCAAGAGCTTTCGCGCGTATGTTCTATTGTCCATTCTCCTGTATTGGACACCCTTAATCGAATTTACCATGGTAAATTATGGTGTCCATTCTCCTGTATTGAACACTCTTAATTCGAATTCACCATGGTAAATTCGAATTATCTCCTTTCGTTGGAAAGTTATCGAGGCAACGGTCACCCATCTACTGAACTCACACAAGGCTGCTCGAATCTCCAACAATATTTAACCGATTGTGTTAAAACCTAAAACTTGGCAGTAGAGTTAGGTTCTAAAGGCTCTTGCAAAACTTAAGCAATTTCGGACGAATAGTTACTGATATATAGAATTTTGTTTTAAATTTTCAATGCTTTCTTAAAAATTTTCTACAAATACTATCCTCTCGAAATTTCTCAAGAAATTTCGCGTTGGCATTCTACAACTAATGACCATGTTTCAGTTCATTCGGTTTAGTATTTTCCGAGTTAACGAGGAGAAAAAAACAACCAAATTTCAGATGGCTATAACTCTAAAAGCGTTTGGCCGATTATGCTCATAAACAAACTCAAATGTCGAATTTATATGCGCAACCTAACCTGATCACTTCAAGCCGCTATCTCTTTCCGTTCTCAGGCTATCGTGACAACAAAAATATTTTTTCATATTTTTTTAAAAATTTTCTAGTAATACGATTCTCACAAAATTTCACAAACGTGCTTAGGTTTATATTCTACAACTATTCACCAAGTTTTAATTCGATCTGATTTATATTGGTTGAAAATAAAATTAATACTCGAAAACCATTGTGCCGATTATGCCCATTAACGAACTTGTCCGTCGTATTGGGATGCGCCAACTACCCTGAAAATTTCAAGTCGCTAGCTCTTTCCGTTCTCAAGTTATCGTGGCAACGGCCGGCCGAACGGACAGAATGAAATTTGACCTGGAACTCTTCATTGGGGAGTCGCACCAAATCGTTTGAGACAATTTTTGTCAAAAAATTCGAAAGTTACAGACATTTGGGCAAAATGATAACGCGATGTTCCCCAGAACATACGCGCAAAAATTGATGTTTATTATATTCATGGCGTAAAAATTCTTTCCTTGAGAATGTCCAGACACGTGCTAGTACAAACGCAAACAGATTGTTTCCATCACAAAACTTGCTACAACGCTGGAAATTGAGGCATATAAAATTTCATTAAAATACCTCCATCGTTTGGAAAAAATTAATATAGTAATCTAAGCAAATTCACGATTTTTCATCGTCTCCAAGATTTCCACCTTTCAACTGGATCACCCTGTTTATATCTAATAGTTCAGTAAATGTTTGTTCTTGATGCTACCTGGATGTAAGCTTGAATACTATGCAAAGTGTACCTAAATAAAAAAATTAATAGGGATACATTTTGACGGCCTAGGCCGGAAAAATAAATTTTCCGGTTCGAAAACAGTCTCTGAGAGTTCGTTGCGGAGTGACAAAAAAGAATAGTGGATTAGCGCATTTTGTGCTCTGAATTTGCTCTGGGAAAGCAGGTCTTATTCAGGACTTTATCGTGTTACTAGCTACGCTTTCAGCACAAAGTCAAACTTTTTTCATAAAAGAATTTCAGTGAGATGTCGATAAATAACATGATTTTCCGTCAGAAAAATTAAAGGAATTCGATCATATGCATTATGTACACTATATAATCACGGAAATTATCACGTTAAATCACATAATAATATAATTTAAACGTTACGGGAAAACAATGTGAATATTTATGAAGAGTTATTTATGTACCCAGGATGAAAAATTATTATTGTCGTGCCTGAAAATTTCTATCCGAGCCGGAGCCGAGGATAGCAAGCAGGCGAGACAACAGACAGTTTTTCGCCGAGGTGCATATTACATTTTTTCATCGACCACTACATACTTTAATGAATTTCGGACTTCTTGAATAATTTCACAAAAGCAAAAGTTATTCTCACATACCCCTATGTATTGAACCGTATTATACCGTATCCATGGTGCCTAGAAAATTAGTGGAGTTTATAGCCGAAAATTAGTACGTAAAATGTCACTTTTCATAGAGGTCGACGAAAATCAAATTTACGGTGGCCATTGAAATCATGAATATCTATATAAAAGCAAAAGCTTCTGACTTCACGTCAGTGCTTGAAACAATTTTTTTTTTCGTGATTTTTTTGAAATTTTCTAGGGGTACGGTTCTTAAAATTTTTTTCTCGTCACTTTTTTCAAATTTTCTAGGGGTTCGGTTCTCACAAAATTTTAAACACGTCTTTATGTTGATTTTCTACTACTAGTTACCAAACTTCAATTCGATCGAATATTTATTTTTTGAGTTATCAAGGAAATAATATTCCAGATGGGTATAACTCGGAAACCGTTAGACCGATTATGCCCAAAATTGAACTCAACTCTCCGTTTCGGATACGCAACCTTCCCTGAAAATTGCAAGTCCCTATCTCCTTTCGTTCGAAAGTTATCGAGGCAACGGTCACCCATCTACTGAACTCACACAAGAATGCTCGAATCTCCAACAATATTTAACCGATCGTATTAAAACTTGAAAATTGTCAGTATAGTTAGGTTATGAAGGTTCTTGCAAAATTTCAGCAATTTCGAACGATTAGTTACTGATATATAGAACTTTTTTTTTTATTTTCAAAGATTTATTTAAAATTTTCTACAAATGCTATCCTCACCAAATTTTTCAAACGTTTCCGCATTGGCATTCTACAACTAATAACCATGTTTGTATTCAATCGGTTCAGTATTTTTCGAGTTAATGAGGAACAAAAACCACAAAATTTCATAAAATTTCAGATGGCTATAACTCTAAAACCGTTTGGCCGATTAGGCTCATAATCAAACTGAAATGTCGCGTTGTGGTGTACATCCTAACCTGAAAACTTGAGGCCGCTATCTCTCTCAGTTCTCAAGTTATCGTGACGACAAAAATATTTTTTAATAATTTTTTAATAATTTTGTAGCCATACGATTCGCACAAAATTCCACAAACGTGCTTAGGTTCATATTCTACAACTACTCACCAAGTTTCAATTCGATCGGATTCATATTGGTTGAAAACAAAATTATTACTCGGAAACCACTGGGCCGATTATGCCCATTAACGAACTTGTCCGTCGTATTGGGATGCGCCACCCTCCCTGAAAATTTCAAGTCGCTAGCTCTTCTCGTTCTCAAGTTATCGTGGCAACGGCCGGACGGACAGAATCAAATTTGACATCGAATTCTTCATTGGGGAGTCGAACTTAATCGTTTGAGACCATTTTCGTCAAAAAATTCGAAAGTTACAGACATTTGGGCAAAACTATAACGCGATGTTCCCCAGAACATACGCGCAAAAATATTCGTAATAATTAGAACCTTTACCTCATAAATATGCGCTTCCTTCAATTTGGTATTCGGATTCAATATATGCTTCTAGAACTGCTACGCTGTGTTGGATAAGAAAGAGCACAGGTGGGAAGGAAAAGTATAAAACCACGGCCGGTGGGGATTTCCATATAAAGATGAATAATGTACAAACAAAAGAGTAAGGGAGATTTTGTTTTTTTTCTCTCCTGATTGTCGGAATGTTGCATCTCGATCATACTGAGAAAATATATCAAGAACGGCATTCATATCGCGAAATTCAGCTTATGCATGTTGCCTCATTTTCGTAGCACTAGGTTTATTGCTTATGAGCAGAGATAGAGTGATGTGGTCCTCGTGAACGGTGCTAATTTTTAATGTTCAAAAAGATGTACAAACAGATTTGCTCTAGCCGTCATAATTTCTGAGCTGTAGGGTGAACTTAAAATTTCTCACATCAACAAATATTGCGCCTTATATAGGCATAATTAAATTGGACGTGCTCCGTCATTTTCACGTAGAATCCAGTGCCTTATTTGAAACTTATTTTGGGGAATAAATAAATTACTTGCCTTATTTAAATGTCATTTTTACTGTGCAGTGCGCTCCGAGAGCTTTCTAAAATTCAAATATATCATCGATATTGAATTTTTCGGACCAAAATGTATTTTGAAATTTTTTGATGCACTATTATTGCTGAAATGTTATTCAATTATTGATTTTTGTAATTCTTCTTCTCATTATTGATTCGGATAATGGAGTTCAAAACTAAAATTTGGATATATTTAACTGATTACTGGGGGGGTTCTCAGGCCCATCACTTCATATTCCCGAAAGATGTGCATTGCTCTTAGTCAAGGATTAGCAGCTTGAATTATTTTATGAACTCCATGAGTCTGGTAATCGAATTGTTCTGTAGAAATAAGTCACCTTCGATAGCAAAACCGAACATGCCAATTTTAATGCCAGATACAGCCTCGCATCTGAAGAGGACAAGGCTGGCTGCTTCGTACTCCATGTCACATAATCTGCATTGAGAGGAGTCACGATGTCTCCTCATCCTCTTCAATTACTTCCACAGATTCAGAAATATAATCTGTATAGTTAATATACAGTGGGCGTCAAAAGTAGGCTGTCATGTATGTATTTCCTCCCCTTTCAGGAATATAAAAATTGGTTTGATAGGTCAAAGTAATTTATTTTCTAAGGAATATTTTCCCGTAACTCTTATTTTTCTACCATTTTCTGTTACCAAGGAAATATGTGTACACGCTTATAGCATGGTTAATATTAATAGTAATGATAATGTCTTTATTTGTCAACATAAATCGAAACTTCAAGGGAAAGATCTCCAAGAAGGCGCTCTACCAATTTTGTTAAAAATAATTACATTTGAATGAGCATTAAAAAAAAGAATAAACACAATATATTGAAAATGTTTCAAAGAGTTCAATTCACAGAGGAAAAACAAAGAAAAAACACAGAAAGATGCATCTGAAGCATTGAGAATTAATAGTTTTCGTAGACAATCAGAAAATGTATTCAGTCAGTGTGTGGAGGTTCTATGTTTTCTTTCTAAACAGGCTCAATCGAATTTCCAAATTTTTAGCCATGCCGAATCCATTCAACATTTAAACAGAAATATCTTTGCATGCTTCCTGCGTCTTCAATTTATCTTAGTCTTTTTCATAAGCATGGGTTTAGATGTACAGCAGATATCAGTCGATCCACATCAACATTAGTAAATCATTTTCATTTTCTCATAAATACTGAGATAGCAGCAAATACCAAAAAGATATAATTTTGTTTATATATATAATAATAATAATAATAATAATAACATGGTTTATTCCGTGAAGCTCCAGGTATAAACAATTATCACAGAGGCGTGAGCCTGTACGTGATCTACTATTAAACAAAATATTATACAGTAGCCGATAGTCAAATTAACTTGCAAGTTCTAGGTAATATACACTTTAACAAAAAATAAAACAATATATATGTGAACATAATTTTTTTTTTATTTTTTTTTATTTTATGAAAAACAGGAACACTAACAGGTCAACCCCACAAACAGTATTCGCTTAAAATAAAAAAAATAAAAATGTATATCTATGCAAAAACTTCACAGCTTAGAAATCACAAAGGTGAATTAGATATACAAACAAATGAGCAATATATTCAAAACAATAATCTCGGAATCAACAAATACAAGGCACCAGCAGTTCAATAATCTATGAGAGCTCCTTCTTCAGTAATCTCTTGAATGTTAAAAATTTAGTGTTAAATAGATCAAAACCATCAAAAAATGTCATATATGTATTCATCATACGGATAAGTGGAGAATTCTGTGAACAATTTGTACCTCTGTATGGAGTGTAAAACAAATCATTGTTACGAAGCCTAATATCAGGAATTCTAAATGGAATCATTTCCAAAGTACTCGGTATCGACACCATATTATTTACGATTTTAAGGAGCAAAAGAACTTCCGTTATTTTTCTTCTGTCCGAAAGTAACATAAGACCGAAATCTTTCCTAATCTGTGAATAATCGTGATTAAGAATAGTACAATTATTTTTATATGCTAAAAATCTCAGGAATCTTTTTTGTATTTCCTCTAATTATTAATAATTCAACTAAGTAAAGCAAAAAACCAACGACAATATCATCCGCAACTATGAGTGAGTAATATTCATCTTCACAAAAAAAGCATAGTGAGGTGGACACACACGTTATAGACCAACATCGGTCACCTCTAGTATTTATTCAAATTACCCGGATATTTTGATAATAACTATTCAATTTAACCATAATCAATCAACATAATATAAATTATATCTGTGAGTATTTTTGTATTTTTGTGTTTTTTCAATATCCAGACACAATACTTTTGCATAGTGATCTGTTATATCGGAACGAACAATGAATGCATTATTCTTATCTTCCGCGGTATTTCTACGTCCAGGAAAGAAGTGATCCAAACAGCTGTTACTGGATGGTCTAGTTATATCATTTATATATGAAGTATACCCGAAAGAACTGAATAAATTCTTGTACTCCTCAACAAGTTCACTGTTAGATAAAAGGTCAATGTTCATGTCACCTACAACAATATGGTAATCCCATTTACGCGCTTTTTCAATGTATTCCAATAAATCCCTATTGAACTTTTTTCACATCCTTTCGGTAGTCTCGGTTTCTGCCTTGTGGTCTTTATACTCGGATTCCTTACTGCAGCCTCAAATACTTCCCTTCTATTGCTAACCTGGTCGCGTAGGTTTTGCTGCGTCATGAAGTTTAGGTCTCGGTGATTCTCACACCACAGACTATGCATTATTGTAAGGTTTTATTTTTTTTTCTCTCCCAAACTCTGAAAAATATCTATAAAATAAAAATTAATTATTTTGTGATTTGCTTCTGCGTAAGAAACACAAGATATTTGTCAGAAGCAATCAATTGAACAATGTTGCCTAACTTGTATTTTATTGAACAGAGAATGAAATTTTGTAAATTGCTCAATTGATATTGACCATATTTGGCTAAATTTATTGAAAAAGGAGTTGGAACTTGGAAATTTCTATGCGAAGTAAAATTATGTTAGCTATGATTTTTAAATACTATCAATGTGACAATTCTTGAATTTCACAAAATAACTATCAACAAAATAATCCTAAAGATTTTCATTAAGCGTCTGATGAAGGAGTCTGATATAGACTCCGAAACGTTACGATATAGTTCTTTCTTCGTTGATGTTGTTTCGTTGTTGTTTGTTAGGCAACATTGTTCAATTGATTGCTTCTGACAAATATCTTGTGTTTCCTACGCAGAAGCAAATCACAAAATAATTAATTTTTATTTTATAGATATTTTTCAGAGTTTGGGAGAGTAAACCCAAAAAAAACCTTTCAATAATGAGTATACCTCCCATAGTATCCTTTAATGATCACAGACTATGCAGTCTACACATATATCCCCTTCTTTCTGGTCTCAATCTTCGGTATAACACAGACAGTTGCTCATTTTCCTCGGGTGTTCACTTGAGGCGTCATCTTTGTGTGACATTATTCCTGTTGCCGGGTCCGACTATGGATTGCTCTTGCGAGCGCTGACTCCCTATGCGACCGACAACTTGTTCTCTCTCCTCCTCGATGTCCTCGTCGGAAGCTGTAATTTCTTGTATGACAGGCGCCCGCCTCCTCAGCATCCTGCCGTTGGAGGTCTGCATGCTGTCACGTCCAGCACCAACCCCAGAAGTGCCATGGTGATCCCCAGGCAGCAGCTGTTTTCCGAGGCTTCGTAGATTATAATTCATAATCGGTTGAGAGTGACCGGGGTCTGCGGGTTTGTCACTCCCGTATGCTACTAGGCTGGTTTTCCTGTCACGCTGACGGTCGGCGCTGACGGTCAGCGCTGATCGGTCATCTCGGATCACGCTGATCACATTGAGAAATAGAAGGATGCTATTGTCTCTGGCTCACTGAATGTGGAGGCTTGTCGGCGCCAGCTGGTCAGCGGCGCCGACGCGCCGGCGCGTACGTGCGCGAATATAGCTCAGCGCTGAAAGCCGTCAGCGCCGCGTGACTCGAAAACGCTACCTATAGCTACATACATATTGACCCATCAGCGCTGACCGTCAGCGTGACAGGAAAACCAGCCCTAAGTAGTGCCCCCGTGCGGTTTTGCATTTTATACCTACTGCCAGGTTTAGCTAGGGTACCTCTGGTTTGCTAAGCCCGTACCCTGAGACACATCTCAGAGCCCCTGAGGAGTTATTATTATTATAATTATCATATAATTATTCACTGCAAAAATGGTCTACTTCGGATGGAATCCAAGGGTTGAAAGCTCAACCCTTAGCTGAAAACATCGGCTTTTCGTTGTTTTTTGCTAGGAGAAAAAGTTTTTTCATCAACAGATTTTGAGAACATCTTCACTATGACGATATTGTTATTCACTGCAAAAAAAGGGTCGATTTCGGATGGGATTATTATGATTATTATATCGTTATTGACTGCAAAAATGCTCTACTTTGGATGGAATCCTGGGGTTGAAATTTCAACCCTTAACTAAAAACATCGGTTTTTCGTCGTTTTATTCCCAGGGAAATTCTTTTCATCCACAGACTTTGAGAACATCTTCACTATGATGATATCGTTATTAACTGCAAAAATGGTCGACTTCAGATGGCATTTCCACCCTTAACCAAAAATTAAATTTTTTCCTCGTTTTTTCCTAGAAGGAAACATTTCTTCACAACTGAATTCGAGAACATCTTAACCATGATGATATCGTCTTTCACTGAGAAAATTGTCGACTTCGGATGGGAACCATGGGGTTGAAATTTCAGCCCTTATCTCAAAATTCCCCGAGAATAATAAAGTAAGGATTGAAATGTCAACCATAGGATCCCAACCGAAGTCGACCATTTTGTCAGTGAATAACGGTATCGACATACTTAAGATGTTCTTAAAATCTGTTAATGCAAAAAATGTGGGAAAGCCCTATCTTATTATTATTATTATACTGAGTAAGGAGAACTAGTTGTGTTCTGTGTAGGCTTTGTAACTGTTTCCTTACGCCACCTTAGGCACAGCACCTATGGACAGGAGCTTCGATGATCTTGTTCAAACATTGACAAATCAAAAATCATATCTCCGAATGTATTGGTTTCTCAGAGTTGGGTACGACATGAATGGAATCTTATGATAGAATAGAACTGCCATCATAAACTGGGTTCTATAAAGCTGATTATAAAGTACGCGCGGTAAACCCTCGAATGGTCGAATATTGGCTCGCGAGGCGGCCTCGCGTTATGTAGTGTAAACGGGGTTGCGACGCGAGGGATCCCCGTCTAAAACGCTCGAGGCCAAGACCACCTCGCGTATCAATGTTCGAGGGGTTTTCCGCGCGTAGTTTATACGCATCTCCACTAATGCCACTTAAGACGTAATACTCCCTTAATCAAATAAAAGACATATTTTGCTTTTCTGCAATTTTTAATTTGAAATTTTTTGAACTATATATACAGGTCTATTTACAAGGGGAAATATACAAGAATTAATCGCTTACATTAAGGATTTACATTTAGTGCCTGATCTCTGGGATCTTATCTAAAAATATAACATTATGTATCTGTCATGAGATGTGTGGAAGAATGTGACAATTTTTCTAGAGGTATGTTGAATCAAATAAAAGACATATACTTCTCAGATGGGATGAAGGATTTCAGGAGTTCTTGTTATCGTTTTAACGATAACAATCTTCCTGCAGGATGAGGTGTTTTACGCCGTGGTTGTCCCGAGGTGTTGTGTTTTTTCCGATTTCTTCGTCGTGTGTTTGTAAAATTTTATTGTCTGACTTTTAATTATGTCGTGTATCGTGTCCCCGTTTCGGGATTTATGTAGGTCTTCAATTTTAGTGGATCTTGGTTTATTTGAAATTATTCGGAGGAATTTGTTTTGAATGATCTGTAACTTTTTGAAATTTGCGTTGGATGTATTGCTCCATATAGGGTTCTCATATAAAAACACTGGTCTGATTCCTTGATTATAAATTCTAAGTTTTGAATTCCGGCTTAGCTTACTGTGCTTGTTCAGTAAGGCGAAAATGTTACGTTGGATTATGTACGCCTTTCGCGATAAGTCGTTAATGTGTGAGTTATAGATCAGTTTGTCGTCTAGGGTTATACCAAGATATTTGACTGTGTTTTGCTGTTTTATGGCCTGGCCGTTGAATGTAATGTTTTGTGTTGATTTTCGTTTTATCCTGTGTGTAAAGTGTACCAGAGTAGTTTTGTTAGCGTTAATTTTGATTTTCCATCTGTCGTAGTACTTTTCTAGTTTCCGAATGTGCTCTTGTATGTATTTGTCTGCCTGAGTTGGATGGAGGGATCCTGCTATTACCGTGGTGTCGTCGGCGAAAATTTTCAGTTTTGTTCTGTCTGTTTTTGGAATGTCGTTTATGTAGTAGTTGAAGAGGGTTGGGGAGAGGATACCTCCTTGTGGCAACCCAGCCAGGAAGGGGGATTTGTTGGAAGGGGATTTTTCAACCCTGGTTTGGAATGTTCGGCCCGAGATGTAGGATTGTATGATTTTGATTATGTGTATTGGGAGTTTGGTTTGGAGGAGTTTGAATATGAGGCCTCGTGGCACACGGTGTCAAAGGCTTTCTCGATATCTAAATTGAGCATTGCCGTGACTCTTCGGAAATCGAAATTTTTTGTGAGTTGATCGGTGATTGTGGCCAGTTGGAGGGTTGTGTTGTGGGATGATCTGAATCCGAATTGTTCATCAATGATTTCATTGTGAATGTTTTCGTGATCTTTAATTCTGTTTGAGACTATCTTTCGAGTTGCTTTGACATTGTCGGTAAAAGGCTAATTGGACGGTAATTTGTGGCATATTTATGATCTTTTTTGGGCTTTGGAAAGGATAGGACGATAGCATTTTTCCATGTGGATAGAAAGTATGATAATTTGAGGCAACTGTTGAAGATGTAAGTGAGTTGGACAATAGCTTTCCGCGGGAGTGATTTTAGGATGCGGTTTCTGATTTTATCTATTCCTGGGGCTTTCTTGTTTTTGAGGGACTTGATGATATGTTTAATTTCCCTAGGAGTTGTGAGGTACTCGGGAGGTATTTCGTGGATTTGGGTTTTTGAGGTTTGGATAGCTCTTTCAACTAATGTTTTGGTCTCTTTGTCGGACATGTCATGGTTTGAGTTGTGTATGTGTGCGTATGTGTCAGCTAGATGTTAAGCCTTGTCTTCGATTTGGAAAATGTAACCTTGTGGTCCGTGTAGTGTGTGTATGCCGAAAGTTTTGTTTCCTTTAAGTGAGCGCGCTATCTGCCACATTTTGTTTGTGTTTGTCAAGTCTTTTGTAAAGTTTTCCCATTTGGCCGTTTTAAGAGACTTTATTGCACTTCTGACTAAATAGATCGAGTCCTTGTATTGTTGGTAGAGTCCAATGTTGTATTTCCGTTGTAGGCGTTTCCGTAGTTTGTTTTTAATTTTTATAGGTTCCAGGATTTTTGGGGGAACTTCTAGTTCGTTGAAGGGTTGTATAGTTTTGTGGTTGTACTAAAGAGATTTTGTTTTATTTGTTTCGTAAAGTTGTGTATGCATTTGTCAATGTCATCTATCGTGTTTGAATTTCTGTCTATATTCAAGTTTTGTTCCGTTAGTTTTTCAAATTCCTTCCAATTTGTGTAGTACCAGTCATTTTGTTTTGGTAGAGGGGATGAATTTATTTCTGATATTTCTGCCAAAACTGGGAAGTGGTCTGAATCTAGCGCCTCAATTGTGAAAAGTTGAGATATGCTGAGGTTTTTGGATATCATAAAGTCCAGTGTTGAATGTATACCTCCATGTGCCGTGTAGTATGTATATAGATTTCTAGGAAAATTTAGAATAAAATAAATTGTTTTGTCTAAGAATTTTTTGAGTTTGTCACCGTTGGTGTCTGAGTTAATGCAGTTCCAGGAAGTATGTTTGCAATTAAAATCTCCGGCGATTATGACCGTTTTTCCTAAGCTCATCAGGTAATTTATTTCATCCGTGTCTATGGGGTTTTTATGGCCGTTGTAGAAGTTAATAATTGTAATGTCGTTAAAAATAATTGCCTGTGACTCTGAGTTTATTTAATGTGTCGTTATCTCGATTAGTTTTAAATGCTTCCGATAGTAGATAATGGGTTTTTTCTCCCAAACTCTGAAAAATATCTATAAAATGAAAATTAATTATTTTATGATTTGCTTCTGCGTAAGAAACACAGGATATTTGTCAGAAGCAATCAATTGAATAATGTTGCCTAACAAACAACAACGAAACAAACAAATCAACGAAGAAACAACTATATCGTAACGTTTCGGAATCTATATCAGACCCCTTCGTCAGACGCTTAATGAAAATCGTTAGAATTATTTTGTTGATAATTATTTTGTGAAATTCAAGAATTGTCACAAAATAACTATGTACAAAATAATTCTAACGATTTTCATTAAGCGTCTGACGAAGGAGTCTGATATAGACTCCGAAACGTTACGATACAGTTGTTTCTTCGTTGATGTTGTTTCGTTGTTGTTTGTTAGGCAACATTGTGCAATTGATTGCTTCTGACAAATATCCTGTGTTTCTTACGCACAAGCAAATCACAAAATAATTAATTTTTATTTTATAGATATTTTTCAGAGTTTGGGGGGAAATCCCAGAAAAAAACTTTTCAGTAGATAATGAGCCCGCCCTGAGTTGTTTTCGGTTTGTTTTTGTAATAAAAGTTTCTAATTTTTGGAGGTGTCCGTTTGTTAAGTTTTGACTCTTGTATACAAATTATTTCAGTTTAAATTTCGTCCGTAAGTATTTCAAGTTCGATAATTTTGTCGAAAGCGCCGTTTGCATTCCAGGTAATGATATTAATGCTTTTTTGTGCGCGTAAAAAACCATATTTTTCCGCTAAATTTTGGATAATTAAGATTCTGTTTAAGGGAGAGGTACAGGCTCGAGTACAGGTCTTGAATTGACTTTTCATTTCTCTAATCAACGCGATGAGTTGTGAAATGTTACAGATTGAATTTAGTTCCTGGATTTCTTGTAACAACGTCTGGAAATCGTCTACGTTATTGGATTTGGGGTTTGTGGGTGCAGTTGGTGCCTGAATGTTGTGGCCAGGAAGGCTTTTCTTAACCATGTTAACATATGAAATTTCGTTTGTTACATGATTTGTCTTTGGGATACGTCTAGGATATGACTGTCTTTCGGGAATTTTAGGGATGTTTGTGTTAGAATGAGAAGTGTGACGATTTTGAAGTGATTCGACATACCTTAACATTTCTGGACACTTAGAGTAGTTCGCCGTATGTGGTCCACCTCAGTTCGCGCACTGTACCGGGGCACTGTTCCGCACTTTATTCGCGCACTCTGACGTTAGGTGGTTTTTCGCGCACTCGAAAGCTCATGCCAAAGTTTGAGACAAAAAATGGGTTCAAGCCCTGTGGACAGTAGCTTTGGCGCTCTTGTTCAAACATTGACAATTCATATCTCCGAAATTATTGGTCTCTGGGAATGATATAAATGGATTCTTACGAAAGAGCTGCATCGTGAAAGAAATTAAATTCAAACAGACCGATTCTCCCCAATAACGAACTCCAATATTTTGATTCCTCAAATCTACTCTGAAAATTATATTATATCAATTAAAACTTAGAAAATATTGCAGTTTTGTTTTTACTGGATGTTTTGAACCCAATTTGGTTATGTATCTTACCAAAGAATATATTTCCATCATCATATGGATTATCCACGCACTGAGAGAAACGTTTATTTGTGGTTAATAAAATCAGGTAATCACAAACTAATATCAGCTTTGAATAGGTCCCAACTTACGTAAGTTTCACACTAACGTTTGAAATGCTAAACTTCTGTGAATAAATGATTTGTTGTATATTAAACAATCATATCTTGTTGAGTAGCATTGTTAAGCTTTCTAATAACATATATCTCTTTGTAAGCAGCAACATATTTCTTTACGTCGAACTTATCACATATTGTATAATAAATATATTCATAAACCCAATATATAAATGATAATGTGAAATAAATGATGAGTTTGTATTGTACTCGAAACTTGCTCCATAATATCGATATATTTTGTCACATCATAATTCTCTTTGCTTTGAACAAACGATCAGTTTATATTGTACCTCAGATAGTTCTATAAAACATTGTTTTGTTTCCAGGTATGATAATATTTTTTTATCCTAAATAAATGATAAGTTTGTATTTTACTTTTGAAAAGGTATACAAAATTTTTTTTTTGACGTGGCTAGTTTAACAGAGACGGATTATGAGTTTTAGTCAAAATTAATCATAAAATAAAAAAATAATATTGGCAAAAGATATATGTAGCTAATATAGTTTCAGTGAAAATCTAAACTGAAACTATTATAGCTACATATATTTTGCCAATATTATTTTTATTTTATGATTAATTTTGGCCAGAACTCATAACCCTGTTAAAACTCATAAATAAATACTATCAAAGTTCTTATGAGTTCAGGTATGATGTAAATAAATGAATAAAATATCAAATGAAACTGAACATAAATATTTATTGCAGACATAAAAAAACATTTTACAAAAAACAAAAATACATACATACATACTTTTCTGCAATACAACACAGCTAAAAAACTTTTCTCTCGAAGCAAACTTTTTGGCGGACACTGTTTATATATACATTTAATTGACTTTCGTCACTGTGTATTCTGGTTCCTTTCCTGCATGAAAATAATCCTTTGCTTTTTGAAGCAGTCTTAAACGGTCACCAATTCTTGGAACCAGCGACTCCAAGAGATGTTTTTCTTCAATAAAATCCTTCAATATATCGAGGGTAATTCCTTCTTCTGTAAAAAAAAGAAACATAAATGTACAACATATTTCTTTAGAAGTTTTATTGTAATGACATAACAATTCATTCCATGCATCAGTTCATTAAGTATGCATACTTTACTGTGTAATATTATACATATATGTATAAACCTAGGTATGCAAGTTTGTATTAAATAGGATATTATAGTCTAGGTGGTCATCAATTTATCACACAAAAATAGCAAGTAGGTAGGTATTTACCCAAATTCATAAAAACTATTTCGAAATATAAGTAGGTTCTTACTTATTCAATAATTTCATGTCATTGTTATAACCTCATCTTTGTTATATAAGTAATATGTATTTAAACATAATTTGAGTACATACCGTGTAGTTAACAAAACAAATTGACTCCAGCTACAAGAACAATCAAAATGGTGTCTGCTTGAACTGAAGAAGACACCACACTAAATACCTTCATATATATCAGCATTTATAAATGGAAACATCATATCCATTTATGATGACATTTTGATGTTACTTCTGAACAACCATATATTAGTTGTAAAAATATATGCTAAATGGAAATGTTTCATGTTATATACCAGCAAATGAATGTTATTTGAAGTGAAATTGTATGTTGGCATCAAAATTAACATATTGAAATAAACAAAATACTCAAAAATTGCTTACCGTGAAATTTGTTGGACAAATGCTCCAAGCCCCAATTGTTTAGTAAGATGTTTATCGGATTTGTGGCTGTGGCGGACATTGTATCCAAAAGGGTGGTTGCTTGAGTGTCCATGTGCTTATTATGTAGAAAAAGGATCTTGAACAAAACCAAACATTAACTCATTACGATAGTAGTTATATCAGGAATGTATGAATGATATTAAAAAATAATTCAACTAATATAAGTAATATAAAATAAAATAATTCTTACTTGTTTCAGATCAGTACCGTCCGACACCAAAGGAGCGTGACTGAACTCGTGAACTATGTATAGTTCACGAGTTCTCATGCGCATGCATGATAACCCAGAACTGAAATGAACTATGAACTACCAACTACCCGTTACGACTCGCGCGGTTCGCGCCAATTTGCGGTTGTGAGGATCCTGTCCTGATAGGATGTCTAGTCTCCCACTTTATACTATTTTAATGTTCATTCGTCAATTTGGTGCACGCGACAAAATGCGACTAGAAAGTTCTTCGAAATATCGTTCCTGTAAACAAGCGTATCTTACTGGGTATATTCTCATTTCATTCCATTTCTAATTATTTTCTATAAGTTCATTATAAAGATACCGAGGTTCAAGAGAAACAAATATTTTTTGCGTATTGATATATTTATTAAGAAGAAACCAATATTACTGAGCACTATGAGAATTGGTTATGACCAACAATCGGAAGTCCATCAAAAATACTTTATTTTATACAAAGATAATTTGTTTTTATTCAACGAATACCTGGAAAAATTATTTAACATTCGAAATTTTTTTCCTAAAGCTGGAAATTTGGCGAGTTGATTTTGCATGTAATAAATAACGTTAATCACAAATATGAAATATTTATATTCAATTGACAAGTGGTTAACAAGTCGATAAGTTAAACATGAATAATCCTTTCTCTCAGTGCGGGCATTATATCATCACCTTAAGAGTATAATATCATCATATATCATTCTCATAATTCTACGATAGCTGAAGTTATTTCACTGGTCATTTTGCATTCAATCGTACTTTCTTTTCTTGAACAGGAGGTGTATTTTATATCAAGAATAACGAACCAGAAATAATTTTGACATTTATCTCTCATAGTAAAATAAGATGACATGTAAGAACACAGATCAAAGAATAATTCATACACTGAGAGAAATGTTAGGGTTAATAATTAATAATTCTTTATTTGGGACAGTTTTGTTTGTCATAAATAAATATTATTAATTATTTATAAATATTATTAATAGTTAGAACAACTTGATAAAAACCTTATTTCTCAGAAATATTCCATTTATTTGGGCAAGATTTATTAATAATCAAACTGGTTTATTACCAGTAAAAAAATGTAATCCAGAAATGTCATGTTCATAAATATTATTAACTATAAACAAATAATTCATTTCCACCAAACAAATCTTATTTGAAGTAAAAACTGTCCTTATTTCTGTCAAACAAACATTTATTGAATTATGATTGAAGCAAGATTTATTAATTATTAATGAATCTTGATTATACTGGAATAAGTGTTTATTATAGCTCGCATCCTGACCGTGTAGGTAGACGTACCCCACCCCATTGGCCATTATACCGAAATGCGAATCTGAAAACTTTGTAATTCAGCCATCAGTCACATTTAGTAATCTTTAATTCGTCTATTGGTTGATAGGATAGTGCGTGATGTATAGGTGAGTGGACAGAATGGTTGGATTCCAGACATTTTTGTTTCAAAATGGTCTGAGTCATTCAAAAAATACATTCGAAGGTAAGGCTTAGTTTGCATATAAAATTTTTAGTTTAGATTAGCTTAATCACTGACACTGATTCTCAAAATATTTTGCTCAATGATACTGCATGATATAAATACTACGTAAATTTTTCTTTTCCAAAATATGAAGTTGTTCTTAAGAAAACTTCTAATATAAGAAAACGAAACACCTGCTTCATCAAATTCAGGTTATTCATAATAAGGAATTCTTGATAATGGGTTTCTATTTGCTGGAGTTTTCGGTCAAATTCAATTGTGAATATAAATGTTTCTTTACGATTAATCAAAGTTGTTAATATGTGTTTATTAGAAAAAATATAAATCCATTTGATATCATTCTCGAAACTGTGGTGAATTTATTTTTGAATATTTATAATTTCCAGAAAATCAGTTCGTTATTTCAATGCTATTAGTTTTTCATATTGAAATTCCAAAAAACCTGAATATGTATATGATATTAATCAGAAAAACAGTTTCGTTATCATTTATTCAAATTGAAACTTCGAAAAATTTTTGAAGGTTAAATTTTTTTTCTTATTATTTTCCAGTAAATACACCTCCGCTATAGTGATAGTCACAACATGGGGCACCCTAGAAACTCTCTTCGCAATTCTTCGAACTGGCTCCTGTAGTTACATACCATCGAGATTTTGGATTTAGAAGACTACATGATGCAGCTCTATCATATGTATACATTGATATAATTCCCAACTCAGAGAAACCAATACTTTCGGAGATATAATTTGTCTGTTTGAACTAGAGCGCCAGAAAGCTCGTGTCCACAGGGCTTGAACCCATTTTTAATAATTCGTTGCGTGCGGGTACATTTCCTGATTCTTGGAAGACTTCTCTTCTTGTTCCTATTTATAAGAACTCTGGTAGTAAATTTATGGTTGATAACTATCGTGGAGTTAGCAAATTGTCGGTCTTCGCGAAATTGTTCGAGTGTCTTGTTTTGGATGTGTCGTTACACTCTCTGAAAACGTCAATACTGGAGAACCAGCATGGCTTTTTTGCTGGTCGTGGTATTGAAACGAATTTGTTGATTTACACTGAATTTATCTCGGGCGCCTTAGATAGTCGGTGTCAGGTGGATTCCTTGTACACTGATTTCAGTAAGGCTTTTGATAGAGTTGATCACAATTTACTTTTGTCCAAGCTTGCTGGGGTCGGTGTGCATGGGGATCTATGCTTGATATTTATTTATGTATGAACTTTAACAACATTATTCTAGTTTATCGTTCGGCTGAATTAATTTCCGAGAACACGAAAAATATTCCACATAAACGGAATCCCGAACAGCATTTTTCAGAATTCGAATGTAAAATTAAGAACTTCTATTCAAATGTTTATCCACTATTCAATAATGTCCCTTGTAATTTCCCATTCGATCAGTGTTAGATCTTTATTAATTAGGATAGGATTGTAACCTGTGCCTCTGATATATCCAATCACACAATATTAGTTACTTTGTTCGGAATACCAAATAGAAACTTTCAGGATTCTAACTTCGGAAAAGTTTATTCGAACCTGAAATAAAAGTATTTGTGTGGCCATACTGCTATCTGCCAATCCTCAAAACACATTTTGACACATACGCTAATTATTGAAATAGACTTACCAAATTAATGCAAACTACTTGAATAGTGAATTGTATAATTCCTTGTTTAAAGATCCGATAGATTAGAAGCCACAACTAGTCCGTGAACACAAATATGAATATGACTTCAATTATAATCACACACAGATTTCAACAAACGAAAAATGCCGATAAAACGTTTTCTCGAATGTACGATCTCGACTGAATAAATCGCTGGTTTAATAAGGTAATCGAATTTTCTAGGGCAGATGATGAGTTTTTGTCACGCCCTCGTCGCTCAGGCATATCTCCCGTGGTCCCCTTCCTCCCCACATCGTTTGACTTCCGTTCCAATCAGCATTTTTGTAAGCATGGGAGATAAAGGTGGGCACTCGTAATAAGCGCTTCGTGAAATGATTTCCTGGACAATCATCTACGAACAATATCGGCATTTAAATCTGCCACGGCATTCCAGATAACTTCAGTAATATTCTCGACGCTAGTCTGTTGAAGTGCATTCTACAGTGACTCAAATTATCGCTTGATATATTACATAATACCTAACTCAACATTTCGTCCTCGTCCACGCGGTTTTCATCAACATAGTATGTAGTCCAGGAGGAATCGTCGCATGAGTACCGAAAACTATTCCACCTCAATTTTTGTATGCGATTCTCTTCAAATTACCCTACTAATGATATAAAGGCATGCTGCCATGGGGCAACTCCGTGCCATATTGTTTAAACAATTACAAAGAATTGTTATTTTTCAACCGAAGAATTTTTTTTTGTATTCTTTGTTGAAATACAATTGAAGAAAGTCTCGTGGCTTATTACGATAAAGTAATCATTTTTCGAGATATGAATTTCAAAGTTTGAAGAAATCTTAAATTCGGATACTTTGACCCATGAAAATTATATTAAAAAAAAATTAAATATAAATTATATATTTTTTTCTATTCCTTATACAATAGTTAACAATATTCTTACTTACGATTTCAAGAAATTTAATTGTTTATAACTGTTTTTTAATCGTAAATTCCGCTCGCTCAAAAGTTTATTCGCTTACCTATAAGTATCGCCGTCTCTCTCTGACTCATATTCTGACGTACCCAGTTTGTGAAATCTTACCTGCTTTACACGCATTTACGGGTTGTAATACGACTAGTAAGATTGGCTCAAAAAAAGCTTTAGAATTAATAAAAATGAAAGAAAATCGTTATGCTAATCAGTTAAAAGATCTAGAAACTGTATATCTAAATATTTTGGGTAAAATGGTAATACTGCGGATGAGGCCAGACAAATAATCTTATAATTTTTTTTTATAAACATGCTTTCTTACAATTGCACGGTTCCTTAAGATCAATTGGAAACGAGCTTTTGTTCCTAAATAAAGGTAGCAAACTGTCATTTTCATTATTGTAACTAAACTGAGTAAAATCTTATATTTCATATTGGGGATTTAAGGCTTGTTTCCGAACGTATGTTTGAGCTGAAGCCCTAAGTGCATGCAAATGCAAAGAATCTGAGGTACAAGGAATTTTCGATAAATTAATATTACTGCCAAAACTACGTGTAAAAATTATTTGTCTGCCTCCATCCGCGGTATTACCTATTTTACCCAACTAATTAGATATACAGTTTCTAGCTATTTTAACTGATTAGTACTTAATTCTATAAGCCATTGCCAAGAGGGACTAGAGCATCAAGATTTTCTTTTATTTTTATTAATTCTAAGGCTTTTTTTTTTGTGCCAATCTTACTAGTCGTATCACAACCCATAAATGCGTGTAAAGCAGGTAAGATTTCACAAACTGGGTACGTCAGGGTATGAGTCAGAGAGAGACGGCGGTAGGTAAGCGAGTAAACTTTTAAGCGCGCGGAATTTACGATTAAAAAACAGTTATAAACAATGAAATTTCTTGAAATCGTAATTGGGGATATTGTTAACTATTGTATAAAGAATAAAAAAATATATATAATTTATAATATATTTTTTTATATTTTTCATGGGTCAAAAGTATCCAAATTTAAGATTTCTTCTACCCTTAAAAATTAATATCTTGAAAAATAATGACTTTATCCCAATAAGCCCTAAGACTTTTTTTTAATTATATTTCAACAAAGAATACAAAAAAAAATTCTCCGGTTGCAAAATACCAATTCCTTGTAATGGTTTAAAGAATTTCGGTTTAAACAATATGGCACGGGGTTGCTCCATGGCACCATGCATTTATATCATAAGTAGGGTAATTTGAAGAGAATCGCATAAAAAAATTGAGGTGGAATAGTTTTCGGTACTCATGCGCCGATTCCTCCTGGATTAATGTTGCATTGAGTAGCTTCGATCCGTTGTAAAAATATGATCCCAAAGTAGATACTTCTAAGTAATCATCAAAGGATACTGTGGGAAGTCTATTCATAATTAAATGTATAATAAATGTAAATAAATTTGAGACAATTCTCGAATTCAGAATAACGATCAACAAAATAATTCTGAAGATTTTTCCTTAAGTGTCTTACGAAGGAGTCTGATATAGACTCTGAAACGTTACGATATAGTTGTTTCTTCGTCGATGTTAATTCGCTGTTATTTGTTAGGCAACATTGTTCGATTGATTGCTTCTGACAGGTATCTTGTGTTTCTTGCGCAGAAGCAAGTCACAAAATAATTAATTTTTTATTTTATCGATATTTTTCAAAGTTTGGGAGAGAAAACCCAGAAAGAAACCATTTAATGATAGATACTAGTTATTCGACATAAAAGCATTAGTTTCGATTGGTAATAACCCTTTGGATGAGCCATTGCTGAAAATAAGAACTATTATTTTCTACAGTTTATTCCTAGATCTGTAGATACTCTCATCTACAAGTTGCAATTTTGAAACCGTCCTCCTTCGCAAGTCCCATTGATTCATTGGTTTTTTCTGCTGCATAATATTGTTGCCCCGTCTGGTTAACCAGTGTTTATGTGCAGAAAATTGAAGCACAGCTGAATTCATTGATGAGGATCATCACTGGAACTGTTAGATCAACCTATTCATAGGCTATACCAGTTCTTTCAAACATAGTCCAGCTCCGAATTTGCAGGCAGACTGCTGTTTTGAATTCTTGGAATGAATTTCATTCTTTTCCGATTCTATCCTATATTCCAGGCAATAAGATTCCTAGATTGAAGTCACGTAATCCTGTGTGGTCCAACTGTTTTCTCAATTCGACTAAGAGCGACAAGGAAGTTTGGCGGTCTTAATGGATTTCTTGGGATTTATTCAACAAAGATTTAATTTCTGATCCTTCAAAAAGAGTACTAGGGATTCAACTTCCAAGAAAAATGCAGTCTATTCTGAATCGTTTAAGAACGGGCCATGGTCGTTGCAACAGCATGCTTATTAGATGTAACTCAGTTGAGAGCCCTAGTTGTGAATGTGGAGAACCAGAGGAGACCATAGATCATTTAGTTAATAATTATTGTCCCATCTATAGATTCCAGGATGGTTTTAGGGCTATTCATAATGTTTCTGAGTCTTTTTTGGAATGGTTGGTCAATTTGAATATATTTAATAAACCATGGAATATTACATTTTGAATTTTTTCGTTTTCTTCTTTTGTCTTTTCCTTATCCAGATTGTTTTCCGGGTACCTTGGAGAAACCTCTCAGCTTATTCAAGGAAGAATCAATAGTGATGAAAAAGATTCCCTTCAATATTTAATATTTCAGCATATTTTGTTAACCATTTCAATTATCATAAATCACAACACTTACGGGGAGAACGTTTTTTTTTTGCTGAGGTTTTTCCCGAAGCTCTGCTAATACTTTTTGGCGCTCTAGTTCCTCGGAACTGAGTGCTTATCAATTTGCCCAAATGTCTGTAATTTTCGAATTTTTCGATGAAAATGGTCTTAAACAATTTGGTTCGACTCAATGATCAAGAATCCGTGGTCGGAATTCATTCTGTCCGGCCGGCAGGCCGGTCCAGCCGTCCGGCCGTAGGCTCGATAACTCTCGAACGGAATGAGCTAGAGAGTTGAAATTTTCAGAGTAGGTTTGGTAGATAAATATCTCGGCTAAGTTAGTTATTGGGCAAAATCGGACGGATGGTTTCGGAGTAACAAAAAAAAATTTTTTTTTTCAAAACAAATTCCGAATTAATTTTCTCGCGATAAGCAGTTTTACCTTAAAAATCCAATGATATCATTTTTAACTCTAAGAAGCTAATACTTTCGGAGATATGATTTTTCAAAATTTAAATAATAAATTGTATTTCAACGTTTTCACAGAATTATATAATTATTCTATGTATGAATTGTCATAATGTCAACTTATTTTCCTGAGACATGACATTGTCTAATTTCTTGCTAATAGTTGGTTCGAGAAACGTCAAAATCGACTTAGAGAGACAAGGGTAAAAAACCGTCAAATAAACCCCCATGTGGCGATTTTATGTCGAAAAGTGAAAATTGAGAATATATATCCCAGGTAAGTACCGACGTTTTATTCTAATACCGGAGATCGACAAGATCGTACGAGGAGCCTGATAGCCGGTTCGTCTAGTCAGTCGGGTTTTCGGTTTCGGAACGAGAGAAGGCGGGCTCAAATCCCGGAAAGGGAATTACACTTTTTGGCGCTCTAGTTCCTCGGAACTGAGTGCTTATCAATTAGCCCAAATGTCTGTAATTTTTATTTAAGATGCAGTTTCACCATTAAAATCAATCGATATCATTTTCAACTCCAACAAGTTAATACTTTCGGAGATATGATTTTTCTAAATTTCAATGATGAATCGTACGTACTTCTATGTTTTCAAAGAATGCTATAATTATTCTATCTAATCTTCATTATATGATCTGTGTTCATACTCGTACATTTCATCCTGTTTTATAAGAAAGAGTCAAATTCATTTCAGCTATTTTAATTTGATTTCTTCCAAGGTGCAGTTCTCATTCTCAGATTGCTCATTTAATCTTGAAAAATAAACTATTATTTGAATTTAATTTCTTTTATGATGCAGTTTTTTCATAAGAATAAATTGATTTAATTCCCAAGTCTGAGAAACCAATACTTTCGGAGATATAATTTGTCTGTTTGAACTAGAGCGCCAGAAAGCTCCTGTCCACAGGGCTTGAACCCATTTTTTCATACACATGCTTTATTGTTAGATGAAGGAATGTAATGCTCAAAGTTCAAAGAATTTATAATTAGAGTCCGTCCAGAAAGTACCTGAAATCTATTTTTTTTTCATAATTTTAATATATTTCTTTTTTGTAATATTCTAAGACAAGATTAATGTATAAAATAGGTGGTGCAGATAGTCGGCTATGGCCAAAGTTGCATGGTGACACTATTTGTCAAATATTGTTGATTGACAACAGGTATATAATTTATGAAATAATGTCCCAACTAGAAAAAATTGGTTCAAGCACTGACGTGAAGTCAGGAGCTTTTGCGCGTATGTTCTATTGTCCATTCTTCTGTATTGGACACTCTTAATCGAATTTACCATGGTGAACTTTGTTGTCCATTCTCCTGTATTGGACACTCTCAATTCGAATTTACCAGGGTAAATTCGAATTATGGGTCCAATACAGGAGATTGGACAACATAATTTTCCATGGTAAATTCGATTAAGGGTGTCCAATACAGGAGAATGGACAAAAGAACATACGCACAAAAGCTCCTGACTTCACGTCAGTGCTTGAACCAATTCTTTTTTCCGTAATTTTTTTGAAATTTTCTAGGGTTACGGTTTTTACAAAAAATTTTTTTTCTTCATGTTTTTCAAATTTTCTAGGGGTACGGTTCTTACAAAATTTTAAATACGTCTGTATGTTGATTTTCTACTACTAGTTACCAAGCTTCAATCCGATCGAATCTTTATTTTTGAGTTTTCGAGGAAATAATAATCCAGGTGGGTACAACTCGGAAACCGTTAAACCGATTATAATCAAAAGCAAAGTTAACACTCCCATTTGGATACGCAACCTACCCTGATAATTGCAAGTCCCTATCTCCTTCCGTTTGAAAGTTATTGAGGCAACGGTCAACCATCTACTGAACTCACACAATGCTGCTGGAATCTCCAAGAATACTTAACAGATCGTGTTAAGACTTGAAACTTGGCTGTAGAGTTAGGTTCTAAGGGCTCTTGCAAAATTTCAACAACTTCAGACAAATAGGTACCTACTGATATATAGCTTTTTTTTTTAATTTTCAATGATTTCTTGAAAATTTCTTACAAAAACTATCCTCACGAAATTTTGCAGGAATTTTTGCGTTGGTATTCTTCAACTAATAACCATGTTTGAATTAAATCGGTTTTATATTTTACGAGTTAATGAGGAAAAAAAGCAACCAAATTTCAGATGGCTATAACTCTAAAACCGTTTGGCCGATTATGCTTATAAGCAAACTCAAATGTCGCATTCAGATGCACAACCAAACCTGAAAACTTCAAGCCGCTATCTCTTTCCTTTCTCAGGTTATCATGTCATAAATAATATTTTTTAATATATTTTTTTTAATTTTCTAGTGATACGATTCTAACAAAATTTCACAAACGTGCTAAAGTTGATAACTATTCATCAAGTTTCAATTCGATCGGATTTATATTGGTTGAAAACAAAATTATTACTAGGAAACCATTGGGCTGATTATGCCCATTAACGAACTTATTCGTCGTATTGGGATGCACCACCTACATTGAAAATTTCAAGACGCTAGCTCTTTCCGTTCTCAAGTTATCGTGGCAACGGCCGGATGGACAGAATCAAATTTAGCGAAAAATTCTAAAATTACAAACATTTGGGCAAAATGATAGCGCTATGTTCCCCAGAACATACGCGCAAAAAGAAAACAGGATGAATATTTGTTAAGAAAAGGTTTTCTAAACGTTGAAAAATGAGTGCAATTGACTGAACTTGGAAAAAGTGCAGTATATGAGACAATAAAGAGGATAAAAAACTGCATAGATACGAGGCATATACCAGTTTCAGGAAGACCACTTAAGATTAAGGAAACAATTTAAACGTTTTATTGGCCTTAGGATGACATAGTCCGCGCCTAGGTTTTCGCAAATTGGCTAACAGATTTGGAAATCAATGGAATATAAAATTATGTCCAGAAACCGTCCGTATGTCACTGAAAAGGTATGCCTACATATCAAGGAAAACGAAAATAATTGGTTCAAGCACTGACGTGAAGTCATTGGCTTTTGCGCGTATGTTCTATTGTTCATTTTCCTGTATTGTACACTTTTAATCGAATTTACCATGGTGAATTCTATTATCTATATTCCTGTATTGGACACTCTTAATCGAATTCACCATGGTAAATTAGATTAAGAGTGTCCAATACAATAGAACATACGCGTAAAACCTCCTGAGTTCACGTCAGTGCTTGAATCAATTATTTTTTCTTGAAGTCAGGAGCTTTTGCGCGAATGTTCTTTTGTTTTGGATACTCTTAATCGAATTTACCATGGTGAATTCAATTGTCTGTTCTCCTGTATTGGACACTCTTAATCGAATTTACCATGGTGAATTCGATTAAGAGTGTCCAATACAGGAGAATAGACAATAGAATTCACCATGGTAAATTCGATTAAGAGTGTCCTAAGAGATCCTAAGAGCTCCTGACTTCACGTCAGTGCTTAAAACAATTCTTTCGTGGAGTCAGGATAAAATGCAATGATGAAAAAATTAACACATTGTCTACCTTCAATTCTTCTTTGGGAGAAGAATACCTGTAATATTCAATTACTTATTCTTAACCAATAAATTCCCATTGATAGATCTAAGGGTGTTGAGGTGAAACATCAAGATATATTATCATAAGTGATAGGAAAACTTGCCTAAAATGCCTCTCTACCCATCACGAGATTAAATATCGACAAATGAGCCTCTCACCTCACAAGATCAGAAAGTGTGGTTAATTTAAAGTTAAGTTTTGAAGCCTTCAGCAAAATATCAGCGATATCATATTAAAAATAATACATAACCTTTCAAAAGTCCCCTCTGACAAATATACTCCTCTGCAGGCGCATGGATCTCTTGAAGAAGAATCGCCTTCCGTATTTCTCAAAGATGTTCCCTCTTGTTCATCGAAATCCCTTCAATATTTAGTTGCCTCCTCCTAAGGAGGATCTCTTTCAAAACCAGGTCTGACCGCTACAGGACACTAATGTAGGGCGATCATCTCCCATAGATTTGTGATGAAAAGATATGTCATCATGACATTCATGGTTTTCAAGGTTCTCGCAAAAAAACAACGATTCCCATCCAGCAACCGAACTCATAAAAGGCTGCTTGGTCCTCCAACAATATGGATCCGATCGTGTTCAAACTTGGAACTTTGCAGTAGAGTTAGGTTGGGTTAGGTTAGGTTAGGTTAGGTCTGACCGCTACAGGACACTAATGTAGGGCGATCATCTCCCATAGATTTGTGATGAAAAGATATGTCATCATGACATTCATGGTTTTCAAGGTTCTCGCAAAAAAACAACGATTCCCATCCAGCAACCGAACTCATAAAAGGCTGCTTGGTCCTCCAACAATATGGATCCGATCGTGTTCAAACTTGGAACTTTGCAGTAGAGTTAGGTTCTGAAGGCTCTTGCAAAATTTCAGCGAGGCCGGACGAATAGTTTATGATATATAGATTTTTGTGTGCTTATCAATTTGCCCAAATGTCTGTAATTTTCGAATTTTTCGATGAAAATGGTCTTAAACGATTTGGTTCGACTCACTGATCAAGAATCCGTGGTCGAAATTCATTCTGTCCGGCCGGCCGGCCGTAGGCACGATTACTCTCGAACGGAATGAGCTAGACAGTTGAAATTTTCAGAGTAGGTTTGGGAGATAAATATCTCGGCTGAGTTCGTTATTGGGCGAAATCAGGCAGATGGTTTCGGAGTAACAAAAAAAAATTTTTTTACATACCAAATTCCAAACAAATTTTTTTTCATTATGCAGTTTTACCATAAGAATCCATTGATACCATTTTTAACTCTAACAAGCTAATACTTTCGGAGATATGATTTTTCGAAATTTCAATATAAATCGTATTTCTATGTTTTCACAGAATGATATAATTATTCTGTGGGTATTCTATGAATTGTTATAATGTTAAATTATTTTACTCAGACATGACTTTGTCTAATTCATTCATTCCTGCAATCGTAGAAATATGAGAATTATAATATAATATCATACTTTTTGTTGGTTCATATTTTCATGCCGATGGTCAATCCATATGATGATGGGAATGGTAATGGTAAGTTAATAATATTGAGTTCAGAATATCTTTACTAAAATTAAAACTGGAATATTGGTGTATTGGAGTGGATTTGAGGAAAGATATATATTATCGTTCATCATAGAATTGAGGAATGAATATCTGGGATGAGTTCGTTGTTGGGTAGAGTTCGACTATTGGTTTTGGATTGATAATTTTTGGCACTCTTGTTGAATTTAAATTCTTCTATGATGTTTGAATTCAATTTCTGCTAAGATGATGTTCTTTCATAAGAATCCATTGATATCATTCCCAACTCTGAGAAACCAATACTGTCGGAGATATAATTTGTCTGTTTTTAACTGCAACAAGCTTATACTTTGGGAGATATGATTTTTCGAAATTTCCATAATGAATCGTACTCCTATGTTTTCACAGAATGCTATAATTATTCTATCTAAGCTTTATTATATGCTCTGTGTTCATACTCGTATACACACAGAATATATCGTTAGGATAAGTGAAAGCTATGGTCTAAAATTGGAAGTATATTTTTGACGTTATATAGTTCGCACCCGGCTCTTAGATGGAGCTTCAAGCATTATTCTACAGGATACAGGATCCTTATTTACCAATTTTACCATATGTCAAATAAAGTAAATAAATAAATGTATGGTTATGATGGTTGTAAAATGTAAAAGCATAAACGAATACTTGTTTTAGGTGATTATTATTCATATTTAATTAAGAATTCAATTAAAATTTATTTCAACAAGTCCAGAGCGTTCCTGCCAATCGGGTCCTTCATAAATGGCTTCGTATAATAAATATACTTATGCATATATCTCACAAATCAAATAGACCCCAGGGGATTCATTGATTTGCCGAGAAAGCAAGAGCAGACGCGTTTCTGGCTTCTTGGCCTTCATCAGTACTCTGTAGCTTCCTCAACAAATTCAACTAAACTGACCCGGGTTAAGCCTCTCAGAGCCGGCTTGGTCGATCATTTTAATCGCCCACGCCAACTATGAGACGAAACAAGGAAATCAGCCTCTCCCCACCAGTGAATATTTGAAGTGTGAAATCATATGCCACCATTCACTCGATGTTAATCGAGAACGAGTCCCGCAGAGCTCAGACAGTATCTTCCCAACAGCCACGAACACTGTTTAGCGATTTCAAAAATAATAATGAAAAATGGCGATACTGTTGTAAAAAAATCAACAAGTGCAGAGCGTTCCTGCCAATCGGGTCCTTCATGATGAAGACCAAGAAGCCAGAAACGCTTCTGCTCCTGCTTTCTCGGCAAATCAATGAACCCACTGGGGTCTATTTGATTTGTGAGATATATGCATAAGTATATTTATTATACGAAGCCATTTATGAAGAACCCGATTGAAAGGAACGCTCTGGACTTGTTGATTTTTTAACAACGGTATCGCCATTTTTCATTATTATTTTTGAAAACGCTAAACAGCGTTCATGGCCGTTGGGAAGATACTGTCTGAGCTCTGCGGGACTCATTCTCGATTAACATCGAGTGAATGGTGGCATATGATTTCACGCTTCAAATATTCACTGGTGGGGAGAGGCTGATTTCCCTGTTTCGTCTCATAGGTGGCGTGGGTGATTAAAATGATCGACCAAGCCGGCTCTGAGAGGCTTAACCCGGGTCAGTTTAGTTGAATTTGTTGAGGAAGCTACATATTACTGATGAAGGCCAAGAAGCCAGAAACGCGTCTGCTCTTGCTTTCTCGGCAAATCAATGAACCCCCTGGGGTCTATTTGATTTGTGAGATATATGCATAAGTATATTTATTATACGAAGCCATTTATGAAGGACCCGATTGGCAGGAACGCTCTGGACTTGTTGATTTTTTAACAACGGTATCGCAATTTTTCATTATTAAAATTTATATGAAATTGTTAGCAGTAATGCGACAACTATAAGGACCATCTAAGACTTACATGGACAGGATAGATCGATCAAAGGAGAAAAGCTAAGTATACTCGCTACATATAAAATCTCATTAACAATATGCTTGTTGGGACACCAAAGTATTCTTGCAATTACCCTACTTGTAAGAATCAATACTATGCTGGATTGAGTGGAATGCACTTTTTCGAGTTTCCGACGAATGTAAGTGGCCAAACTTGGAAACAATTTTGTTTGATTCCAGAATCCACAAACTGTTTCATCTTGAGATTGTTTAAAATCACTGTGTTGAAAGTGATTTTTATAACACAAGTAAAGTAAAGCAAGGTTGTTAAAAGGAGCCTGCCCATCAATGCCTCCTGTAAATCATGCTTTCACTCTAGATGATTATTATTATGCACAGCACAACTTTTCCCCACAAGCATTTTCTGAAAGTCAAGAATGTTCAGAATGATCATGTCAACATCTTAGGTTTTCATGATCATTCTTATGTTAATCAAGAAGAACACTTTCCTGATTTTGAAATTTCTGATGTAGAGGCACCATGCGCCTCCACTGCTTCAGATAAAAACAATTCTGGTGATTTCAATTTTTTGACAGATTATAATTTACCTCCAACTGGAAGAAATGGAAAAGATTAGAAGGAATGGAAGGAAGACATTTGAGTTATTTTTTATATATTGTTTATAGAAAAGTTTTTGTTATATTGACTGTATGACCTTCTTGAAAATATTTTTCCTTTTCAGAAATAAAAAGTTTTACTGCTTGTTTCATATTCGATAATTATCATTTATTAATAAATTAATTATAATTGATAAAATTATTTTCCCAAAAAAAAATTCAGAATGAGGTGTTATTTCTTCATTTACTCTTGCAATTATTTCTTTTGAAGAACTGTTATCTTCAACGATAATTCAATTATCGTTGAAGATAACAGTTCTTGGAATAATAAATTTGAAATTGTAGTGAAACTGAAAAAGGCGCCACAGTTTAAATTTGGCGCGTCTGACGTTTAGTTCTGCACCCGGCTCCCTGGGGTCGCTTTTTACGCTTCCAATCCAACTCTATGTAGCTCTCACTTCTCCTAACGATATCATCTGTGCTCGTACATGTCATCCTGTCCTATAAGAGAGAGTCAGATTTATTTCAGCTATTTTAATTGGATTTCTTCCATGGTGCAGTTCTCATTCTCATATTTCTCATTTAATTTAGATAAATAAACTATTATTTGAATTGGATTTCCTTTATGATGCACTTCTATCATAAGAATACATTGATATAATTCTCAACTCTGAGAAACCAATACTTTCGGAGATATAACATGTATGTTTGAACTAGAGCGCCAGAAAGCTCCTGTCCACAGGGCTTGAACCCATTTTTTTTCAATTTTTCTCAATAATTTTGGTGATATATTCTAATAATACCATCCTCACGAAATTCTATACGAATTTTCGCGTTGGCATTCCACAACTAATAACTATGTTTGAATTATATCGGTTTTGTATTTTTCGTGTTATTGAGGAAATAACAACCAAATTTCCGATGGGTATAACTCCAAAACCGTTTGGCCGATTATACCTATAGATAAATTCATTTGTCGCATTCAGGTGCACAATCTAACCTTAAAATTTCAAGCCACGATCTCTTTCCGTTCTCAGGTTATCATGTCATAAATAATATTTTTTATTAATTTTTTTTTATTTTCTAGTGATACGATTCTCAGAATATTTCACAAACGTGCTTAGGTTTATATTCTTCAACTATTTACCAAGTTTCAATTTGATCAGATTTATATTGGTTGAAAACAAAATTATTACTCGGAAGCCATTAGGCCGATTATGCTCATTAACGAACTGGTCCGTCGTATTTGGATGCGCCACCTACCCTGAAAATTTCAAGTCGCTAGCTCTTTCCGTTCTCAAGTTATCTTGGCAACAACCGGCCGGCCGGACGGACATAATCAAATTTGACCTCGAATTCTTCATCAGGGAGTCGAACCCAATTGTTTGAGACCATCTTCGGCAAAAAATTCGAAAATTACATATATTTGGGCAAAATGATAACGCGATGTTCCCTAGAACATACGCGGAAAAATCCCTATAATGACTCCATTGCAAAAGGAACGAAGGATAGAATTTTGTCAACTTTTTCAAGAAGATAATTTAATAATGTATTTAAATATCTGGTGAAAGTTGTTACCAACATGGTGGAAATCACTTAAAAATTCTATAAAAACAACCTGTTACCATTCAAGTTTCTAAATTTCCCACCAGTAATATGGGGAGTAATATCTCTGCGTGGTGCTATGCCGCTCTATATAGATGTTGGTACCATTAACCCTGAACTACTATCGTGGGACCAAATTTGACCCCACTCTCTAGATCTCTCCTAATAATTTCGCGCAGTTTTGAACTAAAGCGTTGAAATTCTATGTATTCCCACACATTAGTGCATCGTTTCATTTGCCGTTTAGTGTTTTCGTTTTATTCTAATTGATCGGAAGATATTTGAATTTGGGGTCGGATTTAACCCCACGATAGTAGTTGTGCCATTTTTTTTTTGTTATTACATCAGAATAAATAATGATTTCGTGAACATTGACGGTGTTCGGGTAACTTCCAAAAGGTTTTCGAGTATTTTTAATCTATAAGGGAGGAACCAGACGATGTTGAGGCTAGCAATGACCTTATTGACCTAATAGCATTGACACTGACAATGAGAGTGAACACTCTCATGATACAGCGTCTGTAATTAGTATAGGTATATCTATTATCGGACTTATCGGAAGACGAGTTTGTTTCTGCAAAAGACCAAGAAGTTTCTACGAACTATTAATACGGACCAAAATGATATACATAAGTGGTCTCAAAACCTTCTTGCAACCTCAAAATACTATCTCACTAAATATGTAAGGTCGAAAACATGGTCGTTATTTCTTTTGTGATATATTTTTTGTTCCAAATTTTATTTCATATGCGAAGGCCATATTATTTTCAATTAGACCAACTAGAAAATACATTTAAATTTCTCATTTTCATTATATTATGGATCAATCAATCAGTTATATTTATTTTAGGTTGAAAATCAAAGGATATTTTTATTTTTTTCACACATATGAATAATTGAAAAATAAATTTTTCAAACCACATTGTTATGTTCTAAGAACTTATTTAAGTATCCGAAGTAAAAAAATGAACAATATCAAGCACTATAGTTAATTTAGTTGTAAGTAGTTAATGGGGTCATTTGTGACCCCACGATAGTAGTTATGCTAGTGTGAATAAGCCATAGTAGTTGGGGGTTAATAGTGAAAAGTGTTATGGCATTCTAAGCGATTCTCTCCTTGAAACGGTGCATGCTTTATATCCAGAGGGGTGGCGTTTTCAGCAGAATAATACAAGATGCCATACTTCGGCCTATACTCAAGCTTGAATGCAAGAACACCAAGTGACAACCATTCCATGGCCAGCAGCTTCACCAGATCTTAGTCCTATTGAAATCATACGGGGACTAATGAAGATTGAAGTTGAACGAGCAGTGCCACGAAATAAAAATTGGTTCAAGCACTGACGTGAAGTCAGGAGCTTTTGCGCGTATGTTCTATTGTCCATTCTCCTGTATTGGACACACTTAATAGAATTCACCATGGTAAATTATGTTGTCCATTCTTCTGTATTGGACACTCTCAATTCGAATTTACCATGGTAAATTCGAATTAAGTGTCCAACAGGAGAATGGACAACATAATTTACCATGGTATATATATATATATATATATATATATATATATATTCTTTTGACTGAGAGTTTTATATGTGTTAGCAGAGGTTGGTGTAACGGGGTACCATACAATTCTGCATATGATACAAGAGCTTAGGGAAAAACCTCAGCAAAAAACCCTGTCTCCCCGTGAGTGTTATGATTTGTAACTATTGTTCACAAAATTTGCTGAAATTTAGAAATATTGATAGGCATTTATTTCTTCAATATGGACTCCTTCGTCAAAAAACGGAGAGGTTTCTCCAAGGTCCCCGAAACTCAACCTGAAAAATGAAAAGACAAGAGGAGAAGAACGAACAAACTAAAAATAATACATAACCTTTCAAAAGTCTCCTCTCACAAATATACTCTTCTGTTAGCGCATGGGATCTCTTGGAGAAGAATAGCCTCCGCTAGTTCTCATAGATATTGATCTTAGAAATCCCTTCAATATTTGAACTCAAAAAGGAAATTGTTGCTCGTGAGGCCAGGAGGGTCTCTTTCAAAACCAGGTCTGACCAGTCCAAGTGATGAATATTCAGAACTTCAGATGTTCGAAGACCGCTACAGGGCCCAAATGTAGGGCTATCATCTCCCATAGATGCATGTTTTCACTTGGTATTGTGTAAGATAATGAAAAAATGAGCAGGAAAAAATTTACGATATAATTTAATATGTCATCATGACATTTACCATGGTAAATTCTATTAAGGGTGTCCAATACAGGAGAATGGACAATAGAACATAAGCGCAAAAGCTCCTGACTTCATGTCGCTGCTTGAACCAATTTTTCTTTTCGTAATTGTTTTGAAATTTTCTAGGGGTACGGTTCTTACAAAATTTTTTTTTTCGTAATTTTTTTAAAATTGTTCTAGGAGTACGATTCTAAAAAAATTTAAACACCTCTATATGTTGACTTTCTTATAACCGTTACCAAACTTGAATTCGATCGAATATTTATTTTTTGAGTTATCGATGAAATAATATTCCAGGTGGTTATAACTCGGAAACCGTTAAACCGATTATGCCCAAAAACGAACTTAACTCTCCCATTCCGATACGCAACCTACCCTGAAAATTGCAAGTCTCTATCTCATTTTGTTCGAAAGTTATCGATGCAACGGTCACCCATCTACTGAACTCACACAAGGCTGCTAGAATCTCCAACAATATTTAACCGATCTTGTTAAAACTTAAAACTTGGCAGTAAAGTTGGGTTCTAAAGGCTTTTGCAAAATTTCAGACGAATAGTTACTGATTTATAGATTTTTTTTTAAAATTTCAATGATTTCTTAAAAATTTTCTACAAATGAGGAGAAAAAAACAACCAAATTTCAGATGACTATAACTCTAAAACCGTTTGGCTGATTATGCTCATAAACAATCTAAAATATCGCGTTATGATGCACTTCTTAACCTGAAAATTTCAAGCCGCTATCTCTTTCCGTTCTCAAGTTATCGTGACAACAAAAATATTTTTTAATAATTTTCTAGCCATACGATTCGCACAAAACTGCTTAGGTTCATATTCTACAACTACACACCAAGTTTCAATTCGATCGGATTCATATTGGCTGAAGACAAAATTATTACTCGGAAACCATTGGGCCGATTATGCCCATTAATGAACTTGTCCGTCGTATTGGGATGCACCACTTACCCTGAAAATTTCAAGTTGCTAGCTCTTTCCGTTCTCAAGTTATCGTGGCAACTCGAAATACCCAAGGAAAGTATCATCGAAATGTCTAGAGCAAGGCTGGAGACAATAGCAGATTGTCCATTTATTCCTGATATTTGAGTAGGTAGTGGATTACGAACACATTATTTTAATAGTTCAAAATATATTAATAAAATACTATCCTCTTTTCATAATTTGAAATTTAATAGTTCATACCACTAACACATTCTTTTCTGTATTCTGAACCTTCACTAAAAAAAAAAAAGATTGATACACAAATGTAGATCCATATTCCACTATTTTTTTGCTAGCAACATTTTGAAAATACTTTATATGGGAACATGTCTCACTACCACTACTTCTTAACCGGAAAACTTCAAGGCGCTATCTCTTTCCGTTCTCAAGTTATCGTGACAACAAAAATATTTTTTAATAATTTTTGAACAATTTTCTAGCCATACGATTCGCACAAAATTTCACAAGCGTGCTTAGGTTTATATTCTACAACTACTCACCAAGTTTCAATTCGATCGGATTCATATTGGTTGAAGACAAAATTATTACTCGGAAACCATTGGGCCGATTATGCCCATTAACGAACTTATCCGTCGTATTGGGATGCCCCACCTACGTTTACCTACCTAATGTTTTCCTACTTCCACTCGTTTCCTAGTTATAGACTCGTGAATTAAAAAAACTATGGGAAATTTGCATAAAGAAAGCAGATTAAGTTTAGCTTAAGTTATCACAAGAATCTACAATCATTTTAGAACAATAAATTATTCTTGATAATTTCTCCTAAAACGTATGGTTCTCAAGATATTCTTCTTTGAATGATATAAAGTCTGATGAAAAATCCAGAAATTTCACTACATCTGTGAATCCGCACCTGGATAAGGAACCTTCAATAAAAACCAGAGATATGATACCTCCATATCTTTGATCAAAACTGAAAGCCACAATGCCATCGTTCATAGATTATTATGTTGATTGAAAAATTCATAAAACATTTTATAGGTGTCAAAGATTTGAGTTCTATTAAAAAGCATGTATAATAACTTGCGTTTGTTCGCAAGTTCTTGATTCTCTTTTGGACACAAAAATATTCGAAGCCTAAAGAGTCACTGTTTTGAACAATCCTTTGAAAGCAATCAAATATTTTACTTAAGAGTAATATGTATGTGAAATTTATATTCAAATCAGGATATACCTACACCTATTTACACAAATAAAATTGGTTCAAGCCCTGTGGACAGGAGCTTTTTGGCGCTCTTGTTCAAACACACAAATTATATCGCCGAAAGTATTGGTTTCTCAGAGTTGGGAATTATATCAATGGATTCCTATGACAAAACTGCATCATGAAAGAAATTAAATTTAAAAAAAGTGTCGTTCAAGAAGAATGCTTCAAAAATTATCTTTAAAAAATGGGTTCAAGCCCTGTGGACAGGAGCTTTCTGGTGCTCTAGTTCAAACAGACAAATTATATCTCCGAAAGTATTAGTTTCTCAGAGTTGGGAATTATATCAATGTATTCATATGATAAAACTGCATCATAAAGGAAATTCAATTCAAATAATAGTTTATTTATCAAGATTAAATGAGCAATCATGAGAATGAGAACTGCACCATGGAAGAAATCAAATTAAATCTGGCCAATTTTGCCCAATAACGAACTTAACCGAGATATTCATCTCCCTAAACTACTCTGAAAATTTCAACCACCTACCTCATTCCGTTCGAGAGTTATATCTATGTCTATGGATGAAAAGCAGTCTCACTACTATCAGATATCTTACTTCATGTTCCGTTCCGAAATGTAAGAATTTTCTGAGAAAACCTAATTTCGGAGCAAACAACTGAGATTTTTCTCACTTCTCTCACAGTTCTTCGATTGATTAGATAATGTCATGTCTCAGGAACATCATTTGACATTATGACAATTCATACATAGAATAATATCATTGTGTGACAACGTTGAAATACGATTTATTATTGAAATTTTGAAAAATCATATCTCCGAAAGTATTAGCTTGTTAGAGTTAAAAATGATATCATTGGATTTTTATGGTAAAACAGCTTATTGAAAAAAAAATTAATTTGGAATTTGCCTTGTAAAAAAATTTTTTTTTTCTTTTACTCCGAAACCATCTGTCCGATTTTGCCCAATAACGAACTTAGCCGAGATATTTAACTCCCAAACCTACTCTGAAAATTTCAACTGTCTAGCTCATTCCGTTCGAGAGTTATCATGCCTACGGCCGGCCGGACCGGCCGTACGGCCGGACAGAATGAATTTCGACCACGGATTCTTCGTCAGTGAGTCGAACCAAATCGTTTAAGACCATTTTCATCGAAAAATTCGAAAATTACAGACATTTGGGCAAATTGATAAGCACTCAGTTCCGAGGAACTAGAGCACCAAAAAAAGAGCAATCTACATTGCTTCAATACTTTAAAAATTGTCATAAAATTCAATTATCAAGTTTAAAAGAGCAATCTGCAATGATTCAACCTCGTGGAATGGGTTGTTGCAACTCACACTCGGTGCATAGTTTTCACAACTCGAAATACCTAAGGAAAGTATCATCGAAATGTCTAGAGCAAGGCTGGAGACAATAGCAGATTGTCCATTTATTCATGATATTTGAGTAGGTAGTGGATTACGAACACATTATTTTAATAGTTCAAAATATATTAATAAAATACTATCCTCTTTTCATAATTTGAAATTTAATAGTTCATACCACTAACACATTATTTTCTGTATTCTGAACCTTCACTAAAAAAAAAGATTCATACACAAATGTAGATCCATATTCCAGTATTTTTTTGCTAGCAACATTATGAAAATACTGTATATGGGAACATGTCTCACTACCACTACTTAAGGAAGTAAAAGGTAATATTAACCTTGGTGGTCAACGAACAGTAATTTCTTGTGATGATTCCATTATGTTCTTCTTCCCTATTGCCTCCATGAACTAAATCAAAACAGTCTTGTATATATTCACAAATTCAAGAATCCAATACTTGCTTTCCAAGAGAAAATATACGAATTGACAATGTCTAATAGCTAGAAAAGATGACATTTATGAATAGTCACACAGCCAGATTCTGTGTTCACATTCTGTGAATACATAGAACTTATGATGTTTTTTTTTTAATGCTTGTGGCTTTTACTTGATGCAAATCCATATTAACTCAATGAAAAATTATATACGATTTACACTTATTTATTCAATATTGTGACGCGTTTCGTCGACACAGCGACTTCATCAGACTACATCATACTGACGAAACGCGTCACAATATTGAATAAATAAGTGTAAATCGTATATAATTTTTCATTGACTTACGATGTATTATTGAATCTTTGAAACATCATATATCCGAAAGTATTAGCTTGCTGGAGTTGAAAATGATAACAATGGATTCTTATGATGAAACTGCATCTTAAAAAAACTTGAATTGAAAAGTTGAAGTGTAAAAAAAATTTTTTTTTCATTACTCCGAAACTATCAAACCGATTTTGCCCAATAAAGAGCTCAACCGTGATTTATCCCTCAAACCTACTCTGAAAATTTCAACTCTCTAGCTCATTGCGTTCGAGAGTTATCGTGTAAACGGCCGGACGGAGTGCCGGCCGGACAGAATCGATAGCGGCCACGGATTCTTGATCAGTGAGTCGGACCAAATCGTTTAAGGCCATTTTCAGCCAAAAATTCGAAAATTACAGACATTTGGGCAAATTGATAAGCAGTCTGTTCCGAGTAACAAGAGCGCCAAAAATATAATCGATTCTGCAGAATTGATATCAGCTCTTATTAATCCGTGATTTCATTTCAAATACCTACTCACGTCTCTCATATCGTCGGCGACACCGCAAAACCAAGTACCTGATAAAAATTCAAAAATGAGATTTCGGCGGTAATTATTTAATTCATTTCAAATAGTAAACAGACCCTGAGACAATCAATATCAAGTGGTTTGTAACTATTTTGAATTTAAACTAATTCATCAATCCTAAATTATGAAGTTTTTAGTGCCTTCTGAAAATGTTGGTTTTTGCAGTTACTTGGTTTTGCGGTGTCGCCGACGATATTTTAGAATATGTATAAATTATTATTTCCTAAGATTCAGATAGCTCACCTTTGAAATTTATTATATATATATATATATTCTTTTGATTTATTTTTATAATATTCGTACAACCGGACGCCTAATAGGCCATCTCCAGTGTTAGATATACGCCGTATTCATAAAGCATTCAATCTCCGTTAAGTCCTAACTGAGGTCCTCAGTTAAGGGTAAATAAGAATCGCAACCTCAGTTTAAGTGAAAATTAACGTGCAAAAGGCCTGTTTCAGCACCGTTACATACGTTAACTGAGGTTGCGATTCTTATTTATCCTTAACTGAGGACCTCAGTTAGGACTTATCGGAGATTGAATGATTTGTGAATACGGCAGATAATCTATTAATCTTTATATAACTTTAAATAAGTCAAAAACTATTTAATGAACATGGAAAAAACATATAAAGTATGCTTGCATTGCAAAACACAATGATTTGCCCTACATCAGCTGATTTCTATCTATCTATTGCATCTCACTCTTAACCCTACACTGCCTATTGTATCAAATCTGATACAACCGAATGAACTCCATCTACTGTGATATTATTCAGCAATGTCTTCCACATTACGCAGCGTATCACATTCGATACAACCTTATTGTAAGATGCAATACGGTTTGCGTGGCGTTTTTGCGCCATTACGATTTGAGACTTGTTTACATTTTCATATGGTAGCTAGTTGATATCATACGTGAAGCGACGTGATTCAGATCCGTGAATTTGCTTGTAATATTTGTGTTATTGAATTATAAAAAGTTCTTTTCGCTTTGAGAAGGTAAGATATATCTTATTTTATAAATTTTCATTAATTTTCAGCATGTGATAGTATTATATTCGTCTCAATATTAGTCGTATCAAATTATATACATAGTGTATATTTGAACTAAATGGAATTGAGTAAATTGCGGAATGTTCTAGTAGTGAAGCTATATTTTTTTTCAAGGATGGCTAATAAATGGGACTGAAAAAGACCTCTCACGCAAAAGGAATTGGAGGATGCTATTGCTCACTTGTCCGACAGTGAGGATGGTTTCGATTTCATTTCTGATGAGGAAGAAGGCGACGAAGAATCTGAAAACATTGAGAGAATCGATATAGAACAACTGCCTTTGGAATTTGAAGATGGTATCATAATTTCTCAGGCAGATGATCATGCACAAGACACTATCCAATCAGGGCAATCTTCTACCAGCAATGAGTTCCTTGATGCAGATGAACCCTATGTTTTTCCTGCACAACAGTTGGATGACTTACGTAAGAAATTCTCCAAAATCTCGTGGCGTAAACAAAATCTAATTCTAAGTGATGAAGCTTTATCTTTTCAAGGAGATACCCAGCTTTCGGGTTCTATATCCGAACTTGAAACACCTTACGATGTGTTCCAATACTTTTTTGTCGAGAGTCTATTCGAAAAAATTGCCGAGGAATCAAATCTATATTCTACCCAAAAAAACCCTAACAAACCGGTAATGTTGACTGCAATTCATTTTCCCATTTGAAATGCTCAAAATGTGGTCTTCATTTATGTCTCAATAAAAATAATAATTGCTTTGTTAATTTCCACAATCCTTGAGAAGTTGTTATTATATGCACTATGTATCAAATTTGATACAACTGATATTTGTCAAAAATAAAGCTTAATATGAACCCAGAATTTTTTTTTCATTTATTCACCTATTGTTATAATGCAACGAATCGAAATAACATTTTTCCGTAAAGAAAAAAAAAATTGAGAAGTGTAGGGTTAAGTTGGAGTCAGTGCCTCTTTCTCTGTAAGCTTTTCTTCTACCTATTATTAGATCATTGCTATGGAGTTCGATCATAGAATATTAGTGTTCTGTGATTTATTTTGTGGTTGGAATTGGAATTAATTTCCAAATATTATTGTAGATAGTTAGGCTATTTAAGGATTTTTCTTAATAGAAGATCATGAAATTGTGTATATTATTATAGTGGAAACAATTGGGTAATGAAGTATCGAATGAATAGAATATGCATCAAGTTAAAGTTCACTGTTTTAATATTAAAGAATAGAAGAATTTTTTGCTGGAAATGTTGCATGAAGGGCCAAATCATATTAATTGAGCGAGTAAATAAGTATTCCCAAACTAATTCAGTGAAATTCAAGCATCAGAGGATACAGGTTTGGTCAATATACAACACGAGTTGCATTTAAAGTAATCTGTGCTCAACGTACAGAGAAAATTCAGGGGACTATCAGCCCATTGTAAAGTCTTTAAACGCTTATAACTTTTCACCTGAGCCGAATCTGGAAAAATGGTAAATGATAAAAGTATTTTATTTGATGAGAGGAATATCTGGTCAAAATTAATGAACGACTTAAACACTCACCCTGTATATTCTTTATGGCACAGCTGACACAAGCTTTGTTCCTACAGCCGAAACCGTTCAGTGAACAGTCCGCCACATATGCAGGTTTAGAACCCTTAAGTCGTTAAGTGAATTTTCAGAACACATCCGGAAACGTGCCACCTGTGAGACTAGGCACTTTCTCAAACAAAAAACAATTGTACTTACCATTTTTTTAGTTTTTATTAAGGATGCCCAAGTAGTTATCAATCTTCGAAATATTTCTTTAGAATCACATGATAAATAAGAAAATATATTTGTGGAGTAAACTTTCATTGAAGCACAGAAAGATACATAATATTGTATATATTATTTATTTAAGAGTCAAAAAAGAAACAATAGAAGGTTCAAAGATAAAAGAAATATACAGTGTTTCCCAGCAATTCCGCACCAAGAGGGACTTTTCCTTTGTATTAATATTTCCGAATTTTATTTTTTACAAAAACTTGGCGCATCAAAACGGATATAAGACTCAGCCAACTGGGACTTCCGGTTTAAGCGGTAATCGCCATTTTTGAACGAAAACTACCTCGGAAATTTCGAACTTTTCGTGTGAAACGCTCTAAGCAAACTTGTTTGAAATTTCAATTCAGATGTTTTTGCAAAAATTCTGGTTGGAAAACCGTGAAAAATATTTTCTTCTTTCTTTGCTTATTACTCTTTTAACAATTGAATACTTACCGAACGGATTTTTTTTGGTGACTAGACAATATTAGTATCAGTATGAAAAGCATTGACAATTTTGCTTGAACTCAGTTTTCCGACATTTGGTCGAATTTTCAAAAATCTGTGTTCATAGGAACTTATTAACTGGCGTTGAAATTGAACGATGGATATTCAAAATTCTATTTCTATCAAAAATCTAGCTATAAATTGGCCATTTGCAGCAAGATTTGCATTCTTGGGTATTCTCAGATGTGAATTCAATGTGAAATTGGAAGATTTTAAAGGTGAAAATACGAATAGGAGCAACTTTGCACCAGAATGAAACGACTTTCCAAGGAAAATTCGAAAATGTCGAACAACCATTTACAAACAGAATTTACCAGTTCTAATCATAATCATGCTGACACTAATGTCATCTAGTAACCCAAACAAAATCCGTCAGGTAATTATTCAATTTTTTAAAGAGATATGAGCAAAAAAAGAAAAAATCTTCCGACCTGAAATAAGGCACATGAATCTGAATTGTAATTCCAAACAATTTAACTTGGAGCTTGAATTTATTTCATAAATAGTAGATCATCTGCAATAAATGTAACTGCCTTATTTTTCGCTTATCTTGTGCATATGCAAACTCTTTCGATGTGGCCTCTATTTACACGGCCGTTGTATTTTGAACAACATTCTGATGCACGGTGGTTTCCTTTTCCAAAGCATAGACACAAGTCCAACACTTAAAATAAGTTGTTCATAATATTAACAATGGCATTCATAGACTATAAATTCATCTTTACCATTATATATTCATTATACCAATGTAGAAAACATCAAAAACATTGTAACAACAGATCCAAAACATTGTAACAACAAAACAGAATTAATCAGAAATCAATTTCTACATTTTAATAAAACGACGTGAGTATAGAACAATATAATGAATATTATATTTATTTCATGATTCCGGTTCATAAAATGAATGAACATAACCATCAATACCGCAGTATTTTTCCAAAGTTAGTTATAGACTTTATTACTTTCCATTAATGAAAGATTTTATTGATCTATGTAATAGAATCATCAACTGAAAATCATAAAACGACGACGGATGCATATTTGTTAATATATTCATAGATTGATGAACAGTCTACTCGTTGAACGACGATATTGTTCCATAATATTGATGTCCCGTTTCATAACCAAGATTAAAATTTGATCAAGAATTTTTATTCAGGTCTACCTAAGTAAGGAATATTGACTTTCGTATTGAACGAAAATGGAACGCTGTTCTTGAATTCCATTATAGTTTTCATTTAAGAAGTTTCGTGGTGTAATTAGGTATATCAATTCTAAACTTGATATATGGTTTTCTCGGTACTTAGTTCCTCATGAAATTGTTTATTGATATATAATAGCAAATGATTATAAAATAATATCTCTTATTGATTAATTATTTTATTTCAGATGGCCGCTATGCAACTATCCTATGGGCACTTCATGGGTATTTTATACCGTCCAGTAAATCGGTCCAGAAGGGACATTCAACAGGGAAAAATATTAAAATAAAATTCACCATCAAACTCCTATCAAAAGATACAGGAGCATATTGCATTTCTGAAGAAGTCCTCTATCCAGCTTCATCATGTTGCGGCCGAAATATTTGGGATATCGATGAAATATTCATTTATTTTGATGACATACGATACAAATTTGCACAACTCTTATTAGCTTTGAAATTATAGGTATTTAGTAATTCCAGGTGAATCCATAATGTTTTGGAAATTCATGGAAAAGTGTTTCTTCAAACTACCTTCGGAAAAATCATTTCCTAAACTACCTGTTTTGCGTAAAATTCTTGAAAGAAAATAAAGCATGTATATCATACTGATTTTCATTTCATTTCACCGATGATCAATAAATATTTAATCTGCATGAAAAATTGCTTGAGATTTATCAAGATATGCTTCAAGAATATTAATGTATTCGATTTAGATTTCTCACCAGAATCTATAACATTTTGGAATTTCATTCAACAGACTTCATTCAATTTCTATAAAGGATGTTTATGTTTGTCAAATGAGCAACAAATATCTATCTATATAAAAAATTATACTGTTTCACTCAATAATATAAATAAAGCAATCAAAAGATATTTATTAAGAAATAATTTCGAAAAATTATCAACAACGTATGTTTTCCATCCAATGAACACATATTAACTATCAATTTTTTTCATCCACCAAACGAATAAATTAAACGAAATACGAACATTGTCACAACGTATATTGCTCATTAAAGCCAATTATTCAAATCATAAAAGAGTGATGTTTTGGTATACATTGACAAAATGATTTTGTTCATCAACTGGTGATTTGATTTTCATAAATTAACGATTAGTTTTCCATTACATCAATGATGATGATCATTGAACCGATTTCAATGAATCAGTTCATTTATTCAATGTGATTTTTCGTTGTATTTATGTACACTTTTGGTTCAGTGAAGGTTTTCTAAAAGTATATATATATTACGTTCATTATTTCTGTTTGATTTCTGATCCATTTGCCTTGGGTCTTCAATTGAAATGTTCGCTTTACCTTCACCTGATGTATATCAGAGACAGATGTGTTGTAAATTTTATTCTCTTTTTGCTGCATCTGTGGCAAGAGCTGTTTCCAAAATTCTTTCAAAATTGATATTATCTTCTTGTTGTAATATTTATTCCCGAATTTGAACATCCTGTAATCCTCTGATAAAGTGTGCCTGTAATATTGAACAAATATGCTTTTTACATTGTTCATCTTGATAAATCAAATCTGATTTTCTTGATAAGTCTTTTAATGCTGCAATGTACTGCGAAATAGTTTAATGTGGTTTCTGTGTTCTTGAAAAGTTTCTGTGTTCGTGTGTATTTCTGGGTTCATTTCATTACTGGGATTTGCTGAAGATGTCAGAATTGTTTCTAGATCTTGCTTTTGTGTTTTCAAGGCTAATAATATTGCCTGTGTTTGAGCTTGTAGATTTTCCATTTCGGGCCTTTTGTTACCTTGTCTCCACTTTTGCCACGTATGTTGGGTAAATGGATGATTTTCTTCTAAATTATACAACACCTGTTTCTTCACACTTCAGCTAACTACCTACAACTAACTCGCATATATTATTAAAAACGTGTACGTCTAACCACTTAAGAATGAATGAAGAATGAAATGGTTTCCAGCATAGAGCTAATTATGTAATTTATTATCAACTATTCTAACCATCCTGATAGTATTCTATGACAATGACATTTCATCATTGAAATTGTTCATTGGACACAGTTATAAATGAAATAGTTCATCAGATATTGTCACACTTATCAGAGTTACAACAAGATATTTTGTATTATTCAACTGTAACTTGTCCTTCTTCTTCACTTTCAAAACATTTATTTTCATCGAATTTTTCCTCTTTCAAATATTCTTTGAATGTAACTTCTGCTTCTTCATCTTTACTTTTGAAACAGTCGCCCTAACTTTTGTTTTCAGAAAAATTTAATTAATTCTCTGAAATATTATCTTCATCACTAAAGTAACTCTCTCACAGTGGCGGCTGGTGATATTTGTTCAGGGGGCGCTGATTCAAGAATATAAAAAAAGTATATACAGGGTGATTCACGAAAACCGTTCGTTAGAATCTTCCAAAGATAGACTTGAGCTAAACATTTTAAATTTTATAGTTGAGCTTTGATAGGAGAGATTAATTCTTGGAAAAATCCAGATTCGTTTGACCCAGTTTTTTCATTGATATTTAGATTCCCCATTGAATTCTTTATTGTTTTGATCTGTCACTTACATATTATTCTTAGAAAATTCTTGTGAAATCTGAAAAAAACCTTTAAATCTTCTCAAATAGGGCTTCATTCGAATGTTAATAACTTGTAGATTTTTGTATGAAAATTCCTAACTTTCTAGCCTCTATCATACCGATGCTTATCTATCTCTAATTAAAAATTCAATTGAACTACAGGGTGTTTCTATTTTAATGTCAAAGTCGGTCATGACAAAACCCTCAAAACTCATTTTTTTCAAATGAGAACCCAATTTTTTTATTGGTTAGTTGGAAAATAGTTTATTCTTTATAAAACTGCTCTAAAATGGTTATTTCCCGAGATATTCGGAGAGTAAAGCAGTAGTATGTATTATAAAAATACTCTATTTTTTAGCGTAGATTCCAGCTGATCAATAGAAAAAATGGGTTCTCATTTGAAAAAAATGAGCTTTGAGGTTTTTGCCATGACTGACTTTGTAATATTCTAACTAAAGGTCTTCGTGAATCACCCTGTAAATTTTGAAAGGTAATTACCAAAGGCCTACAATCTACATCTTAAAATGAAAATCAATCCTTCTGCTTTTGTCGCAGACTTCTAGATCACCTTTTCCTTGAAGTCAGGAATGTATTTAAATTTTGTTCGATGGACAAAATTACGAGCACCGTCAGTCTTTCTTCCGACAGTATATTTCTTAAAAACATCTTGATCAATTGAAGTAGATAAACATCATCATTCTCATTTGCATCGATATTAAAATAACCAAAACTTTAATTAGTTTATAAAAAGTTGAATCCAAACCATACGGTCAGTTCTCGTTTTCTGGTGTTTTCAATTGAGTCTTCTGACTCATTATGACCACACAGTCAAACTAAACTTTAATTTTGTTAGATGACACAACCTCAGTGTCAGTCCTTAAATCCTCAACGCAACTTTATAAAAGGAAACAATTGGCACCTACAATACCAATCTATTTAGCGTAACCATAAGCAAGGTATACTACTACTGATCGTAGCTATTTTATTTCTCTCTGGGCTTCTACTAACACGCCAGAATCAGGAATGAGAATCGCGCGAGACTAGCTGGTCTCTGAGTGAGGATGTATTTACAGTTTCTATGGTAACAGGCGATTTCACTTGGGCGATCGAGATCCAGCCCGGCATAGTGTGGATGCTCATAGTATACTTTGTCTATACGTACGCTTAGCGCAAATGTAATTATTGTGAAATATAGATGGTCGCTAGGTAAACATGTTTTAATTTTAATTGAATCCAGTTTAAAGAGCATGAACAAATACAAATTATTGGTTTATGTATGTACGTAATTTTTCTAGGGAGGGCGGTGCCCCGCAGCCCTCCTTTACCAGCCACCCCTGCTTTCTCATCAAACCATGCCAACACAGTTAATATAAAATGTTTACTACCGTAGCACACTCGTTTAAACTGACCCAACATGCCTTATTTCCTTGATAAATTATATCGTTTAGAGTAACGTGCCGTCCCACAGACACTGATTGGGAGAAACTGTCATCTATAACTCAGTATTATATTACCAAACGCACAAACAAGACTATAAATAGAGTATGACTAACCCAAGGATTAGGTAAAGTCATTGGTCCCAGGAAGGCACCATTTTATAATGATAAATGGAATAATTTCAGGTGCAGTCCAACATACGGCACGTTACCTTTTCAGAAAACCGTCCCTACAGCGTTTCTGCATGATTGACTGTACGATTTTCTGATCAGATTTTGTGTTCCAAGAAACTTGTTCATTATATTACCGTACAGCGTACGATATTACGTACGATATTGGGTCGGAGGCAGGGATCGTTTGCACTGGCCTGCGCTCTTGATATTTCTCCCAATCTTGAAAGTTGCCTGTTTGTGTTTTGTTTGGTTATTAGTTGATTTGGTGCTGTTGATTTCTTACTGAAAATGATTATTTCTTGACAAATTCCAAAATGTAACCATCCTTTTTCAATTGAACTGTATTTCCTCGAAACTTTATACCTGCATATGAAAACTGTTTGTACCTGTTTTAATGCCACCTACCATATTGTAAGGGTATATGTACTTTTTATTCAGTTTTCACTCTGTAAGACGGTTTAGCAAAGTTCGAAACTGCAGTAACAAGAATTTTTGTAATTATTTTGATAGTAAAAACGTAGTTAATTTTGCAGTGCTATTTTCCCATTATATATTATCAATCTACCCTTATAACTTGCAAGTCGCTATTTCTTTCCGTTTTCAAGGTATCGTGAGATGAATAATATTTTATCGTAATTTCACGTAATCTTCATGTCGATATTCTACACGTCGTTAGCTAGCTTCAATTCGATCGGGACTATATTTGCGCGTATGTTCTGGGGAACATCGCGTTATAGTTTTGCCCAAATGTCTGTAACTTTCGAATTTTTTGACGAAATTGGTCTCAAACGATTCAGTTCGACTCCCCAATGAAGAATTCGAGGTCAAGTTTGATTCTGTCCGGCCGGCCGTCCGTTGCCACGATAATTTGAGAACGAAAAGAGCTAGCGACTTGAAATTTTCAGGGTGGATGGCGCATCGCAATACGACGAACAAGTTCGTTAATGGGCATAATCGACCCAGTGGTTTCCGAGTAATAATTTTGTTTTCAACCAATATAAATCCGATCGAATTGAAACTTGGTGAGTAGTTGTAGAATTTGAACCTAAGCACGTTTGTGAAATTTTGGGCGAATCGTGAGGCTAGAAAATTTTAAAAAAATTATTAAAAAATATTTTTGTTGTCACGATAACCTGAGAACGGAAAGAGATAGCGGCTTGAAAATTTCAGGTTAGGTTGTGCATCTGAATGCGACATTTGAGATTGTTTATGAGCATAATCGGCCAAACGGTTTTAGAGTTATAGCAATCTGAAATTTTCTGAAATTTGGTGGTTTTTTTTTCCTCATTAACTCAAAAAATACTAAATCGATTGAATTCAAACTTAGTTATTAGTTGTAGAATGCCAACGCAAAAATGTTTGCAAAATTTGGTGAGGATAGCATTTGTAGAAAATTTTTAATAAATCATTGAAAATAAAAAAAAAATTCTATATATCAGTAACTATCTGTTCGAAATTGCTGAAATTTTGCAAGAGCGTTCATAACCTAACTCTACTGCCAAGTTTCAAGTTTTAACACAATCGGTTGAATATAGTTGGAGATTCGAGCATTCTTGTGTGAGTTCAGTAAATGGGTGACCGTTGCCTCGATAACTTTCGAACGAAAAGGCGTATCCGAAAAGGAGAGTTGAGTTTGTTTTTGGGCATAATCGGTTTAACGGTTTCCGAGTTATATCCACCTGGAATATTATTTCCTTGATAACTAAAAAAATAAAGTTTCTATTGAATTGAAGCTTGGTAACTAGTAGTAGAAAATCAGCATAAAGACGTGTTTAAAATTTTGTGAGAACCGTACCCCTAGAAAATTCGAAAAAATGACGAAAAAAAAAAATGTAAGAACCGCACCCCTAGAAAATTAAAAAAAAATCACGAAAAAAAAATTGGTTCAAGCACTGACGTGAAGTCAGAAGCTTTTGCGCGTATGTTCTATTGTCCATTCATCTGTATTGGACACCCTTAATCGAATTTACCATGGTTAATTATGTTGTCCATTCTCCTGTATTGGACACTTAATTCGAATTTACCATGGTAATTTCGAAATAAGATTGTCCAATATAGGAGAATGGACAACATAATTAACCATGGTAAATTCGATTAAGGGTGTCCAATACAGAAGAATGGACAATAGAACATACGCGGAAAAGCTTCTGACTTCACGTCAGTGCTTGAACCAATTTTTTTTTAGTTATCGATGGAATAATATTCCTGATAGGTATAACTTTGAAACCGTTGAACCGATTATAGCCAACAGCGAAATTAACTCTCCCATTCAGATGCGCAACCTTCCCTAAAAATTGCAAGTCCCTATCTCCTTTCCTTACAGAATTATCGAGGCAACGGTCACCCATCTAGCTACTGAATTCTCACCAGGCTGCTCGGATCTCCAACAATATTGATCCGATCGTGTTCAAACTTGGAAATTTGTAGTAGAGTTAGGTTTTGAAGGCTCTCTCAAAATTTTAGCCATGTCGGATTAATATTTTCTGATATATAGAATTTTTCTCAATGATTTTCAATGATTTTTTAAAAAATTTCTAGTTATACGATCCTCACAAATTTTCGCAAAAATTTTCGCACTGGCATTTTACAACTAATAACTGTGCTTGAGTTGGATCGATTTAGTATTTTTCGAGTTATTCAGGAAATAAAAACAAAATTTCAGATAGATGTAACTCGAAAACAGTTTGGCCGATTATTCTCATTAACAAGCTCAAATGTCATATTCAGATTCACAATCCAACCTGAAAATTTCAAGTCGCTATATATTTCCGTTCTCAGGTTATCGTGACATAAAAACTATTTTTTAATATTTTTTTTTTTAATTTTCTAGTGATACAAATCTCACGACCTTAGCTTAGGTTCATATTCTACAATTATTCACCAAGTTTCAATTCGATCGGATTAATATTGGTTGAAAACAAAATTATTACTAGGAAACCATTGGGCCGATTATGCCCATTAACGAACTTATCCGTCTTATTGGGATGCGCCACCTATCTTAAAAATTTTAAGTTGCTAGCTCTTTCTGTTCTCAAGTTATAGTGGCAACTGCCGACCGGCCGGACATAATCAAATTTGACCATGAATTCTTCATCAGGGAGTCGAAACCAATCTTTTGAGACCATTTTCGGCATAAAATTCGAAAATTACAGACATTCGGGCAAAATGATAACGCGATGTTCCTCAGAACATACGCGCAAAAATGCACATGCATTACATACAGTGATCAATTAATTTGCTTTAAATTTCGTACATGAATTAAATATATAGGGTTCAACAAGTAGCCCTCTGTATGGAAGCAATATCAGGACCGGAATATTCTTTTTGTTTTCATGTTAATCTCTTGTAAGCATAACTCAGCCTATATAATAATTAATCATAAAAAATCTGAGCTAAGATTCAAAATCTACATATAAAATCCCACAGGAAGTTGTTAAAAAATTGGTTCAAGCACTGACGTGAAGTCAGAAGCTTTTGAGCATATGTTCTATTGTCCATTCACCTGATGTATTGGACACTTTTAATCGAATTTACCATGGTGAATTCTATTGTCTATTCTTCTGTGTTGGATACTCTTAATTGAATTCACCATGGTTAATTCGATTAAGACTGTCCAATACAGGAGAACAGACAATAGAATTAACCATGGTAAATTTAATTAAGAGTGTTCAATACAGGAGAATGGACAATAGAACATACACGTAAAAGCTCCTGACTTCACGTCAGTGCTTGAACCAATTTTTTTTTTCCTGAAGTCAGGATAGAAGGCAATGATGAAAAAATTAACACATTATTGTCTACCTTCAATTGTTCTTTGGGAGAAGAATACATACTTATTCTAGAAAAATATTACTGGAATTAATGTCATATTTAAATAATCAAAGTAAAGAAAATTATAAGTTTAGTTACTAACATATTGAATGAAATTCAATTGAATTCCAGTAATATTCAATTACTTATTCTTAACCAATAAATGCCCATTGATAAATCCAAAGGTGTTGAGGTGAAACATAAAGATATATTCTCATTAGTGATAGAAAAACTGGCACAAAATTCCTCTCTACCCATCACGAGATTTAATATCGACAAATGAGCCTCTCACCATACGAGATTAGAAAGTGTGGTTAATTTAAAGTTAAGTTTTGCAGCCTTCAGCAAAATTTCAGCGATATCATATTAAAAATAATACATAACCTTTCAAAAATCCCCTCTCACAAATATACTCCTCAGCAGGCAAATGGATCTCTTGAAGAAGAATCGCCTTCTCTATTTCTCGAAGATATTCACTCTTGTTCATAGAAATCCCTTCAATTTTTAGTTGCCTCCTCCTAAGGAGAATCTCTTTCAAAACCAGGTCTGACCGCTATAGGACCCTAATGTAGGGCTATCATCTCCCATAGATTTGTGATTAAATAACACGATTTTCCCAAGATCATACGGGCAAAAATATGTCATCATGACATTCATGGTTTTGAAGGTTCTCGCAAAAATACGACGATTTGCATCCAGCTACCGAACTCACAAAAGGCTGCACGGTTCTCCAACAATATGGATCCGATCGTGTTCAAATTTGGAACTCTGCAGTAGCGTTAGGTTCTCAAGGCTCTTCAAAAATTTCAGCCATAACGGACGAATAGTTTATGATATATAGAATTTTTTTCAGTTATTTTCAATAATTTTTTTAAAATTTTCTAGTTATACCATCCTCACGAAATTGCGCAGTAATTTTCCCGTTGGCATTCTACAACTAATAACCATGTTTGAATTATATCGGTTTTGTATTTTTCGAGTTATTGAGGAAATAACAACCAAATTTCAGATGGGTATAATTCCAAAACCGTTTGGCCGCTTATACCTATAGACAAATTCAAATGTCGCATTCAGATGCACAACCTAACCTGGCTCAGGTTATCGTAGCATAAATATTATTTTTTAATGATTTTTCTTCAAATTTTCTAGTGATACGATTCTCACAAGATTTCACAAACGTGCTTAAGTTTATATTATACAACTATTCACCAAGTTTCAATTCGATCGGATTTATATTGGGTGAAAACAAAATTATTACTCGGAAACCATTGCGCCGATTATACCCATTAATGAACTTGTCCGTCGTATTGGGATGCACTACCTACCCTGAAAATTTCAAGTCTCTAGCTCTTTCCGTCTTCAAGTTATCGTGGCAATGGCCGGCCGTCACCACAGAATTAAATTTCACATTGAGGCAAAATGATAACACGATGTTAATAATAATAATAATAATAATAATAATACATTTATTCTCAACAGGTTTACACCCAATTACAGAGAAAAATTAACAAGTGTGAAAAAATAAATAATCATATGCAAAATAGACTCTTATACTAGTATGCAAGGAAAACACAAATAATATATCGTAATAACCAATGAAATAATAATACAATTTAGATAACAGCAATAAGTTAAAAAAAAAGAAAAACAGCCCCACAACCTCTACCATATCCCAAGTGTGCAACAGATTCGACAAAAACAGAAAAAAAAACCGAAAATTATTATACCCCAGCGTATTGTTCTAAATGGCACATCAAAATCACTGAAAGCTCATCGAAGTATATATCACATTGACTACAACACCTGTCATGTAAGCTACACATGAAGTTAATAGGAGAACGTGACATAATATTCAACCTGCTATAATCCACATAAAAGTTGTTATTCTGCCTCAGCCCGGGCCTTGGTACATGAATATTCACCTTGCTCAAGAGAAATAGACAGTCAATTCTATTGCGCACCACCTTATAAAGAAACGTTAAGGCGAAACGCTCACGCCTTAATTTCAACACCTCAACTCCAAGGCTATTGGTGAGGACTGAGTGGTCGAAGCCTCTCGAAGGGTACTGCCCATAACATCTGAAGTACATATATTTCAGACACTTTCTTTGAACAGCTTCCAAGTTTACAACAGAATTATTATACAGAGGACACCAGATGACAGAGGCATGTTCCAACCTACTACGAATAAAGGCATAATATAGAGTTTTCATCGTACCAGGATCCACAAAGTTGTTCCAGTTTCTCACAAAATAACCCAACATTCTAGAGGCAGAAGCAGTGACCTGACTTATGTGCTCCACAAAGGACAGTTTACAGTCAAAAACAACACCCAGATCCTTGAACTCAACACATCTTTCCAGAACCTGACCATCCAGTGTATAGTCGTGGTGAACCGGAGTCAATCTACGAGTAAATGACAGAACTTTACACTTACTAGTATTTAGTTTTAGTACATTTTGGGAACACCACAAACTAATCATATCCAATGCAGTCTGCAATCTGGCACAGTCATGTTGATCACCAATAGAAGCAAATATTTTTAAATCATCGGCAAAGAGGAGATGCAGACACTGAAGTAGTAGAGACAAATCATTGATGTATAACAGAAATAGTAACGGGCCCAAATTGGAGCCCTGAGGCACAACCTCCATGCTGAACATATTGATAACGATCCGAGAAGTATGACCGCATCAACAATACAAACCGTGACGAGAATCCAATGGACCCAAGCTTAGAACTCAATATCCCATGATCAATCTGGTCGAAAGCTTTCTGAATATCCGTATAAATAACATCCATCTGACCTTGGTCATTTAATGATTCAGAGAGAGACTGAGCAATACATGCCAAATTGGTAACAGTTGAGCGATTCTTCATGAACCCGTGTTGATGCGGTGAAATAAGTGCACGAACTGAGGGATATATAGAGTCATATAGTATAATCTCTAATATTTTAGCAAAATTGCACAAAACTGCTATGGGCCTATAGTTTGTTATAAGGGCAGGATCACCAGATTTCAAAATAGGACAAATTTTCGCCATTTTCCATATTTTAGGAATATGCATCTTCTTCAAAATAATATTAAAAATTAAAGATAATGGTTTGGCCAGAGAATAAATGCAGTCCTTAACAAGAAAACTAGGTACATGGTCCACACCAGAAGTTAATTTATTTTTAAGTTTCTTTGAGGCCCTAACTATGTCATCCTCAGTAATAGTCGGAAGCGAAATTGAGTTATTATTAGGATATAGTCCATCATAACGTTCAGAAGCGGAATTTATGTCTGAAGTAGTAAAGACACCGGAAAAAAATTGGAAAATCCGTCCACAATACTCTGTGAATCATTCAGCTCAATATTCTGGTATGACATGACCCCAGGAATACGGGATTTAGACTTTTTTGTCTGCACATAAGCCCAGAAGCTATTTGGGTCTTCACGAATTCTTGCCTCTATGCACTGAATATAAGCCGAATAAGAACTACCTATATCTCTCTTAATTTTAACGCGTAGAGTTTTAAATTGAAGGTAATCATAATCACGCTTGTACTTCCTAAATAGCTTATGGTAACGATCCTTCAGTCGTATGTTGGATATTACATCATGTGTAAACCAAGGAGGATAACGCCGACCCCCAGATGTATAAAATGGCACACAAGTATCGAAGATATTATTGAGGTTGGCATACATTACCTCGCACGCCGAATCAGAGTCATCCATCCGTTGAATTATAGACCAATCAATAGAATTAATTAACTGGTACATGAGGGGAAAATTCGCTTTTTTAAAATTATAAGTTCTTTCTTCATGATTACTAGCGAAAGCAGGACCGGACATCTCAGACGTTACATCGAATGAATAAGCCAGAGCAGGATGATGAGCATCTTCCTTAACCAAGGGATGAGCATCACGAGCAACATCACAAGAGAAGTTGGCGATATCAGATCTAAAAATCTTTCATTCACATTAGCAATATTGTTGTGTTGCTGAATATCCAAAAATCGACACATATTCCCCAAAACATCACATTTTCTATCAACCACCACTGAACCATAGGCAGGCACATTAAAATCACCACAAATTAATATTTTATGCTAAGGGAACAAACTAGCGAAAGTTTCAAGGGAATCAACAAAACCTTCAAATTGCTGAACAGTGATGGCCGGCGGTACATAAACACCAATGACCAGCAACCTAAGACTACAATAACTAATTTTACATACTACAATATCTATAGTGGGAAACAAATCTCGTATTGACTTGACATCAACACGAGTAGTCCTTAAGCTACTATTCACAGCAATAACTGCGCCACCACCTGTAGACATACCTGTATTAGCCAAGTCACGATCACATCTAAACACAGCATAGTGACTGGAGAATAGCTCCGAACTGCACACCTTATCAGAAAGCCAAGATTCAGTTAAACATATGATATCATATTCATAAAGTGAAGTGTTGTTAAAAAATGTAGTAACCTTGGTGTTAAGGCCACGAACATTCTGATAATATGCCTCGAAACTACTCTTACAATAATTGGGTGGGGCTAGTGGTTTAAATTCATAATCTTGGGGCTGCCGTTTACATACTTTATAACTAAATTTGTTTCACCTTTCTTAAGTCTTTCATTCAGTAATGTCTTTAACTCCCTATAATATTCCACTTGCATAGGAGTTCTGTCATAAGACAGAGATACACCCTTGAAGCGATCAGTAGCCCTAATGTCCCTGGCTTTCCTCAATATTCCACGCACTTCATCGACCGAATTCATGACTACCCTGAGTGGCCTATTCCTACCCTCAGTGCGCCTCCCCAAACGAAATACCTTGATATTATCGACGTTCATGGAAGGAATCACCACCCCACACATTCCGGCAACTTCAGCTCTATCAGCGGATATTCGTTCCTGAGATGACGTATGATCATGTTCAACCAGTCCAAAAACAATCAAATTGGATTTCCTCATCTCTCTCTCAGATATCTCCTGCACAACATCTTCCATTATAGAGGCATTAGTCACGGAGGAACCGGATGCAGAGCGCAGCTTGCCAATTTCATCCTGCATGCCAGCAATAGCAGATTTCAGCTCTTTAAACTCAGATTGAGTGGAATTGAAAATTTTCTCTTCGAACCTGGTAAACTTATCATTCATATCCGACAGCATCTTCTTGAAGTCTCCGAGTTCGCCCATGCAGATATTACAGTTTACACACAGGATCTTAATGGACTTCGATTTATTACGGGTAATGCGGATATCATCAGCGTTAAGTCCCACACAACCCAGGTGAACCTCAGACTTACAGCCATCGCAGACAGTACATGTAGAAGACTTGGACGTGTTCCCACAATTTGGACACTTTCCTGAACCCATAATGGTATGATCGGATTTTATCTGGCAAACTGCAGGAATAATTTCTGGAAGCGGCAACACCGTAGCAGAGCACCAGAGCACAATAAGAGTACTTCACTGACAAAAAAGGATGCAGATAAATAATCGCTTATCTCAAGAAGACAGGTGGTGTTACTGTTACTCTTCAGCGCGAGGACTTCTTGAATTAATTAAAAATTTCCGAATGAAATATCCAAATGTCATTCAATTGAATGATCGAGAAATCGGAATCGAACATAAAATACGGAACCGACACCTCAACAGCCATATAACTTACGATTTCAAAGTCAATGTAGATCACTTAGGAATCGACAATAAAGCAAGAGCATAATAGTTCCCCAGAACATAAGCGCAAAAAGTATTATAAGTATATGGAGAAACATTTCTTCAAATGTTGAAAGCCAAAATATTCTTGTATTGAAAGATTATTCCAAAACCATCGGAACAATGTGGTATATAATAATTCAGGGTTCTTCTCAGAGTTTCAAAAGAATCATTCGATAAAGCCATCTGGGGCTTAGTTAAAAGAAATCTAAATCGAAACCTGATGTGAAATATTTTCAACTCACTTCTTGCGTCTGTCTCAAAAAAATCAAATATTATACCAACGGTCAAAGATGTAACAAACAAAGCTCAATCCTCTCCCTATCTGTGTGTGTATTGAGGCCAAAATATCTAAAAGCCTGGACTTCAACAAGACCATAGAGGAATTTGTATAGTCGAACGCAGTAAAGACGAAGTTTCGAAATTAATTTATTTTATATAGGTATATTATTCATATCGCTCACATTATGGTTTTGTTTATACAACATTACATGATTAAAATAAGTGTCGTGAATGCTTTTTTTACGCGTATTTTCTGGGGAAAATCGCGTTATCATTTTGCCCAAATGTCTGTAATGTATGCATTTTTTGCCGAAAATGGTCTCAAACGTTTTCAGGGTAGGTGGGGCGTCCAAATACGATGGATAAGTTCGTTAATGGGCATAATCGGCCCAACTGTTTCCGAGTGATAATTTTCTCATGAACCAATACCGATCCGATCGAATTGAAACTTAATAGAAAGTTGTAGAATGCTGACTCAAAGACGATTTTTGAATTTTGTAAAAATCGTAACACAAGAAAATTTATAAAAATTATTAAAAAATATGATTGATGTCACGATAACATGAGAACGGAAGGAGATAGCGACATGTAATGTCTATGGTAGGTTGAACATCTGAATGCGACATAGGAGTTTGTTAATAGGCATAATCGGCAAAACGGTTTTGGAGTTATAAACATCTGAAAATTGTTTGTTATTTCCTCAATAACTCGAAAAGTACTGATCTCATCCAATTGAAACATGGTAGTTAGTTGTAGAATGACGTGAGGATGGCATTACTGATTTTTTTTAAATCATTGATAATCGTTGAAAAAAATTCCGTATATCAGAAACTATTCGTCCGACATCGCTGAAATTCTGCGAAAGCCTTTGAAACCTAACTCTACTGCCAAGTTTCAAATTTGAAGTCGATCAAATCTATATTGTTGGAGATCCGAGAAGCCTTGTGTGAGCTCAGTAGCTGGATGGGTGACTATTGTCTCGATAACTTTCGAACAAAAAGAGATAGGGACTTGAAATTTACAGAGTAGGTTGCGCATCCAAATGGGAGAGTTTAGGATAAAATGTTGGGGATAATCGGGCAAACGGTTTCAGCGTTATACCCATCTGGGATATAACACAAAAAATACAGAACCGACCGAATTGAAACTTGGTATCTAATTGTTGAATGAGACATAAGGACGTGTGTAAATTCTGCGAGAATTGTACCACTAGAATATTTTAAAGATTTACGAAAAAATAATATGTATCTCAGAATAACGGAAAGAGATAGCGACTTGTAATTTTCAGGGTGTGTTGCGCATTTGAATGCGATATTTAATTCGTTAGTTGGCATAATCAGCCAACAGGTTTTGGAGTTACATCTGAGATGTTGTTGTTATTTCCTCTATTACTCAAAATATACCAATCTGAGCCAACTAAAACTCGGAGATTACTTGTTGAATGCAGACCGACTAATTTTCGCGGAATTTCGTTAACATCGTATCCTGGAGTTACTTCCGGCGTAAGTTTTTTCGTATTTCAATTTCAATAGAATACATATGAAAGAATAAAACATTCTCTGATCATAGATTCTCTCGTTACTGAAGTATGTCATTAAAATGATACTAAATGTATCCATTTATTATAAAAGCTGAAAAATCGTTCGATAAATAGTGTTCAATAGAGTTGAGTAGAAAATAGATCATGCGCGTCAAGACATGACACATGGCTTCACGTCAGTACTTGAACCAATTTCATTTTATTAATGATATTGTAACAAAATATGTAGAATATAGGTGTTCCAGAATATGGATACAAGGGGAATATACATGTGAATTTACAACATATTCTGTGGTTATCCAAGCATTTTGGTGCACATGGCAGCTTGTAGTGGAACATTTAATGCCTTCAAAGCACCTAGATTTCTGAGCCTTCCGTATTACAGGAGGATTCAACTTCAAAAATTATCAACCTTACTGTACTGCGCTCACAACCATCACACTTCTTATCGTGAACGTTAGAGTTTTGTCACATTAATAACTGGAAAAATTGGTTCAAGCCCTGTGGATAGAAGCTTTGGCGCTCTTGTTCAAACTTTGACAAATCATATCTTCGAAGGTATTGGTAAGAGTTGGGAATTATATCAATGGATTCTTATGAAAGAACTTCATCTTAGGATAAATGGAATTCAAACATCATAGAAGAATTCAAATTGAACTAGAGTGCCAAAAATTATCAATACAAAACCAATAGACGAATTCTACCCAACAACGAACTCATCCGATATATTCATTCTTCAATTCTATGATGAACAATAATATACATTCTTTCCTCAAATCCACTCCAATACACCAATATTCCAGTTTTGTTTTTACTGGAGATATTCTGAACTCAATATTATTAACTTACCTTTACCATTCCCATCACCATATGGAATGACCATCGGCATGAACATATCAACCAACAAAAAGTATGATATCATATTATAATTCTCATAGTTCTACGATTGCTGAAATGAATTAGACAATGTCATGTCTCAGGAAAATAATTTGACAATATAACAATTCAAAGATAGAATAATTATTTCATTCTATGAAAACATAGAAATACGATTTATTATTGAAATTTTGAAAAATCTTATCTCCGAAAGTATTAGCTTGTTAGAGTTAAAAATTATATCAATGGATTCTTATGGTAAAACTGCATATCGAATAAAATTTAATTTGGAATTTGATATGCAAAAAAAAATATTTTTTGTTACTCCGAAACCATCTGTCCGATTTTGCCCAATAAACTTAGCCGAATCAACTGTCTAGCTCATTCCGTTCGTGAGTTATCGTGCCTACGGCTGGCCAGACAGAATGAATTTCGACCACGGATTCTTGATCAGTGAGTCGAACCAAATGGTTTGAGACCATTTTCATCGAAATATTCGAAAATTACAGACATTTGTGCAAATTGATAAGCACTCTGTTTCGAGGAAAAAGAGCGCCAAAAAGCAAAGCTTTTATTAACTACCGCTTTGACTATTAAGAAACTTCATCGTTTTTGGCGCTCTTGTTCCTCGAAACAAACTGCTTATCAATTTGCCCAACTGTCTGTAATTTTCGAATTTTTGGCTGAAAATGGTCTTAATCGATTTGGTTCGACTTACTGATCAAGAATCCGTGGTCGTAATCAATTACGTCCGGTCAGTCTGGCCAGCCGTAGGCACGATAACTCTCGGACGAAAGGGATGAGAGGATTGAAATTTGCAGGGTAGGTTTGGAGCGTAAATATCTCGGACGAGTTCGTTCACTGCTGAAATCCACCAAGCGGTTTCGGAGTTATGGCCGTTTCTAGTAAAAACATTTTTTATGAATATTTCCGAAGCCGATCTATCTAAAATTTAGCATCAGAATGTAGTATCACGACTGATGAAGCCCTGGTTTATTTGATATCAATATAAATTAAACTCAATAGGCTTTTGCTATAATGATATTATTTATCGATGGAAAATTTTAACAGACTGTATTTATGCGAAATGATTGTTCAATGCCGAAATATAGACTAACTCATGATATCTGGTGCTATTCCTTGTGGGTTTTTTGGTACTCTTACGCCCTTTCTGAGGTAAAATAGGAAGGCTTGAAAGGAAAGGTAACGATGAAAGATGATAAGATATATACCCACTGAAGCCAGAAATTGGAGAATAGATGTGGTCTCCTATAAGCCTTCTTCGATAATCCAAAAATTGGAGAAAAGATGTCGTCTCCTATAAGCCGTCTTCGATAATCCAAAGGATTTATTTGCGTAGCTTCCCCACACTAATTGTGATTTCACAAAACTAAATAATTATTTTTAGAGCGGAAAATTCTATACCTATGCGAAATAAATGTGATCTATATATCAACGAAAAGGCGGATTCATTCACGTACCAAATGCGACTAAGTCTTGAGCAAAAGACAATATGTTATCACATGCGCGAATAACACATATGGTCAATAAATTCTTAGTTATTGAATTCTATGCTATTATAAATGAAAATAAACTTTGCGAGACGCCAACATTCTCCCCCAACTTTGGGAAAATTATCATTTTTCCAAACCAAAGTACTCATAAAGTTAAAATATAACACCTACAAAGTACCCCCCAAAATAACAGTGAAATAAATTAAACAATATTAGGTAAAAACTAATATATTTCAACTATTTCTTATTGGGTGAGTAGTGGACACAACTTTACAACCGATCTTTTATAGACTCCAGCTTGAGTTTTAACGAGAGCGACTCTAACAGTACCATCAGATCCTGGAAAAACCTGTGTTATTATTCCAATTGGCCATCTTATGGGTATATTACCATCATTCCTAAGAACTACAATTGTTCCTATTTTTATTGAAGTGGAATCGATATTTCATTTAGGTCTGGTCTGTAATTGATGGAGAAATTAATTTTTTAATCTAGTCCAATAAGACTGTACTATTCTATCTAATAATTGCTTCCTATTTAAGTGACCTATAGTTACCTGCGAAACATCAAAAGAAGGTACATGTTGTAATGTAGGTAAAGAGAAGTGAGCTGCACTGTAAAAATTATTTACAGTAAGAATCATTGGTTATTTAAGGCCAGCAAGAATCATGGTAAAATTACACTCAGTTTGTAATATTACAGTTTAGTTTGTAAATTCACAAATCAGCCTGTAATTTGTTTACCAGAAACTGTTTGTGATTATGCTACTTTATGTTATGTAATATTACATCAATTTCCATATATTCACAGAGATTTGATGTAATTTTTTGGAATTTCACAGTATGTTTTTCGCAAATTTCTTCATTCCTATTTTGTGAAATTGCTAGTAATAATTGTGGAATATTTCATATTTTGTGGTAATCCTTTGTGAATTCACATTCCTCTTTTGAATTTTTCACTAGATTCATACCGTAATAATATGCATTATTACAAAAAATTACATTTCTAAACGAAATATTGCTCTGTTTTTGATATGAATTTAACAAATTTTTTTGGATAATACTGCGCCACGTTAAGTTATATTACATATAATTCCATTAATTCACAAAGAATTATAGTAATTTCTTGTAATTTTACTGTATAATGTATGAATTTATTACCACTATTAAATTGATAGTATCCCAAACATGGTATTAATCCTGTGTAAATTCACAATCACTTTTGTGAATTACCTTTCGTGATTGTAGTCAAAACTGTTCGTACTATAAAAACGAATTACATATAACTCTTTCATGCCTAGGAATCTTAGGCATAATTTTCTGGACCTGAAAGAATTTTTTAGAATGCTAGATCTGAATATTCCGAAATTTAATTTCAAGATTATGCATAATTTGAAAGCATGAAAAGTAATAAAAATCACATTAGTTTCCATAATTGTTTTGGCCAAGGAGTTGCCAGGAACAGATCTGTAAATTATGATTGTACTTGAACAGAGGGTTACTCAAAATATGCATCGAATTTATTCTGCATTTTATATTATTAGGTTAAATGCTATCAAGAGGAAACCATAAGTGTCCAAATGATATTTGTATGCTGTTAGTTGGACAGAAATTAAATCAATGCTTATTCGGTCTTGGGTGGACAAAAATTGAAAGAAAAAACGCTATTTTTCTAAAATTTTATTGAAATTGATATACACCTATGACAAGAAATATTTAAAATAATCGAAATATTCATCCTTAATTAATGAATTTATCGAAAATTACTCAATTTATTAATAAATGCAATTACTTTTTTTTTGGCACTTTGAGCCACTTCCGTCGGGGGGTGAAGTTGTAGATGATACCTTTGTATCATCTCCAACGTTGTAGAGAGTGCCTTTGGGTATCTCAGGTTCAAATTAAAATAAATGCAAAAGCATATTATAAATGCCTCGATGAAGGTGTCAAACGTTAATCCAGGTATTAGAGTTCCTTCCATGCATATCCTATACCTATTTTCTGAAATAAAATCATACTTTCATTATATAAAACATTCGAAACTTAATTTGCAATTAGCTCTGAAACAAAGATATCCTGTCTTCTGAAGTACCCTAGAAGAACAGAAAATCGAAATTTGACTCATTTTTCACAATATCTCCCATATTGCACTGGGATTTTGTTCACTGCTGTGAAATATAGCTTTAGTACAGTCAATCTGGCGAAAAAAAGGTAAAGATCGAACAAAAATTACCGTTCAGATGAAACTTGGTAGGTCACTTTGGGATGCTCAAAGGAAAGTAAATCCCAAGCACTAAATCACAATCTTCAAAAAACACACTTTCAATCTTTAAGCAGGTCTAGACTCGATCTGCGTGGAACTACGAAAACGTAATTTGCGTTGACATGCGAACTAACAAATAGACGCGCTCAACTCTGGAGAGAGAATGGTAGGGTAGTCGTCGTAGTCGAAAAGGGGACATCGGAAACGATAGCGCCAGTCACATGCACAGCGGAAATACCCGATTCAAGACTCGGTCTATCGCATTCGCATAGTGCACGATGTGAATTCACAATATTGATGTAAATTGTTGGAAAAATTTGTGATTTCTTGTAAAGATCTGTGAATATTTGTAAATATATGTAATATTTTGGAAAAGTCTGTGAATTTTTGTAAAGGCTTGTATATTATTGTATTAATTTGTAAAATTACAAGAAAATTTTTTTTACATATTGTGGTGTGTGAAATTACGCTAATAACGGCTGTGAATTATGCGTAAATAATTGTAAATTTACCCCTATTTTTTACAGTGTGGTGTTAACATTAGTGGATCGTTCGGATCATCAGACACGTGACTGTACAAGGGACGACTGTTTAAAAACGCCTCAACCTTTGTCAAGACTGTAAGGAATTCTTCATAGCAGAGTATTTGGGAACCAATGGCCTTGAAAAGATGATATTTCATGCTTTTAACGTCTATTTCTCATAAAACTCCCATATGTGGTGCTAAGGGCACATTAAATGTCCAGCATATTCTTTCAGACAACAAATATTCTTTAAAAGATTCTTTATAGTCAGCAGAAAGGACAAATTGGTATAATTCATCCAGATATTTTTTAGTTCCTACAAAATTAGTACCCTGATCCGAATAAAATTTTCGAACGACGACTCAAAAACCTTTTCATTAAATCCAGAAATGTTGCGGTAGACAAATCTGATGCTAGTTCTAAATGCATATTTTTTGTTGCTAAGCAAACAAACAGACAGACGTAAGCCTTTTGTGTTTTTACTCCTCGATGTCTAGTTAACGTTATATTGAAAGGACCGGCATAGTATCAATAAATGGTTTGATCTGACTAGTAACTCTAGGAGACGGTAGATTAGCCATGAGTGGATATTTAGATTTAGGATTGGATCTAAAGCAGAAATTACACGCTTGAACACGTTGTCTAACCAAATTCCTAGCAGACAATATTCAACTTTTTTGTTTGGGTAAGGAGTTCAAAAGATAAGGACCAGTGTGTACATCTTTTTTATGATATTGATCCACTAGAATTGTCAAAAAATGATTTTTCTCTGGCAAAAGGAATGGATGTTTGTAATCGAAACCTACTTTCGCGTTATTCAATCGACCAATCACTCTAATACAACCGAAATTATCCAGAAATTGCGACAGTTTTCTGAATATATGAGCTACAATATTATTCGATTTTAATGTACCAATCAAACACTTGAAATAGATCGTCTGCATTGTCCTAAAAATATATTCCTCTGAGAGCTCAAGATCTTCCGATGCTATTTCTCTCGGAAGTGATAATAATAGACCAAAACGCAAAACTATTGTCATACTACGCAGTAATTTATTAAACGATGGAAATTGCTGAAAGTAAATATTTAAGGGATTTTCAACGGATTCTGTTACAGAGACTAGAGTCATAACTTGCTGTTCTGGTAAATCACAGAACTCCATTAATTTCATCGCTTTCATCGGCCATTCAGTTATATCCCTTTTCAACCACAATGGACCAAATATCCAACTAGCTTTAATTTCGACAAATTTTGAAGATGATATACCATGAAAAATGATGTCCGCGATATTTAGTTCCCCCGGAACGATAAACCAAGTAGCTGGAGAAATATTTTTTTGAATTTTTGAAACTCGATTCGCGATGAATGTTTTCCATCTATGAGGTGAATCCGATAGCCAACCTAATACAATTTGCGAATCAGAAAAACCAATAATTTTAATCGAGTTAACATCGATATAGATATACTGATTCAATATACTTCATCAATTTAGAAATTAATAAGGCGGCGCATAATTCCAGTCGAGGTATAGATTCTACCCTTAGAGGGGATACCTTAGATTTCGCACTAATTAGGCGTACTTGGACTTCCTCCTCAAAAATCACAAGCAAGTAATCTGCGGCACCATACGCATGTTGTCTTGCGTCGGCGAAACCTATCAGGTGTTCAGAATTTACCATGGTAAATTCGAATTAAGAGTGTCCAATACAGGAGAATGGACAACATAATTTACCATGGTAAATTCGATTAAGGGTGTCCCATACAGGAGAATGGACAATAGAACATACGCGAAAAAGCTCCTGACTTCACGTCACTGCTTGAACCATTTTTTTTCGTTATTTTTTCAAATTTTCTAGGGGTACGGTTCTTACAAAATTTTAAACACGTCTTTATGTTGATTTTCTACCACTAGTTACCAAGCTTCAATTCGATCGAATCTTTATTTTTTGAGTTATCGAGGAAATGATATTCCAAGTGGGTATCACTCAGAAACCATTATAGCAATTATGCCCCATAACGAACTTAACTCTTTCATTCAGATACGCAACCTACCCTGAAAATTGCAAGTACCTATCTCCTTTCGTTCGAAAGTTATCGAGGCAACTGTCACCCATCTACTGAACTCTCACAAGGCTGCTCGAATCTCCAACAATATTTAACCGATCGTGTTAAAACTTGAAACTTGGCAGTAGAGTTAGGTTCTAAAGGCTCTTGCAAAATTTCAGCAATTTCAGACGAAGAGTTACTGATATATTGAATTTTATTTTTAATTTTCAATGATTTTTAAAAAATTTTCTACAAATACTATCCTCACGAAATTTTGCAAGAATTTTCACGTTGGCATTCTACAACTAACAACCATGTTTGAATTCAATCGGTTCTGTATTTTTCGAGTTAATGAGGAAAAAAAACAACCAAATTTCAAATGGCTATAACTCTAAAACCATTTGGCCGATTCTGCTTATGAACAAACTCAAATGTTGCGTTCAGATGCACAACCTTACCTGAAAACTTCAAGACGCTATCTATTTCCTTCTGAGGTTATCGTGACAACAAGAATATTTTTCGATAATTTTTTTATAATTTTCTAGCGATTCGATTCTCAAAAAATTTCACAAACGTGCTTAGCTTTATATTTTACAACTATTCACCAAGTTTCACTTCAATAGGATTCATATTGGGTGAAAACATAATTATTACTCGGAAAGCATTGGGCCGATTATGTCCATTAACGAACTTGTCCGTCGTATTGGGATGCGCCCCCTACCTTGAAAATTTCAAGTCGCTAGCTCTTTCCGTTCTCAAATTATCGTGGTGAGGGCCGGACTGCCGGCTGGACAGAAACAAATTTGACCTCGTATTCTGACCAATCTGACCAATCTTGAAGTTGTTCAGAAAAGGATCATCAAAGTCATGTATAAAAAAGATTTTACTTATCCATCCAACAATCTATTTCGGGACAACTCTATAATGGACATTCGGCAGTTGTACTATTATTTTGCAAACATTTACCAATATAAAAATAAATATCAACTAAATAATTATGATCATGGATATGACACGAGAAATAGAAATACAACGCACATACTAAAGAGTACAAAGAAAGCGACTGGCCAAAAATGTTATACTTATCAGGCCTTTAAACTATATAACAGACTGTGTTAAAACTAAAAATACATTGAAAAACTTCAAATATCACCTGAGAAGTTTTATTTTTCAAAACCCTAGAGAAATGATTCACAGAATAATGGAATAGGAAATGAGAAATTGAGTGCGCTTCGGGGAAATATTTATTATATTTGTTTGTAGGGTTTGCTCCATCGGTTCCAGTGCAGAAGCTCCCTAATCTTGTTTTATTTTGTGTTGTTGGCATTGAAAGTATCATATTATCATTGCTGCAGTTATTTTGTTTGATACACATGTATATATATGTCACGCACAGGTTTAACCTCTAGTGACTTTTTTTCTTAGTTTGTTTACTCTAGCTGGTTATCAATGTTTCTTATTATTGTAGTACATATTTGGTAAATAAACTTATTATTATTATTATTATTATTCTTCATGGGGGAGTCGAACCAAATCGTTTGAGACCATTTTCGTCAAAAAATTCGAAAGTTACAGACATGTGGGCAAAATGATAACGCCATGTTCTCCAGAAAATACGTGCAAAAAATGTGTTTATGGGACCTCCGTTGGGAACGCAACTTCACGCCTATTCTATAAATCCGAACGTAATTTAATATAGATCTTCCAAATACAGTTATTTATAAATTGACCCCAGGGCTACGACACAGACAATTCAACTCGAAAATAACGCTATTTACTCGAAACTGACTTGTTGGTGCACAGAATTGCCATGGAATTTCTCTTAAAACCTCACAATATTGGCTCAGCAACAAATCCATGATCGCTAGACACAAATCAACATAAGCCATACAACCCAAAAGAACCACTTTACCTCCGCACATACTCAATCTACTCGTGGCTGAAAGGCGTCTCAAAATCACACCTCACACAAAACTTTTATTCTTCAACACCATTGGTTCAGGAGATATCGCAGCTTCAATCCGCGCAAGCGCTGACACCCCAAAGCGGATTCTATGTAGGAATAGCATCCTGCACCTCCAAACCCCAATCCTCTAGGATGAAAACTCCAGCAGTTGAATCACTTCCCATTTGCTCATGCGCATAACGTAAATGCCCGTAACTGTAACATGAATTTCAAAATTGGCCCCAGGACCACGGTACGGACACAAAAACTTGAAAAAAACTTCATTTCCCCAAAACTGAATGGCCGTGTACAGAATTGTCATGAGTTTTCTTTTACAACCTCACAATATCGGCTCAGCACTAGACCCATCACAAATATTCCTAAACCACTCTCAACATAACCTATACATCCCAAAAACAGTCATTGCTCCTCTGGGCATGTGCAGTCCACTCGTGGCTACAAGTCCTTTCAAAATCACTAACCTCACACAAAATTCCGAGCCACCAACAACAGCAGTTCAGGGGATATCGCATCTTCAATCCACGCATGCGCGGACCCTCACAAGTAGATTTTATGGAGGAATAGCATCCTCCACCTCGAAACCCCAATTCTCTCAGACGAAAACTCCAGCATTTAAATAATTTCTCGTCTGCTCATGCGAATATCGAAAAATGCCCCAAAGAGGCATTGAGAATTTCAATATTGGCTTCAAGGATTATGTTATTAACGCTACACCTCGGACACTACGCTGTCTCCTCGAAAGTGGCTCGCACACTCACAGAATTGACACGAGCTGTTAATATGGCCTTCCAGTTACACCCTCTGTTGTTCACCATTTGAAAAATTTCGAAAACCAATTTAAAATTCCACATATCGCTCACGCATTACTTCAATTGGGGCAGTATATCCTCGTCCATATTTTAATCAGTTGCCCTCGTATATATCGACACTGATTCAGATAAACGCGTAAAAATCCGTCAAGATATGTTCACACCAGATGTTAGATATTCCGTGTAGGAATTCGAACTGAAATAATTTGTCCAGTTTGGAAGTTCAAAATTATTGATTTTTTTTTTACTCCTAGTGGTCTGTCCTCAGTGAAATTTTGCATACCCCAAGAGGTCATCATTGCTCACCGAAGTACCGAAATTGAACTCATCCGATATTTGATTTCGGAATTTCAAACAAAATATTTCGCTAATGGTAAAATTTTTTTTAATTTTCTTCTACTCATGCTATTCCCACGAAAATTTGTACAATTGTTTTCGTCGGTACTCTCCATCTAACTGCCGGGTTTCAATTCAATCGGATCTGCATTTTCTGAGTTATAGTGAAAACGAAATTCCAATTTCATCTTCAAATACACTGATCAACAATTGCTAGGGATCACTTATGAACTTCTCTTCATTTGTATTTTTTTCAAGTTATCTCGTGAATATCTGTACATTATATGTTCTCTAAGGAAAAATTAAGATGTTTTGAGTTGATTATATCAAATTTTTCCTCACTTCATCGGCTCTTGTTCACAAAATCGATTATTATCTGTAGGCTGTTACATGTGGAGTGAAAAGCAATGTGGTATTTGTTATTAAATCTGTTTTTTTCTCTCGTTCAAACACATAAGGTGACAATAATTGAAGAAATGAGAACAATATTAGCTTATCAGTCATGCCGAGAAGACGTTTGGCTCCTGTGCAACTGGACCAAATCATACGGTGGATACAGGAAGGTTTGTCCCAGCGAGAAGTGTCCCGGCGGTTGAATGTTTCGCAAAGTGTCGTGAGTCGGGCTTGGAATAGGTTCATCCAAAACGACTCAGTAGCTTATGTTCATGGGGGAGGTCGGCAGCGCAGTACAACAGCTGCCCAAGATCGTCCTTTGGTCCTCAATGCTAGGAGAAATCCCGCTTACCCGGCGTCGCGGCTCAATAGATCACTGAGATTTGCAACAGGAGTTCTAATTTCGAACCAGACTGTAAGACGACGACTACATGTTCGTGGTTTGAGAGCACGTAGGAGGGTACAACATCCCCGTTTGAATAGGGAACACCGGGTTCATCGACGGCAATGGGCTGAGGAGCACCGCAATTGGACAGTTGAAGATTGGAGCCGATGTTTATTTACGGATGAGTCTAGATTTCGTTTGGTCAACTCCGATGGACGTATTCTTGCTTGGAGGGAAAGAGGTCGAAGGTATGCAGAACAGTTTATGGTAACCACAACAGCTTTTGGCGGAGGTTCTATATGTGTATGGGGAGGCATTTGTTTGAACCAACGCACAGAGTTGGTTGTTCTGCAGAACACCACAATGACCAGCCAGAGATATCACGATATGATTATTGAACCCATAATTGTTCCGTTTGCGGCTGACTTGGGCGAGAATTACATTTTAATTGACGATAATGCCCGTCCACACCGTAGTCGTCTGGTTAATGAAGCGCTAGAAACTCATGCTATTGATAGGATGGACTGGCCAGCTCGCTCTCCAGACATGAATTGCATCGAACATGTCTGGTCTGAGATGTCTAGACAATTGTCAACCTTAGAACAACCGATCAATAACCTGGAGGACCTTTCTAACGCTTTACGGGATATTTGGACGAATTTGCCCCAAAATTTTATAAATCGTTTGATTGAAAGTATGCCTTGTAGGGTAGAATGCTTGAGACGAGCTCGTGGGGGGCCAACTAGGTACTAGCTTAACCGAAACTTCAGCCTTCTTGTGGTGTCATCATACAATTTTTATGTTATTCAAACACAGAATTTTGAGTGTTCCTAATAAAGTCTTTTTTTCTCTCCAACTTTCCATTTTTTCATTCTTTTCTCAAGTGAACCATATTATCAACTGAAAATACTCTGATATCTGACTAAATTTATAATCTTGGAGCGAATAATTCAGAAATAAATTTAGAAAATGTAAGTGATCCCTATCAATTGTTGAGCAGTGTATTTGACATTTTTTTCTTGTTTATAGCCATCTGATAAATACAAAACTTCGCAGACATATAACTAACTCATAACTCCGAAACGGCTCGATGGATTTTGCCCATTTACGAACTTGTCCGAGATGTTTACGCTCCCTTCTTGAGTTAAGGTTCATAATACGGAATGAATGGACAATCTGATATGATTGTCTCCAGCCTTGTTCTAGATTTCGATGCTCTAGCATTTCGATGATTCATTCCATAGGTATTTCGAGCTGTGAAAACTATGCACCGAGTGTAAGTGGCAACAACCCATTCCACGAGGTCAAATAATTGCAGATTGCTCATTTAATCTTGATAAATAATCTATTATTTAAATTTAATTTATTTTATGGTGTAGTTGTTTTATAAGAAACCATTGATATAATTTCAACTCTGAGAAACCAATACTTTCGGAGATATGGTTTGTCAAAAATTGAACAAAAGCACCAAAGCTCCTGCCACAGGGCTTTTCCCCTTTTTTATATTTGACTAACGAATTAACCCTTGCTGTCGTAGATGTCAACGCAGCTTATGCATGACGACTTAAAAAATTAAACGAGATGAAGTTAGAGCTTGTGATTGATCCGGCACTTGCGATCATTAAAGTATGCCTTGCCATTGCCATGTTACCACACCCGTAAACAAGAGATTTGACGTCGAGTATGTGAATTTTTGCGGTGATCAACCTTTCAAAACTAAGGTGTAATACTCTTAAACATCAATACTATTCTCCAGCTAGAATATTTCTCCTCGCGATGATTCATAGACGCCTATTTCAGAAAATAAATATCTACCTCCTAGAGTGGGGCGTATGATTTCAGTAGATTCAATTTGAGCACTCAATTGGCCAAATCGAATCGGACTATCGTCTCAGCGTTTTCGTGCATGCACTTTCGATATAAGCAAATTGATAACGTTAAAAGGCATGTACATGTGATGTGAGTAACTTCCTTCCACTCAGGGAAAGAGCATGTCGAATATTGTGTTAAATAATGAAGTTTGCCAGACCCCTTTCTGTCTTTCCAGTGCTTTCTTTATAGCTTAAGAGAAATATCTATGCCTTCGAGAATTGATACATTCGCGGTAGCGACAAAGGAAAATAATGTCACTCCCAAAAGCTCTTGTCCGCCGCTTTGCTTCTGCATAAGTAATAAACTCACGATAAATTGCTGGTACAAATAAGGAGAAACTATAGAATTTACTTTGCTCATTGTTCACGTTCATATTTGTAGGGTTTGAAAATGAATGTAAAACGAGAATTCGCGACTTTGTGATATTCATAATCAAATAGCTTTGAAAATTAGCGGAGGTCTTAATCGAATTCACCAGGGTAAATTCGATTAAGAGTGTCCAATACAGGAGAATGGACAATAGAACATACGCGCAAAAGCTTCTGACTTCACGTCAGTGCTTGAAACATTTTTTTCAGGTGAGGTTCGGCTACTTTGGAGAAACCTCGCGGGTTTTTGACGATGGAATCCACATAAGAAAGAAGTGCCCATCAATATTTCAGCTAATTTTTGCGCGCGTGTTCCGCAAGGAACAGCATGCTTTCATTTCGTCACAATGTCTGTATTTTTCGAATTTTTTTTCGAAAATGGTCTCAAACGATTAGGTTCGACTCACTGATGAAGAGTTCGAGGTCAAATTCAATTCTGTCCGTCCGGTCCAGCCGGCCGGCCGTTAGCACGATAACTCTCGAACGGAACGACTTAGAGCGTCGAAATTTGCAGGGTAGTTTTGTAGCGTAAATATCTCGGACAAGTTCGTTAACGGGCGAAATCCACAGAGCGGTTTCGGAGTTAAGGCCGTTTTTAGTCAAAACGTTTTTTATGAATATTTCCGGAACCGATCACTCGATCTTTCTGAAATTTGGCATCAAATTGTAGAATCATGACCTTTATATGCCTGCGAAGTTATGTTTCGATCGGACGGTCCTAAAGTGGCACAAAAAATTTCAAAAATTTTAAAATTTTGTTTTCAGGATAACTCGAAAAATGCTGATCTGATTAAATTGAAACTCAGTAGTTAGATGCAAAAGACCGATGCAAACACTTTTACAAAATTTCGTGAAGATCACGAGACATGAAAAAAAATAAAAAAATTACTACAATTTTGCGGAATACTTTGCTTAAAATGCCGAAACCTATTTTTGCGCGTATGTTCTGGGAACATCGCGTTATAGTTTTGCCCAAATGTGAAATTTAATTCTGTGGTGCCGTCCGTTGCCACGATAACTTGAGAACGGAAAGAGCTAGCGACTTGAAATTTTCAGGGTAGGTGGCGCTTCCCAATACGACGGACAAGTTCGTTAATGGGTATAATCGGCCCAATGGTTTCCGAGTAATAATTTTGTTTTCGACCAAAATAAATCCGATCGAATTTAAACTTGGTGAGTAGTTGTAGAATATGAACCTAAGCACGTTTGTGAAATTTTGTGAGAATCGTATCGCTAGAAAATTATTAAAAAAATATTAAAAAATACTTTAGTTGTCACGATAACCTGAGAACGGAAAGAGATAGCGGCTTGAAAATTTCAGCTTAGGTTGTGCACCTGAATGCGACATTTGAGTTTGTTTATCAGCATAATCGCTTAAACGGTTTTAGAGTTATAGCCATCTGAAATTTTCTGAAATTTGGTTGTTTTTTGTTCCTCATTAACTCGAATAATACAAAACCGATTGAATTCAAACATGGTTATTCGTTGTAGAATGCCAACGCGAAAATTCTTGCAGAATTTCGTGAGGATGGTATAACTAGAAATTTAAAAAAAAAAACAATTAAAAATTATTGGAAAAAAATCTATATATCATAAACTATTCGTCCGGCATGGCTGAAATTTTGGAAGAGTCTTCAGAACCTAAGTCTACTGCAGAATTCCAAGTTTGAACACGATCGGATCTATATTGTTGGAGAACCGCACAGCCTTTTGTGAGTTCGGTAGCGGATGCGAATCGTCGTATGATATGTTGTCTATGGTCGTATTTTTGCGAGAACCTTCAAAAATAAAAATATGAATGTCATGATGACATATCTTTTACGCGTATGTTATGGGAAAATCGTGTTATTTCATCACAAATCTATGGGAGATGATAGCCCTACATTAGTGGTCAGACCTGGTTTTGAAAGAGATCCTTCTTAGGAGGAGGCAACTAAATATTGAAGGGATTTCTATGAACAAGAGTGAATATCTTTGAGAAATAGAGAAGACGATTTTTCTTCAAGAGATCCATGTGCCTTCAGAAGAGTATATTTGTGAGAGGGGACTTTTGAAAGGTTATGTATTATTATTAATATGATATCGCTGAAATTTTGTTGAAGGCTTCTGATCTTGTAAGGTGAGAGGCTCATTTGTGGATATAAAATCACGTGATGGGTAGAGAGGAATTTTAGGCCAGTTTTTCTATCACTAATGAGAATATATCTTTATGTTTCACCTCATCACCTTTAGATCTATCAATGGACATTTATTGGTTAAAAATAAGTAATTGAATATTACTTTGAATTGAATTTCATTCAATATGCTAGTAACTAAACTTATAATTTTCTTTACTTTGATGATTTAAATATGACATTAATTCCAGTAATATTTTTCAAGAATAATTATGTTTTCTTCTCCTGAAGAAGAATTGAAGGTAGACAATAATGTGTTAAATTTTTCACCATTGCTTTCTATCCTGACTTCACGAAAAAAAAATTGATTCAAGCACTGACGTGAAGTCAGGAGCTTTTGCGCGTATGTTCTATTGTCCATTCTCCTGTATTGGACACTCTTAATCGAATTTACCATGGTGAATTCGATTAAGAGTGTCCAATACAGGAGAATGGACAATAGAACATACGCGCAAAAGCTCCTGACTTCACGTCAGTGCTTGAACCAATTTTTTGAGGTTCATGCTGCCCTTTCCGGGCATTTTTCGTTGTGCGCATGCGCAGATGAGAAGTCATTTAACTGCTGTAGTTTTCGTCAGAGAGGATTGGAATTTTGGGGTGGCGGATGCTATTCCTCCATAGAATCCAGATCCCAGATGAGGGTCTGCGCATGCGTAGATTAAAGATATCAGATCAAGGACAGCTGTCTCAGGAATTCGGGATAGGGAATCAGCTACAGTGTTCAGAGAACCACTGCGATGAACTATTTCGAAGCGATGACAGGACAATCGAACAATCCACCTTGCAATCCTAGGAGAGGGGTTCTTCATTGAGTGAAGCCACTGCAGTGATGAGTGATCCGTTATCACCGTAAACCCAGTTCCTTCAATGTATGGACGAAATCGGTCGATAGACAAAATAATAGAAAGAAGCTCCTTCTCGGTTGTTGTGTAGTTTCGCTGACACTTAGTCAGAGTCATACTGAAATATGCAATAGGATGTTCAACACCGTCGTTTTCCTGAAAAAGAACACTACCCACGCCCACATCAGAAGCATCTCAGGCAAGTAAGAAAGGCTTGGAGAAATCAGGGCTAGCTAGAATGGGAGTCGAGGTCAGCATCTGCTTTACCGCTCTGAATGCAGCATCAGCCCTGTCCGTCCAGTGTATTGGTTGGCCCTTTTTGCGGCACTTTAACAAATCTGACATGGGAGCACAGACTGTTGAGAAGTTCTTCAGAAACCGTCTATAATATCCCACAAGACTAACCAATCTTTTAATTTGTGTAGCATTGGTAGGAACTGGATACTCCACGATTGATTTAATTTTATCAAGATCTGTTCTGAGACCCTGCTCATCCACCAAAAATCCTAAAAACTTGAGAGAGGGACGACAGAAATGACATTTTTCAAACTTGACAGTTAAGTTTGCCTCCTGAAGGCGCTTAAAGATTTCTCTCAGTACCCAGACATGAGTCTCGAAGTCGGGAGTTGCTATGATGACATCATCCAAATAATAAAAGACAAATGGTTCAAGAGATGAGCCTATTACAATATCCATGAGACGGCACATAGCTTGAGATGCGTTATTTAAACCAAAAGGAAGGACATTGAAGCAAAATAAGCCACGACCGTGAACAGCGAATGTGGTTTTCAACCTAGATCCCTCATCAAGGGGAATTTGGAAAAAGGCAGATTTCAAATCTATGGACGACAAGAATGAGGCGTTGCGAACCTTACCTATTATTGAATCTATCAAAGGCATAGGATATGAATCAGGCAGAGTCACAGAGTTCAACTTCCTACCGTCAAAGCAAACCCTATATGATCCATCCTTCTTAGCAACCAGCCAAAGAGGAGACAACCAAGGCGAAACTGTCGTCACAGGCATAATGATACCAAGTTCCAGCATTTCATCTATCTGTTCATTGAGAACAGATTGCATGGCAGGTGAAAGAGGATACTGTCGTTGACATATCGGAGGGCCTTCAGTGTTTATAAAGTATGTGAGGAGATGCGTTCTACCAATTCTATCCTTAGGTCCTATGGTCCCATACAATTTGATGACCTCATCCAAAATGTCCTTCTGCATGGATGTCAAGTCATCAGCCGGCTTGATTGTATGAATAGCAGCTGAATTGAGAAGAGATGAATTATAGGAGGAGTCAGTGAAATCCAACCTGATGCTAAATGCTTTAACAAAATCCATTCCGAGAATCATTGCTTGCGAAATAGAAGGAACTACCAAGAATCTGAGAGTCTTTGAGAGACCACTCAATTCGATATTTAGGTTTACATAACCCAATGTACTCTGCAAGGTTCCGTCAGCCATGGTGAGATGCAGTGAAACATCATAATCTAAAGGAATGTTAAATTTTTTTAGCATAAACAAGGAAGGAGAACCAAGAATTGACACATTACTACCGCTGTCTAGCAATGCCAAAACACTTTCCGCAGATACTTTGACTCTAAGATAAGGTCTATTGTCATCGTTAATTCTCTCCAGCAAGGGGCAAACAGAATGAGTAGAATTTTTGAGAGTGTGCTGCGAATAATGAGGCTTTTTATCACGGCGAAAAAAGATTTGTATCGTCTCTAACCAGTTGTCAAAGTCCTCACGATCAAACTTATTTACAGTGGGGTGGCTTTTATCGAGATTGTGGCAGGTCTTGAACGCCGATTCACGCTGTCTGCTATAACGTGACCAGCATTCACGTTTTTTGTACACTTCGAGCACTTCGATTTTACCACGCCGCAGAATAAATTCCTTCTGGATTGCCTACACACAGAATGCTTGTACCGCACCTTTTACAATTCCAACAGGAAATCAGATTAACTTGAGAGACCGCATGAAATTTTGCATTGTTCAACCCTAAGGTGTCCTCTACTCTTTTACACAGGGAAGTTAAGTCAGATATAGTGTCAATGTCTCTTAGGACTAACGCCTTTAGATATTCTTGCTGTAAATTCGCACGAATAATGCTAACAACTTCTTTATCGTTAAGTTTTGTATTTAAGCGATGAAATTGTGCCTCTAATGAAGATATAAAAATACTAGCATATTCTCGTGATCGCTGCTTCCTTGACTTAATCAAGCATAACCTGATCATGATTCGAATGCAAAAATGATTCCTTAAGCGCATCCACCAATTCTGACCACTTACTAAAAGATTTTCTGACAAAGTGGTTATGCCACCAAGTCCAAGCGTCTGCCTCAAATAAATCAGCGGCGGAATCAAATAAATCTACATCAGAGCAGCCACGAGAGATTTTCAAGGTATCCAACAATTCGAGAAACGGCATAATAGGTTCTCTTCCAGAAAACTTTTTAAGATTCCACTTATAAACAGGCACTTTACTGCAGTGAGACTGTGTTGTGAGAATATCGGTAGGTGATGGGAAAGAAGTAACAGTTTTAAGAGCAGACTTACGCTCGTCAAGTTCTGCCTCTATATTGATGATCAGAAACATAATATCACGCTTTTGTTTTTCGTCAGTCTCTTCTTCAATTGAAATACGCTTTAATCTCCCAGAACAATGACATAATCTATTTTCAAGTCTCTTAAAATCTGAAGTAGTGGACTTACATGTTAATTTAGATATTTTTGAGGACAAATCTGAAATTGATTTTGAAAGTTCTGCAAAGTTTCCTTCTGTCGTAAAACTATCATGAATTTCAGAAAAACTGCGATCTCCTCTCTCCTGTGCTAAGGGATCTCTCAAAATCTTACGATTCTGTTCAACGGTATTCTTATCATCCCTTCCCAAACGTATAGCAACCTCATATGCGAGTTCATAAGACTTCAGAAATTCAGGGTTCATAATTCCAATAATTTAAGCAAAAGATAATGAAAAGACACAAAAATGGCAAAGGTTCCAATTATTGAAAGCAGAAAAGTGAGCATATAATGATTTGAAAGAAAGTGCAAGTCCGAGAGATTGGTAGGTCCTTCAAAACTGAAGAAAAATGTTGCCAGGTTTCTCGTGGTCCCACGTTGGGCGCCAGAAGTGTAACGTTAAGTTTTACCCAAGGGGCATTTGAGCATGAGATTCTAGAACTAATTTCTCAAGGGAGGTTTGATTACCCCAGCAACAAGATTCCTAGTCAGGTTTTTAACAATATATTGTAGAAAGAACAAGGTGTACAATTCTCAATTTACAGTTCCAACGTGGGCCCAACCAAGGAGTGTAATCTAACTCGTGTGGTCCCAACCAAGGAGTGTCGTGAATATGGTCCCAACCAAGGAGTGTAACAAATATGGTCCCAACCAAGGAGCTATATGAAATTAAAGTAAATGAAAATATGCACAAAAATTCAACAGAACTCCTTCTCGCTTCTCAAGAAAAAAAATTAGGCATTTACATTATGTCGATAATCATTAGTGAACCTGAGAAGGAATTCTGCCCTGGGGAAATGCAACAATTCAGAACCAGCAAAATATTCCCTTAAAATCCAGATCTCTACTTAAATTAAAGGAATTATGAGACTTACCGAGAATAAATATTATTTTCGTACTTCCGGGCCTAAAGTGACAACTTCACTCCCTTGTGACAGGTACTAAAGTGTCACATTTAATCCCTCCGGGATTAAATATTGACGAAACTCCCGGAACGATTAAATCACAAACAAACGAATTTAAGGGATATTTTATTGAAAAATATAATTAATTAGAATGGTAATTAACGTTAATATTCAAATTAATATTGTGACAGTTCGTCATATTGACCAGTCTTTCCTGGGTTAATGCAGCAGGTAACTGACGAGTAACAGATAGGTCCTTTTCATATTGAACTGGTGTTTGTTTCGAAGATCCTGCGGAAACACGAAGCGAGAATGAGGACTGTGGCATAACTATAGTGGACGAATCGGCGACTTGACCAAATATTTTATCTGAAATTTTTTGTTTATTTTTAATAGACGATTCAATATATCCCTCGGCCACGTTGGAGGATTTCCATCCTCCATGTCTCTTCAGCACGTCTATTGTTGCTCCCGAATCAGCTAACAAAGACGCAGATGTGCGTCTAAAACAATGTCCCGTATAAGACGTCGCATTTTCTAATTTCAAGAAAGCTGCTATTTGCCGTGGAAATGTACCAAACATGTTTTTTCCTACTACTCGCGTAGTACATTCTTTGTTGATGTATTGAACAAAAAATTTTGAATGAGGTGTCCCTGTCTTTCGCAATGCCACATATTTTCGAAATATCGCCACAAAACTGATGGCACTGTTTTCTGAATTTTTGATCACAAAATTTCGGTCAATTTTATTTTTGGTGTTTCTGATCGCAATTAGGAAGGAATCGCCCAAATCTCTCACATCGTCGATTTCTAAATCAACCAACTCTTTTCCACGACAAGCTCCCGCAACGCCCAAAATAAGTGCAACCTACAAAAAAATTGATTTCTTAAAATTTCTGAATATAAACACATTTCCAAATTTACCTTAACCATTAAATATTTATCATCCGGAGCCTCCCGTAAGAACTGATCTACCTGCTCAGACGTGATAATTCTTGACTTCTTTGGCTTAAATTCCTCATTTCTTCTCTTCAAAAAAGCTAATAATTTTGGAAATTTACTTATATCAATATCTTCTCTAATGTTAATAACCGATTTCAGCATTGAGTAATGTGCCCAGAGAGTTGAGGCACAAACCGCTTTTGATTTATCATTGAAGTAGACTAACAGCGCATTTTCAGTAGGTTGTCTCACATTTTTTAAGCGGCACCACTTTTTAAAAGCATCGTACTGCTGCTCGTATAGTTTTCTAGATTTCGGTGGTAACAATTCTTCACCTACTTCGGCTGCTCTTTTATCAATATCAGATACACCTTCTTCACTCATGATACCAATAATTATCAATAGCAATGTTTCTTTACAATGACACTAGTAATGACAATGTTTCTAAATTATAATTGTCACAACGCAATGTTACTATGGTAACTTATTTTAAAGACAGTTCATTAAATGAGTTGAAGAGAGAAAAAACTGATTGAAATTGTTGAAATAATTAATAAAATCATACCGGAAGTACGAAAAGTATCGTATATACCTTGCGACTGAAGTACATTTAATCCTTCAGGTAAATTATGGCCCTCCCTGTGGTCGGGCCATAAACTTTACCTTCAGGATTAAATGTACTACTTCAGTCCCGCGGTATATAATATACTATTGTTTGACTCGATGATCAATAATCCGTTCTCGAAATCGATTCGGTCCGGCCGGCCATAGACACGATAACTCTCGAACGGAATAAACTAGACAGTTGAAATTTGCAGATTAGGTTTGCGAGATAAATATCTCGGTTAAGTTTTTTATTGAGCAAAATCGGAAGTTTTGTTTTCAGAGTAGTCACGAAAAAAAAATGTTGTTTACATTACAAATTTCGAATTGAATTCTTTTTAATAAGCAAATTTAATCATAAGAATCTACTGATATCATTTTCAACTCTAACAAATTAATATTTTCGGAGATATGATTTTTCAAAATTTCATTATTTAATCGTAACTCTTTGATTTCATAGAATGCTGTATCGAAAATTAACGACCACATCTATGACTTGTATCTGTGTTCATACATTTCATCATACCAATCTCATCTACAGATAAGAGACATGTCAAACAAAGTATGATAATGGAAATACCTATATACTTTGGCAAGTTAATCAGATTGGGTTCAGAATATCTCCAGTAAAAACAAAACTGAAATATTGGCTAAGTTTCAGTTGATATAATATAATTTTCATAGTAGATTCGAGGAATGAATATCTCGGATAAGTTCCTTATTGGGTAGAATTGGTCATTTTTGACACTGTTGTTGAATGTAAATTATTCCATGATGTTTGAATTTAATTTCTTTTATGATGAAATTCTATCAAAAGAATAGTAATAATAATAATAATAACAAGCCATAAAGCAAACTACATGAAAGTCAAAATCATGAAAACCAGCAATGACCCCAAATGTAGACTCTGTCAGATTCATAGTGAAACTATTCACCATGTAGTATCAGGTTGCTCAATCCTGGCAGAAAAGCATACCTAGACTGGCATAACAATGCTGCAGCACTTCTACACTTGAACATCTGAAAGGAATATAAAATATCAGTCACCGAGCAATGGCACAAACGCTCTCCTGATCCAGTCATCGACACACCTGATGTTACCATCATATGGGACTCTCAGGTGCAAACTGATCGTACCATCCTTGCAAACAAACCAGACATCATCATCAAGAATAAAAAACAGAGAACCTGCCTAATTCTAGATGTAGCTGTACCAGGTCTGACTACAACATCGTTCTGAAAGAGACTAAAAAACGTCTCGAATATAAAGATCTGCAGATTGAGATACGGAGATTATGGAATATGAAAGCGACACTAATACCCATAGAGATCGGAGCAACAGGATTCATATCCTGTACAACCTGCGATGCTGTCACAGGCCTGCCCGGCATTCATAATCTTCAACCCTACAGAAAGCTCTGGTATCGAGTACAGCACATATAATCAGAAAAGTATTATAGAAGAACCAATATGCGAGAAACAACTTAGGTGCATGGTGTGTACCTGGTGTTTCAACCAAAAGCAACCGTAGCACAAAGTTATGAGACAATGTAGACAACATAAAAATAATAATGATTATTTATTTCCCAGCTCTGCGAAACCGATAGTTTCGGAGATATTATTTGCCAAAGTTTGAACAAGAGCGCCAAAGCTTCTGTCCACAGGGGTTTCCCACTTTTTCAGTTTTCTTTCTACTCAAGAAAGGTGCTATGATGAGACAACCTGAAAGAGAACTTTTTGGTTACAAATTGAATGGGGAAGTCAAAATTGATGTATATTCATGAAAAGACCTGATGTAACAATTTTTTCCTTGATAGTGTCCAGTTACGTGCTAGTACGAACGCTACTGGTAGGACAAAAAATATTAGTCATCACCAAACTTGAGGCCTTTTGTATATTGTTTTAGGGGGTAACGTTGCACTGTGACCACCTACAGCTCGCCTTCCAGTTCCAGTTCTGATCATAGACAAGATATACTATAGATGGGCCACTCTAACGTCATTTCTGTCCTTGCAACACTAGCGGTGCGGCACTGGGATTATTTGAAGCTCGAACGAGCGGGAAATTCAAATATATCTCCCATATATCCTATATTCTATTATATTGTTTTCCAAAACATTGCCAAACACCGAGTTGACGATAATTCGTCAAAAACCTGGCATTTGACAATGTTTTTGGAACAATGGTTTTCGCTGTAATCGAAAGAAAACAAATGAAATCCCAAAACTCTCTTTAATAAAATTATATCAGATTCATGAATTTAAGTTCAACATTTCATGTGAACTAATGTACATATATATTAGAAAAAGAAAGAATATCAAAATTAAAAAATACATTTGGAATGAAAATAAAATTTAGTGTGACATCAAAATTAATTATACAGCATATGAGGTAAAAACTTTCTTCAATAAAATTATCCTTATATACCTTCAAATTTGAAGGAGCAGTTAAATGAATGGCTGCCTTAATTCCAATATTCATTTACAAGGACAAAATCAAATGTGAAATATCGTACGAAAAATGGTTATCATTATGCGAGTATAACACTATGTGGAAGTATATTCTACTCCAATATACATTTAGAAGGACAGAATCAAATGAGAAATATAATACAAAAAATGGATATTATTATGCACAACATAATGTGAAAAACATTTTGTACGTGAAAATCACCCAGTGGTTTCTCTATATAGCCTATTTATAGCAGCTACATTTGCAAAACCTTGATCACAAAGAAGTGACACGACATGAGGCCCACGATCTAACAATATCTTCAAGTAATTTGGAAAGATCATCACGTTTCATTCCACCATGATTGAAGAAATAAGCTAAAGTTGTTTGTTTCTATTTATGAAAAACTCCCCTAGCCATGAAGACCATAACCTTGTCTGCAATATCAGGAGAACACTTAATCACTTTACTTGTATTCTTATTACAGTTTTTTACCGAACATCAAACAGTGGTATTCGAAAAAGTTTATTTCACAACACTGAACACTCAGATTTCACCAAAACTATGTAATATGTAAAAATACAAACAAGCACGCCGGTAGCGGACAGCGGATCAGCTGATCTGTGATCAGCTGATAAAGCATCACGTGATCCACAAATCGAGCGAAGACAGAGACATCCTCAAATTTGTGTGGGATTATTCGAACTAATCGAACTATTCTAAGGGACCAGACTTTAGTGAGAGAGTTTCCACCCCATGGTTCTGATGAACTCCAGTATCTACGATGGCTTCAAGGAGCCTACGTCTTCGCTCCTGTAGATTTCTTGCCCAAAGATTCCTTGCGTTGATTTGAGATAGCGAGGCATTCCGTTATCAGATGATTGAGGTCCATGAAATTTCATTCAAATATCTCCAGCCAAATAGCAAAAATTAGTTAATTTGATTTATCTTAATTGAACTTTTGCACCCTGTATTTTGTATACGAAGTATTTCCCGAATATAGTTAATTTAATAATTTTTCGATTCTCTATCGTCTCCTGGATTATCCATCTCCCAAACTGGATCACCCTGTATATATTTCTATCATTTATCTATCTAACTCCGGATATCGAATAAATTTAGGTTGATTTTTTCTTGAAATTACTTGAATCGAGAGTATTTTCGTATATTATTAGTAGTGACCGACCGAAAGTTCGCTTTCGGTTTCGGTTTCGGCCAGTTTCGGCCAAGAAATCTAGTTTCGGCCTTAGTTTCGGTTTCGGCCCAAAATGGCCGAAACTTTCGGCCGGGCCGAAACTTGACTGTTCGTGAATTATCCTGGTCGTTTGGCCAGGAGTTAAAAGTAGGTATACATAATTGTCGTACAAGTTATTGTAATCTATCTTTGTTAAGACTGATAATTCATGAGAATTCACTTTAATGATTATTAATTAGATTACATAGGGTGATTCCAAATAAGACGTGAAACTTGGAGGAGGAGTTAGTATGTCTCATTAGCTGTTGTTTAATAAATATTTATTAATAACTGAAAATCAACAGTTTTTGGAGTTCGGGAGATTTTCAAAAGATTTCTGAACTAAGTTCATATTTCGTCAATTTTTTCTACGTCGAACAAATTTGATGATAATTTTGGTTTATTTTCATCAGAAAAGGATATGATATGTACGAAAAAATCGAAACTATGCTGTATAGGAGGTTGAAAAAGAATTAGTATGATTTGAAATGTGGTATATGAATAAATGAAAAATCAATTTCTAATATCAAATTGTCTGCAACTTTCGAATTTCACAATTTTGTATGCCAAAATTATTTTAAACACTTGCCAAATTCCTTATTCATTCTATAAAAGATTTCGTTAGATTGCATAACTAGTTTCGTTTCAGCAGATTTTTTATAAGCAACCTTTTGAATGTCCGGCATATAAAATAGTGAATGTATATCAAAAGACAGCGTGAGTAAATTTCAGGCGGAAAATAACAACTGAAGATATCAGAAAGACGGCATGTGCTTGCCTATAAGGAATGGTGGAACATAATTTATGAATACATTTTCTAATGAAATTTCGAGCTCATTTGCAACAAAAAAATATTGAATTCGTTATTTTTCTCTATTTGCTTCATCATCCCCTTTCAAATCATACTAATTCTTTATCATCAGAACCAGAACTCAAATATTTCGGATTTTTCGTCATCAATTAAAATGGCTCAAACCACATCACATTATCCATACTAACACCTCCTCCAAGGTTGACGTCTGAGTTGGAATTCCCCTGTATACTTCGACTGATAATTTTTTTAACTTGGTAACGTCGAACGACGTTATGATCCCGATTTATATATATATATATATATATATATATATATATATATATATATATATATATATATATATATATATATATAGATATATATATATATATATATATATATATATATATATATATATATATATATATATATATATATATATATATATATATATATATATATATATATATATATATGTGGATGATATTGGGAAAGTAGTCGGTCATAAAGAAGTAGACTCTTTTTTTCTTTTAACTCGAGCTTTCGAGACTGTATTGTCCCTTCATCAGGAGTCGCTAAAATTACAAGGTGTTATAATATTATTACAAGTATAAAGTAACAAAACTCACGAATTTGAGCTTGATAATAGAGTTATTAGAAAATACATGTAATCATTTTCCTGCAGTAAATAATGGAAAAACTCCAAGTCAAAACAACAATTTTGAGGGATGTCAACTCAGTGGGAAACGTCAACAAATCTCCATGGCTGAATTATGTCAGTCTGTCAAAAGGCACAGACATCAATAAAATAGATAAAATTGGTCACACCACAAAGATATTTAACCTTCGGAGATCAAAGAAATTGTCATCTCCGAAGAAAACAAATCAACGATACGACAAATGACATTACAATGACATATTAAAATTTTTTTTTTTTTTTGAAATTTCAACAACAAGAGACATAATTCAGCCATGGAGATTTGTTGACGTTTCCCACTGAGTTGACATCCCTCAAAATTGTTGTTTTGACTTGGAGTTTTTCCATTATTTACTGCAGGAAAATGATTACATGTATTTTCTAATAACTCTATTATCAAGCTCAAATTCGTGAGTTTTGTTACTTTATACTTGTAATAATATTATAACACCTTGTAATTTTAGCGACTCCTGATGAAGGGACAATACAGTCTCGAAAGCTCGAGTTAAAGGAAAAAAAGAGTCTACTTCTTTATGACCGACTACTTTCCCAATATCATCCACATATAATTATCAGTTAGTCGATAAACACCATTTCAGTATATATATATATATATATATATATATATATATATATATATATATATATATATATATATATATATATATATATATATATATATATATATATATATATATATATATATATATATATATGTATGGAATGCGTAAAGTTTGAGGTCGATTTCGGTGGCTTTCTGTCAAGTTTGGGGTCACTTGTCAAGTTTGAGGTCCGTCCTCAATCTTTTCTTATGACAAATGGTTAGTTTAGGGTCGTGACCCCAAACTTTTTCAGGAATTGGCTCATTGAATAGTTTGAGGACATTTTTCAAAAATTTTCTATATTCTGGTAAATTCAACAATTTTCATCCTGCAATAACGATTATTACTTCTGTGTCATCATTTTTATACGCAAATTCATGGACTCCAGTATGAACTCACACACATTTCTACCAAATTAATTTCTACGAAATTCAATCCAATTCTGAGGAAACGGAATACTTTCTTGGAAAGTTTAGGTGTTTGAAGCCCAATATTCTCTTTTTCGAACCTCATAAAGATTTTATGAGATTGATCATTCAACTGTGAATCAGTGAACATTTTCAAGAATAGACTAGACTACTGGAGAATGAATAGACCTGTGTGAATTTTATGTAGTTCGCTTCCTTGTGCATATCGTACTGTTTATTCATCTATTCTTGGTGAATTTATTGTTTATTTCATTTATGTTTCGCCTTTTAATTTGCTCTATGATGATGTATACAATTGCTTTACAGTTAAATTTTTACAGTTGTTTATGGATAATTTTTAAGTTAGAGTTTATATGTGATAGGTATCTCAACTCTGTAACTTGGTTTAATAATAATAATATATATATTATATATTCTTTTGACTAAGAGTTTTATATGTGTTAGCAGAGGTTGGTGTAACGGGGGTACCATACAATTCTGCGTATGATACAAGAGCTTAGGGAAAAACCTCAGCAAAAAACCCTGTCTCCCCGTGAGTGTTGTGATTTGTAACTATTGTTCACAAAATTTGCTGAAATTTAGAAATATTGATAGGCATTTATTTCTTCAATATGGACTCCTTCGTCAAAGAACGGAGAGATTTCTCCAAGGTACCCAAAACTCAACCTGAAAAATTAAAAGACAAGAGGAGAAGAACGAACAAACCAAAAATAATACATAACCTTTCAAAAGTCTCCTCTCACAAATATACTCTTCTGTTGGCGCATGGGAATTCTTGGAGAAGAATCGCCTCCGCTAGTTCCCAAAGATATTGATCTCAGAAATCCCTTCAATATTGAATTCAAAAAGGAAATTGTTGCTCGTAAGGCCAGGAGGGTCTCTTTCAAAACCAGATCTGGCCAGTCCAAGTGATGATTATTCAGAACTTCAGATGTTCGAAGACCGCTACAGGGCCCATATGTATGGCTATCATCTCCCATAGATGCATGTTTTTACTTTGTATTGTGTGAAATAATGAAAACATGAGCAGGAAAAATTTACGATATAATTTAATATGTCATCATGACATTATTATAATAATAATTGGATTTGGGGGCGTCTATTATTCACGAGGCTATTAGCTCACATTTTCAGACCACATCTTCCCCTCAATGATATAATTGTGAGGTTCTATGTTACCCCTCTGCACTACGTAATATCAATACAGGAGAATGGACAATAAAACATATGCGCAAAAGCTCCTGACTTCACGTCAGTGCTTGAACCGTTTTTTTTTCGTAATTTTTTAAAATTTTTCTAGTGGTACGGTCCTCACAAAATTTTACACACGTTTTCCTTTCGATCTTCTTCTACTAGTTACCATGCTTCAATTCTATCGAGTCTATTTTTTTTTGAGTTATCGAGGATATAATACGCAAAAAAGAATTTTCGCATTGGCATTCCACGACTGATAACCTTGTTTGAATTGGATCGGTTTTGAATTTTTCGGGTTATTGAGGAAAAAACAACCAAATTTCAGATGGGTATAACTCCAGAACTGTTTGGCCAGTTATCCCTATAAACAAACTCAAATGTCACATTCAAATGCACAACCTAACCTGAAAATTTGAAGTCACAATCTCTTTCTCTTCGCAGTTTATCGTGATATAAATAATATTCTTTAACAATTTTTTTAAGATTTTCTAGCGATACGATTCTCACAAAAGTCCATAGGTTTGTATTCTACAATTACTCACCAAGTTTCAATTCGATCAGATCAGTAATGGTTGAACACAAAATTATTACTCGGAATCCGTTGGGCCGATTATGCCCATTAACGCTGAAAATTTCAAGTCGCTATCTTTTTCCTTTCTCAAGTTATCCTGGCAACGGACGGCCGGACAGAATAGAATTTTATCTCAAATTCTTCATCAGTAAGTTGAACCTAGTCGTTTGAGACAATCCTCGGCAAAAAATTCAAAAATGACAGACATTTGGGCAAAATGATAACGCGATGTTCCCCAGAACATACGCGCAAAAATAATTCAATGTTATGAAAGCACTGACGTCGAGAAAGCAGCTTAATGGCACTAGTTATTATCAATATATTTCACCTATATAGAACACCATAAACTACTGAAATTTCTGGTTATAAGAGATTCGTTACATCAAGGAAACAATCTTCAAGAGCCATTGATTATTCGAGTACCGTCCATTTTTACTTATGTTTAATTTGTACCATAGTTGACAACAATGTAAAATGAAACAGAAAAATTCTCTTAAATTAAGCATGATACATACATGTTCCGGATATTATGTCCTAATAAATCTCAAATAAAATGATTCTCTTAACATACCTTATTAACTTCATTATAACCCCATTCTAAGCAAATTCTTTCTTGAAGTATGCCTAATGTTTAATTATTTCCACTATAACTCCAAAAATATAAACTCGATCGAATTGATGCTTGGTAATTAGTCGTAGAATATCGACATGAAGACAAGTGTGAAATTTTGTGGGCACCCTGCACCTAAAAAATTCTTAAAAAATTACGAAAAACAAAATTGGTTCAAGCACTGACGTGAAGTCAGGAGCTTGTTCTGTTGTCCATTCTCCTGTATTGGACACTCTTAATGGAATTTACCATGGTGAACTCAACTAAGAGTGGCCAATACAGGACAATGGACAATATAACAAACGTGCAAAAAGCCCTAGACTTCACGTCAGTGCCCGAACCAATTTTTATGGTTAACTTGAAACATATTTGAAATGAATGTAAAAAATGAATCAGAAAAATTCTATTATGGCTCGGAGCATTCGAAATCGATCTCATATGTCATGCATCTGTCCAATTGAACTGAAAATATCTGTCAAATATGACTCCGAGTGATCCGAGCGTGTCAATGGAAATCGCCATTAGATTAAGCATGATACATACGTTTTCTAGACCTAACATTTGTTACTAACTTCATTGTAACCTCATGCTGAGCAAAATCTTTCCTGAAATAAGCATAATGACTACATATAAATTTCCTGTGGTTTGTCTGCATATAATATGTCCCGATAACTATCAATTGAAAATTTTCTGATAGGGTTCGTGAAATGTCAGATGTACTCTGCGATTCATCGAATTCTAGATGAAATTCCACGTTTCTCTATATTTTCCAAAAGAAAATTATGTAATCCGTAATGTTTAGGGACGTTTTCAGTCACTTAATGTCAAGTTTGGAGACACTTGTCAACTTTGGGGTCCGTCCTCAAACTTTTTCTGGAGTTGGCCTAATGAATAGTTTGAGGACATTTTTCAAAAATTCTTATATTCTATAGTAAAATCAACAATTTTCATCATGAAATGGCAATTGTTACTTCAAAGTGTCATTATTTGTATACGCAATTTATGGACTTTAGTATGAGTTCACACACATTTCTACCAAATTAATTTCTACAGAATTCTACGCAAATGTTACACATTTGCGATCCAATTCTGAGGAAACGGAATACTTTCTTGGAAAGTGAAGCTGTTTGAAGCCCAATATTCTCTTTTCCAACCTCATAAAGATTTTATGAAATTGATCATTCAACTGTGAATTATTTGAAACAATTGGATTTGGGGGCGTCTATTATTCACGAGGTTATTAGCTCACATTTTTAGACCACCCCTTCCCCTCAATTATATAATTGTGAGGTTCTATGTTACCCCTCTGAATACGTAATATCAATACAGGAGAATGGACAATAGAACATACGCGCAAAAGGTCCTGACGTCACGTCAGTGCTTGAACCGTTTCATATTAGCGATCCATTTCTGAGAAAACGGAATATCTTCTTTGAAGGTGAAGGTGCTTGAAGCCCAAATTTCTCTTTTTCAGATCTCATAAGGATTTTATAACATTTATCATTCAACAGTGAAATATATAATATTCCAGGGGGTATAACTAGACTCGACTCAAAAACAAACTTAACCTCCCCATTCGGATGTGCAGCCTACTCTGAAAATTGCAAGTCCCTATCTCCTTTCGTTCAAAAGTTATCAAGGCAACGGTCACCCATCCAGCTACTGAACTCACACAAGGCTGATCGGATCTCCAACAATATAGATCCGATCGTGTTCAAACTTGAAACTCGGTAGTACAGTTAGGTTCTGAAGGCTCTCGCAAAATGTCAGCGATGTCGGACGAATAGTTTCTCATTAATAGAATTTGCTTCATTGATTTTTCAAAAATTTTCTAGTGATACGATCCTCACTACATTTTGCAAGAATTTTCGCATTGGTATTCTACAACTAATAACAATGTTTGAATTGTATCCGTCCTGTATTTTTCGAGTTATTGAAGAAATAACAACCAAATTTCAGATGGGTATAACTCCAAAACCGTTTGGCCGATTATGCTTATACCTACCTCAACTGTCGCATTCAGATGCACAACTTAACCTGTAAATTTCAAGTAGCTGTCTTTTTCATTTTTCAGGTTATCGTTTTTTTTAATTTTCTAGTGATACGTTTCACTCGAAATTTCACAACAGTCCTTGGGTTTGCATTATGCAACTCTCCAAGTGTCAATTCGATCGGATTTGTATTGGTTGAAAACAAAATTATAACTCGGAAACCGTTCGGCCGATTATGCCCATTAACGAACTGGTCCGTCGTATTAATTGGGATGTGGCACCAACCCAGAAAATTTGAATTCGCCAGCTCTTTCCGTTATCAAGTTATCGTGGCAACGGCCGGCTGGCTCGCTGGACAGAATCAAAATTTCACCTCGAATTCTTCATCGGGGAGTCGAGTCCAAACGTTCGAGATCATTTTGGGCAAAAAATTCGAAAATTACAGACATTTGGGCAAAATGATGACGTTTCTACAGGATTGATCAGGATTTACTTAACTTTATTAGCATATAAGATACAAAATCTGAAAATATTGTACAAAGAATCGATCTAGTCTCAAAGGACGACGTATTGAGGCATTTTATGGTTTAAAGGAACTTGAGGCTTTAGCGTGATTTGAAAAGTAGTTTAGAGGTCAAAATAGGCCTATCGAGTTTATGATGAATGAGCAAAATCCGCCCAATTATTTCGGAGATTTTGTTTTACCAATATTTCGAAATCTAGACATCGGACGTTGAAATGTAATATCTCTAAAAATAACGACTCCAAGTTACGAAGACAGAAGCGAAAAAAATTTTGATCTCTCTTATATGACTAAAGGGCAACGATAAGATGAGTTAAGTATACGATATATCAGATTCATAATGTTTCCATTATCGCAAAAGATAAGATTTTCCTAGAAGCTACGTAATCCAATGATTGTTTAGGAGTAATATTAGATTTTCAGGTAATGTTTAATATGAAAATATATACTAGAACACCGTAGTAATAAGGGCCATTATGAAATGACCCAATATGCGTAGGAAATACAGAATACGAGAGAGTTCAAATTGATCCCAGATGTGCGATTTAATCCTTTAAATTAAGATATTAAAGGTGCCACCCCATAACTTATTTCGACTAACGCATGCCAGTATACCACCTGACATCGGTGATTCCCCGCTTTTTAACCCACATTCACAACTATGATATAAGTTATAAAGTGCGGGAATTATATCTCAACAGGACGATGCCAAATATTGTGTAGTACGGGAGCACATTTCCAATATGATAATTTCTGATATAATATGTAATTAGATTAAAAATAATCATTAAAGGATACTGTGGGAGGTATACTCATTATTCAACGGTTTTTTTCTGGGTTTTCTATCCCAAACTCTGAAAAATATCTATAAAATAAAAATTAATTATTTTGTGATTTGCTTCTGCGTAAGAAACACAGGATATTTGTCAGAAGCAATCAATTGAACAATGTTGCCTAACAAACAACAACGAAACAATATCAACGAAGAAACAACTATATCGTAACGTTTCGGAGTCTATATCAGACTCCTTCGTCAGACGCTCAATGAAAATCGTTAGAATTATTTTGTTGATAGTTATTTTGTGAAATTCAAGAATTGTCACATTGACAGTATTTAAAAATCATAGCTAACATAGTTTTACTTCGCATAGAAATTTCCAAGTTCCAACTCCTTTTTCAATAAGTTTAGCCAAATATGGTCAATACCAATTGAGCAATTTGCAAAATTGCATTCTCTGTTCAATAAAATACAAGTTGACTCCTTAAGTTTCCTTTTCATAAAATCAGGTTCTGTCATTAGAATCTTTGTATTACTCCAATCCATCATGTGATCTCCTTGGATTGTACATACATGTTCTGCTATTTTTTAATTCTGTATGTCTCTATTTCTCAAGTTATTCTTATGCTCTGACTTTCTTACTTCTAGTGGTCTTGATGTTTCTCCTGTGTATGATTTACCACAAATACAAGGAATATTATATACACAGTTTTTTGATTTTTGTTTTTCATTTATGGGTTTTGTTTTCGTTAATAAAGACCTAAGATCATTCTGTGTTTTGAAGACGGTTCTTATATTGAACTTAGAACCGATTCTTCTAATTTTTTCAGAAAGGCCACGAACATAAGGGATCACATTCAACAGATTGGGTTGCTGTTCTTGTTGATTATACTGTTGTACTTGTTGATTATTTTGTTGTTCTTGTTTATTTGTTTTTCTATCTAAATTCATGATACATTTATGAATTGCCTCGGATATCCATTTTCTTCAAGAAATTTTTTGATGAAATCAATTTCATTATTTCGGATTTCAAGAGTAGAACAAATTAGGTTCGCTCTATCATAAAGTGTTTTAATAATACTGTCAATGTGACAATTCTTGAATTTCACAAAATAACTATCAACAAAATAATTTTAACGATTTTCATTGAGCGTCTGACGAAGGAGTCTGATATAGACTCCGAAACGTTACGATATAGTTGTTTCTTCGTTGATGTTGTTTCGTTGTTGTTTGTTAGGCAACATTGTTCAATTGATTGCTTCTGACAAATATCCTGTGTTTCTTACGCAGAAGCAAATCACAAAATAATTAATTTTTATTTTATAGATATTTTTCAGAGTTTGGGAGAGAAATTCCAGAAAAAAACCGTTGAATAGATTAGAAATCTTCGCAGGCAGTAGTAGTAGCAGGCAAATTTTTTCGAGGCATTATGATTCCCCGATATCTCCAAAAGAGGATTGTGTGAAATGAAATTTCGAATATTAATAGGAAAATTCACGAGGGTCATATCGTAAGAATCTTAAGAAAATATTATTTGCCTGAAATATCGCATTCGAAATATATCGAGAAAAAAAAATTATAAGCAATATTTGAGTAGTTAATGTGAAATAACGAATTCAATTTCTGAAAATTATAAATCTGAATTACATTATGTACATAAGTATATTAGTATCTCAAGAACAATCAACTAAATTCAGTTGAAAATTTAAGTTCACGTGCAAAGTATCGATTAAATATACGTAGGTTGATTTCAACTTTCACCGAAAGATTAATTGATCTGTGTATTTCTGTTTATGTTCTAGGAAGCAGCATTTTGCCCGAATGACTGAAATTCTCGAATTTAGTACCGAAAATGAGTAGGGTCGACTCACTGATGAAGAATTCGAGGTCAAATTCAATTATCTACGGCCGGCTGTTACCACGTTAGCTTTCGAACGGAAAGAGTGAAAACAAAATTTTCAGGGTAGGTTGCTTATCCGAATGCGATGGTTAAGTTCGTTAAAGGGCATAATCGGCCAAACCGTTGCGGAGTTAAAATAACTCAAACAATATAGATCCGACCGAATTGAAACTTGGTATAGCTATAAGTGAAATGACAACACACTGCCAAGGTTCGTATCACTAGAAACTTTTGAAAAAATTCTTAAAAACCCCTGACGTGAAGTCAGGAGCTTTTGCGAACTTGTCCCGTTGTCTATTCATCCTCATAAGAAGTCGATCGAGCTAAAATTCGGTACTCGATTGTAAAATGGTGACTCGAAGGAATTTCAGCTGATTCTGACTCATAAGAAATATGAAATTTTTGAAGAAAACATTTTTTTATATTTTTCTAGAGGCCCGATATTCACAAAATTTGCAGAAAATGAGCGCGCCGGCATTAAACAATTAATTACTAAGTTTTAAATGAATTGGATATATATACATATTTTGGGTTATAGAGGAAATAACAAAATTCAAGATGGGTGTAACTCCGAAAGCGATAGGCCGACTTTGCCTATTGTCGAACTAACATCACTTGGATGCGCAACGCGCTGAAAATTGCAAATCGCTATCACCTTTCGTTCTCAAGTTATCGTGAGATACATAATATCTTTCTTTAATTTTTTAGTGATACGATCCTCACGAAATTTTGTGTTTGTGTCGGCATTCTGCACCTAATTACGTAGTTTCTATCCGATCGGATCTGATCTGTTTGTAACAAAACTAGTACTCGGAAACCATTTGGCCGATTATGCCCATTAACGAACTTGTCCTTTGCATTTTAATGCGAAACCTATCCTGAACATTTCAAGTCGCTATATCTTTCTGTTCGAAAGTTATTGTGGCAACGGCCGGTCGAACGGCCAGAGAGAATCAAATTAGACCTCGAATTCATCATGGTTGGAGACCATTTTTGGCAAAAATTTCGAAAATTGCAGACATTTGGCAAAATGAAAGCACGATGTCCCCACGTACAAAAAATTATTGAATATTATTATGTATCTCAGAAACTATCCGTTTTGCAGCCAGGTTTCAAATTTGAACACGATCGGAGATATAGGGTTGGAGATATTGAAAAATTATTGGAAACTGAGCAGCGTTGGACGAGTTCAGTATCTGTTGAGACCGCTACTATACTACATATATATTGGTAATGATATAGTTAACTAACGTATTCACTAAAATTGATGTCCAAATTCTGAATACGAGTATGTAAACAATGCCCAAAAACAATAGCAATACTATGTATTCCTATTCCACTGAGAGAAATCTCTCTTTCTATACATGGCATTGTCTAGATTCCAGATTATAATAATTGTAGGAACTTGATCGAAAACGAAATTAAACAAAACGAATGAATGAATAACTTTTGTATTTCACGGTTGTTCCGATTTTTTTAATATCTGGGCAGCATAGAATCCCCAGAAAAGACTCCGTCAGAAAAAAGAACATAGATAACTTCTAGTCTAGGACATGCACGGTGTGTTATAAAGGGCAGCGGTGTGGAATCAAATCATTACATAGGACTAATGTTATTAGAATTCCTGTGAATAATCTGCAGGATATTTGTATAATAATCTATTTTCGAAAGAAATATTAGTGGTAGTATTTATATGTTATGGGGAAGTTGCTTGTGGAATATACTTTCCAATGTTTTGACGAATGATATTTTTACTTGATTATTGTCCTATTGATCGAATTTCTTTAATTTTGAAATAACCGGCATGTTTCTGGCGCTCTTGTTATTATAACCTTGACATTAAAGTAGTCTCAATATTCCTTTGAAATATTCCAAGAAAATAAATATTGTGTGTTTCGACAGAAATATTTATTATCAATTCGCTAGTATATTACTTATTTTTTTCAATGATATAGTTAACCAACGTTCACTTTCATAGCAGAGCGCATAGCGTAGCATCGCGTTTAGCATATAGCATCGCATCGCATAGTTCACCGGCTCGGGAGTTTCAAATGCAAAGTTAATCACGAAATTTAGAGAATAAATTGATGAAGATGAAAAATTCGTGATTCTTAGGCCTCTTTATACGAATATATACCGAAGAACGGAAGATTGAACGAGAAAAATAGAAAATGAAAATGTCCCCAAACTTGATCGATGTGAGTTTTTTAGAATTTTCGGGGTTTTTTCACTTTTATTTGCTAATGTATACCTATGTATGCAGGAAAAATCGAAGTTTGAAAATGACCCCAAACTTGACGGATTACAAACATATATATATATATATATATATATATATATATATATATATATACTTAAATATAAACACATGTGAGACCCGCGGTAGCCTACAGACAACCTGAGACCCATATCAGAATATAACTTTTTTGAAATATTTTTTTCATTATTACAAGGTTATAATGGTGCTTATTGCGCATATCGTGAGAGGGGAAGCTTTTTCAAAAAACTGTTGAAAAAGAAATATCCAAAGAAGTTCCGAGACCCGTTATATATCAAACACTAATGTGAGGCCCTCAGTGTATATTCTGGTATATTCTTCACACTTGCGAGTCCCTCCAACGATGCCAAATCTAAACATAAACAAAAAATTGAATAAACAGTCGAGACAATGAGCCCTCGAAGGCGCGAAATGCAGATAATATTAAAGTCGAACTCGCAAGTCAGATTGTGAACTATTTCAGCGGGAAAGTAGATTCGTTCTTTCCAAATACGCAAAAGCTCCTGACTTCAGTGCTTGAACCAATTTTTGGCGCTCTAGTTCCTCGGAACTGAGTGCTTATCAATTTGCCCAAATGTCTGTAATTTTCGAATTTTTCGATGAAAATGGTCTTACACGATTTGGTTCGACTCACTGATAAAGAATCCGTGGTCGAAATTCATTCTGTCCGGCCGTCCGGCCGTAGGCACGATAACTCTCGAACGGAATGAGCTAGATAGTTGAAATTTTCAGAGTAGGTTTGGGTGATAAATATCTCGGCTAAGTTCGTTATTGGGCAAAATCGGACAGATGGTTTCGGAGTAACAAAAAAAAAATTTTTTTTTTCACAAAGCAAATTCCAAATTAAATTTTTTTCAATAAGCAGTTTTACCATAAGAATCCAATGATATCATTTTTGGCGCTCTAGTTCCTCGGAACTGAGTGCTTATCAATTTGCCCAAATGTCTGTAATTTTCGAATTTTTCGATGAAAATGGTCTCAAACGATTTGGTTCGACTCACTGATAAAGAATCCGTGGTCGATATTCATTCTGTCCGGCCGGCCGGCCGTAGGCATGATAACTCTCGAACGGAATGAGCTAGACAGTTGAAACTTTCAGAGTAGGTTTGGGAGATAAATATCTCGGCTAAGTTCGTTATTGGGCAAAATCGGACAGATGGTTTCGGAGTAACAAAAAAAAATTTTTTTTACGAGGCAAATTCCTAATTAATTTTTCTTCAATAAGCAGTTTTGCCATAAGAATCCAATGATACCATTTTTAACTCTAACAAGCTAACACTTTCGGAGATATGATTTTTCAAAATTTCAATAATAAATCGTATTTCAACGTTGTCACAGAATGATATAATTATGTATGAATTGTCATAATGTCAACTTATTTTCCCTAGACATGACATTATCTAATCAATCGAAGAATTGTGAGCGAAATTGGATAAATCTCAGTTGTTTGCTCCGAAATTAGTTTTTCTCAGAAAAGTCTTACATTTCGGAACGGAACATGAAGTAAGAGATCTGAGAGTAGTGAGACTGCTTTTCATCCATAGACATATAATAATAATGCTCAGTTCTCTCAATTTATGACGGGACTGACGGAAGGAAATATTATAACTTCAAAAATATTGGGGTTGAAATACTAGTATTTTAGCGATGCAATGGGGACCTCACCCAAACATGCTTGAAAATATTACGTAAATATTGAAAGCATAATTCTGTAGTTCGAGAGAGGAGGAAATTTGGTGAACGTAGATCAGGAAATTTTTGATCGATTACAAGGTAATTTTTCATTATTACTTCTCTTCTTTCATACCTACATGTTTTATGGAATATCTACTATTTGTAGGTACCTGCTTTGGGCAAATGTCATACGAAACTTGTTTTTTTTGGCGCTCTAGTTCCTCGGAACAGAGTGCTTATCAATTTGCCCAAGTGCCTATAATTTTGGTATTTTTGGCTGAAAATGGTCTCAAACGATTTGGTTCGACTCCCTGATCAAGAGTCCGAGGTCGAAATCGATTCTGTCCGGCCGGCCGGCCGGCCGTAGGCAGGATAACTCTCGAACGAAAGGAGTTAGCGGATTGAAAAACGCAAGGTGGGTTTGGAGCATAAATATCTCGGAAAAGCTCGTTAATGGGCGAAATCCATCAAGCGGTTTCGGAGTTATGGCCGATTTTAGTAAAAATATTTTTCATGAATATTTCCGAAACCGATCACTCGATCTCTCTGAAATTTAGCATCAAATTGTAGAATCATGACCTTTATACGCATTTGAAGTTTTGTATTGACCAGATTACCGCAAAGTGTCAAAAAAAAATTTTGAAAATTTAATAAAAGTTTTTCTACAATAACTCTCGAACGGAATGAGCTAGGTAGTTGAAATTTTCAGAGTAGGTTAGGGAGATGAATCGGTTAAGTTTGTTATTGGGCAAAATTGGCCAGATTTAATTTGATTTCTTCCAAGGTGCAGTTCTCATTCTCATGATTGCTCATTTAATCTTGATAAATAAACTATTATTTGAATTGAATTTCCTTTATGATGCAGTTCTATCATATGAATACATTGATATAAATCCCAACTCTGAGAAACCAATACTTTCGGAGATATAATTTGTCTGTTTGAACAGCGCCAGAAAGCTCCTGTCCACCGGGGTTGAACCCATTTTTAAGATGTAGTTTTACCAAAAAAATCCATTGATGTCATTCTCAGTAGTAATAACCCAAGGACATTGATAATTGTTCGAAAAAATTTTATGACAGATTTCGAAAGCTTGTTGCTTGGAAACAGATCGACGCCGTAGGCGGAGATCTGTTGCCTACAAGCAACAAGCTTGAGAAAGTTTTCATAAAATTTTTGAGCATTTATCAATGGAGAGGGTTATTCGGATAGAAAATTTTTTGCTAGTTATAGAAAAAATGCGGAACCAAAACAATTTATGTAAACGTGCAATTAACAAAGGAGCAATTAGAAAAGTTGAATGACATTTCGAAATATTAAATATTTGAAACTTAATAATCGAAATAAATCAATATATGTTCATAGCAACGTGAAAACAGCCCATGGTCTTTTTGCGCGTATGTTCTGGGGAACATCGCGTTATCATTTTGCCCAAATGTCTGTAACTTTCGAATTTTTTGAGGAAAATGGTCTCAAACGATTAAGTTCGACTCCCCAACGAAGAATTCGATGTCAAATTTGATTCTGTCCGTCCGGCCGGCCGTTGCCACGATAATTTAAGAACGAAAAGAGCTAGTGACTTGAAATTTTCAGGGTGGGTTGCGCATCCCAATACGACGGACAAGTTCGTTAATGGGCATAATCGGCCTAGTGGTTTCCGAGTAATAATTTTGTTTTCAACCAATATGAATCCGATCGGATTGAAACTTGGTGAGTAGTTGTAGAATATGAACCTAAGCACGTTTGTGAAATTTTGTGCAAATCGTATGGCTAGAAAATTATTAAAAAATTATTGAAAAATATTTTTGTTGTCACGATAACTTGAGAACGGAAAGAGATAGCGGCTTCAAGTTTTCAGGTTAGGATGTACACTAGAACGCGACATTTCAGTTTGATTATGAGCATAATCGGCCAAACGGTTTCAGAGTTATAGCCATCTGAAATTTTCTGAAATTTGGTGGTTTTTGGTACCTCATTAACTCGAAAAATACTGAACCGATTTAATTCAAACATGGTTATTAGTTGTAGAATGCCAACGCGGAAATGTTTGCAAAATTTGGTGAGGATAGCATTTGTAGAAAATTTTTAATAAATCATTGAAAATAAAAAAAAAAAATCTATATATCAGTAACTAATAGTTTGAAATTGCTGAAATTTTGCAAAAGCCTTCATAACCTAACTCTACTGCCAAGTTTCAAGTTTTAATACGATCGGTTAAATATTGTTGGAGATTCGAGCATTCTTGTGTGAGCGTTGACCGTTGCCTCGATAACTTTCGAAGGAAAGGAGATAGGGACTTGCAATTTTCAGGGTAGGTTGCGTATCCGAAAGGTAGAGTTGAGTTTAATTTTGGGCATAATCGGCCTAACGGTTTCCGAGTTATCTCCACCTGGAATATTATGTCCTTGATAACTCAAAAAAAAAATTGGTTCAAGCACTGACGTGAAGTCAGAAGCTTTTGGCGTATGTTCTATTGTTCATTCTTCTGTATTGGACACCCTTAATCGAATTTACCATGATAAATTATGTTGTCCATTCTCCTGTATTGGACACTTAATTCGAATTTACCATGGTAAATTCGAATTAAGAGTGTCCAATAAAGGAGAATGGACAACATAATTTATCATGGTAAATTCGATTAAGGGTGTCCAATACAGAAGAATGAATAATAGAACTTACGCGCAAAAGCTTCTGACTTCACGTCAGTGCTTGAACCAATTTTTTCGATGTAATGTTGACATGATTGGGTGAAATTGTTCATATGATACAAAATGAGGAAATTTGATTGGTTGTTGGAACTGTCAAAAAATTTTCAACTCTAACAAATTATCGGATATGATTTTTTCAAATTATAATAATTATTCTCCATTTTATATTATGATTTCATAGAATACTTTGATTATATTTTGCTGATGTATATAAATCCAACATGAGATGAGTCATAGACCTACATTTTGAATTTAATTACAAAAATTCTTGAGAATTGAGTTACAGAAGTGACATTGAAAAATGGGTTCAAGCCCTGTGGACGGGAGCTTTCTGGCGCTTTAGTTCAAACAGACAAATTATATCTCCGAAAGTATTGGTTTCTCAGAGTTGGGAATTATATCAATGTGTTCCTATGATAGAACTGCATCATGAAGGAAATTCAATTCAAATAATAGTTTATTTATCAAGATTAAATGAGCAATCTGAGAATGAGAACTGCACTATGGAAGAAATCAAATTAAAATAGCTGAAATGAATTTGACTCTCTCTTATAGAACAGGATGACATGTACGAGTATGAACACAGATCATATAATAAAGCTTAGATGAATAATTATAACATTCTGTGAAAACATAGAAGTACGATTCATTATTGAAATTTCGAAAAATCATATCTCGGAAAGTATTAGCTTGTTGGAGTTGAAAATGATATCAATGGATTTTTATGGTGAAACTGTATCTTAAATAAAAATTGAATTTGAAATTTGTTACTTGAAACAAAAATTATTTTTCGTTACTCCGAAACCATCTGGCCTATTTTGCCCAATAACGAACTCAACTGAGATATTGATCTCGCTAACCTATTCTGTGAATTTCAACTGCCTAGCTCATTCCGTTCGAGAGTTATCATAAAAAAAAAAAAAAAAATTAAAAATTTTTTTTTCACACTTTGCAGTAACCTGGTCAGTACAAAACTTCGCATACGTATGAAGGTCAAGATTCTAAAATTTGATTTAAAATTTCAGATAGATCGAGTGATCGGTTTAGGAAATATTCATAAGAAATGTGTTTTACTAAAATCGGCCATAACTCCGAAACCGCTTGATGGATTTTGCGCATTGACGAACTTGTCCGAGATATTTACGCTCCAAACCCACCTTGCAAATTTCAATCCTCTAACTCCTTTCGTTCGAGAGTTATCGTGCCTACGGCCGGGCGGCCGGCCTGACAGAATCGCTTTCGCCCTCGGATTCTTGATCAGTGAGTCGAACCAAATCGTTTGACACCATTTTCATCAAAAAATTCGAAAATTAGAGACATTTGGACAAATTGATAAATTCTCTGTTCCGAGGAACAAGAGCATCAAAAAGTGGGAAAGCCCTGTGAACAGGAGCTTTGGCACTCTTGTTCAAACTTTGACAAATCATAACTCTGAAAGTTTTGATTTCTCCGAGTTGGGAATCATATCAATGGATTCTTATTTAATTTATTTCATGATGCAGTTCTATCATTAGATTCCATTGATATAAGTCCCAACTCTGAGAAACCAATACTTTCGGGGATATAATTTGTCAACATTTGAACAAGAGCGCCAAAGCTCCTGTACGCAGGACATTTTTTCCAATAATGGTCAATGGTTTCTTCAAATCTTGTTGCCGAAAAACTTTCCACCTATACCCTATTATTGTTGTCAACATTGATATTTATATTCGTTCATGATGATATTCACATCACTTACATTTCACATGAACTATTTGTTTTCTTTCATCGAAATGTCTTCGTTGAAGTTGGAGCAGTGTTTGGGTTTCTGCACATCAGTCATACTGGAAGTTGATGTGAACTTGATTAGGTACTTCACAAACCTATATCACGTTTTCGCATTAGGATTGCACCTAGATCTGAAATGGTCTTCAATTTTTTTGGCACTCTTTTTCCTCGGAACAGAGTGCTAATCAATTTGTTCAAATGTCTGTAATTTGTCTTAAACGATTTGGTGCGACTCACTGATCAAGAATCCGTGGTCAGTATCGATCCGCCCGTAGACACGATAACACTCGAACGAAATGTGCGTCGCGACATTGTCCTAGCGGCGTCGCACGTTGATTGCGACCGAGTCTAGTTAGCTGATAACGTATTACTAGGCTAGTACTAAAATTGGTAAATATTTTTGGGGGCTGAGTTAAGGGGCGTCGTACAAAAATGGCAAAGTCCCAAGGGCGCCACAGTAAAAATAAGTTTGGAAAGCCCTGAGCTAGACAGTTGAAATTTTCAGGGTAGGTTTGGGAGATTAATATCTCGGCTAAGTTCGTTATTGGGCAAAATCGACCAGATGGTCTCGGAGAAACAAAAAAAAATTTTTTTTACTACAAATTTTAAATTAATTTTTTTTTCAAGATGTAGTTTCACCATAAGAATCCATTGATATCATTTTCAACTCTAAAAATCTAATACTTTCGGAGATATGATTTTGCACAATTTCAATAATAAATCGTACTTCTATGTTTTCACAGAATGCTATGAATTATTATATGATCTGTGTTGATACATTTCAACTTATTTTTCTGAGACATGACATGTCGGCTATCGTAGAATTATGAGGATTATAATATGATATCATACATTCTGGGTGATATTTTAATGCCCATGGTTAATCCATATGATGATGGGAATGGTATTGGTAAATTAATAATATTGAGTTAAGAATATCTCCAGTAAAAACAAAACTAGAATATTGGCTAAAGTTTCAATTTATATAATAATTTTCAGAGTGGATTTGAGGAAAGAATATATCGTTCATCATGAATTGAGGAATTAATATCTCGAATGAGTTCGTCATTGGGTAGAATTGGTCTATTGGTTTTGGATTAATAACTTTTAGCACTCTTGTTGAGTTTAAATTCTTCTTTATTTTACCTATAAAGTATTTTACTTAGTAATAGAAGAGAGGCATTAGATATCTCTCACAATTTTGTTGGAATTCAGTTCTGGTAATTTGTAATGAGGAAATTTCAAAAAATGTTTTTTTCCATAATATTTTGAAAGTATTTGTCTCTCCCAGATATTCAGGAAGTCGGTCGTAATTTCGTTTTTCCGCATGAATATCAATATAATTTCTTGTCTTATTCAGATTACTTGATAATTGTGACAAAAGCTTTAAACTCATTACAGTACTGCGAGACCTTGTCAGAATATTCGCGATGTTCTGGGGAATATCATTTTGCCCAAATGTCTGTAATTTTTTAATTTGGCCGTTACCACGATAACTTGAGAGCGAAAAGAGAGAGCGACTTGAAATTTTCAGGGTAGGTGGCGCATCTCAATACGACGGTCGAGTTCGATAATGGGTATAATCGGCCAACGGTTTCCGAGTAATAATTTTGTTTTCAACTAATACAAATCCGATCGAATTGAAACTAGTTGAGTAGTTATAGAATACAAACCTGAGGGCGTTTGTGAAATATTGTGGGAATCATATGAGTAGAAAATTTAAGAAACATTATAAAAAAATATTATTTATATCAAGATAACCTGAGAAAGGAAAGAGATAGCAACTTGAAATGTTTAGTTCAGGTTGTGACTCTGATTGAAACACTTGAGTTTGTTTATTGGACATAATCAGCCAAACGATTTTGGAGTTGTACCCATCTGAAATTTGGTTCTTATTTCTTCAATAACTCGAAAAATACTAAACCGATCCAATTCAAACAAGGTTATCTATTGTAGAATGCCAGCGTTAAAATTCTTGCGAAATGTAGTGAGAATCGTATCACTAGAAAGTTCTTAAAAAAATCATTGAAAATCCTTGAAAAAAAATCCTATATATCAGAAATTGTTCGTCCAACTTCGCTGGAATTTTTCGGGAGCCTTCAGAACCTAACTCTACTGCTAAGTTTCAACTTTGAACACGATTGGATCTATATTGTTGGAGATCCGAGCAGCCTTGTTTGAGTTCAATAGCTGGATGGGTTTACCGATTGTATGAAAAACAAACATTTCGTAATTTCGAGATAGTCAACCGTTCACCGAATTAATTATTCCAAAAATGGATGGAATATAATATGCAGATAATTCAAAAATCATTTCAAAATATTCGTCTTTAAGTCTTAGACACTATGAATCTACTAAAACACGAAAATTGAGAGTCGTGTAGTTACACGACTCATTAACACATATGAATGAGTAAAGTCAATAGTTTTTCGGGAATTTAGAGAAACCAATAATTCACTGAAACAATTGGAAAATATCGCGGGGCTGTCAATAGTAAATATTTTAATGGTTAATATATCGTATGATCGCGTGTGGAAATGGCAATGACTAATGAATAATGAATATTATTATTTCATAAATTTTCATTTCAATGTATCTGATTCTTAGAAAGCTAATAATATATTGACCCAGTGTTTGATGACACTTTCATAACTATTACTAGCCAAATCAGTGAACTTCTATGTTGATTTCCAGTTCATCTAGCCGAAATCGTATTAAAGCTATAATAAATCTAATCAGAGCTTTTTGAAAACCACCGTTAGTGTACTGAATGATCTATAGAGCAGTGTTGTCAGATTGGCGGGACTCTCATCTCACAGCAAGCTGCTTAATTGAGAATATATACTCTGGGTCTCGCAAAGTATATACAGAACTTCTACAGCGCCATCTGAAGCGAATTCCCATTAACTAAATTCCGTGTAAGTTGAGGTTTATAACAGACATCCGAGTCCAAAAATTTTTTTGGGGGAGACATCAGGGAGCTGAGGGGGGGCCCTAAGGAGTCCATTTCCACCAAAAAACAATGCGAGACCCGGAAAGGGGTCTCACATGTACAAAACGGGTCTCACTTTTTACCAACCATATACCATTTTGGGACTCAGTTGTCCCTTAGTTACATCTATATATATATATATATATATATATATATATATATATATATATATATATATATATATATATATATATATATATATATATATATATATAAATAATAATAGGACTAGCAGGGACCGCAGTCAAGAGTCATCCACAAAGTGTAATTCCATCAACGCTGACTAGCAACATACCGCGGTTTCATCCTTATTAGGAATCGTCAGTGGTGCATAAGTCAACCGCCGATGGAAGAATACACCTCGAAGGAGCCGCTTTATCGAGCCCCAGGTATACCCTCTGAGTACAAAGTACACAAAGCGACACCTAGCGCTCAACCAACCAGGCTCCCGTTGCGGAAAACTCAAAACATAGATCCCTGCGTACATTCTTTGTTCCAAACGTGACTAATTGCAGAATTCTATTTTGAATTCCTCGCAGACGCCACGAGGAACGTGAAAACGCCCTGGTTTTAGTGCGCAATGCGCAGAAATGAATATATATATATATATATATATAATACCAAAATAATAAATATAGATATAAAAAAAGTTTTCTTTTTATTTTATTTAACACTGCTTAACTGTTTTTATGTATATGCAAATGAAATTGTAAAAAATACAGTACATTTCAGTATGAAATATAAAGTTTCGGTTTCGGTTTCGGTTTCGGCTGAAAAACCAGTTTCGGTCGGACACTAATTATTAGATATTAATTAGTGCTATACAGAATTTTCTGGGTGAATATTCAGATCATATTTTCTCGTGGCGGAACCGTACGATTGGACTGATTTTTCATTGAAATTACGCTCGGAATACAGTATTGAAAATAAACCACTGCAATACAGTTAGTTTTCTTATCTCATGGCAAAATTGTATGATTGAACTGATTTGTGTCCTTACGCCACCACTAACAAAGTACTCTTTATTTTCGACCCAACAGTAAATGTATGCATTCTGATGGGTTCTTATGCTACCACATACACAGTTCTGTTTATTTTCGACCCAACAGCCAATATTTGTATTTGAACAGAGACCTTACGCCTCCCAAACACAGCAATGTTCATTTTCGAACCAACAATGAATGTATGTAATCGAATGGGTCCATAGACCACAGACATAGCACTGTTTATTTTCGACTAACAGTAACTGTATATTTTTGAGATGGAACTAATCGTTTGAGGCCATTCTCGGCCTCAGTGGACCATTTTTTTTACGCTTTTTTTTACAGTCGGATTTATATTCTTGGAAATATTATTTTTTTCCTGGAGCTAAGCAGCTTTGTGCGAGTTCAGTACCTGGATGGGTGACCACTCTGGCTATAAATATGAACAAGCGCTAAAGCTTCTGGCCACATTGCTTTTCAACCTGTTATAGTTTCCACCTGTTGTTTCAAGATATTCCGCCGTATTCACAAAGCATTCAACCTCCGTTAAGTCTTAACAGAGTTCCTCAGTTGAAGATAACTAAGAATTGCAACCTCAGTTAACGTGAAAATTAACGTGAAACAGGCCAGTTTCTCCACCTTTACATACGTTAATTTAGGTTGCGATTCTTATTTATTCATAACTGAGGACCTCAGTTAGGACTTAACGGAGATTGAATGCTTTATGAATACGGCGGATTATGTTTCACGTACATATTATGATCTTATCGATACTATACCTGATCTCGATTAGCCAGGGAAGCTCCCTCAGTTTGGAACAATAAGTAGCCTTCAGTCAGGTAAGTATTGAAGTTCTTATGGTATACTTCCGCCTCATCCATATAATCTTCCATAGCATAGAATCTTCCATGTAGAGATTCAGCTTGCCAAGTTTATTGAAGCTTTTCTGAGTAGTTTTCTCGTTCAGGTGTTCCTTCACTGCCTATTTCGAGCGGAACGTAGGCGTGGTCAAGTATGACTACCCATTGATGAGCAGGTAAGATTGAATTTTTGAAGTATTAATTTGCCAATCTTATCCTTCTCTTTCAGGCATTGCCCCAGAGAAGTCATTCCAGGCTCACTCTCCTTACGGGGTTAGTATAGCCTTTCTATTGCCGAGTTCGGATGTACCATTCAGTAATGTGCTAGTGTGGTCCAGGCAGTTGCGATCCAAGTATTTACCGCACTCTACTGATGACTTAATGGTTGGTTTACTCTTTATTTTCTTTGTGTCTGATTTCACACGTTTGCTGAATTCCTAAGTACTTGTACCTGACCTCTGTTCCCAGGCTGGTTATTTCTCTAAATAGGTGTCATCCTCTTCCCTTAATATTTCTATTAACGTTAATTGTCGCACACTTTTCTAGTACAATTGCCATTTAACTGGTCTCAATGTATCTCCTTACCAGCTCTTACCATCGCCCTAGCTGTTTTCGACCTATTTAGCATAGAGCTCTTAATCACCCATGTGCAATAAAAGTGTAAGCTTGGTCTGGTCATTCATGGAGTAGCCATATAAGGATCTCTGAAGCATTATGCGTGGGATGTTGAGGGCAAGACGAAACCAGCTCAAGATGTCTACCTGGAAATGTCCCTTTTTATATCTACTTCATTTGTCCTGTAGGAATTGAATCTGTCGTGAACTATGAGCATCTAACGCCAAGTTGACATAATATATTTGAGCAGTCCAATCGCTGATCACATTGAAACTTGATGAGTAGTTGCAGAATACAAATCTTAGGACTTTTGTGATATTCGGCGAGAATCATATTGCTAGAAAGTTTTTAAAAAATTATTAAGAAATTTTATTTATGTCACGATAACCCGAGAACGGAAACAGGTAGTGACCTAAAATTTTTCAGGTTAGGTTGTGCATCTGAATGCGACATTTGAGTTTGTTTATAGGCATAATCGGCCATACAGTTTTGGAGTCTACCCATCTGAAATTTGGTTGTTATTTCCACAATAACTCGAAAAATTCAAGAACGATCCAACTCAAACATAGTTATAAGTTGTAGAATGCCAACGTGAAAATTCTTGCTAAATTTCGTGAGGATGGTATAACTAGAAATTAAAAAAAAAATGATTGAAACAAATTCTATATATCAGAAACTATTCGACCGACATCGCTGTAATTTTGCGAGAGCCTTCAGAACCTAACTCTACTACCAAGTTCCAGGTTTGAACACGATCGGATCCAAATTTTTGGAGATCTGAGCAGTCTTGTGTGAGTTCAGTAGGTGGATGGGTAACTGTTGCCTCGCTAAATTTCGAACGCAAGGAGACAGCAACTTGCCACTTTCCGGGTAGGTTGCGCATCCGCATGGCAGGGTTAAGTTTGTTCTTGAGCATAATCGATCTAACGGTTTTGGAGTTATACCCACATGGTATAATTTTTCCTCGATAACTAAAAAAAAATGATACAAGCACTGACGTGAAGCTAGAAGCATTTGCTTGTATGTTCTATTGTCCATTCTCCTGTATTGGACACTGGAATTTACCATGGTAAATTATATTAAGCGTGTCCAATACAGGAGAACAGACAATATCACCATGGTTAATTCGCTTAAGAGTGTCCAATACAGAAGAATGGATAATAGAACATACGCGCAAATGCTTCTGACTTCACGTCAGTGCTTGAACCAATTTTTAGGTTATAAGGTTATCGATTATAAAGAGTTTCTTGCTTCCTCAGCCTTTTCGTTTGCATCCATTTTGTTCCCAGGCCATAATGATGTTATTTTTCAGGTAGTTGTCGATCTTCAAGGTGATGGTGGAGGTGAGGACTTTATATGTGGTGAGCAGGTGATCAGCCTATAGTTGCCGGGACCAGCCTTCTTCAGCAGCAAATGCCTGATTCCGCGTGTGAAGTACTTGGAGACGCTATTTGGTGCTTCATGGATTGGCCCTGCTAGCATTTCATGTATATATTCTTTATCGTCTATGAATGTACTTCAGCTCGTTGTTATTCTTGTGTATTTCAAACTAAAGTTCGTTATGTACTCATGGAGTTGTACCTCAGCTTAAGAACCACTGTTTTAGAATGAATTGTTAAAAAATAGAACAACAGAGATATGCACCACTAAGCTCGTGACGTCAGTCCCAGCCCAAATCCGTTCAATAATCCATCAGCAACAGGCCGTGTCAATCCGAATGAAAAAAGTTAATTTAAATAGACATATTCGATTCGAACAATCAGAGGTCAGCACTGGCCACGCACCAATGACTTATTCTCATGCATGGCTCGTGGATTCTGGGATCGGTCCTGTCGGATATACATAACAAACTCAACTGGTTAGGAAAAAGCGGTAATAAAATGAAACTTTTGTTTTAAATTGATTAAGCTGCCCTGCGATACTAGATAGATGGTTCGTTGAGCATGCGTTTTGTTTTTATGCGGTCATGTATGAGCACAATACTTCGGAATTTCGTATTGTCCATATTTCCACAAGGTGATATTTGAAAACGATAGAAACACATCAGAGGCCGATGGTGCATGATATATTTGGAAGTTTGGTGCCGAAGTGTAATGAGAAATTTCAATGAGAATTGAACTCCCTAAATGGATATTTCAATACTCTTCCAGAAAAATTTTATGTCCAAATATCGGATTCTTGCTTCACTCGTATTTATGTTTCGATAATTTATTTCACCGAGGTAAAAACAATTTCGAATTCAAACGAACATGAGAAGTAGAAGAGGCGTGACCTCAGTAACTGGCCTTTTGGATCGATTAAATAAATATTACAAATGTCGGCTATCTGACTGAGGAGGTCATATTATGTTCTTCCACTCATCAAAGAGTTAGTAAATGTGTAATTTTCCACAATTAGTTGATGAATACTTTGTATTCGTGGTTACCACATCACAACATACATAATTCATTAATTCCTATGAAGGTATTATAAGCAAAATGTGCAAATATGGCTGATACCATTGCTAACAAAGTAGGTAAACATTGAAGGATACTTTGGGAGGTACCTACACTCATCATTCAATGGTTTTTCCTGGGTTTTCTCTTCCAAACTCTGAAAAATAACAATCAAATAATATTATATTATTATTGAATTACTGTCATTATTCACACAGATGAGGTTTACGAAACCAGTCGGAGACATAATAAGCGAATTAACTATGCCTTATCCAGGAAGATTGATTAACTCTTTAATAATCTCAAATAATTGGAATCTAATGGACCCCAACATGACATTGCACATAAATATAATTTCGTATGGTTTATTGCCATTGTGATGGACAGAATACATATTCATTGGTGAATTATGAATGTTATTTTCCTTAAGACAACGTTATGCAACCGTCATGTGAAATATGAATTATTCAATTCTTGTTGAATTGCTTTAGCGTAAGAAATCGAACTTGTACACTAGTAGCTACTTTTCAGAAGCTATTTATGGAAAAATGTTGCCTGACAAAAAATAACGAAATGGCACCCATGTAGAAACAATTTTTCCATGATGTTTCAGGAACTGAATCAGAATCCTCCATCAAACAGTAAGCGAAAATCTTCAGAATTATTTGATATTGAATATGCACTTATTTTGAAATTTATCACACTGTCATCGCAAAACCGTAGAAACCCAGTTTCACTTCATAGAGAGAAATTTCGACATTCTAACTGTTTCTTCAACAAATTTATCCAAATATGTTCAATTCCAAATATATAATTTATGAAATTGTTCTGTGTGTTTCACAGAATACAAGTCTACTTCATTTTTATGTCATCAGCCTCTGTTATCAGGTTTACTGTTTTCCTCCAATTCATTTGATATCCATTGATTGATCAGCTTTTTTTGATTTATGTAGGTATCTTACTAATCCTTAAGTAGAGACTTTTCGTACCACTAGTGGTCACGATATCTTTCTCCTGTATACGATTTACCACAACTTGGTTAATAAAGACCTCCAACCAGCGTTTCTTAACCTTTCGCTATTCGCGACCCAATTTTCATTCACAAGTTTCATCGCACCTCCATCATACATTTAAATCAATCGACGAATGTAGTCCATATCTCAAAGTGGAGTATGATATTGAAAACAGGATAAAGAAAAAACCTCTAAGTCTTCTCCACACAAAGGGAAAAAATTTTGTATTTATTTTACAACGGGAAATCCATACATGTTTCGATCACAGCTATGATCATCTTCAGTGGGTATAAGTACCTAAAAATAAGGAAAAAGGGGGACAATGCAACAAGACATGCTAAAACAAAAATTCCAACTTACATAGGTGAAAAAATTGTAGGTTAAAACTACAGTAAAAAGCCATTAAAGGCTATTGAGAATTACTCATATTTTCCAATAACAATTTGAATTTTGGGGAAATTCCCCAGAGTACACAATTCAACAACTTCATTACAAGTATTCAATAAAACTTGTTCAGAGAACGCTATTTTTAGTGATCGAATGAAAGTTACAAATGGAGGATGTATTCATTGAAAAGAGAGTCAGACATCTTCCTGTTTTCAATATCATACTCCACTTTGAGATATGGACTACATTCGTCGATTGAACTCTGCTGGTCAAGCTATTTTAGTCCGACACTACGAGAAGTATCTTATTGTGAGGAAAACTTGCAACCTGGATATTTGGTTCAACAATGAATGTCTGAGACAATCACTGGTCCCAAATTACATTTCACTTCTTTCCAACATCAAAAATTGGTCATCTAAAAAAGCCATAAACTCCGCAGTGACAACGTGGATCAAAGAAGAAGTCAAACTTTTGTTCTCCAAACTGGATACGATCAACATCAAGTTGAAATGGCTACATCTGCAACTTACACATATACTGCACCCTATTGAGTGGGAACTCGTAGAATCTAAGTTAAGGTATGTGGTGGAAGATCGAGGTGCTGATAAATTTCACAAACTCAATTCAAAGTTATACAAACTGAAGAGAGCACAATCTCATAGTTTCCGTAGACCTCCGAACTCCTTTTCTGATCATAAGTTTCATCCACGCATCCTCAATCTTTCTGATATCCTTTTTGGCGACGATGAAATGAATCTCCTCAATTGTGGTTTGAAGTATAATGTGGATAATTCTTTTGAGAGAAATAATTTTACAACCTTAGCTATTGAATGTGAAAAATGCATTGAAATTTCAAACTCGTCGAATAAAAACTTAATAAGGAGCCAAATTGCTGAAGCGCTCAATAAACATTATACTTACCGCCCACGATTGAAAAATCACTATAATCGGAAAAATAGAATTATTCTTAAAAATTTAAAACAAAAGTTATATAGCCATAATTTAACAATTACAAAAGCCGATAAGGGAAATTGTTTAGTCATCTTGAATCAAACCGATTATATCAAAAAAGTACTGGAGTTTTTAGAAACTGATAATTTCTCTACATTAAATTATAATCCCATTAATAAATTTGTTTCTCAAACCAAATCGATTTTAGAATCTTCTAGTGACACAATTTCATTTTTTGAAAGCAACGCCAAAAAATTATTACCGATGTACAGCCAAACTCCTCTTTTATATGGTCTACCTAAAATACACAAACCCGATATTCCGATTAGACCTGTAGTAGCCTTTACGAATTCCCCCACTTCAAAACTAGCCAGCTGGCTTAATCGTATACTAAAAGATCTCATCGATTTTCATAACCCCTACTCTATTAATAATTCGTTAGATCTAACCAGAAGATTATCAGATATTCAGATACCCCAGAACGCGATTTTAGTTTTTTTCGACATCACCAATTTATTCCCAAGCGTTCCCCCTGAAGAATGCATACGCACTACTAGAGATTTGCTTATGAATTCTAATATATCGCTTTTTCATACCCTTAATTTGTGTTCTTTACTAGGTTTAGTCCTCAGACAAAACTTTTTCCAATTCAACCAAAAATTTTATTGTCAAAACACTGGTTTAGCTATGGGTTCCAACCTTTCCCCTCTTATGGCTGAACTCGTCTTATTCGATCTCGAGAAAAAATTACAAACGTATCCTGATTTCCAGAAAATTATTTTCTATGGTCGTTATGTAGATCACACTTTTGTTATATTCAATGGTCGAGAACTAGAATTAGATCAATTTCATAATTTTTTAAATTCACTGCACCCTGCAATTTGTTTTACTATAGAAAAGGAGAAAGACCATTCGATTCCTTTCTTAGATTTGTTAATTTATAAAAACACAACTAGTACAAATTTCGAATTTTCCATTTTCAGGAAACCGACACATACGGATCAGGTCATTCCATATCACTCTTTTCATCCAGATAAGCACAAATTTTCATCCTTTAACTCGTTATTCCACAGACTTTTCTCTATTCCAATGAATCAGGTTAATTTCCAAAAAGAACTGCAAATTATCAGACAGATTGGTCATAATAATGGTTATCCTTCTCACATCATTGAAAAGATGTTTCATCATCTATCAAACCGTCACATCAACAGACACCTAATTCCACTTCAACCGGTCACTCATAAATACACCTCTCTTCCTTTTTTAGGCAATATTTCTTTAACTATTAGGAATATATTCCATAATTTAGATAAAAACATTAGAATTTTTTTTAACACAAACAATTCTTTAGAGAAAAATCTGGTTAATTCTAAAGACAGAGTTAATATCCTCAATAAGACCAACTTTGTTGTTCTTCCCCCAATTGTTCGGCGGTTTATGTAGGCCAAACAGGTAGGAGCTTCCATACAAGGATTAAAGAACATCAAAAATTAATTGAAAAACACTCAAATCACGACCATTCTGTGACGATAAACACGAGAAGCTCTTTTGCGAACTATATCATAAACGAACAGCATTTTTTCGACCCCCAAAATGATGTTCGTATTCTACACATAGCCAATAAGGGCATTTCTCTTAATATTGGTGAAATATTTTTTATTAATAAAACAATTTCTGACCCGAATTTAATTTCCCTTAACGAACAAATCCACTTTGATTGTATAACCTTCTTCAATTCTCTCAACTTCTCGTAATTATTTCACTGACCACGATACTAACTCCATCTACTTATGATTTACAGTTTCATTAATTTACAGTAGTCGACTTCCTGTTTAGTTACAGTTTTCTTCTAAGTCTTTTGACTCGATCTTCCACCACACGCACTTAGATGTCTAACTCTCTTTTCAATGAATGACATCCTCCATTTGTAACTTTCATTTGCTTTCATCACAACCTACTAGGGAAAAAATTTTGTATTTATTTTACAACGGGAAATCCATACATGTTTCGATCACAGCTATGATCATAGCGCCCATAGGGCGCGTTCCACTAAGGTCTCACAACGATCACGCGCACGTTCGCAGAACTGCGCAGACGACTCTACGAACGTTGCGATCGCCTAGTGGAACTTGGCCTATATCTCTATAGTGGGCTGTGCTTTCATTCGATCACTACAAATAGCGTTCTCTGAACAATTTTTATTGAATACTTGTAATGAAGTTGTTGAATTGTGTACTCTGGGGAATTTCCCCAAAATTAATTTTGTTATTGGAAAATATGAGTAATTCTCAATAGCCTTTAATGGCTTTTTACTGTAGTTTTAACCTACAATTTTTTCACCTATGTAAGTTGGAATTTTTGTTTTAGCATGTCTTGTTGCATTGTCCCCCCTTTTTCCTTATTTTTAGGTACTTATACACACTGAAGATGATCATAGCTGTGATCGAAACATGTATGGATTTCCCGTTGTAAAATAAATACAAAATTTTTTCCCTTTGTGTGGAGAAGACTTAGAAGTTTTTTGGCGCTCTAGTTCCTCGGAACTGAGTGCTTATCAATTTGCCCAAATGTCTGTAATTTTGGAATATTTCGATGGAAATGGTCTTAAACGATTTGGTTCGACTCACTGATCAAGAATCCGAGGTCGGAATTCATTCTGTCCGGCCGGTCCGGCCGGCCGGCCGGCCGTAAGCACGATAACTCTCGAACGGAATGAGCTAGAGAGTTGAAATTTTCAGAGTAGGTTTGGGGGATGAATATCTCAGCTAAGTTCGTTATTGGGCAAAATCGGACAGATGGTTTCGGAGTAACAAAAAAAAAATTTTTTTTTACGGAACAAATTCCAAATCAAATTTTTTTTAATAAGCAGTTTTATCATAAGAATCCAGTCATATCATTTTCAACTCTAACAAGCTAATACTTTCGGAGATATGATTTTTCAAAATTTCAATAATAAATCGTATTTCAACGTTGTCACAGAATGATATTATTCTATGTATGAATATGAATTGTCATAATGTCAAATGATGTTCCTGAGACATTATCTAATCAGTCGAAGAATTGTGAGCGAAGTGAGAAAAATCTCAGTTGTTTGCTCCCAAATTAGTTTTTCTCAGAAAATTCTTACATTTCGGAACTGAACATGAAGTAAGAGATCTGAGAGTAGTGAGAGTGCTTTTCATCCATAGACATAGATATAACTCTCGAACGGAATGAGGTAGGTAGTTGAAATTTTCAGAGTAGTTTAGGGAGATGAATATCTCGGTTAAGTTCGTTATTGGGCACAATTGGCCAGATTTAATTTGATTTCTTCTATGGTGCTTTTCTCATTCTCATGATTGCTCAATTAATCTTGATAAATAAACTATTATTTGAATTGAATTTCCTTTAGGATGCAGTTCTATTATATGAATACATTGATATAATTCCCAACTCTGAGAAACCAATACTTTCGGAGATATAATTTGTCTGTTTGAACTAGAGTGCCAGAAAGCTCCTGTCCACAGGGCTTGAACCCATTTTTCTTTTTCCTGTTTTCATACATTTAAATGTATACATTAATAATGCATTTTGGATATTTTGGCTCTAAACCTACACTCTCTTGGATAAGCCCGCGTCCCCCCTTAGTTCTCCGGATTTTTCGGAAAGGCCGCGGACATCAAGGTATCACATTCAATAGATTGGGTTGTTGTTCTTGCTGGTTATTTTGTTGTTGTACTAGATCTATTTTTAGTTGATTAGAATATTTTCTGTCCTAATTCATTATATATAAATATATACAGGATGTCCCGGGAAGAATGCGACAAACGGATACCCTGAATTAATGTCATCAGACTGGACTCGTATGAAGAGGATTTAATCGCCTGTGTGCCTTCGTTTGGGATATACAGGGTGATGTTCATCTTATGATTGAAATTTCACAAATCAATAACTCTTGAACTAATCGACCCAATGATTTCAAATTTTGAAGTTTTGTCATCCTTCACTATCGCATTCCTTCGATATTTCTGAAATCGAATAAATCAGATCCAGACTGGGAAAATTTTAGACCCTTCCTATTTTGATGGATATTGGATCACCCTGTACATGAACATTATGACTTTTTTTCGTTATCATAACCATAATGAATCAATTCATAATAAAAAATCTAAATCTCTGCTTGGCACCGTCATACAGGGTGATTAATTAACATGTCCTTCAATAAATCTTGAACTTAGGTAAAATTATTTCAAATTTTATAGTTTTGTCACCCTTCACGACTGCCTTCCTTAAATTTTCCTAAAAATGGAAAAAAGATTACCGATCTGGCAATATTTTAGACTTCCTATATTTCCGGTAATATCGGATCAGCCCGTGCCTGAACATTATGATTTTTATGACTGGAAAAGAATACTGGTGTTTAAGTAGAGAGTTCAGATTTAGATATCAAATCATAAAAAAGTGAAGCAAAGTATGTTTCATTGGAACATACTTTGCCTGGTTTGTTAGAAACCATTCCATTGTGGTTGCAACTTGATGGAACTCCTGCGCACTATTCAAGAGAAGTGCACGAATATTTGACTAACACTTTTGAAAACTGATGGATTGGGCGAGCTGGACATGTGGCTAGGCCTCCTCGATTCCCTGATCTGACACCGTTGGATTATTTTTATGGGGAGCGCTTAAACATCAGGTCCATGCAGTACAGATCAACAGTAGGGATCAACTGCTACAAAGAATTATGGATGCTTGCGATATTATTAAAGCACAACCGAAAACGATAGCAAAAGCTGTGAAACAACTATATCAACGTGCTCAAAAATGTATTGAAATGGAGGTATACCATTTTGAACAATTCCTGAACTGAATATGTTTCCAGTTGATCTGTTTTTGAGTTCGAATATTTTCAATTTATTGGCTGTTTTTTGTTCTATTCATTATCCAGTTTGTTGATTTAAAGTTTTTTCAAATAAATCGTTTCATTTATGAACACTTTTTCATGATTTGCTATTTTAATCTGAACTCTCTTAAACACTAGTATTCTTTTTCAGTCATAAGAATCATAATGTTCACGCACAGGCTGATCCCCTGTCACCGAAAATATAGGAAGACTAATATTTTGTTATTTAGTTCTGTTTTTCCAATTTGAGAAAAATTAAAGAAAGGCAGTCGTAAAGGTTGACAAAGCTATAACATTTGAAATAATTTTACCTATAAGTTCAAGATTTATTGAAGGGAATGTATATTGATCACTCCGTATGACAGCGCCAAGCAGAGATTTGGAATTTTTATTATGAATTGATTCTTTATGGTTACGATAACGAGAAAAAAGCATAATGTTCATGTACAGGCTGATGCAATATTCACGAAATTAGGAAAGGTCTAACATTTTCCCAGTCCGGATCTGATTTATTCGATTTCAGAAATATCAAAGGAAGGCGATAGAAAAGGGTTACCAAACTTCAAAATTTGAAATCATTCGGTCGATTAGTCCAAGAGTTATTGAAGTGTAAATTTTCGCTCATATATATGATGAACATCACCCTGTATATCCCAAACGAAGGCACACGGGGAATTAAAACCTCTTTACACGAGTCCAGCCTGATGACATTAATTCATGGTATTCGTTTATCGCATTCTTTCCGGGACATCCTGTATATATAAGAAATCAGTAGAATAAGGTTAAGGGTGTATTCGACCTGTTATTATGAAAGTCTCAGATTATTATGAAAAATTGGTTCAATCACTGACGTGAAGTCAGAAGCTTTTGTGCGTATGTTCTATTGTCCATTCTCCTGTATTGGACACTCTTAATCGAATTAACCATGGTGAATTCTATTGTCTGTTCTTCAATATTCAACACTCTTAATCGAATTTATATTGGTAAATTCGATTGAGAGTGTCCAATACAGGAAAACAGACAATAGAATTAACCATGGTAAATTCGATTAAGAGTGTTCAATGCAGGAGAGTGGACAAAAGAACATACGCTCAAAAGCTTCTGACTTCACGTCAGTGCTTGAACCAATTTTTTTTCGTGAAGTCAGAAGCTTTTGCGCGTATGTTCTATTGTGCATTCTCCTGCATTGGACACTCTTAATCGAATTTACCATGGTGAATTCTATTGTCTGTTCTCCAGTATTGGACACTCTCATTCGAATTTACCAATGTAGATTCGATTAAGAGTGTTGAATATAGAAGAACAGACAATAGAATTCACCTTGGTAAATTGATTAAGAGTGTCCAATACAGGAGAATGGACAATAGAACATACGCGCAAAAGCTTCTGACTTCACGTCAGTACTTGAACCAATTTTTTTTCAATAATTTATTTTTAATTTTCTAGTGATACGATTCTCACAAAATTTCAGAAACGTCCTTAGGTTTGTATTCTACAGCTAATCACCATGTATAAATTCGATCGGATTTTAATTGGTAGAAAGCAAAATTATTACTCAGAAACCATTGGGCCAATTATGCCCATTAACGAATTTGTCCGTCGTATTGGGATGCGCCACCTACCCTGAAAATTTCAAATCGCTATCCCTTTCCGTTTTCAAAATATCGTGGCAACGGTCGGCCGGCCGGCCAGACAGAATCAAATTTGACCTCGAATTCTTCATCAGGGGGTCGAATCCAATCGTTAGAGACCATTTTCGGCGAAAAATTCGAAAATTACAGACATTTGGCAAAATGATAACGCAATGATTCCCAGGACTCGCAAAAACGAAAAGACTATAAGAGGAAAACGAACAAATTAAAAATAATACATAACCTTTCAAAAATCCCCTCTCACAAATATACTCCTCTGTAGCGCATGGATCTCTTGAAGGAGCATCGCTTCCGCTCGTTTTCAAAGATTTTCACTCTTGTTCATAGAAATCCCTTCAATATTTGATTTCAGAAAGGAAAATGTTGTAGCTCGAAAACCAGGTCTGACCAATCCAAACTATGATTATTCAGAACTTCAGATGTTCGAACACCGCTACAGGACCCTATAATAGGGTCCCATAGATTTTTGATGAAAAAATTGACAAGAAAATTGTTTAGTTCAATATATGTCAGCATGACATTCAGGATTTTGAAGGTTCTCGAAAAATGTCTGCGATTCCCATACAGCTACTGAAATCACACAAGGCTGTTCGGATCTCCAACAATATGAATCCGATCGTGTTCAAACTTGGAACTTGGCGGTAGATTTAGTTTCTGAATGCTCTTGCCAAATTTCAGCGATGTCGGACGAATAGTCTCTGATATATAGCATTTTTGTCCATTATTTTCAAAGATTTTTTTAAAATTTTCTAGTCATGCGATCCTCACGAAATTTCCCGAGAATTTTTGCGTTTGGATGCTACAACTAATAACCATGTTCGAATTATATCGGGTTTTTATTTTTCGAGTTATTGAGGAAATAACAACCAAATTTCAGGTGGGTACAACTCCAAAACCGTTTGGCCGATTTATAACTATAGACAAATTCTTATGTTGAATTCAGATGCACAACCTAACCTGAAAATTTCAAGCCGCTATCTCTTTCCGTTCTCAGGTTATCTTGACATAAATATAATTTTTTAATAATTAATTTAAAAATTTCTACCGATACGATTCTCACAAAATTTCGCAGGCTTCCTTAGGTTTGTATTCTAGAACTACTCACCAAGTTTCAATTTTATCGGCTTTGTATTTGTTTAAAACAAAATTACCACTCGGAAACCGTTATCGTGGCAACGGACAAAATTGAATTTGACCTCAAATTCTTGATCAGGGAGACGAACCCAATCGTTTGAGACCATTTTCGGTGAAAAATTCAAAAATTACAGACATTTGGGAAAAATGATAGCACGATGTTCACCAGAACATACCTACGCGCAAAAGTGTTTTTACTAAAAACGGACCTAACTCCGAAACAGCTAGATGGATTTCGCCCATTAACGAACTCGTCCGAGATATTTACGCTCCAAACCCACCTTGCAAAATTCAATCCTTTAACTCCTTTCTTTTGAGAGTTATCGTGTTAACGGCCGGGCGGACGGCCGGCAGGCCGGACAGATTCGATTTCGACCTCGGATTCTTGATCAGTGAGTCGAACCAAATCATTTGAGACCATTTTCAGCCAAAAATTCGAAAATTGCAGACTATTGGGCAAATTGATAAGCACTCTGTTCCGAGGAACAAGAGCGCCAAATAGTGATCACTCAACCCTTTGCGTCCATTGTTGGACATAGGTCTCTCCCATTCTATACCAATCTCTACTGTTCTGTGCTGTCCGAACCCAGTTATTGGTTATTCTCTTTATGTCGTCTGTCCAGCGTGTAGGTGGTCTTCCTCTACTTCTCTTGTCTGCCCGCGGTCTCCACTCCAACAATCGCTTCGTCCACCAATCTCCTCTCATCCGTGCGACATGACCTGCCCAGTTCCATTTCAGTTTTGCCACAACGATGATAACATCTTTTACGCCAGTTCTCTTTCGTAGATCTTCATTTCTTATGTGATCCCTCAGAGTTACACCCAACATCGACCTCTCCATCTTTTTTTGCGTCACTTTCAGCTTTCTGGCAGTTGCATTTGTTAATGTCAGGGTTTCGGCTCCGTATGTTAAAACTGGAAGCACGCACTCATTGAAAGCTTTTCTTTTTAGGTGGATAGGAATATCACCCTTGAAAATATCACTTAGTTGTCCATAGGCTGCCCATGCGAGAGTGAGTCTTCTGTGCAGTTCAGTGGTCTGATTATCTCTCGAGATGCGAACTTCGTGGCCAAGATATATATAGGCTTCAACTCTTTCAACCTCACAACCATTAATATCGATGTTAGAACTGGGAACAAGATTTGTCATGAATCTGGACTTTTTCATATTGATTTTTAGACCAATTTCCCCGCATGCGTTTTTCAAGTCATTTATCATTTCCTTTATTTCTCCGAGGTTATCCGAAATGAGTACTATGTCATCTGCGAAGCGTAAGTTACTAAGGTGTTTGCCGTCAATATTAATGCCTTTTTATCCCAATTCATCTGCTTGAATGCTCTCTCGAGGACTGTTATGAACAATTTTGGGGACATTGTGTCACCTTGTCTACCCCCCGTCAGATGGGAATGCGGTCATTGTTTTCGAATAATTTTACAGTCATTGTAGCATTTTTGTATATGTTGTAAATGAGTTTGGAGTAACGAAAATTGACTCTGCAATCTTGAAGTGCTTGCATTACTGCCTTCAACTCAACTGTATCGAAAGCCTTGTGGAAGTCGATGAACGCCAATACCAAGGGTCTATTATATTCAGTTGTTTTTTCAATGAGTGTTTTTATACTATGGAGGTGATCAGTTACAGGTTGATAGAACTCAATTTATTTTCTAGCCGTGTGGTTATAATTCGGGTGAAGAGCTTATAAAGATGACTTAGAAGGCTTATTGGCCGGTAGTTCTCTAAATTGGCTGTGTCACCCTCTTTATGGAGTAGTATGACGATAGAATCATGCCATTTCTTGGGAATCGAGTAACTGAACAGGCAGAGGTTAAAGAGGTCTTTTAATTTTGCAAGTAACCTCTGTCCACCTATCTTGATTGCATCCGACACTATATTGTCTTCACCTGGTGATCTGTTGTTTTTTGTCTTCTTCAAGGCCAGTTCTATCTCTCCCATGGTGATATCTGGTATTTCTTCGGATCCTTGGTTGACAACGCCTTTTTTAGAAGTTAAGAAATCTGCCTCGTATTCCTCGTCTACCTCTTGACGACTTTTATATAGTATCTGATAAAATTCCTCTACAGTCTTCAGTATCTTGTTTCTATTTGTTGTAATATTCCCCTGTTTGTTTCTTAGCTTATGTATTTCTCCCTTTCCATTCCTCAGTTTTCTGCGCAGCACCTTCATGCTTTTGTTGTTCTCTATAGTCTCTTCAATCTTTTCCGTTTTGTATTTTCTGATGTCTTTTCTAATGGCTTTGGATATTTGTTTGTTCATCGCTTTCATCTCTTCGTCGGTGGTCGTTTTCTGGCTTCCTTTGATTCTCCTCTCTTTCATTAACAGTCCAGTTGATGCACTGATTTTTTCTTCTTTTTGTGTCTTCGGGCAATACTTTTCTTGGCTCGAAGATAATGCTTTGACTATTGCATCATTCAATTCCTCGATGTTTTCTTCCCTCTCTGATTCTTCTAAAAAATTAATTATGTTCTTTTGAAAACCATCTATATCTGTCGGAGGATGCCAAGGATTTATTTCTGATTTAGTTATCATGTTTCGGCGCTCTTTCTTTAGATTCAGTACGACTTTCGCTCTCACTATACGATGATCACTACCTGTAAAAAACTTATTCAATACTGATACATCTTTGACCGTGTTTTTGAAATCAGCTATTATGTAGTCGATCTAGTTTTTTGTTCGACCGTCTGGACTCTTCCAGGTCCATCTTCGATTAAGTTTTTTTATAGAAAAAACTGTTCATGAGGAATAAGTTGTTCTGTAAGAGGAACCCAAGCAGCATTTCGCCACGATCATTCCTGCCCTCTGAACCGAAACCTCCAAGAGCCGTCTCAGAGTTGTTAGACTTCAGCCCAACCTTTGCGTTGAAATCCCCACATAGGAATGTAAAGTGGGTTTTCTGATACTCCCAAGCCTTATTTACGTCGTCATAGAAGAGGTCCATTTCTTCATCGGTCTGTATTGTAGTTGGTGCGTATACTTGAATAAACTTCATATTGTATCGCTTGTTCAATCTGAGTATCACATAAATTACTCTGGGAGCTATCGTCTTGATATACACGATGCCTGAATTATGACGTTTGTGAATCAGAAAACCAGTTCCCCCAATCGAAGAGTCCTCATTTCCGGCATGATAGAAAGTGTGACCTTATTTTAGTCTGTAGAGCTGTTCTCCCTGTCTTCTAACTTCACCAAGACCGACGACATCCCATTTGATTTGTTCTAATTCGGACTCTAGTTCACTTAATCGTTCTTCTGAGAGTAATGATCTTACATTATATGTAGCTAGGTATAGTTTCCAAATCTTTGATGATGCTTTTCTTGCTGCCAACTTTTTGCCCCCCCCCAGAATCCATGGGGCAGACTGATATAGAATCAGTACGAGATTCTGAGCGTTTTGCTCTACTCGCCTGGGGTACTGAAGTTTTAATAATTGGCATTTTATCATAATAATAGGAGGTTAATTAGCCATAATTCGCCGCGCTGGCCAAACGAGTTGGCGAATGGATTTGTAAGGATGTTGAAAGGAGAGATTTATGGGATTAGACAAGGATTTAGGATAGGACAATGGTTTCTCCTGTATGGTACTAGGAGATAAACCACGGCTCGCGTAGGCAGGGTCGCACCCCTGAGATAGGTCTGCCATCTATCGGGGTCATAGATGGGTACCTACCCACTACCTAGCCAAATAGTGTCGTTCAACAAAAAATGCTTCAAAAATTATCTTTAAAAAAAGGGCAATCTACAATGCTTTAATGCTTCAAAAATTGTCATTAAATTTATGTATCAAGGATAAATGATTAATATGCAATGCTTCAACCTCGTGAAATGGGCATCTTACACTCGGTGCATAGTTTTCACAACTCGAAATACCTAAGGAAATTATCATCGAAATGTCTAGAGCAAGGCTGGATACAATCATAGCAGATTGTCCATTTATTCTTGATTTTTGAGTAGGTAGAAGATTACGAACAAATTATTTTAATAGTTCAAAATATATTAATAAACTACTATCCACTTTTCATAATTCAAAATTTAATAGTACATACCACTAACACATTCTTTTGTGTATTATGAACCTTAACTCAAAAAAAATGTTTGATACACAAATGTAGATCTATATTTCAGTATTTTTTTGCTAGAAACATTATGAAAATACTGTCATGTCTCACTACTTAAGGAAGTAAAAGGTAATATTAACCTCAGTGCTCAACGAACAGTAATTTCTTTTGATGATTGCCTTATATTCTTTCCTATTGCCTTCATATACTGCATCATTCAAATGATTCAATTCTAAATCTTCTGAAACATCATCCCCAATATTTATACATGCATTATTCAATATGTAATCAGTCAATATAATTTTCGGTCTTGTATATATTCACTAATTCAAGAATAGGATACTTGTTTTCGAAGAGAAAACATTTTCAAACTACGAATTGACAATCTCTAATAGCTAGAAAAGCTGACATCTATGAACAGTGAACACAGACATATTCTATGTTCACATTCTGTGAATACATAGGACTTACGATGTATTTTCGAGAATTTTCGTAATCAATTTCGAAACGTAGGTCTATGACTTACCTAATGTTAGATTTGCATTCATCAGCAAATTATAATTAGATAATTCTATGAAATCATATAGAATTAAGAATTATTATTAAAAGTTTGAAAAATCATATTTCCGAAAGAATCAGTTTTGTTAGAGTTGAAAATGATATCAGTGGATTCTTATGATGAATCTTAAAACATAATGAATTTATAATTAGTAATGTAAAAAAAATATATATTTCTTACTCCAAAACCAACTGAAGATTTTGCCCAATAACAAACTTAGCCGAGATATTTATCTCCCAAACCTACTCTAAAAATTTCAACTATCTGCGTCATTCCGTTCGAGAGTTATCATGTTTACGGCTGGCTGGATGGACGGACGGACGGACCGGCCGGACAGAATCGATTTTGACCACGGATGCTTGATCAGTGAGTCGAGCTGAATCGTTCAAGACCATTTTCAGCTAAAAATTCAAAAATTACAGACATCTGGGCAAATTGATAGGCACTCTGTTCCGAGGAACAAGAGCGCAATAAAAAATGGGTTCAAGCCCTGTGGACAGGAGCATTCTGGCGCTCTAGTTCAAACAGACAAATTATATCTCCGAAAGTATTGGTTTCTCAGAGTTGAGAATTATATCAATGTATTCTTATGATAGAACTGCATCATAAAGGAAATTCAATTCAAATAATAGTTTATTTATCAAGATTAAATGAGCAATCTGAGAATGAAAACTGCACCATGGAAGAAACCAAATTAAAATAGCTGAAATGAATTTGACTCTCTCTTATAGAACAGGATGAAATGTACGAGTATGAACACAGATCATATAATAAAGCTTAGATAGAATATTTATAGCATTCTGTGAAAACATAGAAGTACGATTTATTATTGAAATTTAGAACTTCATCTCAGCAGAAATTGAATTCAAACATCATAGAAGAATTTAAATTCAACAAGAGTGCCAAAAATTATCAATCCAAAACCAATAAACGAATTCTACCCAACAACGAACTCATCCGAGATATTCATTCCTCAATTCTATGATGAACGATAATATATATCTTTCCTCAAAGCTACTCCAATACACCAATATTCCAGTTTTGTTTTTAGTGAAGATATTCTGAACTCAATATTATTAACCATTCCCATCATCATATGGATTGACCATCGGCATGAAAATATCAACCAACAAAATGTACGATATTATATTATAATTCTCATATTTATACGATTGCTGGAATGATTGACAATGAGACAACGTCATGTTTCAGGAAAATAAGTTGACATTATAACACTTCATAGAATACCCACAGAATAATTATATCATTCTGTGAAAACGTAGAAATACGATTTACATTGAAATTTTGAAAAATCATATCTCCGAAAGTATTAGCTTGTTAGAGATAAAAATAATATGAATGGATTTTTATGGTAAAACTGCTTATTGAAAAAAATTTAATTTGGAATTGGTTTCGTAAAATAAAAATTTCTTTTTTGTTACTCCGAAACCATCTGTCCGATTTTACCCAATAACGAACTCAGCCGAGATATTTATCCCCCAAACCTACTCTGAAAATTTCAACTGTCTAGCTCATTCCGTTCGAGAGTTATCGTGCCTACGGCTGGCCGGACAGAATGAATTTCGACCACGGATTCTTGATCATTGAGTCGAACCAAATCGTTTAAGACCATTGTCATCGAAAAATTTGAAAATTACAGACATTTGGGCAAATTGATAAGCACTCAGTTCCGAGGAAGTAGATCGCCAAAAAAGGTGAGATCAACATCCAAGAGGAAGATTACGTTACCGATGCTTATGCCAACTTTTATTTTAAATCTGTGCTTCGAAATTTTATGACCTCAAATTTGTTTTTTGGCGCGCTATTCTGTGAACAGAGTGCTTATCAATTTGCCCAAATGCCAAATGCCAAAAAAGCCGGCCGTTCCGCCGTAGGCACGATTACGCTCGAACGCAATAAGCTAGAGAGTTGAAATTTTCAGAGTAGGTTTGGAGTCCAAATGCGCAGGCTAAGATTGTTAATGGGTAAAATTCACCGTATGGTTTCAGAGTTTTAGCCATCTGAAATTTTGTTTTGCCAATTACTCGAAAAATACATATCATATCATTTTCAACTCTAACAAGCTAATACTTTCGGAGATATGATTTTTCAAAATTTCAATAATAAATCGTATTTCAACGTTGTCACAGAATGATATTATTATATGAATTGTGAGAAAATTACAGACATTTGGCAAAATGATAACGCAATGATCCCCAGGACTCGCAAAAACGAAAAGACTATAAGAGGAAAACGAACAAATTAAAAATAATACATAACCTTTCAAAAATCCCCTCTCACAAATATACTCCTCTGTAGCGCATGGATCTCTTGAAGAAGCATCGCTTCCGCTCGTTTTCAAAGATTTTCACCCTTGTTCATAGAAATCCCTTCAATATTTGATTTCAGAAAGGAAAATGTTGTAGCTCGAAAACCAGGTCTGACCAATCCAAACTATGATTATTCAGAACTTCAGATGTTCGAACACCGCTACAGGACCCTATAATAGGGTCCCATAGATTTTTGATGAAAAAATTGACAAGAAAATTGTTTAGTTCAATATATGTCAGCATGACATTCAGGATTTTGAAGGTTCTCGAAAAATGTCTGCGATTCCCATACAGCTACTGAAATCACACAAGGCTGTTCGGATCTCCAACAATATGAATCCGATCGTGTTCAAACTTGGAACTTGGCGGTAGATTTAGTTTCTGAATGCTCTTGCCAAATTTCAGCGATGTCGGACGAATAGTTTCTGATATATAGCATTTTTGTCCATTATTTTCAAAGATTTTTTTAAAATTTTCTAGTCATGCGATCCTCACGAAATTTCCCGAGAATTTTTGCGTTTGGATGCTACAACTAATAACCATGTTCGAATTATATCGGGTTTTTATTTTTCGAGTTATTGAGGAAATAACAACCAAACTTCAGGTGGGTACAACTCCAAAACCGTTTGGCCGATTTATAACTATAGACAAATTCTTATGTTGAATTCAGATGCACAACCTAACCTGAAAATTTCAAGCCGCTATCTCTTTCCGTTCTCAGGTTATCTTGACATAAATATAATTTTTTAATAATTAATTTAAAAATTTCTACCGATACGATTCTCACAAAATTTCGCAGGCTTCCTTAGGTTTGTATTCTAGAACTACTCACCAAGTTTCAATTTTATCGGCTTTGTATTTGTTTAAAACAAAATTACCACTCGGAAACCGTTATCGTGGCAACGGACAAAATTGAATTTGACCTCAAATTCTTGATCAGGGAGACGAACCCAATCGTTTGAGACCATTTTCGGCGAAAAATTAAAAAATTACAGACATTTGGGAAAAATGATAGCACGATGTTCACCAGAACATACCTACGCGCAAAAGTGTTTTTACTAAAAACGGACCTAACTCCGAAACAGCTAGATGGATTTCGCCCATTAACGAACTCGTCCGAGATATTTACGCTCCAAACCCACCTTGCAAAATTCAATCCTCTAACTCCTTTCTTTTGAGAGTTATCGTGTTAACGGCCGGGCGGACGGCCGGCAGGCCGGACAGATTCGATTTCGACCTCGGATTCTTGATCAGTGAGTCGAACCAAATCATTTGAGACCATTTTCAGCCAAAAATTCGAAAATTGCAGACTATTGGGCAAATTGATAAGCACTCTGTTCCGAGGAACAAGAGCGCCAAATAGTGATCACTCAACCCTTTGCGTCCATTGTTGGACATAGGTCTCTCCCATTCTATACCAATCTCTTCTGTTCTGTGCTGTCCGAACCCAGTTATTGGATATTCTTTTTATGTCGTCTGTCCAGCGTGTAGGTGGTCTTCCTCTACTTCTCTTGTCTGCCCGCGGTCTCCACTCCAACAATCGCTTCGTCCACCGATCTCCTCTCATCCGTGCGACATGACCTGCCCAGTTCCATTTCAGTTTTGCCACAACGATGATAACATCTTTTACGCCAGTTCTCTTTCGTAGATCTTCATTTCTTATGTGATCCCTCAGAGTTACACCCAACATCGACCTCTCCATCTTTTTTTGCGTCACTTTCAGCTTTCTGGCAGTTGCATTTGTTAATGTCAGGGTTTCGGCTCCGTATGTTAAAACTGGAAGCACGCACTCATTGAAAGCTTTTCTTTTTAGGTGGATAGGAATATCACCCTTGAAAATATCCCTTAGTTGTCCATAGGCTGCCCATGCGAGAGTGAGTCTTCTGTGCAGTTCAGTGGTCTGATTATCTCTCGAGATGCGAACTTCGTGGCCAAGATATATATAGGCTTCAACTCTTTCAACCTCACAACCATTAATATCGATGTTAGAACTGGGAACAAGATTTGTCATGAATCTGGACTTTTTCATATTGATTTTTAGACCAATTTCCCCGCATGCGTTTTTCAAGTCATTTATCATTTCCTTTATTTCTCCGAGGTTATCCGAAATGAGTACTATGTCATCTGCGAAGCGTAAGTTATTAAGGTGTTTGCCGTCAATATTAATGCCTTTTTATCCCAATTCATCTGCTTGAATGCTCTCTCGAGGACTGTTATGAACAATTTTGGGGACATTGTGTCACCTTGTCTACCCCCCGTCAGATGGGAATGCGGTCATTGTTTTGGAATAATTTTACAGTCATTGTAGCATTTTTGTATATGTTGTAAATGAGTTTGGAATAACGAAAATTGACTCTGCAATCTTGAAGTGCTTGCATTACTGCCTTCAACTCAACTGTATCGAAAGCCTTGTGGAAGTCGATGAACGCCAATACCAAGGGTCTATTATATTCAGTTGTTTTTTCAATGAGTGTTTTTATACTATGGAGGTGATCAGTTACAGGTTGATAGAACTCAATTTTATTTTCTAGCCGTGTGGTTATAATTCGGGCGAAGAGCTTATAAAGATGACATAGAAGGCTTATTGGCCGGTAGTTCTCTAAATTGGCTGTGTCACCCTTTTTATGGTGTAGTATGACGATAGAATCATGCCATTTCTTGGGAATCGAGTAACTGAACAGGCAGAGGTTAAAGAGGTCTTTTAATTTTGCAAGTAACCTCTGTCCACCTATCTTGATTGCATCCGACACTATATTGTCTTCACCTGGTGATCTGTTCTTTTTTGTCTTCTTCAAGGCCAGTTCTATCTCTCCCATGGTGATATCTGGTATTTCTTCTGATCCTTGGTTGACAACGCCATTTTTAGAAGTTAAGAAATCTGCCTCGTATTCCTCGTCTACCTCTTGACGACTTTTATATAGTATCTGATAAAATTCCTCTACAGTCTTCAGTATCTTGTTTCTATTTGTTGTAATATTCCCCTGTTTGTTTCTTAGCTTATGTATTTCTCCCTTTCCATTCCTCAGTTTTCTGCGCAGCACCTTCATGCTTTTGTTGTTCTCTATAGTCTCTTCAATCTTTTCCGTTTTGTATTTTCTGATGTCTTTTCTAATGGCTTGGGATATTTGTTTGTTCATCGCTTTCATCTCTTCGTCGGTGGTCGTTTTCTGGCTTCCTTTGATTCTCCTCTCTTTCATTAACAGTCCAGTTGATGCACTGATTTTTTCTTCTTTTTGTGTCTTCGGGAAATACTTTTCTTGGCTCGCAGATAATGCTTTGACTATTGCATCATTCAATTCCTCGATGTATTCTTCCCTCTCTGATTCTTCTAAAAAATTAATTATGTTCATTTGAAAACCATCTATATCTGTCGGAGGATGCCAAGGATTTATTTCTGATTTAGTTATCATGTTTTGGCGCTCTTTCTTTAGATTCAGTACGACTTTCACTCTCACTATACGATGATCACTACCTGTAAAAAACTTATTCAATACTGATACATCTTTGACCGTGTTTTTGTTATCAGCTATTATGTAGTCGATCTAGTTTTTTGTTCGACCGTCTGGACTCTTCCAGGTCCATCTTCGATTAAGTTTTTTTATAGAAAAAACTGTTCATGAGGAATAAGTTGTTCTGTAAGAGGAACCCAAGCAGCATCTCGCCACGATCATTCCTGCCCTCTGAACCGAAACCTCCAAGAGCCGTCTCAGAGTTGTTAGACTTCAGCCCAACCTTTGCGTTGAAATCCCCACATAGGAATGTAAAGTGGGTTTTCTGATACTCCCAAGCCTTGCTTACGTCATCATAGAAGAGGTCCATTTCTTCATCGGTCTGTTTTGTAGTTGGTGCGTATACTTGAATAAACTTCATATTGTATCGCTTGTTCAATCTGAGTATCACATAAATTACTCTGGGAGCTATCGTCTTGATATACACGATGCCTGAATTATGACGTTTGTGAATCAGAAAACCAGTTCCCCCAATCGAAGAGTCCTCATTTCCGGCATGATAGAAAGTGTGACCTGATTTTAGTCTGCAGAGCTGTTCTCCCCGTCTTCTAACTTCACCAAGACCGACGACATCCCATTTGATTTGTTCTAATTCGGACTCTAGTTCACTTAATCGTTCTTCTGAGAGTAATGATCTTACATTATATGTAGCTAGGTATAGTTTCCAAATCTTTGATGATGCTTTTCTTGCTGCCAACTTTTTGCCCCCCCCCCCAGAATCCATGGGGCAGACTGATATAGAATCAGTACGAGATTCTGAGCGTTTTGCTCTACTCGCCTGGGGTACTGAAGTTTTAATAATTGGCATTTTATCATAATAATAGGAGGTTAATTAGCCATAATTCGCCGCGCTGGCCAAACGAGTTGGCGAATGGATTTGTAAGGATGTTGAAAGGAGAGATTTATGGGATTAGACAAGGATTTAGGATAGGACAATGGTTTCTCCTGTATGGTACTAGGAGATAAACCACGGCTCGCGTAGGCAGGGTCGCATTCCTGAGATAGGTCTGCCATCTATCGGGGTCATAGATGGGTACCTACCCGCTACCTAGCCAAATAGTGTCGTTCAACAAAAAATGCTTCAAAAATTATCTTTAAAAAAAGGGCAATCTACAATGCTTTAATGCTTCAAAAATTGTCATTAAATTTATGTATCAAGGATAAATGATTAATATGCAATGCTTCAACCTCGTGAAATGGGCATCTTACACTCGGTGCATAGTTTTCACAACTCGAAATACCTAAGGAAATTATCATCGAAATGTCTAGAGCAAGGCTGGATACAATCATAGCAGATTGTCCATTTATTCTTGATATTTGAGTAGGTAGAAGATTACGAACAAATTATTTTAATAGTTCAAAATATATTAATAAACTACTATCCACTTTTCATAATTCAAAATTTAATAGTACATACCACTAACACATTCTTTTGTGTATTATGAACCTTAACTCAAAAAAAATGTTTGATACACAAATGTAGATCTATATTTCAGTATTTTTTTGCTAGAAACATTATGAAAATACTGTCATGTCTCACTACTTAAGGAAGTAAAAGGTAATATTAACCTCAGTGCTCAACGAACAGTAATTTCTTTTGATGATTGCCTTATATTCTTTCCTATTGCCTTCATATACTGCATCATTCAAATGATTCAATTCTAAATCTTCTGAAACATCATCCCCAATATTTATACATGCATTATTCAATATGTAATCAGTCAATATAATTTTCGGTCTTGTATATATTCACTAATTCAAGAATAGGATACTTGTTTTCGAAGAGAAAACATTTTCAAAATACGAATTGACAATCTCTAATAGCTAGAAAAGCTGACATCTATGAACAGTGAACACAGACATATTCTATGTTCACATTCTGTGAATACATAGGACTTACGATGTATTTTCGAGAATTTTCGTAATCAATTTCGAAACGTAGGTCTATGACTTACCTAATGTTGGATTTGCATTCATCAGCAAATTATAATTAGATAATTCTATGAAATCATATAGAATTAAGAATTATTATTAAAAGTTTGAAAAATCATATTTCCGAAAGAATCAGTTTTGTTAGAGTTGAAAATGATATCAGTGGATTCTTATGATGAATCTGCATCTAAAAACATAATGAATTTATAATTAGTAATGTAAAAAAAATATATATTTCTTACTCCAAAACCAACTGAAGATTTTGCCCAATAACAAACTTAGCCGAGATATTTATCTCCCAAACCTACTCTAAAAATTTCAACTATCTGCGTCATTCCGTTCGAGAGTTATCATGTTTACGGCTGGCTGGATGGACGGACGGACGAACCGGCCGGACAGAATCGATTTTGACCACGGATGCTTGATCAGTGAGTCGAGCTGAATCGTTCAAGACCATTTTCAGCTAAAAATTCAAAAATTACAGACATCTGGGCAAATTGATAGGCACTCTGTTCCGAGGAACAAGAGCGCAATAAAAAATGGGTTCAAGCCCTGTGGACAGGAGCATTCTGGCGCTCTAGTTCAAACAGACAAATTATATCTCCGAAAGTATTGGTTTCTCAGAGTTGAGAATTATATCAATGTATTCTTATGATAGAACTGCATCATAAAGGAAATTCAATTCAAATAATAGTTTATTTATCAAGATTAAATGAGCAATCTGAGAATGAAAACTGCACCATGGAAGAAACCAAATTAAAATAGCTGAAATGAATTTGACTCTCTCTTATAGAACAGGATGAAATGTACGAGTATGAACACAGATCATATAATAAAGCTTAGATAGAATATTTATAGCATTCTGTGAAAACATAGAAGTACGATTTATTATTGAAATTTAGAACTTCATCTCAGCAGAAATTGAATTCAAACATCATAGAAGAATTTAAATTCAACAAGAGTGCCAAAAATTATCAATCCAAAACCAATAAACGAATTCTACCCAACAACGAACTCATCCGAGATATTCATTCCTCAATTCTATGATGAACGATAATATATATCTTTCCTCAAAGCTACTCCAATACACCAATATTCCAGTTTTGTTTTTAGTGAAGATATTCTGAACTCAATATTATTAACCATTCCCATCATCATATGGATTGACCATCGGCATGAAAATATCAACCAACAAAATGTACGATATTATATTATAATTCTCATATTTATACGATTGCTGGAATGATTGACAATGAGACAACGTCATGTTTCAGGAAAATAAGTTGACATTATAACAATTCATAGAATACCCACAGAATAATTCTATCATTCTGTGAAAACGTAGAAATACGATTTACATTGAAATTTTGAAAAGTCATATCTCCGAAAGTATTAGCTTGTTAGAGATAAAAATAATACGAATGGATTTTTATGGTAAAACTGCTTATTGAAAAAAATTTAATTTGGAATTGGTTTCGTAAAATAAAAATTTCTTTTTTGTTACTCCGAAACCATCTGTCCGATTTTACCCAATAACGAACTCAGCCGAGATATTTATCCCCCAAACCTACTCTGAAAATTTCAACTGTCTAGCTCATTCCGTTCGAGAGTTATCGTGCCTACGGCTGGCCGGACAGAATGAATTTCGACCACGGATTCTTGATCATTGAGTCGAACCAAATCGTTTAAGACCATTGTCATCGAAAAATTTGAAAATTACAGACATTTGGGCAAATTGATAAGCACTCAGTTCCGAGGAAGTAGAGTGCCAAAAAAGGTGAGATCAACATCCAAGAGGAAGATTACGTTACCGACTTTCATTTTAAATCTGTGCTTCGAAATTCTATGACCTCAAATTTGTTTTTTGGCGCGCTATTCTGTGAACAGAGTGCTTATCAATTTGCCCAAATGCCAAATGCCAAAAAAGCCGGCCGTTCCGCCGTAGGCACGATTACGCTCGAACGCAATAAGCTAGAGAGTTGAAATTTTCAGAGTAGGTTTGGAGTCCAAATGCGCAGGCTAAGATTGTTAATGGGTAAAATTCACCGTATGGTTTCAGAGTTTTAGCCATCTGAAATTTTGTTTTGCCAATTACTCGAAAAATACAGATCTGATCGAATTAAAGTGCAGCAGATGGGTGAAAAATACTGACACTAAAACTTATGCAAAATTATGTGAGGATCACGCTACTAGAAAATTAAAAAAAATATATTTAAAAAAATTCTGTATCTCAGGAACTATCAGTCAGATATCGTTGAAATTCTGCGAGAGCCTTCAAAACCTTATTTCTCATTAAAATTCTGAATTTGAACTCGATCGGATCTATATTGGTGAAGATATCACGGAAATATCGAAATATTCCTACGATCTGAGTGTACTGGTCCACTGTTTATATATTCGACCAAACAAATAATCGACAGTTTGTTTGATTTTTGACAACAGTCAAAAAAAGGATTCAAGCTATAGAAGGATATAATCATAACGTGTTTGCATAGATCTTTATTATTACTGTTCTGTGATCGTATGTCTATATTCTCTATGTTCAAGTTAATGACATCATGTCTGACATGTGACGTGACAAACAAATCAGTTTGTTTTGTAGATTTGTAGATTATGAAATATAACATAACTTGGTATGAAATAAATATCGTTTTCAAGATTTTCAAGTTTCAAATATTCCAATTCAACCTAACATGGCTGGATACACGGGGCCGACCCCAAGATTTCAATTTATAGGGACAAAATGCTGTCACGGAATGGAAAATTTTGAAAACATCCTTCACACTTCATAGATTATTTAATAGCGACCGAACAGCACGAAGTTCAGGATCCAATAAAGTTGTCCATACTCAGAAACATTATTGGTACAGAAGCAGCAAGAATTATGTCCACATTCGTGATCCCAGAGATAGAACTGAACAAATGTGAATTAACTATAAAGTCCATTGAGAAATATGTCAACCCAAGAGTTAATGAGTGCTTTGAAGGGTATACATTTTTGAAAAAGGTGCAAAGGGAAAATGAACAATGTGAACATTTCCTTACTGAAGGCAAGTATCTGGTACGAATATGTAACAAGAACACGATTGAGTCGGGTTCTTTGAGATGTTTCAACTCAAGTGAAATTTTTTGTTTTGATTTTAGTGAGATTTTCGAAATGTTCTGGATTTCTATTTCAAAAATTGGAAAAGTGTTATCGAATATTGAATTCTCAATAATAATTTTGCATTGAGAATCTAGTATATTTGTTCCTTGGATTGGTTTCTTCGTTATTATGCCAAGGCAGTCTTCTAATACCATCCGAGTTGTCTTGAACAGAGTCAGTAGCTGTTTATTCTTTAAGATGTGGATGATTTTAAAATCGTTCTCAACCAGGGTTGTTTGGCAGTTCTCTGGAGTTGACAGGGTGCAAACTTCCTTTGTGGGTAGCTGGAGGCACAGTTCAACAGCACTATCTAGGATACGGCAGGCTTCATTCGTCCAATATTCCTGGTTCTGAATGGTGATCCGGTACTTCCTTGGTGGGATGATAGCAATGTCTTGATGGTTGGGTATTGGGTATACTCGGGAATAGTTTGCAATGAATTCTTTGAGTATGGAAATTTTAAGGAGGATACTGAGAATTAGATCAGCTCCTATGACAGACATTTTTGAAAATTCTAACATTTTGTAAGGATGAACATGACTAATTGGAGATAGCTCCTGTGGTTTATAAATTTCGTGAAGATATTTTTCTATAGAATGAAGTTCATTAACTTTAATAAGTTCTAAATTAGGTATTTCTTTGATTGCAAAACTAATTGTTCTTTCTTTGATAAGTAACTGATTAAGTAGGATTTTTGATTTGAATATTTCATTTTGAACAATGATTATGAATGTTTCTTTTGATTTAATTTCTTCAAAAAGTGATTTTGTTTTTTGAATATTTTCATTTAATAAAGCTATATCTTCTGAGTATATTTTAGTCAAATGGTTAGCGAAGGATGTTAATTTATCTATTCTTTCTATTTCATTGCTTCTGATTTGATGTAATGCTTCAAGATTATCATTTATCGTGTTTAAATCATCATCATCTAAATTTCCTGTTACGAATTTGATGCTTTTTCCGATGAAGTTAGCCAAACCTCTTTTAACTGTATTATTATTTTTAAATTCATCGAGAATCTGTTCTATCTGGACAAGATTTGTTTTCGATTGAAGGCATAGTTTATGAGGTAAATCATCGTAGGAATATTTTTCATGAAGTTCTTGGAAATTTGATTTCAACTGCTAAAGTTGTTTGTTAATTTTGTGAGGTAAATTGAAAAAAGGAATTTGTGATGGTGATCTAGTATTCGTGCTTTACTTAATGGTTCATCAAAGTATCCTTTAGTTATTATTTTGTTGACCTGAAGGGCCTGGTAGGTTCGGATCAATATCAGGAGGGTTAGGTACAGGTATCCTGAAAAGAGAGAATATTTTTTCTTAATTTCTTCACTTTTCCGATATTGGCTGTGGTTTTACGAGATTTTTGAGTTATGCCAAAAATTTTGTTTTGATGTTGGTTCTCAACAGTGATTTTTTCGAAAGGTGGATCAGTTTTTCTTGGTCTGTTCCTTTCAACATAAACTTCCTGCTGATCTAAATTTGGAGGATCATTTTGATTTTCTTTTAATCTATCTTCTTTTAATCTTATCTACCTATGTCGAAGAAGACGGACGGTATGAATGTCGATATGCGTGTTTATCCTCACAAATGTGGTGGATGCAAAAACTCAATAGTTAAAAGTGGATTAAAATGTAAAATTTGTTCCAAAGTGTTTCATCGTAGTTGCGCTTTGAAAATCAAAAAGTGCTGTGAGGAGGAACTTTCAACGTTTTTCGATTTGAAATCTGATGTAGAGGAATACCCGGATAGTGTGTATCTCGAGCCCGAGGTGCAAATCACATTGAACTCCTCTAATTACGACTTATTACTGAAGATAATTCAGGAATTGGAGGATAAAAATCGTTTGCTTGAAGAAAATTCAAAGCTGTTGAAATACAAAATTTTAAGATTGGAAAATGATTCTCGAGTATGTAATCAATGCGAAACGAAGATTACTCATACTCGTAACGAAAAAATTATCAACTCTGATAAGAAAACTGTAAACACCGGCACCGGTGAGATTCCTGATGTTTTGGTTCCTCGTAGCTATGCGTGTGCTGCAGCTGTCGCTCCTGCGACGGCTGGGTTCTTAGGACCGGACGGTTATGCGAGTGCTGAAACTGTTGATCCTGCGCCGGCTATAAATGTGAGTGGGAAAGCTGATCCAGGGTCCCATGCCGGTCACTCTGTTACTAAATCGAACCAGCGTAAACATAAACATCAACTGTTTACAATTGATCAGGTTAATGAAGCAGTTCATAAAGCTCAATTGAAGATATTGGAAAACAAAATTGCCGTCAACGATCATTCGGAGTATACCACCGATGGTGAATGGAAACCCGTCAAAACCAGAAAAAGTATCAGGAAGTCTAGTCAAGCTATAGTGGTTGGAAAGTGCACTGAATCAACTGCTGTTCAAGGCGTTGAAAAATTAAAAGCCTTTCATGTATCTAGGTTGAATCCAACTTCTTCTGTAGCTGATCTTGAAAACTTCCTTTCGAAAAAATTCACTTATGTGAAATGTGAACTTCTCAAGTCTCGTTACCCTGAGGACTATGCATCCTTCAAGGTTCTTGTACCACACAGCGAACTTGATAAAGTCAAAGATCCTGCAAATTGGCCAAATAATGCAAGCGTTCATTATTTTTTCCAAAGTCGAAAGAAAATTCCCGAGAAATAGAAGACTCTCGACCATTTAAAATTCTTCATGTGAACGTTCAGTGCTTATCAAACAAATTGAACGATCTGGAGCTTATGTTCGAGATGGAACGCCCTTTGATTGCTAGTGTGGTGGAGCACTGGTGCAGTAGCGAGAAACTTCAATATATGTCTATTCCCGGATTTGTCCAAGTAGCCTCGTTTTGTCGTGAAAGTGGTGAACATGGGGGTATTGTTATGTATGCGAGTGCTAGTCTCCAAGTGAAAGATATTGGCATCTCAAAGTTCTCAGTGAAAAAGCAATTTGAGTTCTGCGGTGTGACTATTGCTCTTCCGGGCGTAAAGTTATGTGTTTTAAGTTCTTATAGGGTTCCTGATAGTGATTTTACTCTCTTTCTCGATAGAATGTCGTTTGTTCTACAGCGCTGTATCGAGATTGCCGATGTTTTGTTTCTTTGTGGCGACCTGAACGTTAACTATTTGAATAATACATGTACTCGTAAGCATCTACTTGATGATCTATTGTGTTGTTTTGATTTGAGGGTCACCTCTCGAGAACCTACTAGAGTTTTCACCAATGTACACGGTGTAACATCTTCATCCAAATTAGACTACATTCTTACTAATGCAAGTTTGGAATGTAAAACTAGGGTATTTGAGGGTCACTTTGGTGATCACAAAGTTTTTGTTTTGGAATATCCATTGATGAAAAATATTAATAATGATTTTAATTCTCATCAGGCGTCAACCAGAAGTGTAACGCCCCAGTCTCTGACTAATTTGGTTAATTATATATCAAATGTATCTTTTGATCGTATGTATTCGTATACGAATATTGATGATTGTTTTACAGAATTTTTCAATACTGTTAATTACTGTTTAGAGATAACATGCCCTATGAGGCAATCTAACTTTAAGGTTAGAAACAATAAAAATTGGATTAATGGGGAGGTTATTGAGGCCAGCAAAGAGTTGAAAAATTTAGGTTGGTTGAAAAAGAATTTGAACAACCAAAATTCTTGTGAAATGTATAGGAAGGCTAAAGTTGATTTCAGGAACTTACTCAGAGAAACTAAGGCCCATTATTATCGGGAGATGTTAAATAATTCATCTAATAAGAACAAAACTGTATGGGATATTGTGAATAGGGAGACAGGACGGAAAAAAATTGCTCAACAAAACATCACTCTCAAACATGATGGAAAGCTTTATTCTGATCCCTCCGAGATTGTTAATATGTTTGCTGATTATTTTTGCTCTATTGCACAAGAAAGTCTGAAAAATCATTTTGGTGGTTTACCTTCACTTGCATGTACTACATCTCTATTATCATCGAATACTTTTTTCTTCTTCCCAGTAGTTGGAGAGGAGGTCATTGATACGCTCATATCTTTAAAAAACAAAAAAGGTACTGGTGTAGATAACATTTCTGTTGAGGTATTGAAAGCCATAGTGAACGTCGTTGCTGATCATTTCGCACATATTATAAATTTATCCGTTAATACTGGCCAATTTCCTTCATTTCTTAAGTCGGCTTCAGTCATTCCACTATTTAAAAAAAACGATGCTTGCAATATTGCAAACTATCGTCCCATTTCGATTCTTAGCGTGTTCTCTAAGATTTTCGAGAAAATCGTATACAATAAAATGATGTCATTTCTGAGTCGGTTCAAAATCATAACAAGCTGCCAACACGGCTTCCGTCAGGGTAGGTCCACTGAAACAGCAGCCTTTTCATTTGTTGACTTCGTTTATAAGAAATTAGATGAAGGTCATTATGTTGCAGGTCTCTTTTTCGACCTTACACGTGCATTTGATGTACTGTCGCCGGAGTTCTTGGAGAGTAAGCTCTACAACCTGGGTTTTCGTGGCGTTTTTTTGGAGTGGATCAGGAGTTTCATTGTTGGTCGTACTGTAAATGTAAGAATTGGAAATTTTTCATCTTATAAGGCTAAAATGTTTCTGGGGGTACCGCAGGGCTCTGTTTTGGGACCGCTATTGTTTCTTCTCTTCGTAAATGATCTACCGGAGCATATCATTTCCGATTCACTAGTGAACTTGATTTTGTTTGCTGACGACACATCTATCGCTGTCTCAGCACAGAGTCCTGAAAGGCTCATCGCATTGTGCAATGAGCTAATTGGTAGGTTTGAGAGTTGGTGCCGCTCTAATGCTCTGATACTAAATTTAGATAAAACTGAATGTTTATACTTCCGTGTAAGAATCTCGTCGGGGGATCAACTTACAGTTGAATGTTTTGGAAAGCAGATAAAATCTAGTGAGTCAGTTAAATTTTTGGGAGTTCACTTGGACTTCTCACTTAGATGGGTTCGGCAGGTTGATGCGGTCTGCAAAAGGTTGGGTAGCTCATTTTATGCAATTGGCAGGGTGAAGGATTCGCTTCCTTTCCATTCCTTGATGAGTGTTTATTACAGTCTGGTGTATACTACTTTATGTTATAATGTTTTGCTTTGGGGTAATTCTGTAGAGTCCAATAGAGTATTTGTTGCCCAAAAAAGAATAATTCGTCTAATTTTCAACTTGAATTCTCTTGATTCATGTAGGCCTATTTTTAGAAATCATCAAATTTTTACCCTGAGTGGTTTATTTATTTATAAATGTTTACTTTTTGTGAAAGAGAATGAACAATTAATGATTAAGTTGACGGACTTTCATGGTTATTCAACCAGAAATTCGTATACATTGTGTGTTCCTTCTCATGCAACTGCTAAATTCGAAACATCTCCTGGTTACCAGGCAATTATCCTGTATAATCATCTACCAGCAGTTGTGAAATTCTTGGGAAAAAAGGAGTTCAAAAAATTAGTTAAGGATAAATTGTTGATGAAATGTTACTATAGTGTTAAAGAATATTTGGCTGATGATAGTTTCTTGGTAACGTAGTGAATTTTTTATATCAATAGTTTTAATTTTTGTATTCTTGACTTGTCTCATACATATTTTGTTATGTCTTAAGGGATCAATAAATTATTATTATTATTATTATTATAACTGTTTCTGTGATTTTTCACGGTTTCGTTCATAGATGTTGTCAAAAAAGGGTAAAATTTCTTGTTCCTTTTTCTCGTTGTATTGTTCGTAAACAGTCATTGTTAAGTCAAATTCTGGTAGTTTGTCATAAGGTCCATAAAGTAAATTGAAGGGCGAATAGCCTGTGGCAGAGTGAATTGATTGATTGTAAATCAACGTAGCGGTGATCATGAGATTGGAAGGGTTTAAATTAGGGTTTTTCAATTTTAGGATTCTTAGTTTTTCTAGAATGGTTGAATGAAATCTCTGTATTGGAGGGTTACAGCTAGGGTTATTTACAGTCGTGAAATGGAAATTAATTTTGTTGAGTTTACATAATTCAATGAATGTTTTATTATGAAATTATCTTCCCTCGTCACACACAATTTTCTGGGGAATATTATGATGAGAGAGGTAATGACGCAATTTATTCAAGATAGTCAGTGCAGTACCGTCTTTTACGTGGTAGGACTGGGCGTATTTAGAGAATAAATCAATTATGGTCAAAAACTTGGAATTTTCGAAAGAAAAAAAAAGTGTCTACGTGAATAACTTCAAATGGTCTTTTCGCTAGAAGTGGGCCTGAAAATTTTAATCTATACGGGTGTCGTTCGTATTTCGACTGAAGACATAATTCACATTGGTTGATAGTTTGTGTTATTTTCTGTTTAATTTTTTGCCAGAAATACTTTTTTGATAAGTGATTATATTATAGGTTTCTGAGATACGGTTGTGAGATTTATCGTGATATTCCGAACCAATTTCTATTTGATTTTCATCTAAACTGACGTCCAATAAAGAGATTTTACTCATGAACATTTTCACTGAGTAATTGAATGAGTCTTTACAGAATCAAATAAATGGTAGTTGTAATTTATTGTCTCTTAAGAAAATTCCATAGGATTCTTTTGGTCTAAATACTTCTTTGAATAAATTTGATAAATCTGTTTATATGCGTTTTTGTCTGATTGTTACATGATAGATATTTTTTCCAAAAGGTTCCGTTTATCTCAAGTCGTATTGCTCTCCTATATTTAAAATAATTCCATTGGGGTAGGTGTTTACGGAGGATTCAGTTATTGGTATGATTTTTCCGTTATCTTCTTGTGTGGAATGAATTGTAGCATCAGAGTTATAATCTTGATTTTGATTTTCGGTTTGATTTATATGGTTCTGATTATTTTCAGAATTTGAAATGTTTTCTACTTCTTCATCTCCTAAAAGAGGTATTTCATTTACATTTGGCATAATTGAGGATACATCGATATCAAGATCGTCGACTGATGATAATGAATTGTTCTCCGTTTCTCGGTTGTTAATTTCAATTCGAGAAAGTGCGTCAGCAACTTTATTTTCTTTGCCTTTAGTATAAACGATATTGAAATCAAATTCATCTAATTTTAATTTCCATCGAATTAGTCGAGAATTTGGTTCCTTGATTTTATACAGGAAAACTAAAGGGTTATGATCTGTTTCCGCAGTAAAATTTTGTCCAAAAAGGTATGGTCTGAAATGTTTGGTTGAATCTAAGATTGCAAGTTGTACTTTTTCAATAGTTGAATAGTTTCTTTCGGCGGAATTTAGAGTTCTCGAATAGTACGCTATGGGACGATTGGATTGTGAAAGTGCACTTCCAATAGCAACATTCGAATAAGCATCGGTAGTTAATTCAAAAGTTGTTTCAAAATCTGGATATTCTAAAATAGGGACTTTCATTAATAGTTCTTTGCATAAATGAAATGCAGAAATATATTCTGGATCATCAATTTTAATCTTGGCTCCTCTTTGAGGCATTTCGTGAGTGGTGATACAATATGGGTGAAATGAATCGTCGGTAATAACTGGTTAAACCTAAAAATGATTTAATTTCTTTGGCCGTTCTTGGTATCGGGTAATTTTCAATTGCTTTCAATTTTGAAGGATTTGGAGATATCCCATCTGGGGTTAATAAGTGACCCAAAAATTAAACTTTTTTGCTTAAGAAGTCGCATTTGTCAAGTTCAATTTTGAGATTTACTTCTTGTAGTTCTCTAAAAGTTAATTTCAAATGGTAAATATGTTCTTGCAGTGATTTAGAAAATACAACAATATCGTCCATGAGCACAAAACAGAATTTATACTTTTTCAATACATTATCCATTGTTCGTTGAAATGTGCTAGGGCCATTTTTTAATACGTATGGCATTCGAGGATATTCATAATGACCGTTGTTAACTGTGAATGCTGTATTTTTAATGGACTCTGTATCCATTTCTATTTGATGGAATGCTTTTGCCATATCTAAAGTCGTAAAATAGCGACTTTTTCCTAAATTGTCCAAAATTTCTTCTATGCGAGGTAGGGGGTATTTATCTTCGACTGTTTTGTCATTGAGTCGTCGGTAGTCAATGACCATTCGATATTTTTTCTTTCCGGATGCATTTTTATCTACTATCCATACTGGAGCACTGTATGGTGAAATCGATGGACGTATAATTTTATCTTCAAGTAATTTTTGGATTTGTTCTTGAATTATGCTTTTCATTGAATGAGGGTGTCTGAAAGATTTTACATAAACTGGTTCATCGTATTTCGTTCTGATTTTATGTTTTACAGTATTAGTGAAAGGAAGATCGGAATTTTCATCATAAAAAATATTTTTGAATTGGGCACAAAGTTTCAAATTTTTCTTTTCTCTTCTGAGTTCATGTGAGATGTTCTAATGAAATTTTTGATTTTTAATTTATAATTTTCCAGCGGGGGTTTTGATATTTCACTTTCATGTAAAGTTTTCACGGGTATTCTCTAAGAAAAGTTTATTTCAACATCATTTTCTATTGGTTCAGCAATTGGTATAGTACAAAATCCATTATTTGCTTGTGCTATGCATGCAGGAGTTGAAAATTTTTTGAAATTAATTTCTGGTAAGATAACATCGCCGTTTTCAATAGTTACAGGTATAGTTACAAACTGTTTTGCGATAACCTTTCTCGGTTTTAATTTTGAAGAAGAATACTCAAGGTAGAAAGCAATTTTTAAATCATGGATTTCCAGTGTGTGTGTTTGTTAATCAATTTTTGCTCCTAGTTTTTGTAAATCTGAAGTTTCTATTAGTGCGTCAAATTTCGGATGCCAATCAATAACATGCAAATGAAGGTTTTCGTTAATTCCTAGTTCGTATAAAATTGGGATTTTTAAATTATTGTCTGATTCTGAAGTGCTTCCTAGTCCAGAAACAGTAAAAGGTTTTTTGTACAAGAAATTGAAAAATTTTTCGAAAGCTGGTTTTGTATTTATTACAGAATTTGTAGCGCCCGAATCAATGAGGAATTCTTAGGTCTAGTTCTGGTAGATAGATATAAGGTAATTTTGATTGAATTTTCACGCAATTTAAGTCTATGTGACTCCGAATTTCTGGGCTTCTGTCTGAAAATTTTCATCTTCGTCGTTGTAATTTTCCCATTCATCTTGGGGCTCGATAGTGTTATTATAATTTTGAATTCCAGGTTCTAAATCTTGCAAATTTTCGCTTTCCGCTTGAACATTGAGTAATTCCTCAGATATGAAATTTGGTTTCGGTCGATTTTGTGGAAATTGTCTTGTAGAGGCAGACATTGGTGTTACTGGTTGTCAAAATATACTCCGTGTCGAAATAGACATAGGTGTAGGTTTTGGCTGGATTCGATTTATACTATGGAACCAGGATTTGTTTCGAAAACTTGTTTATTCGTTGGAAAATATTGGATATTCGTAATGGGTTTATTGATGCATTGAGGAAAACCTTCGGTTGAATTTGTTAATTGAGGTTGATACTGATAATTGACCGGTTTACGGAATTCATAATTATTACTTTGATAATTATTAAGTGGTGGGTGAGAAATCGGTTTTTTATTTGTTTCCTGAGATTTCCTAAGAAATTCGCAGTATTCCCACTCTTGTTTTCTATTGTCATAATATTGGCATTTGTTTATGCATTGTTCTAAGGAAATTATTTCGATATTACTAATGTAGGATCTATACGGTTCTAAAAGTCCTATTTGAAATGTTTTCAAAGCTAATTTGTCTAAGTCAATTTTTTTGTACTGAAGATAATTTTGATCTTTGATTGTCAAAGTTAGGTGTTGTAAAATGTCGTTCAGGCTTTTCGATACTCTACTATAGAAGTCAAGATAATTTTCGTTCTTTTTCTGAACGCATTGAGTAAGTGATGAAACCAATAAGTCTTCGTTTCTTTGGTCTCCGTATCTCTGTAAGAGGGCTCGCCTAATTGAGTTCCAATCGAGAGCACTTTGGAATGAAATAAAATCTCTAGCTTCACGTTTAATTTTGGAAAGTATTGAAAAATTCAGAGCATAAATTAGATCGGGTGTTAATCTTCCTTGAAGATGTGCAATCAGATGATCTATTTCGTTGATGAAAATTGAAAGATTATCACCAGGCGATTACTCTGGCATTGAATTTAGCAACAATTGGATGTCTTGTCTAGACATACCTTCAACTGTAATTGGGTTCGAAGAAGTTTGGCTATTCATTTCTGGTGTCAAATTTCTTCCCGGTAAGGTCGGATGCAACTGTTTCTAATAGATTGGTTATTTCAAAAATTTACTCCTATTTCTAAGGATTCTTGATCCTCGGCAATTATCTCCAATTCGTTTAGAGAATTATTGATATCTATCATTGAAACTTAATGTTACAAGGTAAAAAGGATTGGTTTGATGGACACCAAGATGTTCATCCTAAAGTGTGCAGGTCCTTCTGGGTCGAAGTGGGTGGTGTTGAGTGGTTTTCGTGATATTGCACAAAGACTTGAAAATCACCGGGAGTTCCTTGAACACGTTTTCACACCGTTCACTAGTGGACACTAATTTCAGCTTTTTTTTTCACAAACTGAAACCCCGTCGCAATATCGTGTTCGCAGCGCCAATTATGTTTCATTCTAAAACGTATGAAGTAAACTATAATATCTATTCGGCGTTATCTATTTCTAAGAACACTATGCGGACGCTGGGTTTGTCTCCGCATGGTCAGCAAAGTTGGTTAGTCGGAATTCCATTACTATATTAGAATTTGAACCAAATTCATATTTAGTGATAGTGGATTATTTTTCGCATTGGCTTGAAATTATGAAAATGAAAGACAAAACTGTTCAAAAGTTCTGTAATAGGCGCTTGATTTTAAAGGCAAGTTCACTAGATTTGGATACCCAGAACAAATAATTGCTGATAACTTACCATTCCTATCAACTTAATGTCGGAATTATTATATAAGTAAAGACATTACTATTTCGACATGCAGTCTGCATTATCATCAAAGCAATGGACCAGACGAGAAATATGTGAATATAGGCAAACAAATTTTTAAAAAAAGGGTAGTGCGGGAAATTTAGATTTTAGAGACCTTGTAATTGATTACAATAACACGGCTCTGATTAAAAGAATCACTAGTACAAATCTTGCAAAGTAGACCCCTCGGAGATCTTTCACCAATAATAAGCTACAACCTCAAATTCAAAAAAATATTTTGATTGAGAAAGAGGATCAAGTTGTAATGCAAACATCAAGTGATACATTCTGGGAAAAGGTTATTGTCTTGGGAAAGGCAGAAGAACCTAGCAAGTAAATGGTCAATTATTATGACGTAATACTCAACAGATAAAATTGTCATATACCAGACCCCGTAGTAAAGAATATACATTAGAAACTGAATTGGACCCAAACCAATCATCACCAAATGATTGTAAGGAAAACAAGAGTAGAAATAGTTCGAACAAGACAAATTCTAGTAATGTTCTAAGTGAACCCGATATAATTTTAAGGTTGGACCTGCAAATACTGCAGTAAAGAGGGTCGTATACTCCGCAGTCAATCTACTTCGTCGCCTCTCCTACCACAGGACATTAGTTTATCATCAGGTGATAATCAACTCAATTCACTTAGGCCCATGAATGTGGACCAGTTCGCCGTCCTTATGTCCAAACTGAATGAGATATCCTCTGACATTTCGTCAATTAAAGCGACACAATTGACAATGCAGTCTGAAATATCGGATTGTAAGTCAATCTTACATAAACACTCGTCGGATATAAGTGATCATGCCAAAATCCTCGACATTCACTCATCGACTCTCGATGGGCATGACAGTGATATTTTGTCCTGCACCAATAGGCTTCGTAACCTTACTACCGACCTCAACACCCTTAAATCCGACCTAGACACTACTAACCAACGACTTTCTAGGGCCGAAGAATCTTCTCTTTCAACCGATCTTAACAAGGCAACATCTACTCCTCTTAATCCAAGTGAAATGCTCGACCGTGTACGTCGATCCCACAATGTTCTGATTCGAGGCATTCCTGAATCCAATTCGGTTGATGATTCTGCACTAACATCAGAGATGCTCGGATATATCAGTCCTGATGCAAATACCCATCTCATGTCGGTTGAGAGATTCGGTAAAGTCAATAACACCAGACCTAGAATTCTGAAAGCTACCTTCACCAACCCGATGATTGCATCTAAAGTGCTACGTAATAAAAAACTAATCCTCAATAATCCATCCTGGCGCAAGATTGGTATTTCTGATGACAAGACTCCGATGCAGCTGAATGAGCTAAATAAACTACGTGACGAACTCAAGCGCAGGCAGAGGGCAGGGGAAACTGATATTGATATCAAATATATCTCTGGGGTCCCTACAATCATAAAAAATTATGTTTCTACAGCGTCAAAAAACTAACCAGTCTTCACGAGTGGCTAATCCTCTACACGAATGCGCAGTCGCTTGGTTCAAAGTATCTCGAACTACTTGCCTACGCAAGTACTGTTAACCCCTCATTTATTCTCATCGCTGAGTCCTGGTTGCACTCTGGCATTCCCGATAGCTTAATATCGATTCCTGGCTACTTGGTTTTTAGATGTGACAGTGTAACGACGATTGGTTACGGGGGAGTGTGTATTTTCGTCAGAGATGATATGTCTAGAGCTTTCTCGGTACGTCCTTTTTTCCCTAACATTCCTGGAATTGACAGCATATTCATCGATCTGTTTGATGGTCAGTCATGCTGCTTCACCATCGGTTGCGTTTATAGACCTAGACCCTGCCAAGCTGATATAGAGATGGCAACATTACTATGTGAATTATCAACAGAAAAATGTAACCTGTATATAGCTGGAGATTTCAACCTGCCCGACGTCAGCTGACCCCTCACTTCCAGAACCTATAACTCGACTTCCAGCCCTTATGTTGATTCTATTCGGGATTCCAATCTCGTACAGCTGGTTGATTCACCTACACGGTTCAGGAACCAACAAATTCCCTCATTACTGGATCTCATATTAGTAAATGATGCCGACCTAGTTTCTAACATAGACTACCATCCTCCATTCGGTAAGTCCGATCATGCCACACTTCTTTCCAAGCTACAACTGAGGTTCAATAAATCACGTGATAGGTATCTAAAAACAATAAAAGTTACAAACTACGAACTCCTGCAGCGTGAGATAAATGCTATTGTATGGAAAGATGTATTCTCATCCAGCGACGACGTTGAAACTATGTGGACTCGCTTCGAGAATGTCGTGAAAAACGTGATAGAGAAGTGTACATCGACAAAAATGACCACTTCAATACCTTCCAAACCTTGGATTAATGATGCCATACTGGGAATGATTAGGCATAAAAAATCAATCTGGCAGCGCTACATTCGACGCAGACAACACAGGGACTATGTAGCTCATCGATCTTTCTCTAACTTCCTCTCCGCCACTATTGCCAATGCAAAGAAAGATTTTGAATCCAAGCTTGTCCTGTCCAAGGATAGAAAACGGTTCTTCAAATACGTTAGATGCTCCCTCAACACCAAAGTTGATACACCACTGGTACGGAATGGCAGCGGCCAACTTTCTCAGGACTCCGAAGAGGTGGCCAATGTTCTAGCTGATTCGTTCGCTGCTTCTTTCACTTACGAGACCGGCTCACCTCCACTTCCATTCAGCATTCGCAGCACATCCTTTCTGAACGAGGTAACCTTTCCACCAATTTTGGTTGAGAAACAACTGTCTGCTCTAAATGTCCAATCCGCTCCTGGTGGAGATTGCCTTTCAGCCAAGATATTCAAGGAGTGCTCTCATTTCTTGGCTACTCCTCTCTCAAAAATTTTCACAAGGTCATTTGAGACGTCATCACTGCCTTCATCTTGGCGAAGTGCCCTAGTGACACCGATATACAAAAAGGGTGACAAGCTCGATGCGTCAAACTACCGCCCCATCAGTTTGGTTCCAATTGCTGCGAAGGTCTGTGAGAGAATGTTGCTTGACTCCATTCTTAAGTTTGCAAAGGATAACAAAATCATTCCCGACTGCCAGCATGGTTTTCTTCCTGGACGTTCAGTTATTAGCAATCTTCTGGAGTGTGTGAACGACTGGTCCAAATGTCTTGATGCCAAGGTGCCTGTTGACATCCTCTATTTGGATTTTTCACGTGCGTTTGATCGTGTGCCTCACAAACGGCTTTTATACGTACTGGACCATCTCGGTCTTCGTGGTAAACTTCTGGACTGGATAGCGGCATTTCTTTCTGATCGCTCATTTCAAGTACGAGTCGGTCGGTCGCTCTCATCGCCTAGACCAGTTTCTAGCGGCGTGTCCCAGGGCTCTGTCCTTGGACCCTTAATTTTTCTTCTCTACATTTCTTAACTACCAGCGTGTATAAAATCACGTTGTTCTCAGTTTGCCGACGACACAAAATTGTATGGTGTCCCCGGTCAGGCTGATCACACGATTCAACGGGACCTGGAGTCAATTGCTCGATGGTGCAAGGATTGGCAGCTACCTCTCAATCTGGAAAAGTGTGCCGTTTTACATATGGGTGCCAATAACCCTCGACTTCAATATCGTATCGGCGGGCAGAGGATCCCTGCTGTATCCAGTCACTGCGATCTGGGTGTCATCATAACAGAAAACTTGACCTGGTCTGATCACATATTAACTATTGTAAAACGAGCCAGAAAGTCACTGTTTTTAGTGCAGAAAGCTTTTCGAAAGTGTGATCCGGTCACCATCAGTGTTCTCTTCCAGACGTACGTACGTCCTATTTTGGAATTCGCTGGTCCGGTTTGGAGCCCGGTTTTGAGTCGGGATGCTGTGATGTTGGAAAACGTGCAGAGGCAAGCTACTCGATTGCCTTATGGAATTTTCCGGCCAACCTATGATGAGAGGCTCTCAATTATGAACATTACATCGTTCGCGGCCCGTAGAGCTCGTGGTGATCTAATATTTACATTTCGTGCACTTCGCGGTATTTTTGGCGTCGATTTGCGAGGTCTGTTCGAGATGAACCGTGACGTTCGTCTGCGAGGCCATACCCTTAAGCTTAAAAAAGAGAAAGTCTCAACAGTGACCAGACAGCATTTTCTTTCAAACCGGGTGTTTGATTTGTGGAATGGATTGCCTGCAGATGTTGTGAGTTCGGTTTCTATGAATGCATTTAAGAACTCATATGATAACTGGCTCCGTGATCACTAATTTTCGACTCTTATTGTCTTTCTTCAACACTTAGTTGTTTTCTGTTATTTCTTTTTTTTTCAATGTAATTTAATGTTCTTGAAATACTTGTTTTGTTGAATTTTGTTATTGTGAGTTTATAGGCCTGTGCCTCAACTCTTTTCGTCGTTTAATAATAATAATAATAATAATAATAATGACTAGAAATGAAAAAGGCAATATAATCCGTTGTGGAAGAATTTTAAAACTCCTGGGCGTTTAAACCTTTGAGGGGAAGGTGTTCAACATTATAATATAATAATAATTCTATGGTCTAACCTCAATGGACATATACCTATTGTACCCATATCAGATTGTTGTATCAGATTATTACGGTCTGTAAGAATGACAGAGACATTTAATAAACATAAATTAAAAATTAAGTATATGTCTTTAAATATTAATCACCAAGTATCAAACAATGAACATATTGATTCTGGAACCAGTCTCGCAATTTACAAGGAGTGGAAAATAGTTAGCTATGCAAAAAAGTCTTTCTCATGAGAAAGACTATCACTTTCTCATTTTGTTGAATTCTCAAACGAAGTATTCTGCATTTTTTCTGGAGCTAATCAGCTTTAGGCGAGTTCGGTATCTGGATGGGTGACAGCTCTGGCTATAAATTTGGACAGCGCGCCAAAGCTCCTGTCCACAGAGCTTTCCCACTTTTTTAGTTTAATGTTCGTTTCCTTCTGGCTGCTGTTCATTTATTATAAAAAAAATATTATATTACCACTCTTAGATGATGTTGATATCTTGGCATGCTGCCGATTTAATATAAATTCCATAGTGTTGTGAGTAAAATTAAGACAAGAATTGTGTGTTTGACAAATTCAATCAAGTTGTTTATTTTAATTTCAGTACGCTCTAGAAGAAGTCTCTACTCAGAGAAGAAAGCAAAATAATACTTGCGGAGATGATTTTTCAAAATTTCAATAATTATTTAGTCGGAATTTTATGATTTCATAGAATGCTCTAATTATAATTTACTGATGTATGTAATTCCACCATTTGAGTCATATACTTACATCTATTGAATTTAATTTTTATAATGCTGTTTTATCATAAGAATACATTGATATCATTCCCTACTCTGAGAAACCAATACTTTCGGAGGTATGATTTGTCAAAGTTTGAATAATTACTCGCTAGTAGTTTGACCAGAGCGCCAAAGCCCCTATCCATAGAACTTTCCCACATTTTTCTTCACAAAGTTGAATATTTGAATAGATATTCCATAATCTTCTACTTATATTAAAGTATGTGTTCTCAATAGACTTTACGATGAAGCTCATATCATTTATTCTACTCTCGAAATTCGTGATAATAAGAAAATTTCTAGAAGATAATGGATTGTGATTGTGATTGATTTGTTCGATGTAATCTCGCACGCGGAAAGAGTAGAATTGAAATAATTCTCGTTGGAGATGGGTGTCATAATTATTCTTACATCTGAATATCAATGAACCTTAACTGCATTGAGCTGACGACTACTCAACTGCTCTGGTTTTGAGGCAATAGAGGATATTCACTTTTCAACGTGGCATCAAAAGATATGCTTGCTATAGAAATAACAAAAAATCCTTGTGGATTGATGATCTTAATGATAATAACCAACACGGCATGCTATGGCATTAGGACCTTTACATCTCCCCCGCTCCAGAAAAAATTTTGTAGTTATTCGGAAATGTAAAACAAAATTTATTCAAGCCCTGTGGACAGGAGCTTTTTGGCGCTCTTGTTCAAACAGACAAATTATATCTCCGAAAGTATTGGTTTCTCAGAGTTGGGAATTATATCAATGGATTCCTATGATAGAACTGCATCATGAAAGACATTAAATTAAAAAAAATGGTTCAAGCACTGACCTGAAGTCAGGAGCTTTTGCGCGTATGTTCTATATTGTCCATTCTCCTGTATTGGACACTCTTAATCAAATTTACCATGGTGAATTCTATTGTCCGTTCTCCTGTATTGGACACTCTTAATCAAATTTACCATGGTGAATTATATTGTCCGTTCTCCTGTATTGGACACTCTCTTAATCAAATGTACCATGGTAAATTCGATTAAGAGTTTCAATTCGATCGGATTCATATTGCTATTCATTATTACTCGGAAACCATTGGGCCGATTATGCCCATTAAAGAACTTGTCCGTCGTATTCGGATGCGCCATCTACCCTGCAAATTTCAAGTCGCTAGCTCTTTCCGTTCTCAAGTTATCGTGGCAACGGCCGGCCAGACAGAATCAAATTTGACCTCGAATTCCGTATCAGGGAGTCGAACCCAATCGTTTGAGACCATTTTTGGCGAAACATTCGAAAATTACAGACATTTGGGCAAAATGATAACGCGATGTTCCCCAGAACATACGCGCAAAAAAGCGTCGATTGAGAAAAATGCTTCTAAAATTATCTTTTAACAGAAGAGAGCAATCTACAATGCTTCAATGCATTAAAAATTGTCATTAAATTTATTTATCAAGATTAAAGGAGGAATCTGCAATGATTCAACCTCGTAGAATGGGTTGTTGCAACTCACACTCGTTGCATAGTTTTCACAACTCGAAATACCTAAGGAAAGTATCATCGAAATGTCTAGAGCAAGGCTGGAGACAATCATAGCAGATTGTCCATATATCGCACGTGTATTTCAAAAGTGACACAAGTCAAAAAATGAGGATTCTGAGATTTTTGCTGTATTCCGTTTTGTGATCATCTCAGATAGTGAGAATTTGTGTTCTCAATTCAACGCTCACCGCTCACTTTCATATGAAAGTGTTCCTTTTTAAAAGTGAGCGTTGAACTGAGAACACAAATTCTCACTTTCTGAGATGATCACAAAACGGAAACAGCAAAAATCTCAGAATCCTCATTTTTTGACTTGTGTCACTTTTGAAATGCACGTGCGATATTATTGATATTTGAGTAGGTAGTGGATTACGAACAAATTATGTTAATATATAAAAATATATTTATAAAATACTATCCTCTTTTCATATTTTGAAATTTAATAGTTCATACCACTAACACAATCTCCTCTGTATTATGAACCTTAACTCAAGAAAAAATGATTGATATACAAATGTAGATTCATATTCCAGTATTTTTTTGCTAGCAACATTATTAAAATACTATATGTAGGAACATGTCTCGCTACCACTACTTAATGAAATAAAAGGTAATATTAACCTCAGTGGTCAACGAACAGTAATTTCTTTTGATGATTCCATTATGTTCTTCTTCCCTATTGCCTCCATAAACTACATCAAAACAGTCTTGTATATATTCACACATTCAAGAATCAACTACTTGCTTTTCAAGAGAGAATATACGAATTGACAATCTCTAATAGCTAGAAAAGATGACATTTATGAATAGTCACAAAGACAGATTCTGTGTTCACATTCTGTGAATACATAGAACTTACGATGTATTATTGAAACTTTGAAACATCATATCTCCAAAAGTATTCTTTTGTTAGCGTTGAAAATGATAACATGGATCCTTATGATGAAAGTGCATCTTGAAAAAAATTGAATTCAAAAGTTGTATAGTAAAAAAATTTTTTTTTCATTACTCCGAAACTATCAGACCGATTTTGCCCAATAACGAACTTAACCGAGATATTTATCCCTCAAAACTACTCTGAAAAATTCAACTGTCTAGCTCATTCCGTTCGAGAGTTATCGTGTTTACGGACGGCCGGTCAAATTGATAAGCACTCTGTTCCGAGGAACAAGCGCCAAAAATTAATGCTCCTCAACTCGATCATAACTTACTCCTATATACCAGGTGGGATAGGAATCAGGCTCAGCTGTGAAAAAAATATTATTTCTCCAGATATTGGATTGCAATTATCGACATTGATACTACAGATCGTTTTTTATCGACTGAGGTAAAAAAGGTGGACCTACGACTTTCAGTTTAAACTAAATTAGCCTAATATACAATTCAAACTTTCTTACATGATGTGAAGTATTTGTCGTATTCGAATATTACGTTGAATTTTAAGAGAAATATCGTCAAAAGAAGAATAGAATAAAACCTTTTTTTTTTTCAAAATACATCTTTATTTACTTCGTGTCAATTGGAATTTTGGACACCTATATCAATTTTTACAGTTATTACAAATCATTGAAATTTTTTTTCACTCAAAATTGACCGCTCAGGCGGGCAGAAGTTATAAGTATTTTTTTTTGTCTTTTGCGAGGGGTTAGCCTTTCGCTCTATCCTTAATTATAATGCATCTTGGTTTATGAAATGTTTCAGAGATAGTCTCTGTTTGGAATTTCAGATATATCGATAGGTCTCTTGCATGAATTGTTTTGTTATTGGAATCGATTATTATATCCATGAGAATACTGAAAGAGTTCAACCACCTTCAAACATTTCAATTTTATACGAGAAAACAGTTATTCAAATTTGGCTGCACATAATGGCTTGTCAAACGATCGAAACTTGGCGCCTATCCGTGACGTAACCCGTCATATCTACTCTCCCTCTCTTCTCTTCTTATCAGCCATCTATAGAGGGCTCGTAGTCGGCATCGGCTTTAACAAACAGATGGTACATTTTGATTAGGGCAGCCGTTATAGCAACGATTCAGAAGCGTTTCACCTCATTAGTGCGTGAATTGCGAAGGATCCCACTCAGCAAATCAGAGAGGATGTCCTGCATATGTAAGGTATGTGGAAATTCACAACAAAGCTCATAGCATCCCTGCCAAAACCCCAACAAACCTAATGACTAAAACTGCCATTTCTTTCCCCCAATTACGAAATCCACCCTAATCCAACCACCGATGTCATAAAGCGGTGCTCTTAAAAAACAAACCCCTGTCACCCAAAATGATAATCTAAATGAATTTCAATCTCTTCTAAACGAATAGAACGAACTCAACCAAATATGTAATATTTCCCAATTGCTGTCCTTGATTAGGGAACTTGAAACATCCCTCCAGCAAACTTCTACCCCTATAGAGAAACTTATGATTCTCCAATATATAACCCAAAAGTATGGTTCTTAAACCACTTAAAAAAGACCCCAACATTATTACTTGGAACGCAAACGGCATTTTAAACAAAATTAATGAATTAGAATGAGATAAGATAAGATAAGTTTATAAATTTATAAATAAAAGCATTAGGAATGAATTATTGTTAATGTGTACAAAGAAACCAGCAGTGAAATCTCATGTAATTAGTTTTAAATAAGTCTATTATGTAATTTGTTTTAAATAAGTTTCTCATGTAATTAGTTTTAAATGATTCTGTGTCCATGTCATCTAGGTATAGGGAGATAATAACTTGTTAAGAATTTAGTATGATGTAGTCTGATGAAGTCGCTGTGTCGACGAAACGCGTCACAATATTGAATAAATAAGTGTAAATCGTATATAATTTTTCATTGAGACGTTTCCATGTTACATTTCCCAACTCCGGGATGTGAACTAAATAAGTTGATTGACCTATTCTCTTGTCAAGAATGGCCTTAATCCAAGTTGGTTTTGATGCATTTCTATGATCTTTTACGCTAACTTTTTCACCTCGACAAAATTTAATATTTCTTTTCCCTGTATAGTTTTCCATTTGTTTAAGTTGCTTTCTTTTAACGATTTCCTCAAGATTTTCATCTCTTCTGCAACGATATAGCACGTCTATGGATAAATCAAGTGGACGATCCGCCTCTGTTTTGATAGTGGCGTGAATTATAACGCGTCGAACACTACCGGGAGCATGCGCGTAAAACCAGAGCGTCGGGATCTTCATGTTTGATGGAAATGCTGTTGTTCTTCTTACGACTCCGGAAGATTTCAATATAACAGCATTTTTATCGTTAGATTTACGAGTTGATGTATCGGCGAGAATTGTGCTGAAATTCTCGGTAAGTGCTTAATTTGATATCATTATAGGTCAAAATCCTCACCAGGGAAGAAAATTGAATTTTAAAGATCATAGTTTTTTCAGTGTCATCCATTTTGTGGAAGCGATCTCAGATTTGGTAAATTCCGTAGAAGTTGTTTGATATTCTGAACAGGACTCCTTCTCAGGTTTAATTTGTGATATATTGTGTGATTCATTGATTGTAGATTTAAGTTCAGAAACCTGAGAAGGAGTTGTAAAAGTTTTTCGAATTATAATTCCTTTTTTCGTTTTCCCCAATAGCACCTTGGCTTGGATTAGAATTGTACCTTGGCTTGGATGGTAATTGTACCTTGGCTTCGATGGTAATTGTACCTTGGCTTGGATGGTAGTTGTACCTTGGCTTGGATAGAAGGTATACTTCGGCTGGATTTGAATTTGTACCGAGGAATCATCCAGATATACCAACTACCCTTGAAATTGGGGGAATCAACGTAGTACTTCCTTTGGATGAGAAAATAGCACACACTTTACTTCGAATTGGAAGGCCTTCTGGAAGTGGTTTCTTTGAAATTGGAACATCAAGATCAGGATCATAATATCGAACTCCGAGGAGGCCACGACGTTGTTTTTTATTAAGTTAAGTAGTATAAGACTGTGTAGAGTAAAAAAGGGTCGACCTATTGTAATTTTTCAATTTTAATATATATATATTGTGAAAACCTGGGAGGGAGTTTTGTTGCCGAATTAAGCCAGTTTAGCCTCCCACCCCTAGAAAATTAGAAGTAGATTCTCATGCTCGACAATCGTCTATAAGTGGACGATTGGCACGTTACACAGTTTGGCACCCAACGTGGGGCTCGAAATTTTGGCTCAGGGTTTTGACTACAAATTTTCGCACTAAAATTTTGAAAGAAATTTTTGTTTTTGCTTGATTTATTTTGGCAGCATATGCCCCTTCTTTCGACCTTTTTCTCTCTATAATAGTTTTTTTATTTTCTCTTATCTTTATTTTCTCTTTGGCATCTGATTTAACACATCTGTTTATATTATTGTTTTTTATATAACTTCTCAATATGATTAATCCGCATTTCTTGGAGCCACATGAACTTGCGTATGAAGTCACAATACGTATCGGCAAGGAAACATATACAGTCTTAGATTTAACTGATAAAATCTCCAAGGTAATTCCTAGTTCTAGTATATCGTATTCTGGAAGAATTGAAGATCTGAGTCATGATGATAGTTTTACCGACTTAGAGGATAATTACTGTGATCAGTAATTTGTTTGTAACTTTACCTTTCCTTCCTTAAATTGCCCAGATGCACAGACTCTTCATTTTGTTTTAGATAAATTCTTTAGCGTATTACCGTTGTAGCATGGCTGCTATTATCGTTATAGCATGGCTTCTATCGATTATCGTTGTAGCATGGCTATATTAAATTTGTAGCATGGCTATATTATTGTTGTAGCATGGCTATATTATCGTTGTAGCATGGCTGCAATTATCGTGTAGCATGGCTGCAATTATCGCTGTAGCATGGCTACTTTTGTGGTTTATCGTTGTAGGAGTGCTACTATATCGTATTTACCATATCGCTGTAGCACCAATGGTGGTGACTACTATTTATCGTATCGTTGTAGTAGGACTACATAATTTTTTTTTCTTTCGCTAAGAATTTGTCACTAATCAGTCCGAAGTGTATTTCAGATATGCAGATCAAATTTATTTTGGTGTAACTGATCGTACATTTTGGGTACTGTTAGATTTTTGGATCTGAAGATTCAGTTTTGATTTTCTGTGCTCTGGTGCAAAATCCTATTTCCTAATCTTACCTTCGATTTTCCTTTACCTTATCGTTATGGTTGCAAGTTGGACACTTGCTGGCGCCCAACTTGACGTTCCTGTAGACTTTTGGCTTTGGCTTTCATTGGAGAGGGAGGTAGGGAAGTGAATCCTTCAGCTCGGTTGATTCACATACACATCAGTGCAGAACATCCATGTACACATTGTTTCTCTATTGTGAGCCAGTCATAGTTAATTTTCCACGGACAGCGTTAAATATTCCTATCATATTATCAGGTATTATTGTAGAACTATTTATATTACTAAATTTTTTCCTTGCCGAGATCTATCGATTTCCTTTTTCTATTACCGAATTTGACTTTATATTTACCAATTGATTATGACATTATCTTTTTTCCTTTTTTTTTTTTGATTACCGGATTCGACATCGCCCTGTGCAAATAGCACAGAGTGATGGAGTCATTTTTGAAAGTTTTGGACTTAAACTAAAAACATTCCATGCCTCCACCTTTCTGGTCCACCTTCGTATCGGGTGTCAAGAAGGGTTTCTTGTCAAAGTGCGACGTCACAAACCTAGTCAGTTATTTTTTTTTTAGTTGAGACGGATTTTTAGTTTCTCGCAGTTCTATCGTAGTAGCACTGGATATTATAGTAGCAGTGTCTACTACTTATATTGATTGATGTATGATGAAGTTTTTTGGGCATGACTTCCCAGACTCGGTAAGATGGCGGTGTTTCATAGCCTGATGGTATGAAACATCCTCATCCCTCTTTCGCTTTTTAGAGAGAGGCCTTCAGCGACCGGTGTCTGTTTCACTTTTTTCACTCTAGTTTGAGTTTCTCTTAAGTGTCGTATCGGGCTCCCATCGGGCATCCTTACCTTTACCCCTCTTTCGTTTTTTTTTGAGAGAGGTTTTCAATCAACTGACGGTTGTTCCACCATTTCCATCTTTTCCATCTTTCCAATATTTCGTAGTGCTCAGGTCGTTTCTGGTTTAAATTGGTTAATTTTTCATTGCATTTACCTTCAGCAATTTGGTGTGGTACTTGATTTTTCATATTTCTGTAAGATTGCGTTCGATAGGTTTTTGTGCGAGCATGGTGCGCTTGTAAGACTCTATTTATAATATACAACATCAATTGTTACTTTAATTGCTTACTCCAGTTGGCAAATCAGAGTTATATCCTTTAAGCATGCTTTGTTTGTTCTGATGCCATCGAAGTTTTTTTAGCCTGAGATATTTCGTTCATTTAAAAAAATATATATTTTTTTTTTCTCCTGGTGAGAGGTGTGTGCAACGATATAGCAAGTCTATGGATAAATCAAGTGGACGATCCGCCTCTGTTTTGATAGTGGCGTGATTTATAACGCGTCGAACACTACCGGGAACTACTTTGTGGAAGCGATCTCAGATTTGGTAAATTCCGTAGAACTTGTTTGATATTCTGAACAGGACTCCTTCTCAGGTTTAATTTGTGATATATTGTGTGATTCATTGATTGTAGATTTAAGTTCACAAACTCGAGAAGGAGTTGAAAAAGTTTTTCGTATTATAATTCCTTTGTTCGTTTTCCCCAATAGCACCTTGGCTTGGATTAGAATTGTACCTTGGCTTGGATGGTAATTGTACCTTGGCTTGGATGGTAGTTGTACCTTGGCTTGGATAGAAGTTATACTTCGGCTGGATTTGAATTTGTACCGAGGAATCATCCAGATATACCAACTACCCTTGAAATTGGGGGAATCAACGTAGTACTTCCTTTGGATGAGAAAATAGCAGACACTTTACTTCGAATTGGAAGGCCTTCTGGAAGTGGTTTCTTTGAAATTGGAACATCAAGATCAGGATCATAATATCGAACTCCGAGGAGGTCACGACGTTGTTTTTTATCAAGTTAAGTAGTATAAGACTGTGTAGAGTAAAAAAGGGTCGACCTATTGTAATTTTTCAATTTTAATATATATATTGTGAAAACCTGGGAGGGAGTTTTGTTGCCGAATTTAGCCAGTTTAGCCTCCCACCCCTAGAAAATTAGAAGTAGATCCTCATGCTCGACAATAGTCTATAAGTGGACGATTGGCACGTTACAGTTTTTTTTATCACTAGGTAACAAAATGTTAAAACGTGTACGGAGTTCTCTATTGTACATTAAACTCGCAGGTGAACGCCCAGTGGTGCAATGAACAGTGTTTCGAAAATCAAACAAAAAATTATTCAGTATCTTGTTCATATCTGAGCATTCGTTTTTGCCAATTGCGTTCTTCAATGAATTTTTAATTGATTTCACCGCATTTTCCGCTTGACCATTTGAAGAAGGGTGATACGGTGGAGAGGTAATGTGTTCTATACTATTCAACTTGAAAAACTGTCCAATATCCGATGAGGTGAAATTACGGGCATTATCCGAAACAATATAGTGCGGTTAACCAAACCGAGCAAAGCAAGATCGTAATACGTCAATAATTGCTTTAGAAGTCATGGACGTCATTGGAAAAGCCTCAATCCACTTAGAATGAGCGTCGACTATAATAAGGAATTATCGGTTCAAAAATGGGCCCAAATAATCGATATGCAATCTGGACCATACTTCTCATGGCCATGGCCAATTATTCAAAATAGATTTATTAGGGTTATTTTTATTTATCAGGCAATTTTCACATTCTTTACACCACGCTTCAATATCTTTATCTAGTTTAGGCCACCAGAAGTATGATCTTGCCAAACTTTAAGATTTGACGACACCCATGTGGGATCGATGGAGATCTTTCGAAATTTCTGCCCTTAGTTTAAGAGGGATAATCGAACGATTATTCCATAACAAACAATTTTGTTCCACAGTTAATTCATTTCTAATTCTGTGAAAAACCCTGAAACTATCAGCTATTGTTTGGCCAACCGTTTCGCACGAATTTTATTATTTGAGATAAAATATTCATATAATTCACATCATCATTTTCCCAGACAGAATTCTGTTCTGGTTGTGGTAACCTGGATAGAGGATCCGCTATATTTTCGTTCGATCGCTCATATTCAATGGTATATTGATAGTTACTCAAAATGATAGCCCAACGGCGAAGACGATTTGCGGAAAACTGTGGTATACTTTTTTCCGGATGAAAAATTGAAGTGAAGGGTTTGTGATCAACTACAAGAGTGAAATGACGGCCATATGAATATTCATTGAACTTACACAAACCAAATATAATTCCGAGACCCTCTTTCTCAATCTGTGAATATTTAATTTCGGCCTGTGATAATGTTCGCGAGGCATAAGCTATAGGCCTTTCCATGCCATTCGGAAGAGAATGTGTTATAACCGCCCCGACGCCATAATTTGATGCATCCGTAAAGAGTCTTACCGGCAGGTCTGGGTTATAGTGAACTAAGACATCAGCTGAAGTTAATATTTCTTTTATTTTTTTAAATGCTCTCTCACACTGAGAGAAACGTTTATTTGTGGTTAATAAAATCAGGTAATCACAAACTTATATCAGCTTTAAATAAGGCCCAACTTATATATTACGAAAGTTTCACACTAAAGTTCGAAATGCTAAACTTCTGTGAATAAATGATTTGTTGTATATTAAACAATCATATCTTGTTGAGTAGCACTGTTAAGATTTCTAATAACATATATCTCCTTGTAAGCAGCAACATATTTGTTTACGTCGAACTTATAACATATTGTTTAATAAATATATTCATAAACCAAATATATAAATGATAATGTGAAATAAATGATGAGTTTGTATTGTACTCGAAAATTGCTCCATAATATCGATATATTTTGTCACATCATAATTCTCTTTGCTTTGAACAAACGATCAGTTTATATTGTACCTCAGATAGTTCTATAAAACATTGTTATGTTTCCAGGTATGATAATATTTTTTTATCCTAAATAAATGATAAGTTTGTATTATACTTTTGAAAAGGTATACAAATTTTTTTTTGACGTGGCTAGTTTGACAGAGACGGATTATGAGTTTTAGTCAAAATTAATCATAAAATAAAAAAATAATATTGGCAAAAGATATATGTAGATATAATAGTTTCAGTGAAAATCTAAACTGAAACTATTATAGCTACATATATTTTGCCAATATTATTTTTATTTTATGATTAATTTTGGCCAGAACTCATAACCCTGTTGAAACTCATAAATAAATACTATCAAAGTTCTTATGAGTTCAGGTATGATGTAAATAAATGAATAAAATATCAAATGAAACTGAACATAAATATTTATTGCAGACATAAAAAACCATTTTACAAAAAACAAAAATACATTCTATATATTCTCCTACATCATAATAAAACCAGAGAATATATATATATATATATATATATAATTAATATAAAATAAAATAATTCTTACTTGATTCAGATCAGTACCGTCCGACACCAAAGGAGCGTGAGTGAACTCGTGAACTATGCATAGTTCACGAGTTCTCATGCATACATGAGAACCCAGAACTGAAATGAACTATGAACTACCAACTACCCGTTACGACTCGCGCGGTTCGCGCCAATTTGCGGTTGTGAGGATCCTGTCCTGATAGGTGGTCTAGTCTCCCACTTTATACTATTTTAATGTTCATTCGTCAGTTTGGTGCACGTGACAAAATGAGACTAGAAAGTTCTTCGAAATATCGTTCCTGTAAACAAGCGTATCTTACTGGGTATATTATCATTTCATTCCATTTCTAATTACTTTCTATAAGTTCATTATAAAGATACCGAGATTCAAGAGAAACAAATATTTTTTGCGTATTGATATATTTATTAAGAAGAAACCAATATTACCGAGCACTATGAGAATTGGTTATGACCAACAATCGGAAGTCCATCACAAATACTTTATTGTATGCAAAGATAATTTGTTTTTGTTCAACAAATACCTGGAAAAATTATTTAACATTCGAAATTTTTTTCCTAAAGCTGAAAATTTGGCGGGTTGATTTTGCATGTAATAAATAACGTTAATAACAAATATGAAATATTTATATTCAACTGACAAGTGGTTAACAAGTCGATAAGTTAAACATGAATAATTATTTTTCTCAGTGCACAATTTGATGCCCAACGCCATTGTACTCTATCCATCAACAAATTATTCAGCGTATGTAAAATAGATGATAGATTCGGAACGAATTTGCCGTAATAGTTCACCAAACCAAGAAAAGATTTGAGCTGTGAGATATCTTTTGGCACCGGTGCTTTATTTATAGCCTCGATTTTTTTCTCTTGACAAGTGTGCAAACCTGTTTTGTCGATTTGATAACCCATATAAGAAATTTTTGGTTTGAAAAATTCGCATTTATTCATTGAAAATTTGAACCCTGCATCCTGTAATCTTTCTAATACTTTCTCTAACCTCTCGAGATGTTTGGTTCTATCTTTACCTGTAATGACTATGTCATCAATGAAAATTACAACACCCTCCAATCCTTGTAACACGGATTCCATTAATTTTTGGAATTTAGAAGTCACATCATAATTCTCTTTGCTTTGAACAAACGATCAGTTTATATTGTACCTCAGATAGTTCTATAAAACATTGTTATGTTTCCAGGTATGATAATATTTTTTTATCCTAAATAAATGATAAGTTTGTATCATACTTTTGAAAAGGTATACAAATTTTTGTTTTGACGTGGCTAGTTTAACAAAGACGGATTATGAGTTTTAGTCAAAATTAATCATATAATAAAAAAATAATATTGGCCAAAGATATATGTAGCTATAATAGTTTCAGTGAAAATCTAAACTGAAACTATTATAGCTACATATATTTTGCCAATATTATTTTTATTTTATGATTAATTTTGGCCAGAACTCATAACCCTGTTAAAACTCATAAATAAATACTATCAAAGCTCTTATGAGTTCAGGTATGATGTAAATAAATGAATAAAAGATCAAATGATACTGAACATAATTATTTATTGCAGACATAAAAAAAACATTTTACAAAAAACAAAAATACATTCTATATATTCTCTTACATCTTTACAAAACCAGAGAATTCAACCAAAAAGACTTTTCTGCAATACAACACAGCTTAAAAACTTTTCTCTCGAAGCAAACTTTTTGGCGGACACTGTTTATATATACATTTAATTGACTTACATCACTGTGTATTCTGGTTCCTTTCCTGCATGAAAATAATCCTTTGCTTTTTGAACCAGTCTTAAACGGTCACCAATTCTTGGAACCAGCGACTCCAAGAGATGTTTTTCTTCAATAAAATCCTTCAATATATCGAATGTAATTTCTTCTTCTGTAAAAAAAGAAACATAAATGTACAACATATTTCTTTAGAAGTTTTATTCTAATGACATAACAATTCAGTCCATGCATCAGTTCATTAAGTATGCATACTTTACTGTATAATATTATACATATATGTAAAACTAGGTATGCAAGTTTGTATTAAATAGGATATTATAGTCTAGGTGGTCATCAATTATCACACAAAAATAGCAAGTAGGTAGGTATTTACCCAATTTCATAAAAACTGTTTCGAAATAAAAGTAGGTTCTTACTTATTCAATTATTTCATGTCATTGTTATGACCTCATCTTTGTTATATAAGTAATATGTATTTAAAAATAATTTGAGTACATTCCGTGTAGTTAACAAAACAAATTGACTCCAGCTACAAGAACAATCAAAATGGTGTCTGCTTGAACTGAAGAAGACACCACACTAAATACCTTTATATATATCAGCATTTATAAATGGAAACATCATATCCATTTATGATGATACTTCTGAACAATCATATATATGTTGTAAAAATATATGCTAAATGGAAATGTTTCATGTTATATACCAGCATATGAATGTTATTTGAAGTGAAATTGTATGTTGGCGCCAAAATTAACATGTCTGGACTTGAAAAATATGAAAGGTTTGAAATAATTTATACAATAAAATTAATAAGGGAGCAAAACTCACAGGCATCCACTGAATTTAAACGTTAATGCCGCTTAATTAATATAAAATATTGTTGATGCTACATAGCATGCTATGAGCTATATATTATTTCACATACCTAATCGTGATAAAAATCATATTGAAATAAACAAAATACCTAAAAATTGCTTACCGTGAAATTTGTTGGATAAACGCTTATCGGATTTGTGGCTGTTTATCGGATTTGTGGCTGTGGCGGACATTGTATCCAAAAGGGTGGTTGCTTGAGTGTCCATGTGCTTATTATGTAGAAAAAGTATCTTGAACAAAACCAAACATTAACTCATTACGATAGTTATATCAGGAATGTGTGAATGATATTAAAAAATAATTCAACTAATATAAGTAATATAAAATAAAATAATTCTTACTTGATTCAGATCAGTACCGTCCGACACCAAAGGAGCGTGAGTGAACTCGTGAACTATGCATAGTTCACGAGTTCTCATGCATGCATGAGAACCCAGAACTGAAATGAACTATGAACTACCAAGTACCCGTTACGACTCGCGCGGTTCGCGCCAATTTGCGGTTGTGAGGATCCTGTCCTGATAGGTGGTCTAGGCTCCCACTTTATACTATTTTAATGTTCATTCGTCAATTTGGTGCACGTGTCAAAATGCGACTAGAAAGTTCTTCGAAATATCGTTCCTGTAAACAAGCGTATCTTACTGGGTATATTATCATTTCATTCCATTTCTAATTACTTTCTATAAGTTCATTATAAAGATACCGAGGTTCAAGAGAAAGAAATATTCTTTGCGTATTGATATATTTATTAAGAAGAAACCAATATTACTGAGCACTACGAGAATTGGTTATGACCAACAATCGGAAGTCCATCAAAAATACTTTATTGTATGCAAAGATAATTTGTTTTTATTCAACAAATACCTGGAAAAATTATTTAACATTCGAATTTTTTTTCCTAAAGCTGAAAATTTGGCGGGTTGATTTTACATGTAATAAATAACGTTAATCACAAATATGAAATATTTATATTCAACTGACAAGTGGTTAACAAGTCGATAAGTTAAACATGAATAATCCTTTCTCTCAGTGCACAATTTGATGCCCAACGCCATTGTACTCTATCCATCAACAAATTATACATCGGATGTAAAATAGATGATAGATTCGGAACGAATTTGCCGTATTAGTTCACCAAACCAAGAAAAGATTTGAGCTGTGAGATATCTTTTGGCACCGGTGCTCGTCGATTTCCTCTTGACAAGTGTGCAAACCTGTTTTGTCGATTTGATAACCCATATAAGTAATTTTTGGTTTGAAAAATTCGCATTTATTCATTGAAATTTTAAACCCTACATCCTGTAATCTTTCTAATACTTTCTCTAACCTCTCGAGATGTTTGGTTCTATTTTTACCTGTAATGACTATGTCATCAATGAAAATTACAACACCCTCCAATTCATGTAACAATGATTCCATTAATTTTTGGAATTTAGAAGGAACACTAGCTATTCCGAAAGGGTCTCGAGTATACCGGAATAAACCTTTATGAGTTGTGATTACTACAAGATTTTTCAAATCTTCTTCAAAGCCTACCTGGGTATATGCATTGGCTAAATCTAATTTTGTGAAATATTCACCACCTTGAAGGCTAGCAAAGAGTTGTTCTACGCGAGGCAAGGGATTTTTATCAATTTCGATATGAGGATTCAGTGTTACCTTAAAATCTCCGCATAGTCTTACTGAACCATCTTTTTTAATGACGGGCACCACTGGTGTTCCCCACGGTGAATAATCAACTGGTTCGATGACCCCTAGACTCAGTAACCTTTCTAGTTCCTGTTCAACTTTGTCCCTCATTGCGAATGGAAGATGTCTAGCCCTAAAAAATTTTGGTGTTATTCCATCAGATTTAAATTTTATTGAAATTTTTCCTCTGGTGAATGTTCCCAAAACAGGTTCAAAAACACGATTGTATTTACTGATTAGAAACTGTAAATTATCGGAAACGTTCAAGAAATTCAAAGAGGATATATTTAAATGAAAAATATTGAAGAAATCTCTTCCTAAAAGTGGAGGTCCACATGCATCTTTTATCACATAAATATTGATTTATTTTGTTATATTTTGATGAATAACTTCACATCTAAAGTATTCTAATGGTACAATATATTTCCCATTGTAAAGATGAAATCTTTTTTTCGTGCTTATTAGTGAAAATCTCATAAAATTCTGCGAATAAAATGAATCAGAAGTAACAGTGAAACTTGAACCTGTATCTAGGTTGAAAGCATAAGGATTTCGTTGAATTAGAATTTCAACAATGATAGGATAATTTTGCAATGTTCCTAAAGTAAACAAAGAATAGTCAGCAGATTCCATAAAATTTTGTTTATACTTTGAATCCTGACAAAAATTTTGATTTTTCTGTTTTTGTTCACAAACTGGTGCAAGATGACCCTTTTTTATTACATATGTGACAGAAACGATTGCGATAGAAACACTTATCTTTTGTGTGGTTCCGTCTTCCACAGACTTAGCATTTGTTCTGTTGATTACTAGTTGTTGCTGTTGGCGCTCCCGAAGATTCTTGATTAGGTGGACTCCTCTTCTTGGATGCATTCTGACTCTGACATGACTGTGTACATGCGTAATGCAAATCCACTTCTTTATAATAATAATAATAATAAAGGTCTTTATTTCCATAGAAATCGCAAGGGGAAGTTCACCCAGAGGTGTTCTACCACTTATCCCTTGTTACAAATTATAAATTGGGCATAAGCCATAAAAAAAATAAACAAAAATAATAGAACATTGGTGTGCATACTAAATAAAACACATATACATTCTATCATCGGAGACTGATTTTTGAGAGAAAAAAAAAACAGAAACAGTCCAAAACAATTAGAGGCAGCTAAGAAGATGTTTTTTTATTTCCGTCCTGAAACGATTTTGAGTGAGCTGTTTCAGGTGTTCAGGTATATTGTTGTAGAGTCTATAAATATTATTATTATTATTATTATTATGAATACAAATTAGAGTTTAGGTTATCCTATAAACTCAGAAACTAAAAATATAACTAAAATGTTCACATGCTGAAAAACAATTAAATGCATTAATATTTGACACATTCACAAGATCACAAGCTCTTCCATTCGTCAAAAGAGTTCTTGAAGCCATTCACAGATCCTGCCTCAACCACACCAACAGGCAAACGGTTCCAAGACTCGAATACCCTGTTAGACAGGAAACCCTGACGTTGAGTGGTCCGAAAGTTTTCCTTACGAAGTTTGTAGTTGTGGCCTCTTAAGTTGTTGTGATTTCTTCCGAACATGTGACAGATATCCCCTCCAAAATGACCGTGAAGGGACCGATAGGTAACAATTAAATCACCTCTCTCGCGCCGATCGCTGAAGGAAGGCAGGTCAAAAATATGAAGTCGATGCTCATAGGAGGGACGATTTCCTCGGTACGGTATACGAGTATTCCACCGTTGAACAGACTCGAGTAGATCCTCATCACCCTTGGTAGACGTCCACCACACTGGTCCCACGTATTCGAGAATCGGTCTCACGTACGTGGTATAAAGCATCCGGATGGTAGCCACGTCGCTCCCCCTGAATGTTTTGTGGATAGCATATGTTATCCGCTTGGCCCTGGCACAAATGGAGGAGACATGTTCAGACCACCGCAGATCCCCAGTCACCGTCAGTCCAAGGTCGCAATGGCTCCTTACACTCTCCAGGGCCCTTCCATCGATGTAATACGATTTACGTGGATTTTTCCTCCCCATATGCATAACGCAACATTTATCCACGTTCAGGGGCAAGAGCTAATCTTCGCACCACGCAGTTATTGTGTCCAGATCGTATTGTAGAGTATGTAACTCACTCAGTGGGAAGTTGTAAATCTTTGTATCGTCTGCAAATAGTGAGCACCAAGAGCGCATGAGGCGGGGGAGGTCAGAGGTGTAAAGCAAAAACAGTACAGTGCCAAGGACAGAGCCCTGGGGCACGCCAGATGTAACAGGGTAATCTGTTGTGGAGAATGATTTGTCCACTCTTACTCTAAAAGAGCGGTTGGATAAAAACGCCTCTATCCAAGCCAGTATTCGGCCTCCAATACCAAAATGCTGAAGTTTATGCAGCAGGCGTCGGTGTGGAACCCTGTCAAAAGCCCTGGAGAAATCTAGATATAAAACATCCACTGGAACACCCATGTCCCACGCTTTCGTCCAAGCGTCTACACAGTGCATCAAGTTCGTCAAAGTTGAGCGACCGGGCGTGAAACCATGCTGCCCTTTAGGGATCAAATCGTGTGCTGACGCAAATTGAACAACGTGATCACATATTATTCTCTCCAGTACCTTTGACACATTCGATAGCAATGATATAGGTCGATAATTTTGCGGTGAAAACTTATCACCCTTTTTGAAGATAGGAGTAACGGAAGCCTTCAGCCAGTCACCTGGCAATTTGGAAGTTTTCAGGGAGCACGAGAATATTCTACATAAAGGTGAAGCTAGTGACTCAGCGCAACACTGTAGTAGTCGAGCGGTTATGCCGTCGAGACCAGGAGCGGAATCTGCCTTTACCTGCAGAAGATACTTTTTCACCAGTTCGTCATATATTACGATGTCAGATATGTCTGCAGCACACCGAGGAATCTGAACTTCAGGAGGTGGAACATCTGGCTCCATGGAGAATGAGGATGAGAATGCCTCAGCTAATTCATCTGTGACCTCCGACGAACGACTGCAAAACTCACCAGATTTGTTGCGGACCAATGGAATGCCAACCCTGCCGCACATAGACGATCGTAAATACTCAAAAAACCTTTTACTATCCTTGGAATTCGCTAATTTCCTCTCATATTCTACCTTTGATTGGTGTATACACGCAGACAACTGGTTTGAGTATAAGCGATGAGTCCGGTAATCTTCATCGGATCTGGTACGGACATACCTCTGCCATAATGACTTCTTCCGACGAGCCATCTTCAACACCCTGACATCAATCCATGGTCGCACTTTATTGTACCTGGCAACTCTTGACGTCGTGCAAGCCGATACCACCCTGTTGACCACATTCAAGAACTCACTCCACATCTCCCCTACGTCGGCATCCTCCCGGCAGATACCCGGCCAGTCCTCAGCCAACAGCATTTCGGTAACTTTCTTGTAATCAATATTTCGAATGACCTTAGAAAAATTGTTATTGACCGAAGGAAGACGAAATTGAAGCTCTGTAGATAACGTAATGTGGTTAGACTTGCCAAAAGGTGGTAGGTATTTTATGTCGGAAAGTAAGTTGGAGTCCGAGACCAAGAACAAATCGAGCAGAGAAGGCTCCTGACCGGATCTGAACCTTGTGGGCTGTTCTATAACCTGCCGGAATGTAGTACTGCTGAATAGTTCTGCGTACGAAAAGAAAGGCGAGTTCAATGAAGGGAGATGTCTCAGAGGCCAAACAATATCAGGACAGTTGAAGTCACCTGTGATGAATATATTATCGTTATTGGATAATGAATCATATAAGAACCGGACAAGATCGAGATTCGCCAAACAAGGGCGTGGACGATAAATGCAGCCCAAAAACAAAGAAAAATTAGAATTCGAGATTTCAAAAAATAGGTTATCGATACCTGCCCAGTTATATTGAGATACATCAAATCTAAAAGTTTCCATAATGGAATTTTTCACATACACACAAACTCCCCCGTGCCCTATCGTTACGTCACTGTCATCACGATATAGAGTGTACTCAGGTATAGAAAAAGCACCATCACATACCGCTGGTTTGAGCCAGGTTTCCGTGAAGAATAAGAAATAGGGCTGATACGCTTGAACATACGCTAATATCTCTGGAAATTTGGAAGACAACGACTGGACATTACTGTAGGCCAAAGGCCAAATTTGAAACTCGGTCAGTTTTTTGGGCCCGAAAAAGTCGATGATCCAGCTGCAGAAACTATTTTAGGGGTTCCCTTCACATATTTGATGGTGATATGATCTTCGCCAGCTGATTGTCTTCTCTGCAATTCATCTCGAAGATTACCCAGTTCAGCCACTTGACTTCTTGTTTTATCGTCTCGTATGGTGACCCTCTGAAACTTCTGGCTGGCATGAAGACGTGACTTGTTTCTCAAAAGGTTCTTGGCAGTTTCAGCGTTCGAAAAAGTCATTTTCAACCAGCCCGGGCGTTTCTCATCCCTAGATCGAAATCTCACAACATTCACCAAACACCGACTCGCTGAGCCACAGATAAGGTCAACCATCTCCGAAGCCACAGCTACATCCTCAGAATTATTTGCTCACTCTGATACGTTTAATGCTATTATATTATGAGCCTTGTTTACGCGTTCAAGCAGCTCAGATACGTCTAGAGGTAAATAAGTGTTAGAGTCATCGGAAACCAGTTTTGAATGAAGTTCAGCCACCCCCACAGAAAGATCAGAAACTTTTTTAGATAAGGTGTTATGGTCCCTCTGCATAGTATCCATCTCCGACCCAAAAGACTTCAATGCCGATTCATGCTGTGTTAAAATCTCTGTATGACTCGCGAGAGCAGCATTACAATTCGCGAGTTCGGAAAACAGATCGCTTTGCCGATTTTCTATGCGTTCAATACTAGTTGTCATGTTCTGCATCATCTCCATTAGAGCGTTAAAGTGCTGCACGGATTGGGCTATCGCCTGGTTCATCCCTTTGAGATTTGGCCAAGTTAACGTTAGGGGAAGGCAGTTGACAAGAGTTCGCTGAACCACTACGAAGTAAACGTTCATTTTTAGAGCATAAAGTGCAAGTCCACCTCTCATCTTTCTCCACCAGGTAGTCCAAGTCGCGATCGGTGAGATTAATGCAGTTAGGGTGAAAATCCTGAAGGCATTTAGTACAGGAAATAGACCTATGAGACCTCAAGATAGATTTGGAGCACGTAATGCAGGTTCGCGGCATCTTGTATGTTTATCTTTATTTTCAGATAATCAAACTAATTAAACTAATTAAGGTGAATGGATACAAGTAATAACTCTTCACTTTCTTGGGCCCTTAAGAAAGTCTCAGACACAAAATAAGTCAGGCCACGGAATATGGAAAGGATGGTTGACAGATGGAAAACAAGATGCCTTGCGAGAGACCGCAGAGAAGCGGATTCCCCACTTGAATTTCAACGAATTCGGGATCTCCAGTTGCCGCAGCCACTACAGAGCGGTGCAAGTGATGTGGAGCGCTTACTTGATTTCGCGGGATGCGATGCGCTGATAAACAATATGAACACCACGATTGAATGTCAAACGCCGCAAAAAATATCGTATCAAAATAGTTTAAGAAATTATAATTGACTCAGATTCTTCGAACCTCCCCAAAATATAACTTTTTCCCCAAATTAAAAAAATCGTTACCTTAAATGAAATGGAAACTAAAAATACACTGCAAAAACAAAGAATAAGATAGGAGCTCGGATACATACGTCTGCTTTCAGCAGTGAACCGTATGTATGTTTGTATTGTATCTGAAACTTCTCTGAAAAGTAGATGTTCTGTGATGAGGACACGACAGCAAATTCCTATGTCTTATGTTGACACTATGAACATCAGCTCTATACCTTAACTTTCCAAAGAGATAAATTGGACATCTCTCGACTATTATTTTATGATAGGAACAGATAGCATAATATTCAAAACGAAACTTCATTGGAAGCCAACCCAACTCCCTCAGTCTGTGAGACACATGATCAAACTTTCGGATCCCAAAGATAAACCTCACGCAACTGTTCTGTACACGTTGAATTCTGCTGAGCGATTCCCGATCCAAGCAAAAAGCATAGACAGTAGAGCAGTAATTAAATTTTGACAGGACCAAAGACTCGCAAAGCAGTCTCTTCGTTTCGACTGGCAAGTAGGATCTATGAGGGAACATCATTCTAAGAGCCCCATAAGCACCACAAATCAATTCCTGGATATGTTCCCGGAACCTCAGTGAATCGTCTAGGACTAAGCCCAAATCCCGCGCACTTTCCACAAAATTAATAACACTACCAGAAACAGAAAGTTTTAGACTATTCCTGACAATATGCTTATCGTTTCTGGACCCAAAAGCAAGTGCAAAAGACTTCCGCGCATTGAGAATCAAACCATGCTTGCTCGCTATATCCCATAAATCACCCAAGTCCTCGTTCAGTCTAACGTTCGCATCAGCCAACTCATCAATGGAGAAATCTAAGAACAGTTGGAAGTCATCGGCATACATGTGCACCTTGCAGTGATGAATGAACTTAATAAATTGACTTGTATAAACAATGAACAGCAAGGGTCCAATAATTGAGCCCTGGGGGACTCCACTGGCCACGCGTTTGGACCCAGAAAACCTACTGCCCAGCTTCACAAATTGCGAACGTCCACCGAGATAAGATCCGAAGAGAGCGAGAGCCGGCCCAACCACTCCGCAAGACTGCAACAAGGCAAGGAGAGTGTCATGCCTCACAGTATCAAAAGCTCTACTAAAATCGAGCAAAAGCAAAGCAGCACATTTGGAGTTATCGAGCGCCTGCAGAATGTCATCGGTAACATCCAGAAGAGGACCAGTGGTGCCATAGCCCGGCCGAAAACCGGACTGGTTATCCGGAACTATTTTATTGGAATAAAGAAAATCCCGAAGTTGATCCGACATTATCTTCTCCATCAATTTGGACAAACCTGGCAGAATACTTATTGGCCTAAGATCAGACAATTCCGTAGGCTTTTTGTTCTTAGGGATAGGTGTAACCTGAGCACACTTCCAAGTGGTGGGAAATTTGGACTTCAACAGAATGCTGTTGAAAATGTTGACAATGAAAGGAAAGACATATGGGCAGCAAATCTCAATGAAGGACATTGAAATCTTGTCACAACCTGGCGAACTATTTCTGGACTTCTTTAGGTAATTAAAAACTGTTTTTCATCTACCAGCCGAAAATTGAACTGCCCTGTAAAAATAGGATTGTTTACATAATTATCAATAACAGAAGGGTCAGTAATGCCAGCTGAGAAATTCAGAAAGTGATCGTTCACTTCATCTGGATCAGGAAAATTGAGATCAATATCAGCATGAGATTTATTTGAAATCTCCAAAGACCTGAGTTCCCTCCACTGATTTTTGTTCGAAGTATTCATTGCAACATCCTGAAAATATACACGCTTCGCTTTATTAATTGCACGGTTCACGGCATTCCTCAAACGCTTATACTCATTCCACGACTCTTCCGTCCTGAGTCTCTTATATGTCCCCCACGCCTTATCCCTACTCCTCATCATACCTCCAACCTCGTCAGACATCCACGGCGCTCGCCTTTTCGAAACTCGAATTGTTCTAGAAGGAAAATGTTTATCAAATAATGCAGTCAGTGTATTCGAGAGAAGTCCAACCTTTACATCCACATCGTCGGTATAAAATATTTTCCTCAGATCAGAATTAATCAGATCCTCGAATAATAGTTGCTCATTAAAATATCGACAATCTCTAACTGTAATAATACGCGGCGCAACTCTAGGCTTCTCGATTTTTAACCTACAACCGATGCACAAATGTAAAGAAAAATTTGAAGGACACGTAAAAGTGGAATCAATGGTAGCCTTATCATTGCACAAAATGACATCAATAAGAGTTTTAGAGGTAGCTGTTATATGAGTCGGCTCACGCATTAGTTGTTGGATACCGATGGAAGAAAGCATTGCATTGAAATATTTCACCGAAGGAGAATTTTTCTCAAGGAAGTCAACATTCACATCACCAACACAGATTACATTTGGACAATTTTTTTTTTTTTTATTATTGATAAGGGGTTACGTTGCACCGCGACCTTGAGATCTATTGTGCCCCCCATCAGAGCTGTTCTCACCATTACGCCATCTACAGCTCGCCCTCCAGTTCCAGAGTATAAATGAACCTCAATATCTGGGAAGGCTTCAAGGATATTACGTCTTCACTCCTACAAGTTTCCTGTCCAAAGCATTACTTTCGCTGACTTGCAATGGCGAGGCATTCTGTAACAAGGTGAAGAGGAGTTTCTTCCTCCTCCCCACAGAATCTGCACTCGTCAGTATCTGATAAACCTATTCTCATCAAATGCTTCCTGAGGCGACAGTGTCCTGTGAGGAAGCCAGTGACCAGGTGTAACTTATTCTTACAGAGATCCAGATACCTTTTGGATCTCACTTCTTTAAAGTTCTTAAGGAACTTTTTGGAATGAACCAAACCTGGAATATTCCGCCAGAGTGTTTCTCTTTTGGTTTCCTCCTTCTCCAGAAACTCTTTCTTGTAGGTGCATTTTCCTATACCGCAGAAAGGTTCTGGGCCAATGAAAGGAGTTCGTGCTGCCTTTCTGGCAAGTGTATCGGCCTCTTCGTTCCCCTTGATTCCCGAGTGACCGGGGACCCAGACTAAAAAGACCTTATTATTCTAGCCAATTTCATTTAGTTTACTTCGGCACTCCCATATCAACTTTGAATCTATGGCATGGGAGCTCATTGCTTTGATAGCAGATTGACTATCCGAATGGATTGCTATGTCGCATTTCTGATATTTTCTTTCTAGGTTAATATCTGCACATCTTTCGATTGCGAGTAGTTCTGCCTGAAAGATACTCAAACGGGAGCCTACCGACAGTGCGCACTTGGTGCCTGTCCCATATACCCCAGCGCCAGCTCCCGTCGTGGTTTTTGAGCCATATGTGTACCATTTTATGGTATTTTCTTTGAAAGTCTGGGTGGTGAGCTCCCTTTCCCATTCTTCCTTTCTACTTAGCATCGTGGTGAAGTTCTTCTCAATGCTTACTTTTTTGACCATTGCATCACTAGGAAGGTTCACTGATGGGATGTTATTAGTCAAAGAGGTCCAGGCTCTCTGACATTTAATCCTCTCAGTTCCTGTACCTTCCTTAGATATTCTGAGGATGGCCTCATGGGCTAACCTCTCAATCACTAGATGCAGAGGTGAGAGATCTGTGATGATCTCAAGTGCCCTGGTTGGACACGTTCTCATAGCTCCCGTGATGCACACACAAGCTAGCCTTTGCACTTTGTCAAGCGCTTTCCTAGTAGTTGTCTGGTCTGCTTTGGCATGCCAGACTACTGCCCCATAGGTAATTATTGGTCTCACAATCATGACGTACATCCATCGCAGTATTTTAGGGCTACAGCCCCAAGTCTTACCGGATAGACTTCTGCACGCCATCAGAGCTCTTATTGCTTTACTTGCAGTGATATCCACATGCTTGTTCCACAGAAGCTTGCTATCCAGAGTTATTCCCAGATATTTAACTTCAGTCTTCCAGTCAATCACTTCTCCATTTAATGAGAGGGATTTTATGGCTGGAAGGTTTCTTTTCCGGGTGAATGGAATTACTGTGGTCTTGGTTGGGTTAATACTCAGCCCCACCGACTGGCACCACTGCTCAATAATTCTGAGGCCCTCCTGTAGTAAGTCATACATTTGGACAAAGTAACAAACAATAATTTACACTACTCTCAAGGGCATCAATAAAAAGCTTGTATGGTACGTGTGGTGGATTATATACAACACCAATAACAAAAAATTTTCCCTTGTGCTTTACTTTCATAAATAGTTGTTCAATATTGGAAATATTGGGCACATCAATAATTTCGAACCGAAGTTTGCTATTTACATACATCAAAACCCCACCGCCCCTAGCCCCGGTATTCCTGTCTCGTCTAACAACATCATAATTGGAAATCGTTGTATTACAAGAATCAACAGAATTATTCAACCATGTCTCCGAAAGAGCCAAATCATCGAATTTATTCTGCTCAATGAAAAATTTCAACTCACTCAATTTAGGCAATAAAGACTGTACATTTACATGACCCAAAGTAAACATAATCCCACAAAATTCGATAAAAAGCAATAAGTGCTCTATACATAATATGTATAGAGCACTTATTGCTCTATACATAATATATATAGAGCACTTATTGCTTTTTATCGAATTTTGTGGGATTATGTTTACTTTGGGTCATGTAAATGTACAGTCTTTATTGCCTAAATTGAGTGAGTTGAAATTTTTCATTGAGCAGAATAAATTCGATGTTTTGGCTCTGTCGGAGACATGGTTGAGATGGTTGACAAATATTGAAAAACTTATTCCTGGTGTTTGATTTAATTTGTATTTTGATTTGTTAGCTTGTTTTGCAAGTCGTATCTTATATATTATATAAGATACGACTTGCAAAACAAGCTAACAAATCAAAATACAAATTAAATCAAACACCAGGAATAAGTTTTTCAATATTTGTCCCAGACCTGACGTAAACTGCGCCACTGGATGTCCATACGTTCTTGAAACCATATCTTTCAGAAGATTCCCGGCACAATTTCCATCTTATATGGTTCAAATCCTCTTTCATTACAATTCGGGTTCCTTTTAAAAGCTTCTTTTTTCCATAAACGACATTTTTAAAATTAACATCCCTGAAAGAAACGACTATATGGCGGGATTTTTCTTTATTCTTCTTCCCAACTCTGTGCACAGAGGCAATTTCATCAAGAATCGAAATATTCAATTTATCAGCGAAGATTTGCTTGACCTGGGTCAACACATCTTCTTGTTGTGTTTCCTTAACACCGATAAGACGTTTAATGCTTGTGGCTTTTACTTGATGCAAATCCATATTTACTCAATGAAAAATTATATACGATTTACACTTATTTATTCAATATTGTGACGGACAAATAATAACCTTGCCAAATTCATAAAAAACAATAAATCGAAAAGGAATAAAGAAGATAAATCCGGTGTTTATCAATTAAATTGCGGGAGTTGTGACAAATCATATATAGGAAAAACTGGTAGAAATTTTGGCATAAGAATAAAGGAACATCATCACAGCTTCGAAAACAACGAAATTAATTCAAATAATTCAAATCATTTATTAGCAGAAGGACATAAGTTTAACCCGGATTTCAAAATTCTACACAATTTGAATAAAGGTGCGCAACTTAATTACTGGGAAATGGTCGAAATAAATAGGGAAAAACATACGGGTAATTTAGTTAATGAACAATTAGATCTGAATTTTTCACCGTTACTCAATCTATTCAAATAGAGAATCAATTTATAAATAAAAGCATTAGGAATGAATTATTGTTAATGTGTACAAAGAAACCAGCAGTGAAATCTCATGTAATTAGTTTTAAATAAGTCTATTATGTAATTTGTTTTAAATAAGTTTCTCATGTAATTAGTTTTAAATGATTCTGTGTCCATGTCATCTAGGTATAGGGAGATAATAACTTGTTAAGAATTTAGTATGATGTAGTCTGATGAAGTCGCTGTGTCGACGAAACGCGTCACAATATTGAATAAATAAGTGTAAATCGTATATAATTTTTCATTGAACCGATAAGACGTATGTTGTTATTTTCCAACTTCTGTTCAAGAACGTCGACTTTTTGTTCAATTCCGCACGAAACGCATCATCACAAATATTATTGGACTTTTCAGCACCGGTCTTCAGCACTTGAATTTCAGCCTCTAAAGCCATAATTTTGGTCTCGAAAGCATTGAATCTTTCTGCGAAACAGCGAGATATAGAATTGATTATGGCATTTGAGATCTCCTTCACTACATTGTCAGACTTTAGAGCCTCAATCAGGGATTTCTCGAAATCGGTTTTTGGTCTGGTCGACATCTCGTGAATTACTTCAAACTATTTATTCTTATCTCAATCTAAGAAATATATAATTATTGCAGTGCTATCTCAAAAGAATTTATGTTCCAAGACGTATCAAGCAGAGCACATTCAAACGCGTCTTAACACAACAGCGAACATGTGAGCGAATGAAATGTAATTCTCATGTAATTCTCTCCGGTATACATCGAGTACTGCGACGCCGATTTAGCTGGTGTCAATTCCACCATTTCAGTAAAAGTAACTGAATTTTTTTCTTCCAAAGGACGATCTTGCACACTCCCCTTGTCGTAGTTGACTATAAACATATCCCTCAGGACCATAACCAGTTGTAAATTATTAAATTGACACTGAGCTGCATAGTTTCTTAGACGAGCTGCCCATTCTTTTGCAGTTTCAGTTGACACTTTCTGAGCTGTATAAAACCTGTATCGTGCCGCAAATACACTTTCACTCGACTTGAAATGATTAGTGAGTAATTCACTTAGTATTTTGTATGTTTTAGTTTCTGGTTCCTCCGGCAAGCACATTTTAAACACTAATTTGTAAGCTTCTTCGTTGAGGACATTCAACAGGATGGCTTCTTTCCGTTTTTCGTCAGTGACTGCATTTGCAACCAAGTAATTGTCAATTCTTCTTTTAAATATGGACCATTCCGAAATGGCAGGATCGAACTCCCGTAAATGTCCGATGCTTGATGTCGAAGGTTCGGCCATGTTTTACAGAAAAAGAAGTTACTTATTCGAATTTATATATTTCACTTTTCCTCGTCGCCACTTGTGGTGTATTTCACCAATTATTATTAACTTTCCAATAATATTATTAGAATAAACTCGATGATATTTTACATTTACTTTATTTCAGATCGAAGTTACACAGCTGAATCAATATCTTGGAACTCCTTATATGCTACATATGATTTTATTCTTATCTGTGCAGCAGTTAGCAACTTGAGAAACATTCAATGCTGAAATGTCAATATACAACATCAGGCAATTAAACTTAAGGACATTATCATTGCCAATATCTATAATGACCATTCCTCTCCACTTAACCCTAAAGAAATCACCGACCTTATGAATTTGGGCGATAAGATAATCGTCTTAGGTGATTACAATTCAAGAAATACCGATTGGAACTGCATTACGAATAACCATAATGGCAGAATCCTCAAACGACTTCTTGATAACTCAAATTACATCCTTAATTTTCCGTAAAACTCACATACTTATTACCCCCCGAGGAATGCAAATCCGTCAACTATAGATTTTATGATTACAAAAAGTATTTGTATCACACAGCCCTTCACAATAAATGCACTAGACTGAGAGCATCTTCCAGTCCTCTCAACCTTACCCAAAATCACACTCACAGTTCATCTAAAAAATTCGACTACAACATTAACTGGACAAAATTTCGTGACAAAATCAACAGATACGTGACAATTCAAACCTCATGTATACCACGGAAGACATCGACAAATCAGTCGCTGATCTTACTGTCACCATACAACGAAGTTTAAAGAGTTCAATGCAGAGAACTGAAGCCCCAACTGATCCACAGCCGCTTACCCCAGACTACGTCAAATTGCTCATTAACCACAAAAACATCATCAGTAAAAGACTCCAGAGAAACCGTACACCTGAACTCTACCAACAATACAAAGACTTATCAAACACCGTCAAGGCAACTCTTAGGTCCCTCAAAACTGAAAAACGGGAAGACCTTACTGAAAAAATGAGCAACAAGAACGACCTATGGAAAATTGCTCGCTCACTTAAATCGAATCGCGAATATAACAACATCCACACACTCCATTGCCATAACGGACTTATATTCGAACACGAAGAAATCGCGAAGCAAATAGTGGAAACATACGAACAAACTCACACCTCGACAGACCCCCTATCAGACAGAGCGACTAGAAAAATAGTGAAAAAATCCATTGATGATCTATCCACAAACCCACAATAAATCCCTAGGGACAAACTCACCTCCCCGTATGAGATAAAGTCTATCATCAAAAGAATCAAAAACAATGAAGCTCCTGGCGAAGAAGTATTCGCAACAAAAACCTCAAAAATCTACCCCGTAAGGCAACAATCCAACTGTATTACATTTTCAATAGCTGTCTTCTACTTCCCGGTTTCCTGGAAAAATGCAATTGTCCTACCTAGCCTGAAACCCAGTAAAGACTCTAAATTTGCCATCAATTACCATCCTATCAGCCTCCTACCATCATTGTCTAAGATCTTTGAGAAACTTCTATTAAATTGACTCACGGAACAAGAAAACACCCAGAATCAAATAATAGACGAACAATACGGATTTAGAACCGGACACAGCACTATTCTCCAACTCGCGAACCTTACGGACAAGATAACGAGAAATTTCAACACTCGAAAAGTTACCGCGTTATTGAGCTTGGATATCGAAAAAGCGTTCGATACAGTTTGGCATGATGGACTCAGCCATAAACTTATATGGAATGGTCTTCCAGGATATCTTATCCAAATAATCAAATCCTACCAGACTGGACGGACGTTTCAAATGAAAATAGACAGAACACTTGCAAATAGACATCGCGCGAAAGCCGGAGTAACCCAGGGTGGAATACTTTCCCGCGACTTTTTCTGTCCTACATAAACGACATACCGAAGACTGACAAAACAAACTTATACCTATTTGCTGACGACACAGCAATCACAACCGAATCGCGTTCTAAAAAATTCGCGAACAAGTACATTCAAAATCAAGATAAACACATCAAAAACGTCACTAACTTACTTTACTCAAAGAAAACTGACGGTAGACAACAAAATTTAATTTTATAATCAAGAGATTAAAGAAATTAACCAGACGAAATAATTAAGAGTCACTCTTGACAAAAAACTCTCATTTAACGATCATTTTCTCGAAATTAACAAGAAAATAAGCATTCTTCTGAGCTCAGTATTGCCAGTACTGAACCGTCAAAGTAAATTGAGCACAAAATCAAAACTTAAAATTTACAAACAAGGTGCCCGTCCAGTTTTTCTTTACGCGTGCCCAATCTGGAGTATCACTACAAAGACAAACTACAAAAAACTACAGACTCGACCGAATAAATTCCTCTGGTTAATACTCAACAAACCTAGACGTACTGAAATTTAAAAATTACATGAATAAGCCCAAATCCAACAAGTCAAAGACATAGTTAAGGAACAAACAGTTTCCTTCTTTTCAGAGAAAACAAAAAGAATGCAAAAAACATCCCAGTTAGGAACCCAAACCGCTCCTAACAACATGTGCAGACACAAATTTCCTCACCATCTGTGTCTGAACTGATCCCCTTCCTCTTATCCCACCTACTTTCTAATACCATTAACCCACCGAGAGCCAGTTGTGTTTTTTCATTGCCATAAATTGTGCCTCTGATAAAACTGTAAACCTTCTTTAAAAAAATTCATGTACATAATAAAATTAAGTCCTTAGGTGAAACTTGTAAATAGTTAGGTATTAATGCTATAAAATTATGTTTTAAACCCATTTGTCTTTGTATATACTTCCCCCTGTAAATATTACATGTACATAGTTTAAGAAAGTTTAAATGAAGTGCTGTATAGTTGTTGTTATTGTTATTAAAATATTCTTTTATAAATTATGAAAGTGGATGAGGGCATACATGATCATCTGTTATTGAAGTAGATTCAGAAAAACATAAACATATGGTATTCCGTGTTTCATACAAGGGACCTATTTTTACAGTTATTACAAATCATTGAAATTTATTTTCACCCAAAATTGACCGCTCGGCAGAAGTAACAAGTATTTTTTTTTCCCCTTGCGAAGGGTTAGCCTTCTGCTCTATCCTTAATTGTAGTGCATCTTGGTTTATGAAATGTTGCAGTCATACGCTCTGATTGGAATTTTGGATATACAGGCTGAGTCAAAATGTGTACCGAGTTTTCTGGGGGTGATAGCACATTGAAAAATAAGTATAGTTTGATGAATAAGCTTATGGCCCAAAATGCATATTAAGGGAAGAGGAAATGCGGCGGAATGGGGATCGATCTTGGAGAAAAATGTCTATATACGCTTCAGTTTGCAGACGACCAAGTCGTCATAGCAAATGACAAAGAGGACCTTGAATATATGACGAGGAAGTTATACGAGGAATATAGAAAATGGGGTCTGGAAATTAATACACATAAGACAAAATACATGCCATTAGGAGCTGAACCGGTAAATATCCACCTGGAAACCGAAGAAATAGGAACATGCAACGAATATACATACTTGGGAGTTGAATTTGATACAACAGGAAAGGACGACAGAGAAATAAAAAAACGGATAACACAGGCCAGACGGACAATAGGATGTCTGAATGGGATATGGTGGAGCTCGGATATTGGAAAACAACGGAAGTATAACATCTACGAGACCTTTGTCAAAAGTAATCTAACCTATGGGGCAGAGACATGGAGAATTACGGAAAACAGTAAAAGGAAGCTTGAGGCAGCTGAGATGGATGTATTCAGACGATCCTTAGGAATATCCAGAAGAGACAGAGTCAGGAACGATGATGTCAGACAGCGTATGGGAGTGGACGGCTCACTAACAACAGATATTGAGATAAAACAACTTATATGGTACGGACATGTACAAAGGATGGAAAAAGACAGACTGCCCAAGATGACCATGCAGTGGGTGCCGCCAAACCGTAGGAAGCGAGGAAGACCTAAGAAATCATGGAAGGAGGGGATAACTAAGGCTATGAGTGGAAGAGATTTGAGAGAAGGCCAATGGAATGATAGGAACGAGTGGAGGTTGGGCATCGGACAACTTCGCCGGACGTTTTAAAACCGATCATATATATATATATATATATATATATATATATATATATATATATATATTATATATATATATATGCAAATGAGTGAGTTTCGCTTTTATGGAAAGCTAACCACTAGACATAAATAATAATAGGACTAGCAGGGACCGCAGTCAAGAGTCATCCACAAAGTGTAATTCCATCAACGCTGACTAGCAACATACCGCGGTTTCATCCTTATTAGGAATCGTCAGTGGTGCATAAGTCAACCGCCGATGGAAGAATACACCTCGAAGGAGCCGCTTTATCGAGCCCCAGGTATACCCTCTGAGTACAAAGTACACAAAGCGACACCTAGCGCTCAACCAACCAGGCTCCCGTTGCGGAAAACTCAAAACATAGATCCCTGCGTACATTCTTTGTTCCAAACGTGACTAATTGCAGAATTCTATTTTGAATTCCTCGCAGACGCCACGAGGAACGTGAAAACGCCCTGGTTTTAGTGCGCAATGCGCAGAAATGAATAGGCAAATGAGTGAGTTTCGCTTTTATGGAAAGCTAACCACTAGACATAAATAATAATAGGACTAGCAGGGACCGCAGTCAAGAGTCATCCACAAAGTGTAATTCCATCAACGCTGACTAGCAACATACCGCGGTTTCATCCTTATTAGGAATCGTCAGTGGTGCATAAGTCAACCGCCGATGGAAGAATACACCTCGAAGGAGCCGCTTTATCGAGCCCCAGGTATACCCTCTGAGTACAAAGTACACAAAGCGACACCTAGCGCTCAACCAACCAGGCTCCCGTTGCGGAAAACTCAAAACATAGATCCCTGCGTACATTCTTTGTTCCAAACGTGACTAATTGCAGAATTCTATTTTGAATTCCTCGCAGACGCCACGAGGAACGTGAAAACGCCCTGGTTTTAGTGCGCAATGCGCAGAAATGAATAGGCAAATGAGTGAGTTTCGCTTTTATGGAAAGCTAACCACTAGACATCCTCGTGGCGTCTGCGAGGAATTCAAAATAGAATTCTGCAATTAGTCACGTTTGGAACAAAGAATGTACGCAGGGATCTATGTTTTGAGTTTTCCGCAACGGGAGCCTGGTTGGTTGAGCGCTAGGTGTCGCTTTGTGTACTTTGTACTCAGAGGGTATACCTGGGGCTCGATAAAGCGGCTCCTTCGAGGTGTATTCTTCCATCGGCGGTTGACTTATGCACCACTGACGATTCCTAATAAGGATGAAACCGCGGTATGTTGCTAGTCAGCGTTGATGGAATTACACTTTGTGGATGACTCTTGACTGCGGTCCCTGCTAGTCCTATTATTATTTATGTCTAGTGGTTAGCTTTCCATAAAAGCGAAACTCACTCATTTGCCTATTCATTTCTGCGCATTGCGCACTAAAACCAGGGCGTTTTCACGTTCCTCGTGGCGTCTGCGAGGAATTCAAAATAGAATTCTGCAATTAGTCATGTTTGGAACAAAGAATGTACGCAGGGATCTATGTTTTGAGTTTTCCGCAACGGGAGCCTGGTTGGTTGAGCGCTAGGTGTCGCTTTGTGTACTTTGTACTCAGAGGGTATACCTGGGGCTCGATAAAGCGGCTCCTTCGAGGTGTATTCTTCCATCGGCGGTTGACTTATGCACCACTGACTGTTGCTAGTCAGCGTTGATGGAATTACACTTTGTGGATGACTCTTGACTGCGGTCCCTGCTAGTCCTATTATTATTATATATATATATATATATATATATATATATATATATATATATATATATATATATATATATATATATATATATATATATATATATATATATATATATATATATATATATATATATATATATATATATATATATATATATATATATATATATATATATATATATATATATATATATATATATATATATATATATACAGCAGGGGAGCGTAATGCTTTCGGGGACTGACGGCCCCGCGTACCCGAGTCGCCCAGCTCCTCAGGAGCATCAGCTTGGACGGGGTTAGACCTTGTCCCGCTGAGTTTCCGAGGCGAGATGGGAGAACTCGCTGGACCGAGGAGGAGAACATCCTCTTGATGCGGGTTCACTATGTAGCCAAAGATCTTCAGCAAAGAACGGATAGAACATACAGAGAAATACTCACCACCACCTGGAATGAGATCAACCCAGGCAAACTATCATATCCTAATTTACTCTCGAACAGAGTCAGATGGATCCTCCAAGTCGAAAAGTTCTCAAGTGTTGAGCTGGAAAACATCAAACGAAGCTGCATACCTCATACGCCAAAACCAGCTGAAAATGTTATAGAGATAGAGGAGATTAACCAGGAAACACAAGACCAACAAAACCCCCAAATGAAGAACACAGAGGAAATTTTCAACAAAAACCTGCAGCTGTACACCAGAATCTCCCCCCAAGAAAGACCGGGTATCCCAAGACTCAAGGGCTCTCGAAAGATCCTAGAGAGCGTGGAAAGAACCAACAATATAATAGGAATGCTTGTCAATAACAGCTCGACTCTTGAAGACATCGTGGATTGTGTGTATGCCGGAGCCGTGACAGTGTGTGACCACCATGGAAAGTACGCCTGGAAACAAAAATAAATAACATCAGGAAAAGAATAGGTACGCTATATACTTACCTGAACGCCACTTCACAATCTCGGAAGGTAATTAAAAAAGCAGTCCGCATAGCATCGGAGTACAACATCAGAAATGAACAACTTAAGGACCAATTGTCAATAACCTGCGACATCCTGAAACAGAAAGCGAAGGCATTGGGAAATCGTATCAAGAGGTATAATGAAAGGGTAAAACGATACAGAAATAATCAGTTATATTACAAAAACCCGAAACAGTTTTACCGTACGCTGGAAGAAACAACAACAACAGCTGGAGAAAGGTACCCGACAAAAGAGAGCATGCAATCAACATGGAAGGAAATATGGAGTGAGGTTGGGGAGCATGATGACGATGCATTTTGGATAAGGGAGGCAGAAAATGAGTCGAGCAGGTACACTATGGAGGAGGTAACAATCACGGAGGAAAACATAAAAACGGTATTGAAGAAAACGAACAACTGGTCTGCACCAGGTCCGGATGGAATACATAACTATTGGTGGAAATACTTTAGCTCAACGCATAAATTCTTAGCGAGAATATTCCAAAAGTCCTTAACCAACCCATCACTGATACCTGACTCCTGCACACTTGGGGTAACCCATATGCTACCAAAGGGCACAAACAGCGAAGACCCCAAAGACTATCGACCGATCACGTGCCTACCTACGATATATAAAATACTAACAGGAACAATCACGCAACACATTTGGAAACACGTAGGAAGATACAACATAATGGCACAAGAACAAAACGGCTGCAGGAAAGATGCGAGAGGATGCAAGGAGTTGTTGATAATAGACTCACTCATAACAAAACAAGCCAAGAAAAAACAACGAAATCTGTCTATCGCGTGGATTGATTACAAAAAAGCCTTCGATTCAATACCGCACTCATGGCTACTGAAGACCCTGAAGCTTTACGGAGTATCGAGGACGGTGATCAATCTACTGAAACATCTAATGGAGACATGGAGAACAAAACTACAGGTAAAAACGGACAAGAACAACTACACAACAGACGAAATTAACATTCAGAGAGGACTCTTCCAGGGGGACAAATTAAGTACTCTATGGTTTTGTCTTGCTGTGAATTTCCTGAGTAAACTCCTCAATAATTCTACCTACGGCTATATTATAGAGAAAAGACAAAACACGAAAATAAACCACCTACTTTACATCGACGACTTGAAGCTCTTTGCCGCGAGTGAGGACCAGCTCCTGAGACAACTAAAGATTGTAACATCCTTCACGAAAACGATCAGAATGGAAATAGGACTGGAGAAATGTGCCGTTATACACGTGAAAAGAGGACGATTATCAGAGGGGGAAGCGATGTTAGTTGAAGATGACCTGGCCATCCAAAGACTAGGACCGGAGGAGACGTATAAGTATCTGGGCGTCCAACAAGGAATGGAAATACGAACAACCGAAGCCAAAGAAGCATTCAAAAATAGATTCCTTAACAGGGTAAGGAAAATACTACAAACCAAACTGAATGCCAAAGCTATGAACACGGCGATTAACACCTGGGCATTGCCCTGCCTCTCTTATTCCTTTGGAGTTATCAAATGGTCAACCACAAATCTCAGGGCCCTGGACATCCAAGTACGAGGCCTTCTGACCAGGCATGGGATACACCATCCTCACGCCTCCCTGAATAGGCTGTACATTCCGAGGAAGAATGGGGGAAGAGGAATGCAGAACATCGAAACTGTACATCACAACGCTGTCAAAGATATGAGAGAGTATTTTAAATCAAAACACTTACCATTCTACATAGCTCTATCCAAGGAAGATCAAAACATCACAGCGTTAAACCTTGCATCCGAACAACATCCAGCAGAGCCGCCCACCAGTGAAGAATTATCCGAAATATGGCACAGGAAGGCACTACATGGGAGATATCCGACGGCTCTAAAAAAGAAAAATATAGATAGAGAAAGATCCCTTGCATATCTAAGAGCTGGATATCTCTTTCCTGAAACGGAGGGCAGACTGGCAGCGATCCAGGACCAAGTGGTCCCCACCAGATCATACCAAAAAAACATCATGGGAAAGAATCTGGCTAACGACAAATGTCGTAAGTGCTCCCAGGCTCCGGAAACGATACAACATGTCACGTCGTCTTGCCCCACCCTCGCTCCTAGGGAATACACCGATAGACACAATGCTATGGCAAAGGTGTTCCACCAGGCGATCGCCCTAAAATATGGATTGGTTAGAACACAAAAGAAAGTACACGAATACTTACCTAGAGAAGTTGAGGAAAATGATACTGTGAAGGTGTACTGGGACCATCCACTCACAACTGACAGGCCAATCGCACACAACCGGCCCGATATCGTTATCTTTGAGAAAAGGGAAAAGAGAGTAACGATAGTTGACATCACCGTCCCGGCCGACGATAACGCCGAAAAAGCGTACACAGAAAAAATAATCAAGTACCACGACCTGGCATTCGAATTGAAAGAACTGTATGGACTCACCGGCATATCAATACTTCCACTCGTAATCACCACGAACGGCCTGGTTGAAATACATCTGCCAGAGAACACAAGCAAGCTTGGGCTCGAGGAGAACTTAATCGAGGACGCACAAAAGGAGGTAATCCTCTGGACTACGAGAATTGTGAGAAGATTCTTAACATGCAATTGAGACATGCCTTGTTCCTTGTGAACCGGCATTATCGAAGCCAAAACCCGTAAAGGTGATTCCTAAAAAAAAAATATATATATATATATATATATATATAGATGTAACTAAGGGACAACTGAGTCCCAAAATGGTATATGGCTGGTAAAAAGTGAGACCCGTTTCGCACATGTGAGGCCCCTTTCCGGGTCTCGCATTGTTTTTTGGTGGTAATGGACTCCTTAGGGCCCCCCCTCAGCTCCCTGATGTCTCCCACAAAAAAATTTTTGGACTCGGATGTCTGTTATAAACCTCAACTTACACGGAATTTAGTTAATGGGAATTCGCTTCAGGTGGCGCTGTAGAAGTTCTGTATATACTTTGCGAGACCCAGAGTATATATTCTCAATTGAGCAGGTTGCTGTGAGATGAGAGTCCCGCCAATCTGACAACACTGCGCTATAGATCATTCAGTACACTAACGGTGGTTTTCAAAAAGCTCTGATTAGATTTATTATAGCTTTAATACGATTTCGGCTAGATGAACTGGAAATCAACATAGAAGTTCACTGATTTGGCTAGTAATAGTTATGAAAGTGTCATCAAACACTGGGTCAATATATTATTATCTTTCTAAGAATCAGATACATTGAAATGAAAATTTATGAAATAATAATATTCATTATTCATTATTCATTAGTCATTGCCATTTCCACACACGATCATACGATATATTAACCATTTAAATATTTACTATTGACTGCCCCGCGATATTTTCCAATTGTTTCAGTGAATTATTGGTTTCTCTAAATTCCCGAAAAACTATTGACTTTACTCATTCATATGTGTTAATGAGTCGTGTAACTACACGACTCTCAATTTTCGTGTTTTAGTAGATTCATAGTGTCTAAGACTTAAAGACGAATATTTTGAAATGATTCTTGAATTATCTGCATATTATATTCCATCCATTTTTGGAATTATTAATTCGGTGAACGGTTAACTATCTCGAAATTACGAAATGTTTGTTTTTCATACAATCGGTAAACCCATCCAGCTATTGAACTCAAACAAGGCTGCTCGGAACTCCAACAATATAGATCCAATCGTGTTCAAAGTTGGAACTTAGCAGAAGAGTTAGGTTCTGAAGGCTCCCGAAAATCTCCAGCGATGTTGGACGAACAATTTCTGATATATAGGATTTTTTTTCAAGGATTTTCAATGATTTTTTAAAAAACTCTCTAGTGATACGATTCTCACTACATTTCGCAAGAATTTTAACGCTGGCATTCTACAATAGATAACCTTGTTTGAATTGGATCGGTTTAGTATTTTTCGAGTTATTGAGGAAATAAGAACCAAATTTCAGATGGGTACAACTCCAAAATCGTTTGGCTGATTATGTCCAATGAACAAACTCAAGTGTTTCAATCAGAGTCACAACCTGAACTAAACATTTCAAGTTGCTATCTCTTTCCTTTCTCAGGTTATCTTGATATAAATAATATTTTTTTATAATGTTTCTAAAATTTTCTACTCATATGATTCCCACAATATTTCACAAACGTCCTCAGGTTTGTATTCTATAACTACTCAACAAGTTTCAATTCGATCGGATTTGTATTAGTTGAAAACAAAATTATTACTCGGAAACGGTTGGCCGATTATACCCATTATCGAACTCGACCGTCGTATTGAAATGCGCCACCTACCCTGAAAATTTCAAGTCGCTCTCTCTTTTCGCTCTCAAGTTATCGTGGTAACGGCCAAATTAAAAAATTACAGACATTTGGGCAAAATGATAACGTGATATTCCCCAGAACATCGCGAAAATTCTGACAAGGTCTCGCAGTACTGTAATGAGTTTAAAGTTTTTGTCACAGTTATCAAGTAATCTGAATAAGACAAGAAATTATGTTGATATTCATGCGGAAAAACGAAATTACGACCGACTTCCTGAATATCTGCGGGAGAGACAAATACTTTCAAAATATTATGGAAAAAAACATTTTTTGAAATTTCCTCATTACAAATTACCAGAACTGAATTCCAACAAAATTGTGAGAGATATCTAATGCCTTTCTTCTATTACTAGGTAAATTACTTTATATGTAAAATAAAGAAGAATTTAAACTCAACTAGAGTTCTAAAAGTTATTAATCCAAAACCAATAGACCAATTCTACCCAATGACGAACTCATTCGAGATATTAATTCCTCAATTCATGATGAACGATATATTCTTTCCTCAAATCCACTCTGAAAATTATTATATCAATTGAAACTTTAGCGAATATTCTAGTTTTGTTTATACTGGAGATATTCTTAACTCAATATTATTAATTTACCAATACCATTCCCATTATCATATGGATTAACCATGGGCATTAAAATATCACCCAGAATGTATGATATCATATTATAATCCTCATAATTCTACTATAGCCGAAATGAATTCGACATGTCATGTCTCAGGAAAATGAGTTGAAATGTATCAACACAGATCATATAATAATTCATAGCATTCTGTGAAAACATAGAAGTACGATTTATTATTGAAATTGTGCAAAATCTATCTCCGAAAGTATTAGATTTTTAGAGTTGAAAATGATATCAATGGTTTCTTATGGTGAAACTACATCTTGAAAAAAAATTTAATTCAAAATTTGTAGTATACATTTTTTTTTTTTTAGTTCTCCGAAACCATCTGGTCGATTTTGCCCAATAACGAACTTAGCCGAGATATTAATCTCCCAAACCTACTCTGAAAATTTCAACTGTCTAGCTCAGGGCTTTCCAAACTTATTTTTACTGTGACGCCCTTGGGACTTTGCCATTTTTGTACGACGCCCCTTAACTCAGCCCCCAAAAATAATTACCAATTTTAGTACTAGCCTAGTAATATGTTATCAGCTAACTAGACTCGGTCGCAATCAACGTGCGACGCCCCTAGGACAATGTCGCGACGCACATTTCGTTCGAGTGTTATCGTGTCTACGGGCGGATCGATACTGACCACGGATTCTTGATCAGTGAGTCGCACCAAATCGTTCAAGACAAATTACAGACATTTGAACAAATTGATTAGCACTCTGTTCCGAGGAAAAAGAGCGCCAAAAAAATTGAAGACCATTTCAGATCTAGGTGCAATCCTAATGCGAAAACGTGATATAGGTTTGTGAAGTACCTAATCAAGTTTACATCAACTTCCAGTATGACTGATATGCAAAAACCCAAACACTGCTCCAACTTCAACGAAGACATTTCGATGAGAGAAAACAAATAGTTCATGTGAAATGTAAGTGATGTGAATATCATCATGAACGAATATAAATATCAATAATGACAACAATAATAGGGTATAGGTGGAAAGTTTTTCGACAACAAGATTTGAAGAAACCATTGACCATTATTGGAAAAATGTCCTGCGTACAGGAGCTTTGGCGCTCTTGTTCAATTGTTGACAAATTTTATCCCCGAAAGTATTGGTTTCTCAGAGTTGGGACTTATATCAATGGAATCTAATGATAGAACTGCATCATGAAATAAATTAAATATGAATCCATTGATATAATTCCCAACTCGGAGAAATCAAAACTTTCAGAGTTATGATTTGTCAAAGTTTGAACAAGAGTGCCAAAGCTCCTGTTCACAGGGCTTTCCCACTTTTTGACGCTCTTGTTCCTCGGAACAGAGAATTTATCAATTTGTCCAAATGTCTCTAATTTTCGAATTTTTTGATAAAAATGGTATCAAACGATTTGGTTCAACTCACTGATCGAGAATCCGTGGTCAAAATCGATTCTGTCCGGCCGGCCGGCCCTCCGTTAACACGATGACTCTCGAACAAAATGAGCTAGACAGGTGGAATTTTCAGAGTAGGTTTGAGGGATAAATATCTCGGTTAATTTCGTTACTGGGCAAAATCGGCCTGATAGTTTCGGAATAACGAAACAAAATTTTTTTTTTTCATTACAACTTTTGAATTAAATATTTTTTAAGATGGAGTTTCATCATAAGAATCCATTGTTATCATTTTCAACTCTAACAAGCTAATACTTTCGGATATAAGGTATTTCAAAATTTCAATAATACATCGTAGTTCTGTGTATTCACCAAATGTGAACACAGAATCTGTCTGTGTTCACTGTTCATAAATGTCAATTCATCTAGCTATTACAGACTTGTCTATCGTAGTTTGAAATTATTTTCTGTTGGAAAACAAGTATCCGATTCTCCAATTTATTAATATATACAAGACTGTTTTGAAACTGAAAATAATATTGACTGATTACATATTGAATAATTTATGTATAAATATGGGGATGATGTTCCAGAAGATTTAGAATTGGATCATTTTAATGAGTTGTGAGACATGTTCCTATATACAGTAATTTCATAATGTTGCTAGCAAAAATATGCTGGAATAAGGATCTACATTTGTGTATCAAACATTTTTTCTTGAGTTCAGGTCCATAATACAGAAATGAATATGTAAGTGGTTGGACTATTAAAATAATTTGTTCGTCATCAGCCTCTACCTACCAAATATCAGGAATAAATGGACAATCTGCTATGATTGTCTGCAGCCTTGCTCTAGACATTTCGATGATATTTTCCTTAGGTATTTCGAGTTGTGTAAACTATGCACCGAGTGTGACTTGCAACAACCCATTCCACGAGGTTGAATCATTGCAGATTGCTCATTTAATCTTGATAAATAAATTTAATGACAATTTTTGAGGCATCAAAGCATTGAAGCTTTGTAGATTGCTCTTTTTTGGCGCTCTAGTTCCTTGGAACTGAGTGCTTATCAATTTGCCCAAATGTCTGTAATTTTCGAATTTTTCGATGAAAATGGTCTTAAACGATTTGGTTCGACCCACTGATCAAGAATCCGTGGTCGAAATTCATTCTGTCAGGCCGGCCGTAGGCACGATAACTCTCGAACGGAATGAACTAGAGAGTTGAAATTTTCAGAGTAGGTTTGGGAGATGAATATCTCGGCTAAGTTCGTTATTGGGCAAAACCGGACAGATGGTTTCAGAGCAACAAAAAAAATTTTTTTTTTTTCCAGAGCAAATTCCAAATTCATTTTTTTTAATAAGCAGTTTTACCATAAGAATCCAATGATATCATTTTTAACTCTAACAAGCTAATACTTTCGGAGATATGTTTTCTCAAAATTTCAATAATAAATCGTATTTCGTTGTCACAGAATGATATAATTATTCTATATATGAATTGTCATGTCAACTTATTTTCCTGAGACATGACATTATCTAATCAATCGAAGAATTGTGAGCGAAGTGAGAAAAATCTCAGTTGTTTGCTCCGAAATTAGTTTTTCTCAGAAAAGTATTACATTTCGGAACGGAACATGAAGTAAGAGATCTGAGAGTAGTGATACTGCTTTTCATCCATAGACATAGATATAACTTTCAAATGGAATGAGGTAGGTAGTTGAAATTTTCAGAGTAGGTTAGGGAGATGAATATCTCGATTATGTTCGTTATTGGGTTAATTTGATTTCTTCCATGGTGCAGTTCTCATTCTCATGATTGCTCATTTAATCTTGATAAATAAACTATTATTTGAATTGAATTTCCTTTATGATGCAGTTCTATGAGATGAATACATTGATATAATTCCCAACTCTGAGAAACCAATACTTTCGGAGATATAAATTGTCTGTTTGAAACTAGAGCGCCAGAAAGCTCCTGTCACAGGGCTTGAACCCATTTTTGGCGCTCTACTTCCTCGGAACTGAGTGCCTATCAATTTGCCCAAATGTCTGTAATTTTCGAATTTTTGGCTGAAAATGGTCTCAAACGATTTGGTTCGACTCACTGATCAAGAATCCGAGGGCGAAAGCGATTCTGTCCGGCCGGTCCGGCCGGCCGCCCGGCCGTAGGCACGATAACTCTCGAACGGAAGGAGTTAGAGGATTGAAATCTGCAAGGTGGGTTTGGAGCGTAAGTATCTCGGCTAAGTTCGTTAATAGGCAAAATCCATCAAGCGGTTTCGGAGTTATGGCCAATTTTAGTAAAACACATTTTTTATGAATATTTCCTAAACCGATCACTCGATCTATCTGAAATTTTGCATCAAATTTCAGAATCTTGACCTCCATACGTATGTGAAGTTTTGTACTGATCAGGTTACCGCAAAGTGTGAAAAAAAAATTTTGAAAATTAAAATTTTTTTTTTTACGATAACTCTCGAACGGAATGAGCTAGGAAGTTGAAATTTACAGAGTAGGTTAGGGAGATTAATATCTCGGTTGAGTTTGTTATTGGGCAAAATAGGCCAGATGCTTTCGGAGTAACGAAAAATAATTTTTATTTCAAGTAACAAATTTCAAATTCAATTTTTATTTAAGATACAGTTTCACCATAAAAATCCATGGATATCATTCTCAACTCCAACAAGCTAATACTTTCGGAGAAATGATTTTTCAAAATTTCAATAATGAATCGTACTTCTATGTTTTCACAGAATGTTATAATTATTCTATCTAAGCTTTATTATATGATCTGTGTTCATACTCGTACATGTCATCCTGTTCTATAAGAGAGAGTCAAATTCATTTCAGCTATTTTAATTTGATTTCTTTCCTGGTGCAGTTCTCATTCTCAGATTGCTCATTTAATCTTGATAAATAAACTATTATTTGAATTGAATTTCCTTCATGATGCAGTTCTATCATAAGAATACATTGATATAATTCCCAACTCTGAGAAACCAATACTTTCGGAGATATAATTTGTCTGTTAGAACTAGAGCGCCAGAAAGCTCCTGTCCACCGGGCTTGAACCCATTTTTCAATGTCACTTCTGTACGTCAATTCTCAAGAATTTTTGTAATTAAATTCAAAATGTAGGTCTATGACTCATCTCATGTTGGATTTATATACATCAGCAAATTATAATCAAAGTATTCTATGAAATCATAATATAAAATGGAGAATAATTATTATAATTTAAAAAAATCATATCCGATAGTTTGTTAGAGTTGAGAATGACATCAATGGATTCTTTTGGTAAAACTACATCTTAAAAATGGGTTCAAGCCCGGTGGACAGGAGCTTTACGGCGCTGTTCAAACAGACAAATTATATCTCCGAAAGTATTGGTTTCTCAGAGTTGGGAATTATATCAATATATTCATATAATATTCATATAATATATTCATCATAAAGAAAATTCAATTCAAATAATAGTTTATTTATCAAGATTAAATGAGCAATCATGAGAATGAGAACTGCACCTTGGAAGAAATCAAATTGAATCTGGCCAATTTTGCCCAATAACGAACTTAACCGATTCATCTCCCTAACCTACTCTGAAAATTTCAACTACCTAGGTCATTCCATTCGAGAGTTATTGTAGAAAAACTTTTTTTAAATTTTCAAAATTTTTTTTTGACACTTTGCGGTAATCTGGTGAATACAAAACTTCAAATGCGTATAAAGGTCATGATTCTGCAATTTGATGCCAAATTTCAGATATATCGAGTGATCGGTTCCGGAAATATTCATAAAAAATATTTTTACTAAAATCGGCCATAACTCCGAAACCGCTTGATGGATTTCGCCCATTAACGAGCTCGTCCGAGATATTTATGCTCCAAACCCACCTTGCAAATTTCAATCCGCTTACTCCTTTCGTTCGAGAGTTATCGTGCCTACGGCCGGCCGGCCGGCTTGACAGAATCGATTTCGACCTCGGACTCTTGATCAGTGAGTCGAACCAAATCGTATGAGACCATTTTCAGCCAAAAATTCCAAAATTATAGGCACTTGGGCAAATTGATAAGCACTCTGTTCCGAGGAACTAGAGCGCCAAAAAAAAACAAGTTTCGTATGACAATTGCCCAAAACAGGTTTAAAGTACCTACAAATAGTAGATATTCCATAAAACATGTAGGTATGAAAGAAGAGAAGTAATAATGAAAAATTACCTTGTAATCGATCAAAAATTTCCTGATCTACGATCACCAAATTTTCTCCTCTCTCGAACTACAGAATTATGCTTTCAATATTTACGTAATATTTTCAAACATTTTTGTTATTTCAACCCCAATATTTTTGAAGTTATAATATTTCCTTCCGTCAGTCCCGTCATAAATTGAGAGAACTGAGCACTATTATTATATGTCTATGGATGGAAAGCAGTCTCACTACTCTCAGATCTCTTACTGTTCCGTTCCGAAATGTAAGACTTTTCTGAGAAAAACTAATTTCGGAGCAAACAACTGAGATTTTTCCAACTTCGCTCACAATTCTTCGATTGATTAGATAATGTCATGTCTAGGGAAAATAAGTTGACATTATGACAATTCATACATAGAATAATTATATCATTCTGTGACAATACGATATATTATTGAAATTTTGAAAAATCTTATCTCCGAAAGTATTAGCTTGTTAGAGTTAAAAATGGTATCATTGGATTCTTATGGCAAAACTGCTTATTGAAGAAAAATAAATCTGGAATTTGCCTTGTAAAAAAATAAATTTTTTTGTTACTCCGAAACCATCTGTCCGATTTTGCCCAATAGCGAACTTAGCCGAGATATTTATCTCCCAAACCTACTCTGAAAATTTCAACTGTCTAGCTCATTCCGTTCGAGAGTTATCGTGCCTACGGCCGGCCGGCCGGACAGAATGAATATCGACCACGGATTCTTTATCAGTGAGTCGAACCAAATCGTTTGAGACCATTTTCATGGAAAAATTCGAAAATTACAGACATTTGGGCAAATTGATAAGCACTCAGTTCCGAGGAACTAGAGCGCCAAAAATGATATCATTGGATTCTTATGGTAAAACTGCTTATTGAAAAAAATTTAATTTGGAATTTGCTTTGTAAAAAAAAATTTTTTTTTTGTTACTCCGAAACCATATGTCCGATTTTGCCCAATAAAGAACTTAGCCGAGATATTTATCACCCAAACCTACTCTGAAAATTTCAACTATCTAGCTCATTCCGTTTGAGAGTTATCGTGCCTACGGCCGGACCGGCCGGACGGCCGGACAGAATGAATTTCGACCACGGATTCTTTATCAGTGAGTCGAACCAAACCGTGTAAGACCATTTTCATCGAAAAATTCGAAAATTGCAGACATTTGGGCAAATTGATAAGCACTCAGTTCCGAGGAACTAGAGCGCCAAAAATTGGTTCAAGCACTGAAGTCAGGAGCTTTTGCGTATTTGGAAAGAACGAATCTACTTTCCCGCTGAAATAGTTCACAATCTGACTTGCGAGTTCGACTTCAATATTATCTGCATTTCGCGCCTTCGCGGGCTCATTGTCTCGACTATTTATTCAATTTTTTGTTTATGTTTAGATTTGGCATCGTTGGAGGGACTCGCAAGTGTGAAGAATATACCAGAATATACACTGAGGGCCTCGCATTAGTGTTTGATATATAACGGGTCTCGGAACTTCTTTGGAGATTTCTTTTTCAACAGTTTTTTGAAAAAGCTTCCCCTCTCACGATATTCGCAATAAGCACCATTATAACCTTGTGATAATGAAAAAAATATTTCAAAAAAGTTATATTCTGATATGGGTCTCAGGTTGTCTGTTGGCTACCGCGGGTCCCACATGTGTTGATATTTAATTATATATATATATATATATATATATATATATATATATAGATGTAACTAAGGGACAACTGAGTCCCAAAATGGTATATGGTTGGTAAAAAGTGAGACCCGTTTTGTACATGTGAGACCCCTTTCCGGGTCTCGCATTGTTTTTCGGTGCCAATGGACTCCTTAGGGCCCCCCCTCAGCTCCCTGATGTCTCCCCCAAAAAATTTTTTGGACTCGGATGTCTGTTATAAGCCTCAACTTACACGGAATTTAGTTAATGGGAATTCGCTTCAGATGGCGCTGTAGAAGTTCTGTATATACTTTGTATATACTTTGCGAGACCCAGAGTATATATTCTCAATTAAGCAGGTTGCTGTGAGATGAGAGTCCCGCCAATCTGACAACACTGCTCTATAGATCATTCAGTACACTAACGGTGGTTTTCAAAAAGCTCTGATTAGATTTATTATAGCTTTAATACGATTTCGGCTAGATGAACTGTAAATCAACATATAAGTTCACTGATTTGGCAAGTAATAGTTATGAAAGTGTCATCAAACACTGGGTCAATAAATTATTATCTTTCTAAGAATCAAATACATTGAAATGAAAATTTATCAATTAATAATATTCATTATTCATTATTCATTGCCATTTCCACACACGATCATACGATAGACTAACTATTTAAATATTTACTATTGACTGCACCGCGATATTTTCCAATTGTTTCAGTGAATTATTGGTTTCTCTAAATTCCCGATTCCCGTTCGATAAGGCATTATCGAACTCGACCGTCGTATTGAGATGCGCCACATACCTTGAAAATTCAAGTCGCTCTCTCTTTCCGCTCTCAAGTTATCGTGCTAACGACCAAATTAAAAAATTATAGACATTTGGGCAAAATGATAACGTGATATTCCCCAGAACATCGCGAAAATTCTGACAAGGTCTCGCAGTACTGTAATGAGCTTAAAGTTTTTGTCACAATTATCAAGTAATCTGAATAAGACAAGAAATGATGTTGATATTTATACGGAAAAACGCGACCGACTTCCTGAATATCTGGGAGAGACAAATACTTTCAAAATATTATGGAAAAAAACATTTTCTGAAATTTCCCCATTACAAATTACCAGAACTGAATTCCAACAAAATTGTGAGAGATATCTAATGCCTTTCTTCAATTACTAAGAGAAATACTTTATAGGTAAAATAATGAAGAATTTAAACTCAACAAGAGTGCTAAAAATTATTAATCCAAAAACAATAGACCAATTCTACCCAATGACGAACTCATTCGAGATATTAATTCCTCAATTCATGATGAACGATATATTCTTTCCTCAAATCCACTCTGAAAATTATTATATCGATTGAAACTTATGCCGATATTCTAGTTTTGTTTTTACTGGAGATATTCTTAACTCAATATTATTAACTTACCAATACCATTCCCATCATCATATGGATTAACCATGGGCATTAAAATATCACCCAAAATGTATGATATCATATTATATCCTCATAATTCTACGATAGCCGAAATGAATTCGACTTGTCATGTCTCAGGAAAATGAGTTGACATGTATCAACACAGATCATATAATAATTCATAGCATTCTGTGGAAACGTAGAAGTACGATTAATTATTGAAATTGTGCAAAATCTTATCTCCGAAAGTATTAGATTTTTATAGTTGAAAATGATATCAATGGATTCTTATGGTGAAACTACATCTTGAAAAAAAATTGAATTTAAAATTTGTAGTATAATTTTTTTTTTTGTTTCTCCGAAACCATCTGGTCGATTTTGCCCAATAACGAACTTAGCCGAGATATTAATCTCCCAAACCTACTCTGAAAATTTCAACTATCTAGCTCAGGGCTTTCCAAACTTATTTTTACCGTGACGCCCTTGGGACTTTGCCATTTTTTTACGACGCCCCTTAACTCAGCCCCCAAAAATATTTACCAATTTTAGTACTAGCCTAGTAATACGTTATCAGCTCACTAGACTCGGTCGCAACCAACGTGCGACGCCCCTAGGACAATGTCGCGACGCACATTTCGTTCGAGTGTTATCGTGTCTACGGGCGGATCGATACTGACCACGGATTCTTGATCAGTGAGTCGCACCAAATCGTTTAAGACAAATTACAGACATTTGAACAAATTGATAAGCTCTCTGTTCCGAGGAAAAAGAGCGCCAAAAAAATTGAAGACCATTTCAGATCTAGTGCAATCCTAATGCGAAAACGTGATATAGGTTTGTGAAGTACCTAATCAAGTTTACATCAACTTCCAGTATGACTGATGTGCAGAAACCCAAACACTGCTTCAACTTCAACGAAGACATTTCGATGAGAAGAAACAAATAGTTTATGTGAAATGTAAGTGATGTGAATATCATCATGAACGAAAATAAATATCAATGTTGACAACAATAATAGGGTATCTAAGAAAGTTTTTCGACATCAAGATTTGAAGAAACCATTGACCATTATTGGAAAAAATGTCCTGCGGACAGGAACTTTGGCGCTCTTGTTCAAATGTTGACAAATTATATCCCCGAAAGTATTGGTTCCTCAGAGTTGGGACTTATATCAAGGGAATCTAATGATAGAAATGCATCATGAAATTAATTAAATAAGAATCCATTGATATTATAAAACTTTCAGAGTTATGATTTGTCAGAGTTTGAACAAGAGTGCAAAAGCTCCCGTCCACAGAGCTTTCCCACTTTTTGACGCTCTTGTTCCTCGGAACAGAGAACTTGTCAATTTGTCCAAATGTCTCTAATTTTCGAATTTTTTTATGAAAATGGTTTCAAACGATTTGGTTCGACACACTGATCGAGAATTCGTGGTCAAAATCGATTATGTCCGGCCGGCCGGCCCTCCGTTATCACGATGACTCTCGAACAAAATGAGCTAGACAGATGGAATTTTCATAGTAGGTTTGAGGGATAAATATCTCGGTTAATTTCGTTATTGGGCAAAATCGGCCTAATAGTTTCGGAATAAAGAAAAAAAAATTTTTTTTTTCATTACAACTTCTTAATTAAATATTTTTTAAGATGGAGTTTCATCTTATAAGAATCCATTGTTATCATTTTCAACTCTAACAAGCTAATACTTTCGGAAATATGATATTTCAAAATATCAATAATACATCGTAGTTCTGTGTATTCACCAAATGTGAACACAGAATCTGTCTGTGTTCACTGTTCATAAATGTCATTTTATCTAGCTATTAGAGACTTGTCTATCGTAGTTTGAAAATATTTTCTGTTAGAAAACAAGTATCCGATTCTTCAATTTATTAATATATACAAGACTGTTTTGAAACTGAAAATAATATTGACTGATTACATATTGAATAATTTATGTATAAATATGGGGATGATGTTCCAGAAGATTAAGAATTGGATCAATTTAATGAGTTGTGAGACATGTTCCTATATACAGTGACTATATTCTCATATATAAGAATATAGTCACTGTATTCCTATATACAGTAAATTCATAATGTTGCTAGCAAAAATATGCTGGAATAAGGATCTACATTTGTGTACATTTTTTCTTGAGTTCAGGTCCATAATACAGAAAAGAATATGTAAGTGGTATGAACTATTAAATTTTAAATTATGAAAAGAGGATAGTGTTTTATTAATATATTTTGAACTATTAAAATAATTTGTTCGTCATCAGCCTCTACCTACCAAATATGAGGAATAAATGGACAATCTGCTATGATTGTCTCCAGCCTTGCTCTAGACATTTCGATGATATTTTCCTTAGGTATTTCGAGTTGTGTAAACTATGCACCGAGTGTGAGTTGCAACAGCCCATTCCACGAGGTTGAATCATTGCAAATTGCTCATTTAATCTTGATAAATAAATTTAATGACAATTTTTGAAGCATCAAAGCATTGAAGCTTTGTAGATTGCTCTTTTTTTATGCTAATTTCTGAAGCATTTTTTTGTAAACGACATTTTTTTAAATTTAAGTTCTTTCATGAGTTCTATCATAAGAATCCATGGCTATAATTCCCAACTCTGAGAAACCAATACTTTCGGAGATATATGTAATTTGTCTGTTTGAACAAGAGCGCCAAAAAGCTCCTGTCCAGAGGGCTTGAACCAATTTTTTAATTTCGCTTCTGTACGTCAATTCTCAAGAATTTTTGTAATTAAATTCAAAATGTAGGTCTACGACTCATCTCATGTTGGATTTAGCAAATTATAATCAAAGTATTCTATGAAATCATAATATAAAATGGAGAATAATTATTATACATAGTTCACAATCTGACTTGCGAGTTCGACTTTAAAATTATCTGCATTTCGCGCCTTCGCGGGCTCATTGTCTCGACTATTTATTCAATTTTTTGTTTATGTTTAGATTTGGCATCGTTGGAGGGACTCGCAAGTGTGAAGAATATACCAGAATATACACTGAGGGCCTCGCATTAGTGTTTGATATATAAAGGGTCTCGGAACTTCTTTGGATATTTCTTTTTCAACAGTTTTTTGAAAAAGCTTCCCCTCTTACGATATACGCAATAAGCACCATTATAACCTTGTAATAATGAAAAAAATATTTGAAAAAAGTTATATTCTGATATGGGTCTCAGGTTGTCTGTTGGCTACCGCGGGTCTCACATGTGTTAATATTTAAGTATATATATATATATATATATATATATATATATATATATATATATATATATATATATATATATATATATATATATATATATATATATATATATATATATATATATATATATATATATATATATATATATATATATATATATATATATATATATATATATATATATATATATATATACACTCATAAACAGCCATTCGGAGGCCCAAAAATGCATGTTCCGCAGCTTATCGGAAGCCCGCACCACCTTTGGGAAGCCCGACTTCGGGCTTCCCAAAACTAACGTGTATAAATGGATCTGTAGATTCCTCACACCTCAGGGATTAATTCCCCAATTTTTTGCCCGGCCACCAAAAATGCCTTATACATCTCAAAACATACGCTATCGGGTTCACGGAACGTCCGCGCTGAGAGCGCTTCGGTCGGTCTGTATAAACTTTATATACATTCTACAGATTTTACGCATTCTACGGAGCCCGTATAGGTTCATCTGAATTTGGGAGTCCCATAAATTTGGCATCATCGGAGATAATAATCTCCCATCCAAAATTATCGCACTACTCACATATTCCAAAAGAGTTCGATTAATCGAGACAATATTGAGGTATAATCTGAAATATCATGTCATGTAGACACTTTTGTCAGTATTTTACTGTTGCTATCATATATGCAAATTTTACTAGGGAATATGAACAATTGCTTTGTTAATTTCATTTCTCTTCACATCGTGAATTTTTGCGCGTATGATCTGGGGAACATCACGTTATCTTTTTGCGCAAATGTCTGCAATTTTCGAATTTTTTGCTGAAAACTGTCTCAAACGATTGAGTTCGACTATCTGAAGAATAATTCGAGGACACATTTGATTCTGTCCAGCCGGCCGGCCACCCGTTGTCACGATAACTTGAGAACGGAATGAGATAGCGACTTGAAATTTGCAGGGTAGGTGGCGCATCCCAATGCGACGGACAAGTTCGTTAATGGTCATAATCGGCGTAATGGTTTCCGAGTAATAATTTTATTTTCAACCGATATGAATGCAATCGAATTGAAACTTGGTGAATAGTTGTTGAATATGAACATAAGCACGTTTGTGGAATTTTGTGAGAACGGCATCACTAGAAAATTAAAAAAAATCATTAAAAAATATTTTTTATATCACGATAACCTGAGAACGGAAAGAGATAGCGACTTGAAATTTTCAAGTTAGGTTGTGCATCTGAATGCAACATTTGAGTTCACTTACAGGCATAATCGGCCAAACGTTTTCAGAGTTATCACCATCTCAAGTTTGCTTGATATTTCCTCAATAGCACAAAAAATACAGAACTGATTGAATTCATGCTTGGTTATTATTTGTATAATGCAAGCGCGAAAATTCTCACAAAATTTTGTGAGGATCGTATTAGTAGAAAATTTTTAAAATATCATTGAAAATTATTGATAAAAGTTCTATATATCAGTAACAATTCGTCCGATATCGCTAAAATTTCGTGAGAGCCTTCAAAACCTAACTGTACTGCCAAGTTTCAAGTTTGAACATGATCGGATATATATTGTTGGAGATTCGAGCAGCCTTGTGTGAGTTTAGTAGATGGATGGGTGACCGTTCCTCGATAACTTTCAAACGAATGGAGATAGGAACTTGCAATTTTCAGGGTATGTTGCGTATCCGGAGTGTTGAGTTTGATTATGGGCATTAGCGGTCCAACGGTTTCAGAGTTATACCCACGTGGAATATTATTTCCTCGATAACTCAAAAAATATAGACTCGATCGAATAGAAGCTTAGTATCTAGTTTTAGAATAGCGACATAAAGACGTGTTTAATATTTTATAAGAACTGTACCCCTAGAAGATTTTAAAAAAATTATGAAAAAAAAAATGATTCAAGCTCTGACCTGAAGTCAGGAGCTTTGCGCATGTTATACTGTCCATTCTCCTGTATTGGACACTCTGAATCGAATTTACCATGGTAAATTGATCAAATTGATCGACTTTTTTCAACTCTTAAATTTTAAAATTTAATATCTTCGGAACTATTCGCCGGAGTACATACATATTTTGCATGTGGGTTGATTATACCGATAACGACATCTTCTGAAAATAGGATAGACTTCCCAAGGGGCTGCGGATAGCTTTTTCAACCATCCAATTTAATATTTCCACATTTAATATTTCTGGAACTATTCACCGGAGCACATACAGATTTCAGACACGTATTGCATAAAACCATACCTATAATCCCTGAAAAATTGATCAACTTCCCGAGTGGCTGCGGGGTAGTTTTCAACCTTTAAATTTCAAAATTTAATTTCTCTCTATTCGCCGAAGTACATACATATTTCGTATATGGGTTAATTATACCGATAACGACATACCCTGAAAAACTGAATGACTTCTCGAGGTGCCTTTTCTAACCCTTAAATTTAATATCTCCGGAACTATTCGCCAGAGCATATACATTTTTCATACACGTATTACTTGTACCTATACCGATAACCCAGAAAAATTAATTAAGTTCCCGAGGGACTGCGGGGTAGTTTTTTCAACCCAATTCAGGGGATATAGGTATGTGTATAAGTAATAAGTGTATGAAATCTGTATGTGCTCCGGCGAATAGACCCGGAGAATATAAATTTTTAAATTTAAGGGTCGAAAAAACTACCCCGCAGCCCATCAGGAAGTCCATAACATTCTTAGGGAATGTCCTGATTGGTATAGTTAACCAACACACAAAATCTGTATTTGCTCCGGCGAATAGTTCCGGAGATAAAATACTGGATGAAACTTTAAGTTGTACATTTATTTTAACCATAGATTATAAACATCAAATGAAACACTTTTTGCTTTACCATTTTTATAAATTCGGCTCAGGTAAAAAGATACAGGCTGTTGAAATAAAAAAAACCTGTTTTTATTTTATGGCTTTGACATCCTTTTTCTGAATAAAATGAATGTGTGTGAAGGAAACTTCACGCCAAAGTTTCCTATAACTATGATACATATTTTCCAAACATTAGTTTTTTCCTACTTCTAGTGTTTTTCTAGTCATAGACTCGTGGTTTCATAAAACTAAACGAAATTACCATAAAGATGGTAATGTTCTTTTTGAGACAATTTAGGAATATCTAATCGTTTCAGAACATTGACTTATTCTTCATCATTCCTCCTTAAACGCGCCGTTTTTGAGATGTTCTTCATTGAATGTTATAAAATGGAAAACCATCGAAATTTCATAACTTTTATGGATCCGTCCCTGAGCGTTGGAAATCGCTTCAAGCTGTAAACCACTTTATCGTACCTTTTTCTCGTCCAGCATTGATGTTATAGATAATTTATATGCAGGAGAGTATTGGCACATTCTGAAATCTTTAAACACTTTTAACTTTCTATCTGAGCCAAATTTGAAAAAATTATAACTGAAAAAAGTGTTTCATTGGATGAAAGGAATATATGGTCAATATTAATGTACAACTTTAAGACTCATCCTTGTATATTGAAATTTAAGGGAAAAAACTACCCCGCAGCCCCCCGGGAAGTCGACAAATTTTTCAGAGGTTATTGGTATGGGTATAAGTAATACGTGTATGAAATCTGTATGTGCTCCGGCGAATAGTTCCGGAGATATTAAATTTTCAAGGCGTGAAAAAACAACCCTGCAGTGCCTCGGGCAGTTAATCATTTTCTCAGGGGATATTCTCATTGCTAAGCCCACATCCCAAACAGCAACGTGCTCTGGCGAACATAAGAACTTATGAATGAGAAATCAGCCTGCAGCCACTGGTCAGAAGCGTTCGGGTGTTTCCGCCAAAAAGTCTGCTGAATTAGTCTGCTATGTTCATACCGATGCCTCACGACCCCGCTCTAACAATAATATTAGCAAATTGTCCTACTCTGGTCCTGATACTTTTAATTACGCAGGTGGAAACTTAACAAAAGGGGTGATATAGTTGCAAAATTCGAAATCCGACAGTTGATTGTTTCAAGATTTATGGATGTTTTGCGCATATTGTCTATATTCACGCCTCACATATCCTCATGAAATACTATATGAAATTGAGTGTAAATAAAGAAAGTGAAACCACGTGAAATAAATCATTGTGCATCAACTGAAGTAAAATTTTGAAATGCAATAATTCCAAAAATACAAATCTGATCGAGATCAATCCGATAGTCGATTGTAAAATCTAAAATTTAAATTTTAGCAGGAGAATACCGGAGACCTTATTTGTATTTGTGTTTGTATTTGAATCAAGCTCTTTTCATTTATTTATGAACAAAGGACGAAAAACTGTCCATAATAGTCGAGGACGCAAATTTCTATCTGAGGAAAAGCGAGAAAATAGACAGTTTTTCACCGAGGTGCATATCACATTTTTTCGTAGACCTCTACATACAGTTTAAATAATAAAATATTATTTTTCATAGAGGACGACGAGGAAATTATTTTTAAATGATAGAGTATGAATAGGAAAAAAAAATTGTTGCGAAACAAATTCAAGGGGTAGCTATTTCTTCTATCCCTTGCAAACACAATTGAATACATTTATTGATGAAGATACCTCCCACAGTATCTTTTAATGACTACTTAAAATAGAATAATACTCAATATTTTTTTGAGTGACTTCTCGCTCACATATAATGTCCTCTTAATTTTATTCATTGTTTTTAGTTCGTTCAAAAAAAATGTAAATTGGTTTTCCGGTGTCATCTATAGGTGGCTGTATATAATAAGGGGCTGCCCAACAAAAACCTATAAAAAACCCACCCTATTTGTTGACAATAAATAACCTCTCAAATTCACAATTATTGATTAACACCCTGTATATAGAGACATCGAATATTTAGAACATATCTCTTGAAACTGTTAGATTTGTGAGGCGATCATAGTGACAACACCGCCGGGCTTCCGATAATCGTACAAGTGCATACTTTTTACACAGAGGGCGTCATATTCACCTAGAAACAAGTCGGGATTCCGAAAAGCTTCAATTCATATATTTTTTTGTATATGCAAAATAATCTTCCCCTCTGAAGTTGCTCTTGAAGATATGACTGTTCTGAATGTTTTCCAAAAAAATACACTCTCCAAAACCAATCAGAAGGGGCGGGCTTCCGGTTGCCTGTGCAACGTACCGGGCCTGGTAGAAGGCGCGTTATGAGTATATATATATATATATATATATATATATATACACTCATAAACAGCCATTCGGAGGCCCAAAAATGCATGTTCCTCAGCTTATCGGAAGCCCGCACCACCTTTGGGAAGCCCGACTTCGGGCTTCCCAAAACTAACGTGTATAAATGGGTCTGTAGATTCCTCACACCTCAGGGATTAATTCCCCAAATTTTTGCCCGGGCACCAAAAATGCCTTATACATCTCAAAACATAGGCGATCGGGTTCACGGAACGTCCGCGCTGAGAGCGCTTCGGTCGGTCTGTATAAACTTTATATACATTCCACAGATTTTACGCATTCTACGGAGCCCGTATAGGTTCATCTGAATATGGGAGTCCCATAAATTTGGCATCATCGGAGATAATAATCTCCCATCCAAAATTATCGCATTACTCACATATTCCAACAGAGTTCGATTAATCGAGACAATATTGAGGTATAATCTGAAATATCATAGAGGGCTCATGTCAAGTAGACACTTTTGTCAGTATTTTTCTGTTGCTATCATATACGCAAATTTTACTAGGGAATATGAACAATTATTTTGTTAGTTTCATTTCTCTGCACATCGTGAATTTTTGCGCGTATGATCTGGGGAACATCACGTTATCTTATTGCGCAAATGTCTGTAATTTTCGAATTTTTCGCTGAAAATGGTCTCAAACGATTGAGTTCGACTATCTGAAGAATAATTCAAGGACACATTTGATTCTGTCCAGCCGGCCGGCCACCCGTTGTCACGATAACTTGAGAACGGAATGAGATAACGACTTGAAATTTGCAGGGTAGGTGGCGCATCCCAATGCGACGGACAAGTTCGTTAATGGTCATAATCGGCCAAATGGTTTCCGAGTAATAATTTTATTTTCAACCGATATGAATGCAATAGAATTGAAACTTGGTGAATAGTTGTTGAATATGAACATAAGCACGTTTGTGGAATTTTGTAAGAACGGCATCACTAGAAAATTAAAAAAAATCATTAAAAAATATTTTTTATATCACGATAACCTGAGAACGGAAAGAGATTGCGACTTGAAATTTTCAAGTTAGGTTGTGCATCTGAATGCAACATTCGAGTTTACTTACAGGCATAATCGGCCAAGTGTTTTCGGAGTTATAACCACCTGAAATTTGCTTGATATTTCCTCAATAACTCAAAAAATACAGAACTGATTGAATTCATGCTTGGTTATTATTTGTATAATGCCAGGGCGAAAATTCTTACAAAATTTTGTGAGGATCGTATAAGTAGAAAATTTTTAAAATATCATTGAAAATTATTGAAAAAAGTTCCATATATCAGTAACAATTCGTCCGACATCGCTAAATATTCGTGAGAGCCTTCAAAACCTAACCGTACTGCCAAGTTTCAAGTTTGAACATGATCGGATATACTATATTGTTGGAGATTCGAGCAGCCTTGTGTGAGTTTAGTAGATGGATGGGTGACCGTTGCCTCGATAACTTTCAAACGAATGGAGATAGGAACTTGCAATTTTCAGGGTATGTTGCGTATCCGGAGTGTTGAGTTTGATTATGGGCATTAGCGGTCCAACGGTTTCAGAGTTATACCCAAGTGGAAAATTATTTCCTCGATAACTCAAAAAATATAGATTCGATCGAATAGAAGCTTATTATCTAGTTGTATAATAGCGACATAAAGACGTGTTTAAAATTTTATAAGAACTGTACCCGTAGAAGATTTTAAAAAAATTATGAAAAAAAAAATGATTCAAGCTCTAACCTGAAGTCAGGAGCTTTTGCGCATATGTTATACTGTCCATTCTCCTGTATTGGACACTCTGAATCGAATTTACCATGGTAAAATCGAATTAAGAGTGTCGAATACGGGATAATGGACAATATAATTTACCATGGTAAATTCGATTAAGAGTGCCCAATACAGGAGAATGGACAATAGAACATACGCACAAAAACTCCTGACTTCACGGCAGTGCTTGAAAAATTTTTAAATAGCTATAGGGTAGTTACATTTTTTTTACTAATTAGATGTCAATAAACCAGTGTGAAAAATTGATTTTTAACTAATTTGCAAGAACTCATGAAAAGAAGAAGTAATCTATTTTGAGCCCCCTAACAGACGGTTTTAATTCAAATTTTGCATGGTCCAAGAGGTGATTATTGGTAACCTAAATACGGAATTCAATTCGATACTATCAGAATGCTTCGAGTTATTGGATAAACTAGTTTTTGAAATTTCCGAATGTATTTTTTTTTGTTCCCAGTAATCAAATCAATACAAAACTGTGCGTACATTCAAGTCGTAATTAAATTAATTCTTTCTGAATTTCAGTTACATCAAATAAGTAATATCGGAAATATTCGAAATTTACACAAAATGGCCATAATATCGAACCCTTTCAGCCGATTTTGCCCGTCAGCAAACTAAACCGAGATTTTCAAGGCACAAACATATCCTGCAAATTTAATTTATAAGACATTCTGTTCGAGAGTTATTATAGTACTATAGATATATAAAATAAAAAATTTATGGTCTCCGAAAATATTCGCCGGAGCACAAACATATTTCATACTCGTAATACTTATACCCATACCTATATCCACTGATAAATTAGTCGACTTAGGGGCTACTCCGAGTGGCTGCTGGCCAGCTTTTTCAACCCTTAAATATAAAAATGAAATATCTCCGGAAATATTCAACGCAGCACATGCATATTTTATATATGGCTTAATTATACCGATAACGACTTCCCCTGAAAATATGATCGGATTCCTGATGGGTTTCGGGGTAGTGAGTTCAACCCTTAAATTTCATAAGTTATAGGTATCTCCGGAAGTATTCGCCGGAGCACATACAGATTTCATACACGTATTACTTAAACCCATGCCTATAACCCCTGGAATAGGTATCGCCTATCTGAGGGGCTGCACTGTAGTTTTTTAACTATTCACATTCAAAATTCAATATCTCCGGAACTATTCGCCGAAGCACATACATATTTCATACACGTATTACATATACCCATACCCATAAACCCTGGAAAATTAATCGATTTCGCGAGGGGTTGCAGGGTAGGTTTTCAACCCTTCAATTTCAAAATATATTATCTCCGGAACTATTCACCGAAACACAAACAGTTTGTACGTGGGTTAATTATACCGATAACGACATGCCCTGAAAAATTGATCGACTTTCCGAGGGGTATCGGGGTAGTTTTTTTAACTCTTAAATTTCAAAATTTAATATCTTCGGAACTATTCGCCGGAGTACATACATATTTTGCATGTGGGTTGATTATACCGATAACGACATCTTCTGAAAAAAGCATAGACTTCTTGAGGGGCTGCGGGATAGCTTTTTCAACCATCCAATTTAATATTTCCACATTTAATATTTCTGGAACTATGTTATTCACCGGAGCACATACAGATTTCAGACACGTATTGCATAAACCCATACCTATAATCCCTGGAAAATTGATTAACTTCCCGAGTGGCTGCGGGGTAGTTTTTCAACCTTTAAATTTCAAAATTTAATTTCTCTCTATTCGCCGAAGCACATACATATTTCGCATATGGGTTAATTATACCGATAACGACATACCCTGAAAAACTGAATGACTTCTCGAGGTGCCTTTTCTAACCCTTAAATTTAATATCTCCGGAACTATTCGCCAGAGCATATAAATTTTTCATACACGTATTACTTGTACCTATAACGATAACCCAGAAAAATTCATTGAGTTCCCGAGGGACTGCGGGGTAGTTTTTTCAACCCAATTCAGGGGATATAGGTATGTGTATAAGTAATAAGTGTTTGAAATCTGTATGTGCTCCGGCGAATAGTCCCGGAGATAATAAATTTTTAAATTTAAGGGTCTAAAAAACTACCCCGCAGCCCATCGGGAAGTCCATAACATTCTTAGGGAATGTCCTGATTGGTATAGTTAACCAACACACAAAATCTGTATTTGCTCCGGCGAATAGTTCCGGAGATGAAATACTGGATGAAACTTTAAGTTGTACATTAATTTTAACCATAGATTATAAACATCAAATGAAACACTTTTTGCTTTACCATTTTTATAAATTCGGCTCAGGTAAAAAGATATAGGCTGTTGAAATAAAAAAAACCTGTTTTTATTTTATGGCCTTGACATCCTTTTCTGAATAAAATGAATGTGTGTGAAGGAAACTTCACGCCAAAGTTTCCTATAACTATGATACATATTTTCCAAACATTAGTTTTTTCCTACTTCTAGTGTTTTTCTAGTCATAGACTCGTGGTTTCATAAAACTAAACGAAATTACCATAAAGATGGTAATGTTCTTTTTGAGACAATTTAAGAATATCTAATCGATTCAGAACAATGAATTCTTCTTCATCATTCCTCCTTAAACGCACCTTTTTTGAGATGTTCTTCTTTGAATGTTATAAAATGGAAAACTATCGAAATTTCATTACTTTTATGGATCCGTCCCTGAGCGTTGGAAACCGCATCAAGCTGTAAACCACTTTATCGTACCTTTTTCTCGTCCAGCATTAATGTTATAGATAATTTATATGCAGGAGTGTATTGGCACATTCTGAAATCTTTAAACACTTTTAACTTTTTATCTGAGCCAAATTTGAAAAAATTGTAACTGAAAAAAGTGTTTCATTGGATGAAAGGAATCTATGGTCAATATTAATGTACAACTTTAAGACTCATCCTTGTATATTGAAATTTAAGGGAAAAAACTACCCCGCAGCCCCCCGGGAAGTCGACAAATTTTTCAGAGGTTATTGGTATGGGTATAAGTAATACGTGTATGAAATCTGTATGTGCTCCGGCGAATAGTTCCGGAGATATTAAATTTTCAAGGCGTGGAAAAACAACCCTGCAGTGCCTCGGGCAGTTAATCATTTTCTCAGGGGATATTCTCATTGCTAAACCCACATCCCAAACAGGAACGTGCTCTGGCGAACATAAGAACTTATGAATGAGAAATCAACCTGCAGCCACTGGTCAGGAGCGTTCGGGTTGTTTCCGCCAAAAAGTCTGCTGAATTAGTCTGCTATGTTCATACCGATGCCTCACGACCCTGTTCTAACAATGATATTAGCAAATTGTCCTACTCTGGTCCTGATACTTTTAATTACGCAGGTGGAAACTTAGCAAAAGGGGTGATATAGTTGCAAAATTCGAAATCCGACAGTTGATTGTTTCAAGATTTATGGATGTTTTGCGCATATTGTCTATATTCACGACTCACATACCCTCATGAAATACTATATGAAATTGAGTGTAAATAAAGAAAGCGAAACCACGTGAAATAAATCATTGTGCATCAACTGAACTAAAATTTTGAAATGCAATAATTCCAAAAATTCAAATCTGATCGAGATCAATCCGATAGTCTATTGTAAAATCTAAAATTTAAATTTTAGCAGGAAAATACCGGAGACCTTATTTGTATTTGTGTTTGTATTTGAATCAAGCTCTTATCATTTATTTATGAACAAAGGACGAAAAACTGTCCATAATAGTTGAGGTCGCAAATTTCTATCTGAGGAAAAGCCGGGGGTAGCAAGCAGGCGAGAAAATAGACAGTTTTTCACCGAGGTGCATATTACATTTTTTCGTAGACCTCTATATACAGTTGAAATAATAAAATATTATTTTTCATAGAGGACGACGAGGAAATTATTTTTAAATGATAGAGTATGAATAGGAAAAAAAAATTGTTGCGAAACAAATTTAAGGGGTGGCTATTTCTTCTATCCCTTGCAAACACAATTGAATACATTTATTGATGAAGATACCTCCCACAGTATCTTTTAATGACTACTTACAATAGAATACTACTCAATATTTTTTTGAGTGCCTTCTCGCTCACATATAATGTTCTCTTAATTTTATTCATTGTTTTTAGTTCGTTCAAAAAAAATGTGAATTGGTTTTCCGGTGTCATCTATAGGGGGCTGTATATAATAAGGGGCTGCCCAACAAAAACCTATAAAAAACCCACCTTATTTTTTGACAATAAATAACCTCTCAAATTCACAATTATTGATTAACACCCTGTATATAGAGACATCGAATATTTAGAACATATCTCTTGAAACTGTTAAATTTGTATAGAATTCGATGGAAATCTAAGGCGATCATAGTGACAACACCGCCGGGCTTCCGATAATCGTACAAGTGCATACTTTTTACACAGAGGGCGTCATATCCACCTAGAAACGAGTCGGGATTCCGAAAATCTTCAATTCATATATTTTTTTGGATATGCAAAATAATCTTCCCCTCTGAAGTTGCTCTTGAAGATATGACTGTTCTGAATGTTTTCCAAAAAAATACACTCTCCTAAACCAATCAGAAAGGGCGGGCCTCCGGTTGTCTGTGCAACGTACCGGGCCTGGTAGAAGGTGCGTTATGAGTATATATATATATATATATATATATATATATATATATATATACACTCATAAACAGCCATTCGGAGGCCCAAAAATGCATGTTCCGCAGCTTATCGGAAGCCCGCATCACCTTTGGCAAGCCCGACTTCGGGCTTCCCAAAACTAACGCGTATAAATTGGTCTGGAGATTCCTGACACCTCAGGGACCATTCTCTCAAATTTTTGCCCGGGCACCAAAAATGCCTTATACATCTCAAAACATACGCAAGCGGGTTCACGGAACATCCGCTCTGAGAGCGCTTCGGTCGGTCTGTATAAACTTTATATACATTCTAAAGATTTTACGCATTCTACGAAGCCCGTATAGGTTCATCTGCATATGGCAGTCCCATAAATTTGGCATCATCGGAGATAATAATCTCCCATCCAAAATTATCGCACCACTCACATATTCTAACAGAGATCGATTAATCGAGAGAACATTGAGGTATAATCTGAAATATCATAGAAGGCTCATGTCAAGTACACACTTTTGTCAGTATTTTACTGTTGCTATCATATACGCAAATTTTACAAGGAGAATATGAACAATTATTTTGTTAATTTCATTTCTCTTCACATCATGAATTTTTGCGCGTATGATCTTGGGAACATCGCGTTATCGTTTTGCGCAAATGTCTGTAATTATCGAATTTTTTGCTGAAAATGTTCTCAAACGATTGAGTTCGACTATCTGATGAAGTATTCGAGGACACATTTGATTCTGTCCAGCCCGCTGGCCACCCGTTTCCACGATAACTCGAGAATGGAATGAAATAGCGACTTGAAATTTGCAGGGTAGGTGGCGCATCCCAATGCGACGGACAAGTTCGTTAATGTTCATAATCGGCCTAACTGTTTCCGAGTAATAATTTTATTTTCAACCGATATAAATCCGATCGAATTGAAACTTGGTGAATAGCTGTTGAATATGAACATAGGAACGTATGTGGAATTTTGTGACAACCGCATCACTAGAAAATTTCAAAAAAAAAATTAAAAAATATTATTTATGTCACGATAACCTGAGAAGGGAAAGAGATAGCGACTTGAAATTTTCAAGTTAGGTTCTGAATGCAACATTTGAGTTTGCTTACAGGCATAATCGGCCAAACGGTTTCGGAGTTATAACCATCTGAAATTTGCTTGATATTTTCTCAATAACTCGAAAAATACAAAACTGATTGAATTCATGCTTGGTTATTATTTGTATAATGCCAATGCGAAAATTCTCACAAAATTTTGTGAGGATCGTATTATTAGAAAATTTTTAAAATTTCATTGAAAATTATTGAAAAAAATTTTATATATCAGTAACAATTCGTCCGACATCGCTAAAATTTTGTGAGAGCCTTCAAAACCTAACTGTACTGCCAAGTTTCAAGTTTTAACATGATCGGATATATATTGTTGGAGATTCGAGCAGCCTTGTGTGAGTTTAGTAGATGGATGGGTCACCGTTGCCTTGATAACTTTCGAACGCAAGGAGATAGGAACTCGCAATTTTCAGGGTATGTTGCGTATCCGGAGTGTTGAGTTTCATTACGGGCATTAGCGGTCCAACGGTTTCAGAGTTATACCCACCTGGAATATTATTTCCTAGATAACTCAAAAAATATAGACTTGATCGAATAGAACCCTAGAAAATTTAAAAAAAATTATGAAAAAAAATGGTTCAAGCACTGACCTGAAGTCAGGAGCTTTTGCGCGTATGTTATACTGTCCATTATCCTGTATTGGACACTCTGAATCAAATTTACCATGGTAAATTCGAATTAAGAGTGTCCAATACGGGAGAATTGACAATATAATTTACCATGTTAAATTCGATTAAGAGTGTCCAATACAGGAGAATGGACAATAGAACATACGCGCAAAAACTTCTGACTTCACGGCAGTGCTTGAACAAATTTTAAATAGCTTTAGGGTACTTACATTTTTGGGCGCATGTTCTAGGGGAACATCGTCCTATCATTTCGTCCAAATGTCTGTAATTTTCGAATTTCGAGCTGAAAATTGGCTAATAGACTAATTCGGACTCCCTGATCACGAATCCGGTGTCAGATTTTTGGGTGCCGGCCGGCAGGCCGGCCGGTTTTCCGGCCGTAGGCACGATAACAGGAGCACCGAAGAACCTATCGACTTCAAACTTTCAGGGTAGGTTTCTGATCAAAATGTGACGGTTAAGTTCGTTAACGGGCAAAATCGGCCGGACGGTTTAGGAGTTATAGACATTTAAAATTTTGAGGTTATTTCCCTGATATTTCAGGAACTAAAGAAGATGTTGAATCGAAACTTGGTAGTCAGTTCGAGGATATAAACGCGCAACTTTTGGCAAAATTCTGTTATGATCGAAATGTTGGTAATTTTAAAAAAAAAATTTCTTTTAATTTTTTCGAAAAATTTTTTTTTCGTGAACTATTCATCAGATTGCAACAAAAACTTGTACTAACGTCAATTGTAGTATTTTGCAACATTGTGCAAAATTTTGGCTCTATACGATTTCAATTTCTGGAGATATAAGACAAAATGTGTCAAATTTCCTGGGTCTCTCTCAGTATTTTCATCGATTATTATATAATAATCAATAATATTAAGGTATTCAACATGATATGTACTGCTTTTTTTCTTTACTGGTCAGTACGGGCCACAAGGAAGATGAACATGCGCCCAATAGCTCCTGTCCACAGGGCTTGAACCAATTTTTTTTACTAGTTAGATGTCAATAAACTAGTGTGAAAAATTGATTTTTAACTAATTTGCAAGAACTCATGAGAAGAACAAGTAATTTATTTTGAGCCCCCTAGCAGTCGGTTTTAATTCAAATTTTGCATGGTCCAAGAGGTGATTATTGGTAACCTAAATACGGAATTCAATTCGATCAGATCAGTATGCTTCGAGTTATTGGAAAAACTAGTTTTTGAAATTTCCTAATGTATTTTCTTTGTTCCCAGTAACCCAATCAATACAAAACTGTGCGTACATTCAAGTCGTAATTAAATTAATTATTTCTGAATTTCAGTTACATCAAATAAGTAATCTCGGAAATATTCAAAATTTACACAAAATGGCCATTATATCGAACCCTTTAAGCCGATTTTGCCCTTCAGCAAATTAAACCGAGATTTTCATGCACCAAACGTACCCTGCAAATTTAATTTATAAGTCATTTCATTCGAGACTTATAGTACTATAGATATATAAATTAAAAAATTTATGATCTACGAAAATATTCGCCAGAGCACGAACATATTTCATACTAGTATTACTTATACCCATACCTATATCCCCTGATAAATGAATCGACAGCACGGAGCACATACAGATTTCATACACGTATTACTTAAACCCATGCCTATAACCCCTGGAAAATTTATCGCCCATCTGAGGGGCAGCACTGTAGTTTTTTAACACTTCACTTTCAAAATTAATATATCTCTGGAAATATTCGCCGAAGCACATACATATTTCATACACGTATTACATATACCCAATACCCATACCCATAAACCATGGAAAATTAATCGATTTTGCGAGGGGTTGCAGGGTAGGTTTTCAACCCTTCAATTTCAAAATATAATATCTCCGGAACTATTCGCCGAAACACAAACAGTTTTGGTATGCGGGTAAATTATACCGATAACGACATGCCCTGAAAAATTGATCGACTTTCCGAGGGGTATCGGGGTAGTTTTTCCATCCCTTAAATTTCATAATTTAATATCTTCGGAACTATTCGCCGGAGTACATACATATTGTGCATGTGGTTTGATTATACCGATAACGACATCTTCTGAAAAAAGGATAGACTTCCCGAGGGGCCGCGGCATAGCTTTTCCAACCCTCAAATTTCAACATTCAATATCTCTGGAACTATTCACCGGAGCACATACAGATTTCAGACACGTATTGCATAAGCCCATACCTATAATCCTTGGAAAATTGATCAACTTCCCGAGTGGCTGCGGGGTAGTTTTTAGACCTTTAAATTTCAAAATTTAATTTCTCTCTATTCGCCGAAGCACATACATATTTCGTATATGGGTTAATGATGCCGATAACGACATATACATTTTTCATACACGTATTACTTGTACCTATACCGATAACCCAGAAAAATTCATTGAGTTCCCGAGGGACTGCGGGGTAGTTTTTTGAACCCAATTCAGGAGATATAGGTATGTGTATAAGTAATAAGTTTATAAAATCTCTATGTGCTCCGGCGAATAATCCCAGAGATAAAAAATTTTTAAATTTAAGGATCGAAAAAACTACCCCGCAGCCCATCGGGAAGTCCATGAAATTCTTAGGGAATGTCCTGATTGGTATAGTTAACCAACGCACAAAATCTGTATTTGCTCCGGCGAATAGTTCCGGAGATAAAATACTGGGTGAAACTTTAAGTTGTACATGCATTTTAACCATAGATTATTAACATCAAATGAAACACTTTTTGCTTTACCATTTTTATAATTTCGGCTCAGGTGAAAAGATACAGGCTGTTGAAATAAAATAAAATCCTGTTTTTATTTTATGGCTTTGCATCCTTTTTCTGAATAAAATGAATGTGTGTGAAGAAAACTTCACGAGAAAGTTCCCTATAACTATGATACATATTTTCCAAACATTAGTTTTTTTCTACTTCTAGTGTTTTTCTAGTCATAGACTCGTGGATTCATAAAACTAAACGAAATTACCATAAAGATGGTAACGTTTTTTTAGAGACAATTTAAGAATATCTAATCGTTTCAGAACATTGAATTATTCTTCTACATTCCTCCTTAAACGCGCCGTTTTTGAGATATTCTTCATTGAATGTTACAAAATGGAAAACTACCGAAATTTAATTACTTTTATGGATCCGTCCCTGAGCGTTGGAAACCGCATCAAGCTGTAAGCCACTTTACTGTACCTTTTTCTCGTCCAGCATTAATGTTATAGATAATTCATATGCAGGAGTGTATTGGCACATTCTGAAATCGTTAAACGCTTTTAACTTTTTATCTGAGCCAAATTTCGGGTGTTTCCACCAAAAAGTCTGCTGAAATAGTCTGCTAGGTTCATACCGATGCCTCACGACCCCGTTCTAACAATGATATTAGCAAATCGTCCTACTCTGGTCCTGATACTTTTAATTACGCAGGTGGAAACTTAACAAAAGGGGTGATACAGTTGCAAAATTCGAAATCCGACAGTTGATTGTTTCAAGATTTATGGATGTTTTGCGCATATTGTCTATATTCACGCCTCACATACCCTCATGAAATATATATGAAATTTAAAGTAAATAAAGAAACCACGTGAAATAAATCATTGTATTTTGAAATGAAATAATTCCAAAAATACAAATCTGATCAAGATCAATCCGATAGTCGATTGTGAAATCTAAAATATAAATTTCAGCAGGAAAATACCGGAGACCTTATTTGTTCAGAATGAATCAAGGTCTTTTCATTTATTTATGAACAAAGGTCGACAAACTGTCCATAAAAGTCCAGGTAACAAATTTCTATCTGAGGAAAAGCCGGGGGTAGCAAGCAGGCGAGACAATAGACAGTTTTTCGCCGAGGTGCATATCATATTTTTTCGTAGACCTCTACATACAGTTGAAATGATAAAATATTGTTTTTCATAGAGATCGACGAGGAAATTATTTTTAAATGATAGAGTATGAATAGGAAAAAAATTTAGTTGCGAAAGAAATTTAAGGGGTGGCTATTTCTTCTATCCCTTGCAAACACAATAGAATACATTTATTGATGAAGATACCTCCCACAGTATCCTCTAATGACTACTTACAATACATAGAATACTACTCAACATTTTTTTGAATGCCTTCTCGCTCGCATATAATGTCCTCTTAATTTTATTCAGTGTTTTTAGTTGGTTCAAATGAAATGTAAATTGGTTGTTCGGTGCCATCTTTAGGGGGCTGTATATAATAAAGGGCTGCCCAACAAAAACCTATAAAAACCCACCCTATTTTTTGACAATAAATAACCTCTCAAATTCACAATTATTGATTTACACCCTGTATATAGAGACATCGAATATTCAGAACATATCTCTTGAAACTGTTAATTTTGTATAGAATTCGATGGAAATCTAAGGCGATCATAGTGACAACACCGCCGGGCTTCCGATAATCGTACAAGTGCATACTTTTTACACAGAGGGCGTCAAATCCACCTAGAAACATGTCAGGATTCTGAAAATCTTCAATTCATATATTTTTTTGTATATAGAAAATAATCTTCCCCTCTGAAGTTGCTCTTGAAGATATGACTGTTCTGATTGTTTTCCAAAAAAATACACTCTCCTAAACCAATCAGAAAAGGCGGGCCTCCGGTTGCCTGTGTTGTATGAGTATATATATATATATATATATAGTAGAGGGGTTTCGTGGGATTTCAGTCAGGTATTAAGAAAGACTCTTTTTTCTTTACTCGAGCTTTCGAGACGTATATTTGTCTCTTCGTCAGGAGAACTAAAAATAAATTAGTGTTAACATAGTGCATAATTTAGGAATATACGAACTTACGAATTTGAGATTATTTAGCAAGATGTTATACATTGATATTAAAAACACTAGAGAAATAAATACTTAAAAATAGCATATAGGTTTAGCATTTAAACATCATGTTGACAACTGATGTCAAGAATGAAGACAGATGCTATAAAGAAAGCTTAGAAAATTCTTACAGTCATAAGCCTTAAAAATATATCTGATTCAGCGCTGGTTATCATCAGTTCCTGATAAAATGGTGTGTTGGTTTTGGTTACGATTTCTTTTGTCCTTGTCAAACTGGATCAGGTTGGAATAGATGCTGCTGAGGCTGTCGATATCTTTTCTCGAATTCATGGCGTTATCATGTTGAGCAATTCTAACCATTTCAAGGAAGGTTCTTCTTCTTGTTTTACTTTCAATATCAAGGATGGTGGCATTATTTAAATCTGGCAAATGTCCTTCAGATGTAGCATGTCTAGCTAGGGCACATGAATCTTTATTTGTTTTTATATTGCTCTTATGTAGCGTGAGGCGCTGTTTTAATTTGGTTGCAGTTTGTCCTATATAACATAGATCGCAATTATTACACTGTATCTTGTAAACTACGTTGGATATATTGGTTATGTCTTGTTCCTGATCTTTTAGCTTGGTAAAAAGAGAACGAATTGGCATACCAAGCTAAAAGATCAGGAACAAGACATAACCAATATATCCAACGTAGTTTACAAGATACAGTGTAATAATTGCGATCTATGTTATATAGGACAAACTGCAACCAAATTAAAACAGCGCCTCACGCTACATAAGAGCAATATAAAAACAAATAAAGATTCATGTGCCCTAGCTAGACATGCTACATCTGAAGGACATTTGCCAGATTTAAATAATGCCACCATCCTTGATATTGAAAGTAAAACAAGAAGAAGAACCTTCCTTGAAATGGTTAGAATTGCTCAACATGATAACGCCATGAATTCGAGAAAAGATATCGACAGCCTCAGCAGCATCTATTCCAACCTGATCCACATAGTTTATCATAAATGGGTTATTTTAACCATCTAGAGAATTTATATGGAAGACACATAGTCGCATATATGAAAGAATACTTCAACAATAGCATGAAGATTGCAAAATTAAAGAACAGAAAAATCTTTCTATTAAAATGCAGGCAGCATGGAACTTTGCCTACACACATTAAAAATAACCTAGTGAAGATGGATGCACAATTTGAATACAAAGACGCCAAAACTGGACAGAAAATTGCCACATTTAAGAATAAATTAGGCTTTAAAATTCTAAATTTTGAGATAGAAATAACTATCAAGAATTTATCGCACCTCATTAACAGACAAAATTGTTTAACAACTAACATTTTGGCTATACTTCCTGAAAATATCTGGCTTGAATTCAATCATAAAATGGGCGTTAAAATCAATAGAATCTTCTTTAAAATAAAAGCAACTAATATGGCCAAACTGAACAAACTCATAGATGAGAACAGACTGGTAATTCATACAGACCAAAATTGGATAACTAACCTTACAAATGTGGAACTCCCACAAGATGTGATTACAACTTTTGCACTGGGTCCTAAATTTTGTATACCACCCAAACCTCGAGACCTGAACATCCCAAGAATATTATCAGAGCTTAACCAACCAATAATGATGATTGAGGACAAGAAAATCAGAGACATAACAGCCGCTAGAATTACTAATGTTATAACTAATTACCTCCAAAACCCAGACACAAACAACCAACTTTACCAGCTATATGAAAACACAAAACGATTTTTAAAGATGAACCCACATATTGTGGTAGTACAATCAGATAAAGGAGGTGTAACAACAATCATGGAGAGGACTGAATATGATCGATTAGTATTGGAACACCTAAATGATGAAACCAATTACATTAAACTACAGGGTGATCCCTGCAATGCATACCAACAGCGAGCTAACAAGTTGATAAGTAATCTGAAGAAACAAAAGCTGATACCTTCCGAACAGGCTTCCAAATTGATGTTCTACAGGGGTATTTCTTCCAAATTTTATGGTCTGCCAAAAATTCATAAAAACCCACTCAATATCAGGCCAATTGTCGCTTCCATGGACAGTCCTAACACCAGAATCGCCGATTTTATCAGAGATATACTTACAAAATCATATGACTTTAACAACAGTTTCTACATCACTGATTCCTTTGAATTTGCAGACTTCATCAATAACAAAACCATACCTGAAGACTTCGTACTTGTGAGTTGGGACGCGATATCACTATTCACTAATATATCACTCGAACTGACACTTGCATGTATCGATGAGAAATGGGGAAGAATACAAGACCACTGTCCGATACAGAAAAAAGAATTTAAGAGGCTAATCGAATTTGTATTTGATTCAACTATCTTTTCATTCAAAGGCATATTCTACAAACAAAAGCATGGCACCCCCATGATGGAGCCCATGTTTCTAACATTATTGCTATGTATGTTGTTGATCTGGTACTTGAGAAATCTTTGCCGACCTGCCATTTGAGCTGCCCTTTTGTAAAAAATATATGGATGACATAATAACAGCAGTTCCTTCCAACGCAATTGAAAGTTCCCTTCACATCATAAATAAATTTAACAGCCGCATTCAATTTACAGTTGAGAAGGAAACCGATTGTGCCATTCCATTCTTGGATATGTTGGTGATACGCAAAAATAGAACAATAATTACTGATTGGTACAGGAAACCGATGGCATCAGGTCGTTATATAAACTTTTCTTCGTATCATCCAATGAAGATGAAGATCAACCTCGTTAGAAATTTGAAGACAAGGATCACAAGGATTGCACACAGCTCATTCAAAGAGAAGAACTTAAAACTACTTCACAACCTACTGTTAAAAAATGGATTCCCTGATAGATTGCTTAAATATATCATCTTCAGCATACCAAGCGATGTTGCTTTGCCACAAACTAAAATTGAAGTTGCTGCGCATAACACCGAGGACCCTATAATATACATATCACTTCCATTCGTTGATAACCTTACTTCAAAACTAATCAACATTATATATATATATATATATATGATATATATGAAGTAAGTAAGGGGAGTAGGAAAATGATCTGAGTAAATACTAACTCTCTTCTTTATTTCATATTGTCGACGTTTCGACCCCGATTGGGATCTTCTTCAGGACACTAAAACAGAAAACATAACATTTTGGCAAGACGTTACAAACAAACTGATGTTCACAACATACCGAAATACAGAGGTGTATAGATAAAAAATTATAATAAACAATGATCCAGTTCTCAAAAGAGAGCGTGCAAAACATCCAAAAGGGGGGAACAACAGAAGCAGACTAAATGTTACAACAGAAAGAAAATATTAATATTATTGCAGCTGATAAGCAATCAATTTTTCGATATAGAACGATGACAGGAGACGACCAAACATTGTGAGGTTAGGTGAACCGGGACCACAGAAAAAGATCTTAACTTATTAAGCATTAACGTTCATAGAATTATCGTTCTTATTGTTATTCCGACATTCACTCTCACTGAATTTTAATTTGGAAACAGAGTAACCAAAAACATCCTACACAGCCATCAACTGCTGAGGTCACAAAATCAGTCTCAACCCGATACGTCACGCAATTCACCCTCACTGAACTTGTCATAGTGTATTAAAAAGGAGTAAATGTTACTGATATTGTCAACATCTTTTTTATAATTCATAGCACTCATCTGCCGTCTGATGTGAACCATCTCCAAGAAGCATCTCTTTCGGGTGTTAGACTCACACTCTAAAACCCTGGTGGAGTCATAATTCATCACGTGATCTTGATTACGGACGTGATCAGCCAAAGCACATACCTTACTAACATTCTTCACATCACTCTTGTGCTGGGAGATTCTGGTTAAACCACAAGACAGATGGGTACGAAACATCAGTGATACAGTTTTACCAGATAGAGTCATTAATTTGTTGGCACTGGGTCCAAAATTCGGTATTGACATCCCCAGGAAGGAGATATCTGTGCAGAGGCTGCTTTCTGATGTGGAGTTTACTATTAACTTAAATGAGTCACTGACGGATGAAGGAAAGAACATAAAGCGTGCCCAAGCTACAAATATCATCACGAATTATATCCATCCCAAGAGACTAGTGAATAATATCTACCAGAGGGAGTTCTATCATTGCCAAAGATATTTGAGGGAACATCCGGATTTGTTGGTGCTTAAATCAGACAAGGGCGGTGTCACTGTGGTGATGAACAGGTCGGAGTATTTACAATTATCTATTGATATACTACATGACGAGAAATATTACAAGTTGTTGTCAGGGGATCCCAACTTTACTGTTCAGACGAATTGTAACGCCCTCATCAAGAGTCTGGTCACGGGAGGTTATATTACAGCGGAGATGGGAAAAAAGCTGTTCAATTACAACTCAATTCCAGCCAGGTTTTATGGGTTACCGAAAGTACACAAACCCACACTTTCAATGAGACCCATCATATCTTCTATTAACACCCCCACTTCTAATCTGTCAGGTTTTGTGTCTGACATTCTCTCTAGCTATCTTTCAGCGAGAAGGAGTAGATATTATGTGGAGGACTCCTTCGCTTTTGCGAATTTCATTGATGGTTTTAAATTACCTGAGGACTATGTCCTTATCAGTCTGGATGTTGTATACTTATTCAGTAATATACCTGTGGAGTTGGCAGTTTTGGCGGTTGAAAGTAGATGGGATTTAATTAAGGACCACACGACCATACCAAGGGGCAAGTTTATTTCTCTGATAAAATTCCTTTTTTCTTCTAACTATTTTGTCCTCGAGGGAAGGTTTTATAAGCAGATCCTCGGATCCCCCATGGGTTCAAAATTCAGTCCTTCCATGGCTGAAGTGGTGATGGACTTTTTTCTAGATCTTGTCCTCGCTGATATACCTTTTCCCATCCCGTTCATTAAGAAGTATGTTGATGATCTATTACTTTCCGTCCCCAGGGATAAAGTAGCATACACCCTGGAAAGGTTTAACAGACAGCATGAATACATAAAGTTCACCCTGGAGGAGGAAACTGAGAGGAGTGTCCCCTTCCTAGATACTAGAGTGATCAGGACAGATAAGAATGTGTTGATGCTGGATTGGTACAGGAAACCCAGTTACTCTGGAAGGTACTTACATTACTATTCTAACCATCCACATAGGCAGAAGATAAACATGATACTGGGTTTGAAGAATCGTATTCAAAGGATTGTCCATCCCACCTTAAGGCTTAAAAATCTTAGTTTATTGTTTCAGTTAATGCTTGAAAACGGTTATCCCAAAGGCCTATTGAAGAGACTAGTCTACGGTTCCACTCCTTCTGAACATCCAGATGCTGTTGAAAGGAGAACCTCCACCAATGTTGAACAGTTGCGAATGGTCTATTCCTCTATCCCTCTTATCCAAGGAATGACGACTGCGTTGATTAATCTACTGCGTAGTTCCACCCTTCGAATTGTTCCGAGATCTGATTTTAGAGTTGACAGATTGTATAGCCGCACCAAGGACCGTATCGAGAGTGGAAAGATGAGTGGCGTTGTATACAGTATCCCATGCTCTATGTGCGACCAAGTATACATTGGCCAAACCTCTCAACAACTGAAGAAGAGAATCTCCCAGCACAAGAGTGATGTGAAGAATGTTAGTAAGGTATGTGCTTTGGCTGATCACGTCCGTAATCAAGATCACGTGATGAATTATGACTCCACCAGGGTTTTAGAGTGTGAGTCTAACACCCGAAAGAGATGCTTCTTGGAGATGGTTCACATCAGACGGCAGATGAGTGCTATGAATTATAAAAAAGATGTTGACAATATCAGTAACATTTACTCCTTTTTAATACACTATGACAAGTTCAGTGAGGGTGAATTGCGTGACGTATCGGGTTGAGACTGATTTTGTGACCTCAGCAGTTGATGGCTGTGTAGGATGTTTTTGGTTACTCTGTTTCCAAATTAAAATTCAGTGAGAGTGAATTAAATAGTGAACATAGATCATCGATTAATGATTCAATGAGAGTGAATTAGGAAAAATCTTACTCCATTTTTATTAAAAAAAATAAAAACAATTCAGTGAGAGTGAATGTCGGAATAACAATAAGAACGATAATTCTATGAACGTTAATGCTTAATAAGTTAAGATCTTTTTCTGTGGTCCCGGTTCACCTAACCTCACAATGTTCGGTCGTCTCCTGTCATCGTTCTATATCGAAAAATTGATTGCTTATCAGCTGCAATAATATTAATATTTTCTTTCTGTTGTAACATTTAGTCTGCTTCTGTTGTTCCCCCCTTTTGGATGTTTTGCACGCTCTCTTTTGAGAACTGGATCATTGTTTATTATAATTTTTTATCTATACACCTCTGTATTTCGGTATGTTGTAAACATCAGTTTGTTTGTAACGTCTTGCCAAAATGTTATGTTTTCTGTTTTAGTGTCCTGAAGAAGATCCCAATCGGGGTCGAAACGTCGACAATATGAAATAAAGAAGAGAGTTAGTATTTACTCTGATCATTTTCCTACTCCCCTTACTTACTTCATATATATCATAAATATTTTGGGAAATTATCCTTCTTTGTATATATATATATATATATATATAAATATATATATATATATATATATAATACTGTGAAAGTTATTTGGGTTCTTGGCTATAAGGGGCTATTTATAATCAAACAACCATTGTTACATACACCTATATTTCGGAACTATATTGGTTCCTTCATCAGGATGCTGAAAAGTATACAACATTACACAAAAACTGCTTTATCTGGGTATGGGGATAACAATCTTAACAAATAACTTTCACAGTATTAATTATTCCACGGCTACTCTCCTACAATATATATATATATATATATATATATATATATATTTACATCCTTCCAATTTCCGGGCGCCCGTTCATCAAGCATCCGGTGGGCGTCCTCCAATTTTTTTTTATCATTATCTTATGTCTTATATAACCACTTTGAAGTATTCACTGATAGAATTCGATTTCATCTTTTCACTTTTTAGATACAGAGAATTGTTTACAGTCTCACACCCCTCAGCGTCATTTCACTATCTGCTCCACTAGCGTCCAAAGTATACACGTAAACTTTCATTCTCTCGATTTGTCGGCGTCCTCGTTCGAATATTATTTCCCAGTTGCTCGATCACTGGGCGTCCTGCGACGTTGCCAGGAGTAAAAGGAATAGTTCCAATGCAATAGGACAGGAATGTGACTCACGTTGTTTTGGTTATACCAGACGTGTAGAGTCACCGTGGAAAGATTTCAATTATAGATTTTTTGTTTGGATTTGCGGATACTCCCTCAAACTACTATCATGATTCTGATTCATTTTTTTGTTGGGTTTTATCATTGCTGAATGCAATAATCTACGTATTTTAGAGTACTCTATTTTTTTCAAGTGATGAGTCGAAAGCACTAGGTTCATTAAAATTGAGGGTCAAGCTAAACTCTCTCTTTAATTTATCAGTATACACAATATGTTTCGAACGGAATGACCGAGAGACTTAATATTTTCAGGATAAACGCTTAAATCGAATGAAAAGGGCTTACGTCTTAAGTGAGAAAATCCGTTTATTACTTTCGGAGCCATTTAAAATTTAATTAATAATACTAAATGGAGATAAAATGGGATAACTAGCGAAACAATTAGCTACTTTCAAATCTCAGGCCAAAAAGAAATCTGAGTTTCTGATTCGAAATTATTATTTGAATCTGAATCACTGAAGGAAAGTCGAGCGTGATCTTCCATGTTAATATTCATTACATTCCTGAAATCGATTTCGTAATGCATCTGTTATCAGAGGAAGGTTGGTTTGATAGGCTTCAATTTTTATGTATTGCAGAGGTTTCAAGGAATAATGTTCATTCCTCTTAAAAACACATATGCCGATTTCTTCGAATCGAAGTTGCAGGTGAGAAAGTGTACGGGAGTCTCTCATAGAATGTAGGTACTTCTCATAGAAAAATTCAAATATTTGAACTCTCCAGGAAATGAAGTAACACAAATTTTGAGTTTCCGATTCAAATATCTTGAGCTGTCTGTCAGAGCATCAGTGGTAATTTGAGTTTAGTGGGTTCGGTCTACAGAAAGTCCTATCATTTATTCGCAATTTAGGGCAGGAGGTGGTCTCCCACGACGAGAATAGCTGTCAGGCGACAAAAAATTTATAGTGGACAAGAGTGTAGTTACTTTTGTAGTAGGTACCCATGGTAAAATTCCATTCTGTATGTTCCTCCTTCTGTGTAGACGATAGCTCACGAAATAATTGAGGTGCAGAATGTGTTAAATATCGGGATATAAAGGATTGAGGATAAGTTTATGAATGGTAAAATTCCATGTTTTCGAAGATTTTTTGCCCTTCGTAAATTAATTTCTTCAAAATTTCCGAAGCTACAAATCTGATCGAGTTGAAATCTAACCCCAATATATGACCTCATGCTCTTGAGAAACAATCCTGCTTTTTGCGTGCTTGTTCCGCGAGGAACAGCGTGGTATCTTTTTACCACAATATCTGTATTTTTGGACTTTTTGACGACAATGATCTCGAACGATTGCGGTCACTCCTTAAACACTGTGTTGGAGAATCTGAGTTTTGTGTGAGGCGTGTGTTTTTGAAAGGCCTTTTAGCCACGAGTTGATTGCGCATGTGCAGAGGAGAAGTGACTGTTTTTGGGTTTTATGGGTTGTGTTGGGAGTGAGGATGCAAGCACTCGTTCAAACTTCCGTGAGGATTGCATGACTGAAAAATTGAAAGAATGTTCAACTATTTTACAGAGTAGTGATCATAACGTGGTCTTTGAGTTGTTTCAAAATGCATGCGCCTCTTTCGGGCATTATCGTTATGCGCATGAGCAGACGAGAAGTTATTTAACTACTGGGGTATGGGGTTTTGAGGTGGAGGATGCTACTCCTCCTGGGAGGAGCGGAATTTGGTGTGGGTGGTGTGATTTTGATAAGACCTTTAGCCACGAAAGCATTGCGCATGCGCAAAGAAGAAGTGATAGTTTTTAAGTGGTATGGGTTATATTGGAAGGGGCATTTGTTCGAAATTTCGTGCGGGTCGTAGGACTAAAGAAAATGAAGAAATATTCCACTATTTTGTGGAATAGTTTCCATAACATGGTCCTCTGATTATTTTTGAATGCATGCGCTTCATTTGGTCATTATTGTTATGCGCATGAGCAGACGAGAAGTAATTTAACTAATGAAGTTGTCGTCTGAGGGGAATGGAATTTTGAGGTTTAGGATTCTATAACTCAATTGTAACCTTTTGTGAGGGTCCGCACATGCGTGGATTGAAGATGCGTTATCTCCTTAACCCCTGCTGGTGAATAATAGGAGTTATGAGTGACGATTGTTTGAAAGGACTTTGAGCCATGAGTGTATTGCACTTGAGCAGATGAGAGGTGACTGTATTTGGGTTGTATAGATTACGTTGGGAGTGGTTCACGACTAGTAGCCATGGGTCTAATTCTTAGCCAATATTGTGGCGATTAGAAAGCAAATTCATGGCAACTCTGTGAACGGTCTAGTCCGTTTCATCAAAATATTGACCTTTTTCGTTGAAACGTCCGTACGGTGGCCTTGTGGCCAACTTTAAAACTACGCATTTTTGGTGAAGAGTGAGGTGGCTGTTTATGGTGTTGTTTGTTCTAGAACGCAAGTAAATTTTCTTACGTGATTATGGGATTCTGGCGCTAAGCCAACATATGAGTCTTCTGTTTCCTCTTTTTTTAGACGAATTTACATACAAGGTTAGAAATATCTAAATGGGGACTACAGGGATATCGAAAACCGTTAGAAATATAAGGTGGCTCAAATCTCAAATGGTTCTCGAGATTTCCCAAAAAAACTAAATATCGAGATTTCCCTTTTCTCTTTATAACGCATTCATTCCTGGGGATAACTTCACGAAATACGGTTTGTAGCCATTATCCAATATAGAGATCCTAATGGTGTCGTCAGATATCTTCTATTTTCCATCGCTTCAGAAACGCGATAGTCTACTTTCATTTTTCTTATGGAAGCCATATTGGTTTTCCCCGTGGAGAGATAGGGAAAAAAAATACGAATCCAACATTGTACAATACTCTACAAAAATATCGTGTCTAGCTACGCAAGTTCGAACTTCTTCTTGTTTTTTTGTCTAAGTAGTAGGCTGGTGCCAGAATTGTCATATAACTCATAACTTTATTGACAGTTTAATGCTTGTGGCTTTTACTTGATGCAAATCCATATTAACTCAATGAAAAATTATATACGATTTACACTTATTTATTCAATATTGTGACGCGTTTCGTCGACACAGCGACTTCATCAGACTACATCATACTAAATTCTTAACAAGTTATTATCTCCCTATACCTAGATGACATGGACACGGAATCATTTAAAACTAATTACATGAGAAACTTATTTAAAACAAATTACATAATAGACTTATTTAAAACTAATTACATGAGATTTCACTGCTGGTTTCTTTGTACACATTAACAATAATTCATTCCTAATGCTTTTATAAATTGATTCTCTATTTGAATAGATTGAGTAGCGGTGAAAAATTTAGATCTAATTGTTCATTAACTAAATTACCCGTATGTTTTTCCCTATTTATTTCGACTATTTCCCAGTAATTGAGTTGCGCACCTTTATTCAAATTGTGTAGAATTTTGAAATCCGGGTTAAACTTATGTCCTTCTGCTGATAAATGATTCGAATAATTTGAATTAATTTTGTTGTTTTTGTAGCTGTGATGATGTTCCTTTATTCTTATGCCAAAATTTCTACCAGTTTTTCCTATATATGATTTGTCACAACTCCCGCAATTTAATTGATAAACACCGGATTTATCTTCTTTATTCCTTTTCGATTTATTGTTCTTTATGAGTTTGGCAAGGTTATTATTTGTCCGGAATGAGATATTCACCTGTTGGTTTTGAAGAAACCTTTTAAGTTGTTGACTCGGTGTACCAAAATATGTTAAGCTATTGAATATTTTATTTTTATCCTTAATTTCTGGAAATACTAAAATAATTGTTTTTCTAAATTGTTTTTTCGTCAACATTTTTCTGATTAACTCTGTGTTATATCCATTGTTCACCGCTATTTGTTCGATAATTTCTAATTCTGTACCATAATTTTCTTCGGATAAAGGTATATTAATTAGCCGGTGTAACATACTATGAAATGCCGCGACTTTATGTTCGAATGGATGACACGAGGATCGATGAATGATTGTATCCGTATGGGATGGTTTCCTAAATATTGAAAAATCATGTTGATTGTTTTTCCGCGTTATTGTTAAATCCAAAAAATTAATTGCACCATTATTTTCCTTTTCTATTGTGAATTTGACATTTGGATGAATGCTATTAATAAAATCTACAAATATTTTCAGTTGCCGGTCTGTTCCTTTAAAACACGCGAGCACATCATCTACGTATTGTTATTGTTGTTATTGATAAGGGGGTTACGTTGCACCGCGACCTTGAGATCTATTGTGCCCCCCAACAGAGCTGTTCTCACCATTACGCCATCTACAGCTCGCCCTCCAGTTCCAGAGTATAAATGAACCTCAATATCTGGGAAGGCTTCAAGGATATTATGTCTTCACTCCTACAAGTTTCCTGTCCAAAGCATTCCTTTCGCTGACTTGCAATGGCGAGGCATTCTGTAACAAGGTGAAGAGGAGTTTCTTCCTCCTCCCCACAGAATCTGCACTCGTCAGTATCTGATAAACCTATTCTCATCAAATGCTTCCTGAGGCGACAGTGTCCTGTGAGGAAGCCAGTGACCAGGTGTAACTTATTCTTGCAGAGATCCAGATACCTTTTGGATCTCACTTCTTTAAAGTTCCTAAGGAACTTTTTGGAATGAACCAAACCTGGAAGATTCCGCCAGAGTGTCTCTCTTTTGGTTTCCTCCTTCTCCAGAAACTCTTTCTTGTAGGTGCATATTCCTATACCGCAGAAAGGTTCTGGGCCGATAAAAGGAGTTCGTGCTGCCTTTCTGGCAAGTGTATCGGCCTCTTCGTTCCCCTTGACTCCCGAGTGACCGGGGACCCAGACTAAAAAGACCTTATTATTCTTGCCAATTTCATTTAGTTTTCTTCTCTCATCTACGTATCTAATCCAATATACGAATTTGGAAAAAATTGGATGTGTTTTAGCGATGGCTTCTAGATTGTCCATGAATATTTCTGCCAAAAGGGGGCTGAGCGGATTCCCCATGATAAGTCCTTCATCGCTAGTATAAAACTTATCGTTGAAACTAAAATAATTTTGATTCAAACACGTTTCTAAAAGCTGCAGTATTTCGGATTGAATCACTATATTGACTTTATTTTTCTCTAATAAATCCCTAACTATTTTCACTGTATCCTGGGGTGGAATACTAGGGAAAAGGTTAACAACATCGAAAGACACTAATTTTGCATTGGCCGGTAGGGAAATATTTTTAATTTTTTCTACTAGATCAAGCGAGTTCTTGATCGAAAAAGTTGGTACGAAGTTACAATAATTTTTAATCGGGTTTATTAGAAAACGCGAAGTTTTAACTGTTGGTGCTGAAATGTACGAAACTACTGGTCTAATATTTCTATCCGGTTTATGAAGTTTGATGAACGAGTACAATTGCGGGACTTGCGGATTACTCAGAATTAGTTTGAATTTTGAATTTTCATCTATTAAATAATGTATATCTTTCAAATTGTTCTTTAATTCTCGTTGAAATTTTGTAGTCGGATCCCTATTAAGTATTTTATAATTTTGAGTTGCAATGAAATTTTCAGTTTTGTTAATGTAATCGTTCTTGTTTATTGCGATAACAGTATTTCCTATATCGGCCTTTGTAAAAACAATATTATCTGCGGCGCTTTTCGATTTCAATGTTTTCACGATTTTCAATTCTGGATTACCGTTATCCGAAAGTTCCTGTTTTTTAATAAAATGTGCCGCTTGATATTTTATTGATTGATTATTGGTTATTTGTCGATTGAGAATTATTTCCGTATCTATAGCACTTTGTTCTAAATTTTTTCTATTGACAGGGGTGCGTAAATTATATTTGAAACCATCATTCAACAATTCTATTTCTTCACTGGAAAATTTCGAATTTGATAAATTTATGAATCGGTCAAAAAATTTATGTTTCATAATTTTGGGCTGAGCATGTTTAATTTCCGGTTTATTTTGTTTCAGTAAATTAAGCTTCCGAGTTTGATTACAAAATTTCCGATGAATCTTACTCCTAACTTTTAATCTAATTCCGCGGTCCAAAATATCGAATTCTACCTAATGGAGTCTATGTGCAAGTTCGGAATGAATGACTTTAATGTATACAATACAAATATCCCTCTTGTTGTATTGAATTTTCACATCTTCTCTCATCCATCTTCTCATCCCTTGTTCTGCTCCTCTTCTGGATGGTCCACTTTTGTTGTCCGTCTTCAGTTTGATATATTTGGGGAACACTTTGTGCTTCTCACAACTTCTTAAGAACCAAATATTCTGTGTGTTGGTGGCACTTTTCAACAATAGTCGAAAGTACCAAATAGCCAGTAGGCTGGTTTCAGCTTTCATCAAAAATGTAATGCTTGTGGCTTTTACTTGATGCAAATCCATATCGTATATAATTTTTCATTGAGTTAATATGGATTTACATCAAGTAAAAGCCACAAGCATTAAATTTTTGATGAAAGCTGAAACCAGCTTACTGGCTATTTGGTACTTTCGACTATTGTTGAAAAGTGCCACCAACACACAGAATATTTGGTTCTTAAGAAGTTGTGAGAAGCACAAAGTGTTCCCCAAATATATCAAACTGAAGACGGACAACAAAAGTGGACCATCCAGAAGAGGAGCAGAACAAGGGATGAGAAGATGGATGAGAAAAGATGTGAAAATTCAATACAACAAGAGGGATATTTGTAATGTATACATTAAAGTCATTCATTCCGAACTTGCACATAGACTCCATTCGGTAGAATTCGATATTTAGGACCGCGAAATTAGATTAAAAGTTAGGAGTAAGATTCATCGGAAATTTTGTAATAAATTCGGAAGCTTAATTTACTGAAACATAATAAACCGGAAATTAAACACGCTCAGCCCAAAATTATGAAACATAAATTTTTTGACCGATTCATAAATTTATCAAATTCGAAATTTTCCAGGAAGAAATAGAATTGTTGAATAAAGGTTTCAAATATAATTTACGCACCCCAGTTAATAGAAAAAATTTAGATCAAAGTGCTATAGATACGGAAATAATTCTCAATCGACAAATATCCAATAATCAATCAATAAAATATCAAGCAGCACATTTTATTAAAAAACAGGAACTTTCGGATAACGGTAATCCAGAATTGAAAATCGTGAAAACATTGAAATCGAAAAGCGCCGCGGATAATATTGTTTTTACAAAAGCCGATAAAGGAAATACTGTTATCGCAATAAAGAAGGACGATTACATTAACAAAACGGAAAATTTCATTGCAACTCAAAATTATAAAATACTACATAGGGACCCGACTACAAAATTACAACGAGAATTAGAGAAAAATTTGAAAGATATACATTATTTAATAGATGAAAATTCAAAATTCAAACTAATTCTGAGTAATCCGCAAGTCCCGCAATTGTACTCGTTTATCAAACTTCATAAACCGGATAGAAATATTAGACCAGCAGTTTCGTACATTTCAGCACCAACAGTTAAAACTTCGCGTTTTCTAATAAACCCGATTAAAAATTATTGTAACTTCGTAAAAACTTTTTCGATCAAGAACTCGCTTGATCTAGTAGAAAAAATTAAAAATATTTCCCTACTGGCCAATGCAAAATTAGTGTCTTTCGATGTTGTTAACCTTTTCCCTAGTATTCCACCCCAGGAAACAGTGAAAATAGTTAGGGATTTATTAGAGAAATACAAAGTCAATATAGTGATTCAGTCCGAAATACTCCAGCTTTTAGAAACGTGTTTGAATCTTGAAACTTTAGTTTCAACGATAAGATTTATACTAGCGATGAAGGACTTATCATAGGGAATCCGCTCAGCCCCCTTTTGGCAGAAATATTCATGGACAATCTAGAAGCCATCGCTAAAACACATCCTATTTTTTTCCAAATTCGTATATTGGTTTAGATACGTAGATGATGTGCTCGCGTGTTTTAAAGGAACAGACCGGCAACTGAAAATATTTGTAGATTTTATTAATAGCATTCATCCAAATGTCAAATTCACAATAGAAATGGAAAATAATGGTACAATTAATTTTTTGGATTTAACAATAACGCGGAAAAACAATCAACATGATTTTTCAATATTTAGGAAACCATCCCATACGGATACAATCATTCATCGATCCTCGTGTCATCCATTCGAACATAAAGTCGCGGCATTTCATAGTACCTATGTTACACCGGCTAATTAATATACCTTTATCCGAAGAAAATTATGGTACAGAATTAGAAATTATCGAACAAATAGCGGTGAACAATGGATATAACACAGAGTTAATCAGAAAAATGTTGACGAAAAAACAATTTAGAAAAACAATTAGTTTAGTATTTCCAGAAATTAAGGATAAAATAAAATATTCAATAGCTTAACATATTTTGGTACACCGAGTCAACAACTTAAAAGGTTTCTTCAAAACCAACAGGTGAATATCTCATTCCGGACAAATAATAACCTTGCCAAACTCATAAAGAACAATAAATCGAAAAGGAATAAAGAAGATAAATCCGGTGTTTATCAATTAAATTGCGGGAGTTGTGACAAATCATATATAGGAAAAACTGGTAGAAATTTAGGCATAAGAATAAAGGAACATCATCACAGCTACAAAAACAACAAAATTAATTCAAATTATTCGAATCATTTATTAGCAGAAGGACATAAGTTTAACCCGGATTTCAAAATTCTACACAATTTGAATAAAGGTGCGCAACTCAATTACTGGGAAATAGTCGAAATAAATAGGGAAAAACATACGGGTAATTTAGTTAATGAACAATTAGATCTAAATTTTTCACCGTTACTCAATCTATTCAAATAGAGAATCAATTTATAAAAGCATTAGGAATGAATTATTGTTAATGTGTACAAAGAAACCAGCAGTGAAATCTCATGTAATTAGTTCTAAATAAGTCTATTATGTAATTTGTTTTAAATAAGTTTCTCATGTAATTAGTTTTAAATGATTCCGTGTCCATGTCATCTAGGTATAGGGAGATAATAACTTGTTAAGAATTTAGTATGATGTAGTCTGATGAAGTCGCTGTGTCGACGAAACGCGTCACAATATTGAATAAATAAGTGTAAATCGTATATAATTTTTCATTGAGTTTATTGACAGTTGTATGTGAAACCATCCTGTTTGTCCTATTAATTACCAGATTCGGTGAACAGTGGATTCAGAGAAACGTATTTGAAGAATAGACGAAAGCACTTGCGTTCCTAATGGGGTCCCCTAACTGCTATATGTTTTTAATTCTGATCTACGATAAAACCACATTGTCGAAATTAACCAAATTTTGAAAGGAAATTGAAAAAATATGAAAAAGGATAAACATGAAGTCAGTACTCTTATGGGCAGTTGTTCACGTTGACGAATTTGAATTAAATTATGAGAGCAAGCCGTAGATCTAGTCAGACTGTAATGGAGACCTTTCACTGTCAGGTTAATAAACAGTGCCTAAGCTACGATAAAGATACAGTACCAAAGTCAACACAGAAAACAACTGCATCTACTCAGTCGGACAAGCGCCCATGAACTTCATGGGAATCCCATTGGAGAAGACTTCGGAGGATCATACTTATGTCTATAGCAAGCCCGCCAATGCAGGTTGACTTCACTATGAAAATATGAAATATTTAAAAACGCTAAAAAAGCTTTCATATGAGGTCAATCTGCTCTGGCGCACTTGCTATAGACACGATTATGATTTTACTGAATCTCCTAGGTCTTTCCCAAGCAGATCCCTTGGAAGTTCCTAGGAGCTTGTGTGACCAAGGAGAGTCTGTTGTCTTTTCTACCAGCTTTGGTATAGTATCCATACATCAGTTAAGGCATTGTTTATTGACAGTGAATGCTCTCCAGTACAGTCTAACTAGATGGCTCGCTCTATCCACTTAGCTTGAAGCACTCATAATTTAATCCGAATTTGTGAACGTGAATATCCTCTCCAAAGAGTAAATATTTCACGTCACTTTGAGTCGAATACCGGATATATAATATTCTTGTTTCGGTCTTGTCGTCAACAGCTATTCTCTTATCTATAAAGAAAACATAGGTATTGATGTAGATCTGTGTTTTTCTGTATTATCGGTATCCGATGTATACCTTAGAGTTCAATTTGCCTTGATACTATCTCGATTTGCGTTATATATCATGTCTGACCATGTTGTATATGTTAAGGATATAAACTATTATTGGTTAGTATCTTCAACCGATTTCTACATAATCGATTTTAATATTATATTAAACATATTTATTATTTGATTATAAGAATGTATCGTGTCAAGTAAAACCTATTGTGATATTTGAGAAACCCTTATTATAGACTGCTAAGGATGAATTCGAGACTTTTTTAGCGAGGAAATAATAATAGTGTTCAATTCTGTGCATGCGTCCGTCTGGTCGTTAGTACGATAACTCTAGAACGAAATGAGTTAGAGAGTTGAAATTAGCAATGTTGGTTTGGAGCGTAAATATCTCGTCTAATATCGTTAATGGACGAAATCCACAAAGCGGTTTGGGAGTTATGGCCATTTTTAGTTAAATAATTTTTATTAATATTTCTGAAATTGATCACTCAATCCATCTGAAATTTGGCACCAAATTGTAGAATTATTGCCCTTACGAGTATATGCAGGCGAAGTTTTGTTATGATCAGATAACTCTAAGCTGGAAAAAACAAATTTTGAAAATTAGGAAATTTTGTTCCACAATAACTCGAAATATACTAATCAGATTGAATTGCAACTCGCTAGTTAGATGAATACATAGACGCAAACACTCGTTCAAAATTTCGACTAAAAAATATTTTTTGCGGAATTTAGATTATTTTTGCAGGCGTGTTCCGCAAGGAACAGCGTGCTATCATTTCGTCACAATGTCTGTATTTTTCGAATTTTCTTTCGAAAATGGTCTCAAACGATTGGGTTCGACTCCCTGATGTAGAATTCGAGGTCAAATTCAATACTGTCCGTCCGGTCCGGCCGGCCGGCCGTTAGCACGATAACTCTCGAACGGAATGACTTAGAGCATTGAAATTTGCAGGGTAGTTTTGTAGCTTGAATATCTCAGTCAAGTTCGTTAACGGGCGAAATCCACCTAGCGGTTTCGGAGTTAAGGCCGTTTTTAGTCAAAACGTTTCTTATGAATATTTCGGGAACCGATTACTCGATCTTTCTAAAATTTGGCATCAAATTGTAGAATCATGACCTTCATATGCCTGTGAAGTTTTGTTCTGACCGGACGGCCCTAAAGTGGCAAAAAAAATGTCAAAAAACTCGAAAAATACTGAATTGATTAAATTGAAACTCAGTAGTTCGATGCAAAAGACCAAAGCAAACACTTTTGCAAAATTTCGTGAAGATCACGTGACATTAATTAATTAATTCAAATTTACCATGGTGAATTCGAATTAAGAGTGTCCAATACAGGAGAATGGACAACATAATTTACCATGGTAAATTCGATTAAGGGTGTCCAATACAGAAGAATGGACAATAGAACATACGCGCAAAACTTCTGACTTCACGTCAGTGCTTGAACCATTTTTTTTTTTTCGTGATTTTTTTTTAATTTTCTAGGGGTACGGATATTACAAACTTTTAAACACGTCTTTATGTTGATTTTCTACTACTAGTTACCAAGTTTCAATTCGATCGAATATTTATTTTTTGAGTTATCAAGGAAATAATATTCCAGATGGGTATAACTCAAAAACCGTTAGACCGATTATGCCCAAAAACGAACTCAACTCTCCCTTTCGGATACGCAACCTACCCTGAAAATTGCAAGTCCCTATCTCCTTTCGTTCGAAAGTTATCGAGGCAACGGTCACACATCTACTGAACTCACACAAGAATGCTCGAATCTCCAACAATATTTAACCGATCGTAATATAACTTGAAACTTGGCAGTAGGGGTAGGTTATGAAGGCTCTTGCAAAATTTCAGCGATTTCAAACAATTAGTTACTGATATATAGAATTTTTTTTTTATTTTCAATGATTTATTGAAAAGTTTCTACGCATGCTATCCTCACCAAATTTTGCAACCTTTTTTGCGTTGGCATTCTACAACTAATAACCATGTTTGAATTCAATCGGTTGAGTATTTTTCGAGTTAATGAGGAACAAAAAACCACTAAATTTCAGAAAATTTCAGATGGCTATAACGCTAAAACCGTCTGGCCGATTATGCTCATAAACAAACTGAAATGTCGCGTTCTGGTGCACATCCTAACCTGAAATCTTGAAGCCGCTATCTCTTTCCGTTCTCAAGTTATCGTGACAACAAAAATATTTTTTAATAATTTTTTATAATTTTCTAGCCATACGATTCGCACAAAATTTACCAAACGTGCTTAGGTTCATATTCTTCAACTACTCATCAAGTTTCAATCTGATCGGACTTATATTGGTTGAAAACAAAATTATTACTCGGAAACCACTGGGCCGATTATGCCCATTAACGAACTTGTCCGTCGTTTTGGGATGCGCCACCCAGCCTGAAAATTTCAAGTCCCTAGCTTATTTCGTTCTCAAGTTATCGTAGCAACGGCCGGACGGCTGGTCGGCCAGCCGGACAGAATCAAATTTGACCTCAAATTCTTCATTGGGGAGTCGAACTCAATCGTTTGAGACCATTTTCGTCAAAAAATTCGAAAGTTACAGACATTTGGGCAAAATGATAACGCGATGTTCCCCAGAACATACGCGCAAAAATACAAACTTGGTGAAGTTTATTCTGTAAATTAACATTTTTGCTTGTAATAAGTGGTTCGTATTCGAAAACACAGATTATAGTAAAACGTGGGTACAAGTATTATACGACAATATAGATGAAATTGAGTAATACTCTCGAGAGAATTGTTCATCTTGTAATGAGAACAATACAGCAAAACCTCATCAAAATCTCTTCCAAAATAGAGAAACGCTTCATTTTAGGAGAGCGAATGAAGGAACTTGTCGATGTTGAAAAAAGGCAAAACCAGCTGGGTTGTGGACATTTAGAAAACGGAATGTAGTAGAAAGACGTGAAGGAACATGAATTATTCACTCGTTCTACTCAATTTCATACACGAACACTAAAAATGTAATCGCATTTTGAGTGTCCGGCTCGAGGTTTCGTAACTATATTTCCAATTATTCAATAGAGATAGTTTCGAAACCACGTTCATTATAATCAAGGAGGAAATAATAATCCCCGCAGCGATTTTCATTCGAAATAGTCTCAGAAACTTCTTTCCTTCACTCAGATGAATTGTTTGCATTTTATTATTTTAAGTATCATTTATAATTTGTGGTAGATAGTATATTTTTTATTAACCATTCCATGCACTGCAATAAGCGAGGTGAACTTAGCGATTGAGACAAACCCCAAGAGAGCTATCAAGGAGAAATTTTTTAATATTATTGCATGCACAACATAATACAATAAAATTTTTTTGAGATATAGTGAGGTTTAAGGTATGAGAACTTCACATTCTGAATGAATCTTTCAATAAAATCCTTTTTTATAAAAGCACAACGAAGATGAAGCAGAATAAAGGAGGGCATTGGTCCGTCCGGTTGAAAATAATATTTCACTTCTTATATCTCAAAATCCCTAAACAAAAATTTCGCAGATATTATCCAATGCGATATTCTAGAAGAAAATAACCAAAGAATCCCAAACGAGAGCCATCAGCATAGATGCAGGTGTTCATGATGTCACCCCACCATTCAGCAACCTTGAGATTCCAGAACGAATTCAAACCTAATATTCAATAGAATCACCAGCGACGATTCTCCACGTTGTCAGATCGGGCGGACGCCCACAAATCGAGAGACTGGAAAAACTATACGGGAACCAATATACGCCAACTGCACGCAGCGCCTCTATCGAGCCAGGTGTTGTACTAAAAGTATACAGCAGTATACAGGACTCGCAAGTCCAATCGATATCCAGGCGTCCACGACAAATTTTGCCATACGACACTTAGAGTCGATCCAAGACCCATGAGCATCTTAACATTGAATTTCAACAGAGCGTCCATATACGGACGCTTCGGGGTAGCCGGACGCCCGGAGAATAGTAATTTCATAATGTATGGACGCCCAGCAGGTAGTTGGATATATATATATATATATATATATGAAAACAACATTAGTGGGATGGCAGTCAAGGTATCAGAAAAACTCTTTTTTCCTTACACTCGAGCTTTCGAGATTTATATTTATCTCTTCATCAGGAGTTGCTAAAATAAATTCAACATTCAGAACAATGAACAGTCACAATCAAATACACTTACGAAGTTGAGTGAAAATAACATGGATGGTTAAAATTAAACATAAATGAATCAGACATCCGCAAAGTCGGAAATAGAGGCAGCCAAACACCAGACGAGGTTAGAAATGTTAGATCATTTTTAGGTTATCATGGCAATCTATGAAGTTTCATAGAGTAGGACTCTATTTCTTCCTCATTATCCGGTGACATGTCAACATCCACAACGGACTCAGCGAAACAACATAACCAAGAACCAGGACAGAATTAAACCGTTATACAATTAAAAATATATCGCTCTTTGAACAATTTAAACTTAATAATCCATACAAAATTTCAATCTTATTTCCTACATTATCTGTTCAATTCAATACCACGTTTCAACCCAGTAATCTACACTCACTTAACAACATTCTCATAGTCTTGTCACCCACATATCACAAAACTCTGAATTTAATTCATACGACAGATAGGCAGGGAAGGGGTTCATCCACATCTACCCTGTATTTTGTCCACCCTGTTGTTGGATCATGAGAACAGCATCTAAATCAATCAAATGGGCATAGATAGAACTAAGATTTTCCATATCTTTTTTTGAATTCATGTTATTGGACCATTGTCGAATTCTCACCATCTCTAGGAATGTCCTCTTTCTCATATTCCTCTCGTTGTCCAAGATTTTAACATTAGCAAAATCTGGTAAATGGCCCATTGTCGTAGAGTGTCTTGTCAACGCACATAGGTCTTTCTTATTCATTTTAATGTTGCTTCTATGTAGTGCCATTCTTTGTTTTAACTTTGTAGACGTTTGACCAATATATACCGAATCACAGTTCTCACACGGGATCAAATAAACAACATCAGACAACTCACATATTGGATCCATATCTTTGATCCTGGAGAATAGTCCTCTGATGGGTTTGACATTCTTCAATGCCACATTGACATTGTCCCTCGGTATAAGGTTCACTAATCTATTCGACAAGCTCTCACAGTATGGCAACGTTATATAGATTTTATTGGTTTCTACAGCTGTATCCCGTTGCTCTTCGGGGAGGTTCAATGGAGGCTCCAATTGGTTGGGTGTATTATAAATCAACTTCTTTATCACTCTGTCTGGATACCCATTGCTACTCAAATTTTTTTCCAGGGCTTTCAAATTTTTGGCAAGTAGCGATGCATGAGAAATTTTTGTTATTCTAGTCTTAAGATTTCTTATTATATTGGCTTTCATTCCAAAGGGATGGTAGGATAAATAATGAATGTATCTACCTGAAGAGATGGGCTTTCTATACCAATCCACAAGCAAAATAGTACCATTCCTGATTACCCTGGTGTCCAAAAAGGGCACTGAATCCTCAGTTTCCAATTCAGCAGTGAACTGAATTTTTTCACTATAACTATTCAAAATTTCCAGTGCTATGTGAGATTGACCCTCTGGAATCGCCGTTATAACGTCGTCCATAAATTTCTTACAGAAAGGAACCTGGAATGGCATTTTCTTTAGTGCCTCATCGAGAACCATGTCCACCACAAACTGAGCAACAATTGGGGAGATCACAGATCCCATCGGTGTTCCTTCTCTTTGTTTATAAATCTGATTATCGAATGAGAAAACTGTGCTGTCAAACACAAATGTAATCAACTCACAAAGGTCACTCTTTGAAACACAGCAGTGAGGTTCAATTTGGGTCCAATATACATCTATACACTTCAACGTCAACTCCAAGGTGATATTTGTAAAAAGCGACACAACATCCCAGCTTACCAGTCTGTATCCTTCAGGGATCTCTCTGTCATTTGCATACTCAGCGAATTGGAAAGAATCCTTTATAAAATAGTCATTATCTTTATTATAAGCTGGTGTGAGGATGTTCTTAACAAATTCCGCTATTTTGATGTTGGAACACTTTAGAATGAAAGCCAATATAATAAGAAATCTTAAGACTAGAATAACAAAAATTTCTCATGCATCGCTACTTGCCAAAAATTTGAAAGCCCTGGAAAAAATTTTGAGTAGCAATGGGTATCCAGACAGAGTGATAAAGAAGTTGATTTATAATACACCCAACCAATTGGAGCCTCCATTGAACCTCCCCGAAGAGCAACGGGATACAGCTGTAGAAACCAATAAAATCTATATAACGTTGCCATACTGTGAGAGCTTGTCGAATAGATTAGTGAACCTTATACCGAGGGACAATGTCAATGTGGCATTGAAGAATGTCAAACCCATCAGAGGACAATTCTCCAGGATCAAAGATATGGATCCAATATGTGAGTTGTCTGATGTTGTTTATTTGATCCCGTGTGAGAACTGTGATTCGGTATATATTGGTCAAACGTCTACAAAGTTAAAACAAAGAATGGCACTACATAGAAGCAACATTAAAATGAATAAGAAAGACCTATGTGCGTTGACAAGACACTCTACGACAATGGGCCATTTACTAGGTTTTGCTAATGTTAAAATCTTGGACAACGAGAGGAATATGAGAAAGAGGACATTCCTAGAGATGGTGAGAATTCGACAATGGTCCAATAACATGAATTCAAAAAAAGATATGGAGAATCTTAGTTCTATCTATGCCCATTTGATTGATTTAGATGCTGTTCTCATGATCCAACAACAGGGTGGACAAAATACAGGGTAGATGTGGATGAACCCCTTCCCTGCCTATCTGTCGTATGAATTAAATTCAGAGTTTTGTGATTTGTGGGTGACAAGACTATGAGAATGTTGTTTAGTGAGTGTAGATTACTGGGTTGAAACGTGGTATTGAATTGAACAGATAATGTAGGAAATAAGATTGAAATTTTGTATGGATTATTAAGTTTAAATTGTTCAAAGAGCGATATATTTTTAATTGTATAACGGTTTGATTCTGTCCTGGTTCTTGGTTATGTTGTTTCGATGAGTCCGTTGTGGATGTTGACATGTCACCGGATAATGAGGAAGAAATAGAGTCCTACTCTATGAAACTTCATAGATTGCCATGATAACCTAAAAATGATCTAACATTTCTAACCTCGTCTGGTGTTTGGCTGCCTCTATTTCCGACTTTGCGGATGTCTGATTCATTTATGTTTAATTTTAACCATCCATGTTATTTTCACTCAACTTCGTAAGTGTATTTGATTGTGACTGTTCATTGTTCTGAATGTTGAATTTATTTTAGCAACTCCTGATGAAGAGATAAATATAAATCTCGAAAGCTCGAGTGTAAGGAAAAAAGAGTTTTTCTGATACCTTGACTGCCATCCCACTATTGTTGTTTTCATGTTCTATTTAGTCAGTCGATATATATATATATATATATATATATATATATATATATATATATATATATATATATATATATATATATATATATATATATATATATATATATGCTCGCTCCTGTTGTGGTGTCGCCTGTTTTTCAGTTATCTTTCCACCTTTTCTTGGTTTCTTGGTTGCCCTGTCCTGAAGAAGCCAACTAGCAGAAACACGTGTCGGCAGGTACCAGCAGAATGATTATCTCTGCTCCTTTTGCGGAATTACCCGTCATACTTTTCCATTTTAATAAACTTATCCGCGTTATCCTATTTTCTTATTACATATCCTCGGGTTTGGGTCGCATCGCACAGGTGGCTTATGCTTCCTTCGTGCCGATGCCATAGTTTACCTCCGAATTGGAGGTCCTAAAGCTGAAGGCACAAATTGGTTGCTCGCTCCTGTTGTGGTGTCGCCTGTTTTTCAGTTATCTTTCCACCTTTTCTTGGTTTCTTGGTTGCCCTGTCCTGAAGAAGCCAACTAGCAGAAACACGTGTCGGCAGGTACCAGCAGAATGATTATCTCTGCTCCTTTTGCGGAATTACCCGTTATACTTTTCCATTTTAATAAACTTATCCGCGTTATCCTATTTTCTTATTATATATATATATATATATTGATACAAGTTTTAAGGGTATATCGACTCAAACAGGAGTAAAGAAAAAACTCTTTTTTCTATACCGAGCTTTCGCAATCTATTTTTATTGCTTCATCAGGGTTACTAAAATGGAAAAACATTAATTTCAAAACAGTACAATTTTACAATAAAATGAACCTTACCGAAACTGAATTTTTTAAATAGCCTACATAGCCTGACAAGAAACATTAACATTTACCAATAAACTTCAAGATCCCAACTCAAACACTCAAAATTCCAAGTTAACCTTATTTCTGATTTGTACTTGACATCTCATCTCTGTCATTTGTATAAGTCTAAATCACTCCCCCTGTCACTGCTCTTCTTCTTTCTCTAGAATGTTCATTTCGTTTGTTGGTTTCTGTGAGCTGCGTCCTCTGCCGGTCCCGACAGTAAGTAACAGTATACATTACTGAGTCCTTGAGTATCTGATTTCTTATTTATAGGATCACTGATTTTATTTATTTCTATCATTTCTTGTATTAACCTTTTTTGATAGTTATTTTCCACCTTCAGCACTTTCACACCTTCAAAATCAATTCCATGGTCAAAATTGTGTGCATGGGTTGCTAATGCACACCTATCCTTATACTTTGTAATGTCCGATTTGTGGAGGGCCACTCTACTTTTTACCCACTGTGAAGTCTGTCCAATATATTTTCTGTCACAACCGAGGCACTTCAATTCATAGATCGCACTACTCTTTAATCCTGTTGGTATAGGATCTTTCAATATACTATATAATGTTTGCACCGTTTTAACGTTGTATGTTGCTATTTGAACGTTTTCATTTTTGAAAGCTTCTTTTACTTTTGTCGTCAATCTTGGGATGTTCGGAAACGATGCATAGTACTTCCTTTCAGGGATTTCATCCTTATTAATCCCAGCAGTTGTCAACACTGTTTCACCTGTTGCATATATCAATTTTTTTCAACATGCCTCTTGGATAACTATTTTGCAACAGGTACAAATCAGAAATAAGGTTAACTTGGAATTTTGAGTGTTTGAGTTGGGATCTTGAAGTTTATTGGTAAATGTTAATGTTTCTTGTCAGGCTATGTAGGCTATTTAAAAAATTCAGTTTCGGTAAGGTTCATTTTATTGTAAAATTGTACTGTTTTGAAATTAATGTTTTTCCATTTTAGTAACCCTGATGAAGCAATAAAAATAGATTGCGAAAGCTCGGTATAGAAAAAAGAGTTTTTTCTTTACTCCTGTTTGAGTCGATATACCCTTAAAACTTGTATCAATACAATTGCTAGGCTCTTAATAATTAATGATATATATATATATATATATATATATATATATATAAGAAAATAGGATAACGCGGATAAGTTTATTAAAATGGAAAAGTATAACGGGTAATTCCGCAAAAGGAGCAGAGATAATCATTCTGCTGGTACCTGCCGACACGTGTTTCTGCTAGTTGGCTTCTTCAGGACAGGGCAACCAAGAAACCAAGAAAAGGTGGAAAGATAACTGAAAAACAGTTGTGCCTGTTGTGGTGTCGCCTGTTTTTCAGTTATCTTTCCACCTTTTCTTGGTTTCTTGGTTGCCCTGTCCTGAAGAAGCCAACTAGCAGAAACACGTGTCGGCAGGTACCAGCAGAATGATTATCTCTGCTCCTTTTGCGGAATTACCCGTTATACTTTTCCATTATATATATATATATATATATATATATAAAAATGGAAAAGTATAACGGGTAATTCCGCAAAAGGAGCAGAGATATTCATTCTGCTGGTACCTGCCATTTTAATAAACTTATCCGCGTTATCCTATTTTCTTATTATATATATATATATATATATATATATATATATATATATATATATATATATTTTTTTTTTTTTTTTTTTTTTTTTTTTTTTGTCAACCACCTTTCAGGGAATTACGAGATGCCACTGGGCTGTAGGAGCCAAAGTGGAATCAAGAGCCATGAAGGAAGCGTCTCACGATACGTGTAGTGCCCAGTATGACTTCCTTCTGGGCACTCGAAACAACATAGCCGTCAAGCTCCAACAGCTTTGTGTTATCAACAAGATGTTCTTCTACGAGTCCGTTGACCGACATCACCAGTGGGATAATCGATATTTTCTTGAGCTTATACATCTCCTTTAATTCGAAAGACAGATCGAAGTACTTTGTTATTTTTTGGCGCTCTAGTTCCTCGGAACTGAGTGCTTATCAATTTGCCCAAATGTCTGTAATTTTCGAATATTTCGATGAAAATGGTCTTAAACGATTTGGTTCGACTCACTGATCAAGAATCCGTGGTCGAAATTCATTCTGTCCGGCCGGTCCGGCCGGCCGTAGGCACGATAACTCTCGAACGGAATGAGCTAGAGAGTTGAAATTTTCAGAGTAGGTTTGGGGGATAAATATCTCGGCTAAGTTCGTTATTGGGCAAAATCGGACAAATGGTTTCGGAGTAACAAAAAAAAAATTTTTTTTTTACGAAACAAATTCCAAATTAAATTTTTTTTAATAAAAAGTTTTATCATGAGAATCCAATCATATCATTTTTAACTCTAACAAGCTAATACTTTCGGAGATATGATTTTTCAAAATTTCAATAATAAATCGTATTTCAACGTTGTCACAGAATAATATTATTCTATGTATGAATATGAATTGTCATAATGTCAAATGATGTTCCTGACTTCCTGAGACTAATCATTCGAAGAATTGTGAGCGAAGTGAGAAAAATCTCAGATATGATTTTTCAAAATTTCAATAATAAATCGTATTTCAACGTTGTCACAGAATGATATTATTCTATGTATGAATATGAATTGTCATAATGTCAAATGATGTTCCTGAGAGTAATCAATCGAAGAATTGTGAGCGAAGTGAGTTAAATCTCAGTTGTTTGCTCCGATATTAGTTTTTCTCAGAAAATTCTTACATTTCGGAACTGAACATGAAGTAAGAGATCTGAGAGTAGTGAGACTGCTTTTCATCCATAGACATAGATATAACTCTCGAACGGAATGAGGTAGGTAGTTGAAATTTTCAGAGTAGTTTAGGGAGATGAATATCTCGGTTAAGTTCGTTATTGGGCAAAATTGGCCAGATTTAATTTGATTTCTTCCATGGTGCTTTTCTCATTCTCATTATTGCTCATTTAATCTTGATAAATAAACTATTATTTGAATTGAATTTCCTTTAGGATGCAGTTCTATTATATGAATACATTGATATAATTCCCAACTCTGAGAAACCAATACTTTCGGAGATATAATTTGTCTGTTTGAACTAGAGCGCCAGAAAGCTCCTGTCCACAGGGCTTGAACCCATTTTAGTGATAAAATCGAGATATTAAGATTATCAGCTCTACTATGTAGAATTTTTTTTCAGTGTAGGCTCTTGAAATATTGTCGTCTGAAGGAACCGTAATATCGACGATCACACAGCTTTTTTCTTTTTTATTTAGCAAGACGATATCCGGCCGGTTGTTTGCGACTGGTCTGTCTGTCACCATCGTGGTGTCCCAATATAGTTTAAGTTCTTCGTTCTCGAGGACACTCGCAGGTGAGTATAGATGATTTTTCCTCTTAGTTTTAATTAATTTTAATTTCAGTGCCATGGCCTGATGATAAACTTTTGCCATTTGGTTGTGTCTATCCGTGTATTCTCTCGGTGCGAGGATGGAGCAACCAGACGTAACATGTTGGATGTGTTCACGTCCCTGCCTGCATTTTCTACATAGATCAGAGGTAAGTTGTTGCCCCACTATATTTTTGAGGTAAGACCTAGTAGGAATCACCTGATCCTGTATTGCAAGCAGCCTGCCCTCGGTCTCAGGAAACAGGTAGCCCGCTTTAAGGTAAGTTAAGGATTCTTTTTTATTCACATTGCTGTTTTCTAAGTTATTGGGGTATCTTCCATGCAATGCCTTAGCTTTCCATTCCTCCTGCAGGTTTTGCTGAGTGCGAATCGGCAACGCGAAGTCGGAATCCGATAGCCGTAATGGGGAGCATCCCACATCTACTGAACGAAGGGCTCTGACAAAGGGTGAGTTCTGCTTCATGAAGTATTCCCTTAGTTTTGATACGGATTGGTTATGTGTTGTTTCTAGGTTAACCATCCCTCTTCCCCCTAGATGTCTTTGGAGATAGAGTCTTGCGACGGATGAGTGAGGGTGATGTACTCCGTATTTCGTCAAAATGGTACGGATCTTCGTGTCCAATGCCTTCAATTCTGTAGCCGACCAAGTAAGTACCCCGAAGGTGTACGTCATTATGGGCAGTGCCCATGTGTTCAAGGCTAGAAACAAGGATTTCGAATTTAGTTTGGACTTGAGCACTTGGTTCACCCGATAAAAAAGTTTCTTACTAAAGGCTTCCTTCATTTCAGCGTTTTTGATTTCTAGAGCTTGCTGTATACCCAGATACTTATAGGTTTCATCCCTGCCGAGGTTCTGAACGGCCTCCGGATTCAGGATGCTGGAATCATTTTCAAATATTTTCCCCCTCTTGACCGTTAGCCTTGCGCACTTGTCCAGCCCCATCTCCATTTTTATGGTCTCACTAAATGTTGCCACTATCTCTAACATTTTTTCAAGTTGTTCTTCATTGGACGCATATAACTTGAGATCATCAATATATAGTTGATGGGTAATTTTGATCTTTCTGTTTTTGTCTAGGATGTATCCATACTTCTGTTTATTGATGAGCATGCTGAGGGGATTTAGTGCCAGGCAAAACCATAAGGGGCTAAGTGTGTCCCCTTGAAATAGACCCCGTCTGATTGCGATGTCAGCAGTTTTAATTGTAGTAGCCCCAGTTTTCAGTATCAGCGTATATATATATATATAGGTGGTGTTTGTTTAGGGATAATAGACTGGGTTTTCAGTAGTGAAGTATATACTCTTTTTGTTTTCTATTAGAATAGAACAGACTGTAAACAAACAATAAGATTATATATATATATATACATATATATATATATATATATATATATATATATATATATGGAAAGGTTTAACGGGTAATTCCGCAAAAGGAGCAGATTAAAAATAATTCTGCTGGTACCTGCCGACACGTGTTTCTGCTAGTTGGCTTCTTCAGGACAGGGCAACCAAGAAACCAAGGAAAAGATGGAAATCAAAGTGATAATAGGTGACACCACACCAGGAGCGAGCAACCAATTGTGCCTTCAGCTCTAGGACCTCCTTTTCGGAGGTAAACTATGGCATCGGCACGGAGGAAGCATAAGCTACCTGTGCGATGCGACCTCAACCTGAAGAAGCCAACTAGCAGTAACACGTGTCGGCAGGTACCAGCAGAATTATTTTTAATCTGCTCCTTTTGCGGAATTACCCGTTAAACCTTTCCATATATATATATTACTCCGCATGATCCATATTTCTATATATATATATATATATATATATATATATATATATATATATATATATATATATATATATATATATATATATATTAAAGAACAGTAGGATATTGCGGATAAGTATATTTAAATGGAAAAGTAGGTACCAGCAGAATGTTTTATGTTTTCTCTGCTTTTTTTGCGGAATCGCCGTTATACTTTTCCATTTATATTCACACTGTTGTGGATTTCTCCAGAATTACCCGGACGCGCACGCCAAGAGCAATTCCTTCTGTTAATGCGGATAAAGCACTTTTCGCACGATGTTCACTGTACCGAGTATAACAGCCTTCTGCATCCACATCAATGTATTCTGTGGCAAGTTCAGTTCTTTCAGATGTTCGGTCGTTTTTCGATGGACTAGACCATTTGTGCTGATGATGAGAGGCTTTATATTTACGCTTTTCAGCTGCCACATATCCTTAATTTCCTTTGCCAGTGCCTCATATTTCGTTATTTTTTCAACGTAAGTTTTATTGAGGTTGTAATCTTGAGGTACCGCGAAGTCTATTATGAGGGCGGTCCTTGTAACTCTATCCCACACCACCATGTCCGGTCGGTTATGTTCGACACCTCTATCTGTGATGACAGTCAGGTCCCAATACATTTTTGTATGCTCGTTCTCCATTAGCGTCTGTGGTTTGTATAAGTGGTGCGGTGTAAACTGCTGTAGGAGTTGTTTTTGAAGACATAACATCTGATGCACAACTTTCCCCATATTATTATGTCTTGCCAGGTATTTAGTGCCAGCGATCGCCGAGCATCCAGACGAGAGGTGTTGGACCGACTCTTCTGCGCCATTGCACAATCTGCATTTAGTGTTGTCTACAGCTTGTTTCATTATGTGTTTGGCATATGTTCGAGTCGGAACGACCTGATCTTGTATGGCGAAAAAGGTACCCTCCGTCTGCGGAAATAGGTAGCCTTGAGTCAGATAAGTACTGGTGCTCTGTAAATCGACTTCCGCTTGTTTTAAGCTAGCGTAAAACCTTCCGTGTAGGGGTTTGGCTTTCCAAGCTTGGCGTAGTATTTCTAATTGGTGTTCATTTCCAGGTACTTCCTCATTAGTTGTTTCGGAGACGGAGACTCGGCCGCATGAAGCTACCCACTGCTGAACAGGTAAGTTAGATTTGCGGAAGTAGTCGTTGATTTTCTCTGTCTCTTTCAGGGCTGCGCTTCCAAGATTCGTCATTCCTCGTCCGCCTTCTCTTCGGGGTAAGTATAATCGTTCGACCGCTGAGTTCGGGTGCAACATACCATGTTGTGTCAAAGAAGTCCGGATGCTTCTATCGACTTGTTCTAGCTCCGTTTTTGACCATGAGAGAATTCCTACTGTGTAAGTAAATGTTGGTATGGCCCAGCTGTTAATTGCCATTATCTTATTTTTAGCTGAGAGTTGGGTTCTCAGCACTTTTTTAACCCTAATAAGCAGTTCGTTCTTCGTATTTTCCTTATTTTCTCGATGTCTAATCTCAAAGGTCTGCTGGACACCTAGGTATCTGTATCGGTCCTCAGTTCCTAGGCCAGCCACCTCCCGTCCATCAGACAGAATTATGTTCTCTCCTCTCCCCATCTTTCCTCTTTTCACATTAACCGTCGCACACTTCTCCAGTCCTAATGTCATCGTAATATCTTCACTGTATTCTCTCACCAGTTCAAGCAATCCTTCCAGCTGTGCTTTGCCTCTAGCGTATAGCTTCAGATCATCCATGTAAAATAGATGTGAGATTCTAATCTGCTCATTGATGGAGTAGCCATATGTGGATCTATTGAGCATCTTACTCAGTATATTAAGGGCAAGACAGAACCACAATGGGCTCAGACTGTCTCCTTGAAAAATACCTCTCTTTATCTCTACTTCAGATGTTTCGTAGGAAGCTGTCTTATTGTGGACTTTCAAAGTAGTGCGCCAGGTTGTCATCAGATGCTCTAGCAACGCGATCACCTGCCGGTTTACTTTATAGATCTTGAGTACTTCAAGTAGCCATGTGTGGGGGACCGAGTCAAATGCTTTTTGATAATCGATCCACGCCATCGAAATGTTCTTCAGTCGTTTCTTTGCTTGTTTGGTTAGCATGTTGTCGATCATCAAGAGCTCCTTGCTTCCTCGTCCCTTCCTCTTGCATCCACTCTGTTCCCAAGCCATGATGTTATTGGCTTTGATGTGTCCGTTTATTCTAAAGGCAACAGTTGACGTGATGATTTTGTATGCCGAGGGTAGACAGGTGATCGGCCTATAGTTACCTGGCTGTCTTAGGTCTCCCTTCTTTGGCACTAGATGAGTGATGCCGTGAGTGAAATACACTGGTATAGTATCGGGGTGTATGAGCGCTTTACAGATGAGTCGTGCAAGCACCTTATGGGTTGACGTGAGGGTCTTCCACCAATAATTTTGAATTCCGTCAATGCCTGGTGAGGTCCAGTTTTTCATACGACTGATAGTAACTCGTACATCCTCCTCTGTCACTTGAATTGCAGCCATTTCCTCTAGTTCACATAGTTCTTCGATCTCAGTTTTAATCCATGGGGCCTCGGTATTGTGACCTTTCCCTTGTGACCATGCATTGGACCAGAATTGTCTCATTTCTTCTGGTTTCGGGAGAGCTGTATCTGTAATTCCCTGATTATCCTCGAGGCTCCTGTAGAACTCTTTTTGGTTGCCAGTAAAGAGGTTATTTTGACGGTATCGCTGCGTTCTTTTATTATATCTCCTCAATCTATTTCCCAATGCGGAAATTTTTTGTTTCAGGATCTCTGCACGCGTTTTAAGTTTCAGGTTGTATTGGGGGTCTCTTTGTTTCAGCTTCATCTTTTTGGCGTATGATTGTACATTTCTTTTTACTTTCTTGCTGGGATTTATGTTATTGAGGTATGAGTGGAGAGTTCCTATTTCTTTCCTTAGTATGTTGATCTTTCTGTTTATTCTGTCCTCCCACGGGGGTCTCTGTGGAGTTCTGCTTGTGTCGCCGTTATTCGTGGTTTTTGTTTGGTGGATAGTATTGGCTACCATGGCTGCACAATACACTATGTGGCAGAGATGTTCAAGGTTTTCTGAAGCCATGATAGTTTTTTCCAGGGCACCGTTGATAGCTTTCACTGTGTCTTTTGTGTTCGTATTTTGTTGCAATTTTGTGATCTTCGGTCTTGTCTGCATTGCTACTCCCTTCCATTTTATATTGAGCTCCTGAAACAGCGATAAAATTCCCTTGGTGGCTTCGTCGGACTCCGGTAGAGTGGTGGGCTGAAGATCCGGGATAGGTTGTGCTTCATTACTCTGTTGGTCGTGGTCTATTTCTGTTCGTGTTAGAGTTCTTCTTAATTGTATACTCCTCCTAATGTTGTTGATGTTTCTGACTGGGGAGCTTCTGACTGCTTCTGCTCTCATTAGATCTATTTCATCAGGTGCCAGCAGTTTCCTTGTCTTTATGTTTTTAACCTGCGCTATTAGATGTTTCCCCGTGAAGTGTTTATCGGGGTAGCTCTCGATCCATCGTTCTGTCAGTTTTTCGGCATATTTCTTAGTGTGCTTTTCTCCTTCGGTAACATGAAAGTAAGCGCTGATCAGACATTTGTTCATCTCACGTGTCCAGCGTTGCCTTTCTCTTCGTTGGGGTGGAGCGGGATCACCTATTATTATTTTTTATTATTATTATTGATAAGGGGGTTACGTTGCACCGCGACCTTGAGATCTATTGTGCCCCCCAACAGAGCTGTTCTCACCATTACGCCATCTACAGCTCGCCCTCCAGTTCCAGAGTATAAATGAACCTCAATATCTGGGAAGGCTTCAAGGATATTATGTCTTCACTCCTACAAGTTTCCTGTCCAAAGCATTCCTTTCGCTGACTTGCAATGGCGAGGCATTCTGTAACAAGGTGAAGAGGAGTTTCTTCCTCCTCCCCACAGAATCTGCACTCGTCAGTATCTGATAAACCTATTCTCATCAAATGCTTCCTGAGGCGACAGTGTCCTGTGAGGAAGCCAGTGACCAGGTGTAACTTATTCTTGCAGAGATCCAGATACCTTTTGGATCTCACTTCTTTAAAGTTCCTAAGGAACTTTTTGGAATGAACCAAACCTGGAAGATTCCGCCAGAGTGTCTCTCTTTTGGTTTCCTCCTTCTCCAGAAACTCTTTCTTGTAGGTGCATTTTCCTATACCGCAGAAAGGTTCTGGGCCGATAAAAGGAGTTCGTGCTGCCTTTCTGGCAAGTGTATCGGCCTCTTCGTTCCCCTTGACTCCCGAGTGACCGGGGACCCAGACTAAAAAGACCTTATTATTCTTGCCAATTTCATTTAGTTTTCTTCGGCACTCCCATATCAACTTTGAATCGATGGCATGGGAGCTCAGTGCTTTGATAACAGATTGACTATCCGAATGGATTGCTATGTCGCATTTCTGATATTTTCTTTCTAGGTTAATATCTGCACATCTTTCGATTGCGAGTAATTCTGCCTGGAAGATACTCAAACGGGAGCCTACCGACAGTGCGCACTTGGTGCCTGTCCCATATACCCCAGCGCCAGCTCCCGTCGTGGTTTTTGAGCCATCTGTGTACCATTTTATGGTATTTTCTTTGAAAGTCTGGGTGGTGAACTCCCTTTCCCATTCTTCCAGAAGGCTGTTATACTCGGTACAGTGAACATCGTGCGAAAAGTGCTTTATCCGCATTAACAGAAGGAATTGCTCTTGGCGTGCGCGTCCGGGTAATTCTGGAGAAATCCACAACAGTGTGAATATAAATGGAAAAGTATAACGGCGATTCCGCAAAAAAAGCAGAGAAAACATAAAACATTCTGCTGGTACCTACTTTTCCATTTAAATATACTTATCCGCAATATCCTACTGTTCTTTAATATATATATATATATATATATATATATATATATATATATATATATATATATATATATATATATATATATATATATATATATATACATGACCAGTGGGTGATAGTGCCTTGGCCAAACAAGGCCCGGCATTCTCACTGACATAGCCAAACCCTATAAAGGTGAAGAGAAAAAAAAAAAAAAAAAAAAAAAATATATATATATATATAGAAATATGGATCATGCGGAGTAATATATATATATGGAAAGGTTTAACGGGTAATTCCGCAAAAGGAGCAGATTAAAAATAATTCTGCTGGTACCTGCCGACACGTGTTACTGCTAGTTGGCTTCTTCAGGTTGAGGTCGCATCGCACAGGTAGCTTATGCTTCCTCCGTGCCGATGCCATAGTTTACCTCCGAAAAGGAGGTCCTAGAGCTGAAGGCAGAATTGGTTGCTCGCTCCTGGTGTGGTGTCACCTATTATCACTTTGATTTCCATCTTTTCCTTGGTTTCTTGGTTGCCCTGTCCTGAAGAAGCCAACTAGCAGAAACACGTGTCGGCAGGTACCAGCAGAATTATTTTTAATCTGCTCCTTTTGCGGAATTACCCGTTAAACCTTTCCATATATATATATATATATATATATATATATATATATAATAAGAAAATAGGATAACGCGGATAAGTTTATTAAAATGGCAGGTACCAGCAGAATGAATATCTCTGCTCCTTTTGCGGAATTACCCGTTATACTTTTCCATTTTTATATATATATATATATATAATGGAAAAGTATAACGGGTAATTCCGCAAAAGGAGCAGAGATAATCATTCTGCTGGTACCTGCCGACACGTGTTTCTGCTAGTTGGCTTCTTCAGGACAGGGCAACCAAGAAACCAAGAAAAGGTGGAAAGATAACTGAAAAACAGGCGACACCACAACAGGCACAACTGTTTTTCAGTTATCTTTCCACCTTTTCTTGGTTTCTTGGTTGCCCTGTCCTGAAGAAGCCAACTAGCAGAAACACGTGTCGGCAGGTACCAGCAGAATGATTATCTCTGCTCCTTTTGCGGAATTACCCGTTATACTTTTCCATTTTAATAAACTTATCCGCGTTATCCTATTTTCTTATATATATATATATATATATATATATATATATATATATATATATATAATAAGAAAATAGGATAACGCGGATAAGTTTATTAAAATGGAAAAGTATAACGGGTAATTCCGCAAAAGGAGCAGAGATAATCATTCTGCTGGTACCTGCCGACACGTGTTTCTGCTAGTTGGCTTCTTCAGGACAGGGCAACCAAGAAACCAAGAAAAGGTGGAAAGATAACTGAAAAACAGGCGACACCACAACAGGAGCGAGCAACCAATTTGTGCCTTCAGCTTTAGGACCTCCAATTCGGAGGTAAACTATGGCATCGGCACGAAGGAAGCATAAGCCACCTGTGCGATGCGACCCAAACCCGAGGATATGTAATAAGAAAATAGGATAACGCGGATAAGTTTATTAAAATGGAAAAGTATGACGGGTAATTCCGCAAAAGGAGCAGAGATAATCATTCTGCTGGTAACTGCCGACACGTGTTTCTGCTAGTTGGCTTCTTCAGGACAGGGCAACCAAGAAACCAAGAATAGGTGGAAAGATAACTGAAAAACAGGTGACACCACAACAGGAGCGAGCAACCAATTTGTGCCTTCAGCTTTAGGACCTCCAATTCGGAGGTAAACTATGGCATCGGCACGAAGGAAGCATAAGCCACCTGTGCGATGCGACCCAAACCCGAGGATATGTAATAAGAAAATAGGATAACGCGGATAAGTTTATTAAAATGGAAAAGTATAACGGGTAATTCCGCAAAAGGAGCAGAGATAATCATTCTGCTGGTACCTGCCGACACGTGTTTCTGCTAGTTGGCTTCTTCAGGACAGGGCAACCAAGAAACCAAGAAAAGGTGGAAAGATAACTGAAAAACAGGCGACACCACAACAGGAGCGAGCAACCAATTTGTGCCTTCAGCTTTAGGACCTCCAATTCGGAGGTAAACTATGGCATCGGCACGAAGGAAGCATAAGCCACCTGTGCGATGCGACCCAAACCCGAGGATATGTAATAAGAAAATAGGATAACGCAGATAAGTTTATTAAAATGGAAAAGTATAACGGGTAATTCCGCAAAAGGAGCAGAGATAATCATTCTGCTGGTACCTGCCGACACGTGTTTCTGCTAGTTGGCTTCTTCAGGACAGGGCAACCAAGAAACCAAGAAAAGGTGGAAAGATAACTGAAAAACAGGCGACACCACAACAGGAGCGAGCAACCAATTTGTGCCTTCAGCTTTAGGTTGCTGCTCCTGTTGGTTGCTCGCTCCTGTTGTGGTGTCGCCTGTTTTTCAGTTATCTTTCCACCTTTTCTTGGTTTCTTGGTTGCCCTGTCCTGAAGAAGCCAACTAGCAGAAACACGTGTCGGCAGGTACCAGCAAAATGATTATCTCTGCTCCTTTTGCGGAATTACCCGTTATACTTTTCCATTTTATATATATATATATATATATATATATATATATATATATATCGACTGACTAAATAGAACATGAAAACAACAATAGTGGGATGGCAGTCAAGGTATCAGAAAAACTCTTTTTTCCTTACACTCGAGCTTTCGAGATTTATATTTATCTCTTCATCAGGAGTTGCTAAAATAAATTCAACATTCAGAACAATGAACAGTCACAATCAAATACACTTACGAAGTTGAGTGAAAATAACATGGATGGTTAAAATTAAACATAAATGAATCAGACATCCGCAAAGTCGGAAATAGAGGCAGCCAAACACCAGTTGAGGTTAGAAATGTTAGATCATTTTTAGGTTATCATGGCAATCTATGAAGTTTCATAGAGTAGGACTCTATTTCTTCCTCATTATCCGGTGACATGTCAACCGCCACAACGGACTCAGCGAAACAACATAACCAAGAACCAGGACAGAATCAAACCGTTATACAATTAAAAATATATCGCTCTTTGAACAATTTAAACTTAATAATCCATACAAAATTTCAATCTTATTTCCTACATTATCTGTTCAATTCAATACCACGTTTCAACCCAGTAATCTACACTCACTAAACAACATTCTCATAGTCTTGTCACCCACAAATCACAAAACTCTGAATTTAATTCATACGACAGATAGGCAGGGAAGGGGTTCATCCACATCTACCCTGTATTTTGTCCACCCTGTTGTTGGATCATGAGAACAGCATCTAAATCAATCAAATGGGCATAGATAGAACTAAGATTCTCCATATCTTTTTTTGAATTCATGTTATTGGACCATTGTCGAATTCTCACCATCTCTAGGAATGTCCTCTTTCTCATATTCCTCTCGTTGTCCAAGATTTTAACATTAGCAAAACCTAGTAAATGGCCCATTGTCGTAGAGTGTCTTGTCAACGCACATAGGTCTTTCTTATTCATTTTAATGTTGCTTCTATGTAGTGCCATTCTTTGTTTTAACTTTGTAGACGTTTGACCAATATATACCGAATCACAGTTCTCACACGGGATCAAATAAACAACATCAGACAACTCACATATTGGATCCATATCTTTGATCCTGGAGAATAGTCCTCTGATGGGTTTGACATTCTTCAATGCCACATTGACATTGTCCCTCGGTATAAGGTTCACTAATCTATTCGACAAGCTCTCACAGTATGGCAACGTTATATAGATTTTATTGGTTTCTACAGCTGTATCCCGTTGCTCTTCGGGGAGGTTCAATGGAGGCTCCAATTGGTTGGGTGTATTATAAATCAACTTCTTTATCACTCTGTCTGGATACCCATTGCTACTCAAAATTTTTTCCAGGGCTTTCAAATTTTTGGCAAGTAGCGATGCATGAGAAATTTTTGTTATTCTAGTCTTAAGATTTCTTATTATATTGGCTTTCATTCCAAAGGGATGGTAGGATAAATAATGAATGTATCTACCTGAAGAGATGGGCTTTCTATACCAATCCACAAGCAAAATAGTACCATTCCTGATTACCCTGGTGTCCAAAAAGGGCACTGAATCCTCAGTTTCCAATTCAGCAGTGAACTGAATTTTTTCACTATAACTATTCAAAATTTCCAGTGCTATGTGAGATTGACCCTCTGGAATCGCCGTTATAACGTCGTCCATAAATTTCTTACAGAAAGGAACGTGGAATGGCATTTTCTTTAGTGCCTCATCGAGAACCATGTCCACCACAAACTGAGCAACAATTGGGGAGATCACAGATCCCATCGGTGTTCCTTCTCTTTGTTTATAAATCTGATTATCGAATGAGAAAACTGTGCTGTCAAACACAAATGTAATCAACTCACAAAGGTCACTCTTTGAAACACAGCAGTGAGGTTCAATTTGGGTCCAATATACATCTATACACTTCAACGTCAACTCCAAGGTGATATTTGTAAAAAGCGACACAACATCCCAGCTTACCAGTCTGTATCCTTCAGGGATCTCTCTGTCATTTGCATACTCAGCGAATTGGAAAGAATCCTTTATAAAATAGTCATTATCTTTATTATAAGCTGGTGTGAGGATGTTCTTAACAAATTCCGCTATTTTGATGTTGGAACACTTTAGAATGAAAGCCAATATAATAAGAAATCTTAAGACTAGAATAACAAAAATTTCTCATGCATCGCTACTTGCCAAAAATTTGAAAGCCCTGGAAAAAATTTTGAGTAGCAATGGGTATCCAGACAGAGTGATAAAGAAGTTGATTTATAATACACCCAACCAATTGGAGCCTCCATTGAACCTCCCCGAAGAGCAACGGGATACAGCTGTAGAAACCAATAAAATCTATATAACGTTGCCATACTGTGAGAGCTTGTCGAATAGATTAGTGAACCTTATACCGAGGGACAATGTCAATGTGGCATTGAAGAATGTCAAACCCATCAGAGGACAATTCTCCAGGATCAAAGATATGGATCCAATATGTGAGTTGTCTGATGTTGTTTATTTGATCCCGTGTGAGAACTGTGATTCGGTATATATTGGTCAAACGTCTACAAAGTTAAAACAAAGAATGGCACTACATAGAAGCAACATTAAAATGAATAAGAAAGACCTATGTGCGTTGACAAGACACTCTACGACAATGGGCCATTTACTAGGTTTTGCTAATGTTAAAATCTTGGACAACGAGAGGAATATGAGAAAGAGGACATTCCTAGAGATGGTGAGAATTCGACAATGGTCCAATAACATGAATTCAAAAAAAGATATGGAGAATCTTAGTTCTATCTATGCCCATTTGATTGATTTAGATGCTGTTCTCATGATCCAACAACAGGGTGGACAAAATACAGGGTAGATGTGGATGAACCCCTTCCCTGCCTATCTGTCGTATGAATTAAATTCAGAGTTTTGTGATTTGTGGGTGACAAGACTATGAGAATGTTGTTTAGTGAGTGTAGATTACTGGGTTGAAACGTGGTATTGAATTGAACAGATAATGTAGGAAATAAGATTGAAATTTTGTATGGATTATTAAGTTTAAATTGTTCAAAGAGCGATATATTTTTAATTGTATAACGGTTTGATTCTGTCCTGGTTCTTGGTTATGTTGTTTCGCTGAGTCCGTTGTGGATGTTGACATGTCACCGGATAATGAGGAAGAAATAGAGTCCTACTCTATGAAACTTCATAGATTGCCATGATAACCTAAAAATGATCTAACATTTCTAACCTCGTCTGGTGTTTGGCCGCCTCTATTTCCGACTTTGCGGATGTCTGATTCATTTATGTTTAATTTTAACCATCCATGTTATTTTCACTCAACTTCGTAAGTGTATTTGATTGTGACTGTTCATTGTTCTGAATGTTGAATTTATTTTAGCAACTCCTGATGAAGAGATAAATATAAATCTCGAAAGCTCGAGTGTAAGGAAAAAAGAGTTTTTCTGATACCTTGACTGCCATCCCACTATTGTTGTTTTCATGTTCTATTTAGTCAGTCGATATATATATATATATATATATATAATATATATATATATATATATATATATATATATATATATATATATATATATATATATATATATATATATATATATATATATAAAATGGAAAAGTATAACGGGTAATTCCGCAAAAGGAGCAGAGATAATCATTCTGCTGGTACCTGCCGACACGTGTTTCTGCTAGTTGGCTTCTTCAGGACAGGGCAACCAAGAAACCAAGAAAAGGTGGAAAGATAACTGAAAAACAGGCGACACCACAACAGGAGCGAGCAACCAACAGGAGCAGCAACCTAAAGCTGAAGGCACAAATTGGTTGCTCGCTCCTGTTGTGGTGTCGCCTGTTTTTCAGTTATCTTTCCACCTTTTCTTGGTTTCTTGGTTGCCCTGTCCTGAAGAAGCCAACTAGCAGAAACACGTGTCGGCAGGTACCAGCAGAATGATTATCTCTGCTCCTTTTGCGGAATTACCCGTTATACTTTTCCATTTTAATAAATTTATCTGCGTTATCCTATTTTCTTATTACATATCCTCGGGTTTGGGTCGCATCGCACAGGTGGCTTATGCTTCCTTCGTGCCGATGCCATAGTTTACCTCCGAATTGGAGGTCCTAAAGCTGAAGGCACAAATTGGTTGCTCGCTCCTGTTGTGGTGTCGCCTGTTTTTCAGTTATCTTTCCACCTTTTCTTGGTTTCTTGGTTGCCCTGTCCTGAAGAAGCCAACTAGCAGAAACACGTGTCGGCAGGTACCAGCAGAATGATTATCTCTGCTCCTTTTGCGGAATTACCCGTTATACTTTTCCATTTTAATAAACTTATCCGCGTTATCCTATTTTCTTATTACATATCCTCGGGTTTGGGTCGCATCGCACAGGTGGCTTATGCTTCCTTCGTGCCGATGCCATAGTTTACCTCCGAATTGGAGGTCCTAAAGCTGAAGGCACAAATTGGTTGCTCGCTCCTGTTGTGGTGTCACCTGTTTTTCAGTTATCTTTCCACCTATTCTTGGTTTCTTGGTTGCCCTGTCCTGAAGAAGCCAACTAGCAGAAACACGTGTCGGCAGGTACCAGCAGAATGATTATCTCTGCTCCTTTTGCGGAATTACCCGTCATACTTTTCCATTTTAATAAACTTATCCGCGTTATCCTATTTTCTTATTACATATCCTCGGGTTTGGGTCGCATCGCACAGGTGGCTTATGCTTCCTTCGTGCCGATGCCATAGTTTACCTCCGAATTGGAGGTCCTAAAGCTGAAGGCACAAATTGGTTGCTCGCTCCTGTTGTGGTGTCGCCTGTTTTTCAGTTATCTTTCCACCTTTTCTTGGTTTCTTGGTTGCCCTGTCCTGAAGAAGCCAACTAGCAGAAACACGTGTCGGCAGGTACCAGCAGAATGATTATCTCTGCTCCTTTTGCGGAATTACCCGTTATACTTTTCCATTTTAATAAACTTATCCGCGTTATCCTATTTTCTTATTATATATATATATATATATATATATATATATATATATATATATATATAAGAAAATAGGATAACGCGGATAAGTTTATTAAAATGGAAAAGTATAACGGGTAATTCCGCAAAAGGAGCAGAGATAATCATTCTGCTGGTACCTGCCGACACGTGTTTCTGCTAGTTGGCTTCTTCAGGACAGGGCAACCAAGAAACCAAGAAAAGGTGGAAAGATAACTGAAAAACAGTTGTGCCTGTTGTGGTGTCGCCTGTTTTTCAGTTATCTTTCCACCTTTTCTTGGTTTCTTGGTTGCCCTGTCCTGAAGAAGCCAACTAGCAGAAACACGTGTCGGCAGGTACCAGCAGAATGATTATCTCTGCTCCTTTTGCGGAATTACCCGTTATACTTTTCCATTATATATATATATATATATAAAAATGGAAAAGTATAACGGGTAATTCCGCAAAAGGAGCAGAGATATTCATTCTGCTGGTACCTGCCATTTTAATAAACTTATCCGCGTTATCCTATTTTCTTATTATATATTTTTTTTTTTTTTTTTTTTTTTTTTTTTTTTTTTTTTTTTTTTTTTAACCACCGTGTTTTATACGGGTAAAGAGCTGTGCACGCCGGACCTATGGCCAAGACGCACACTGCCGTTATGGGCCTTGGAGAAATTTTCTGACTATTCTCGTTGTGCTCAAAATGATCTGCTTTTGCGAGCTGGATATTACATGTTGGTCTAGGCATAATCTTTGGGTGTTTTCAGGTAAGTGCCTTTCTATCAACCCATTCACCGAGATAATCAGCGGCAATACACTTACAGATTTCAGCTTGTGCATTTCACGTAGTTGGAAGGCAAGCTCAGAGTATTTCGTTATTTTCTCCGAGTACGCTCTAGCCAAGTTATCATCCGCCGGTACAGTGAAGTCCAACAGTAGGCATGTTTCTTTTTCCCTGTCGAAGATGGTAACATCCGGCCTGTTGTGTGCCACTCCTCTGTCGGTCACGAGCGTGGCGTCCCAATATATCCTATAGCGCTGATTCTCAAGAAGGGTTTTAGGTAAGTAGAAATGTTGTTCGACCTCATCTTGTAGTAATCCTAGCTTCAGGGCAATCTGCTGATGGTATATCCTCCCCATCGCATTGTGTCTGTCAAGATATTCCCTGGGGGCCAGTATGGAGCACGAGGAGGTGATATGCTGTATGGACTCCGCAGCCAGGGCGCACTTCCGACACCGATCTGATGGAACAGCTTCTTTCGCGATGTGTTTCATATACATCCTGGTGGGCATCACTTGATCTTGTATCGCCAGGAGTCGTCCTTCCGTTTCCGGGAAAAGATAGCCAGCACGCAGGTAAGCAAGCGATTCTGTTTTTTCTACATCTTTACTTTGCAGGTGGGTTGGGTATCTGCCGTGCAAGGCCTTGGCACTCCACTCCTGGATACGCTCGTCTATAGAGGGCCAGGGAAGCTGGTATTCCGGTTCAGCGAGCCTGAGTGCAGACATTCCTTCATCAGCCTCTCGGATCGCTCTGAAGAAAGGTGAGCTGTTCTTTAGGAAGTGTTGTCTCAGATCACTGACGTTTTTCCCATGAGCTTCCTCCAAGCTCGTTAATCCTCTTCCTCCCTGGTTTCGTGGGAGATAAAGCCTGATAGTAGAGGAGTGGGGATGGTGAACTCCATACTTAGTCAGCATTGATCTGACACTCCTATCCAGGGCACGCAGCTCAGTCGTTGACCAATTGAGGATCCCGAATGAATAGGTCATGCTTGGGATCGCCCAGATGTTGATGGCCATGAAGAGGGACTTTGAGTTAAGTTTTGCCTTGAGGAGTAGAGCAACCCTGGTTAATAGTTTTTCTCTGAAGGATTGTTTCATTTCAGGGGTTCTTATTTCTAATGCCTGCTTGATTCCCAGGTATTTGTATGGGACTTCCTTACTCAGAGCAGGTATAGTGATATTATTCATCAGTGTTGCTCCCTCCACAGTGTCCTCAATCCTTCCTCTCCGAACATCCAATATGGCACATTTATCGACCCCCATCTCCATCCCTACTGACTCGCTGAAAGCTGCGACCAGTTCCAGCATTCTTCTGAGTTGTTCTGGGCTGGCGCCATATAGTTTCAGGTCGTCCATGAACATGCGATGGGAGATAGCAATCTGTCTGTTTTTATTTATAAAATATCCATACTTCGTGTTCTTCAGGATAATGCTGAGAGGATTGAGTGCTAGACAGAACCAGATGGGGCTTAATGTGTCACCCTGAAATATACCCCTGCTGATCTTTATTTGTTCTGTCTCTCCTGCTCGAACGAATAGGGAGGTCCTCCAGGTCTTCATGAGGTGTCTCAGCAGCTGCATAACGTTTCCAGCCACTCCATGCATCTCCAGAACCTTCAGCAGCCATGTATGTGGGATGGAGTCAAAGGCTTTCTTGTAGTCCACCCAGGCAACAGAGATATTCCGGAGCCTCTTTCGCGCCTGCTTTGTGGTAATATGGTCAATAAGTAGAAGCTCCTTGCACCCTTTCGTTTTCTCTCGGCATCCACCCTGCTCTTCGGTGATCATATTATGTTCCCTGATATGTCTGCCGAGGTATTTCGTAATCACTCCAGTAAGGATCTTATACAACGATGAGAGGCAAGTGATCGGCCGGTAGTTCTTGGGATCCTTTCTGTCACCGTCCTTTGGGATGAGGTATGTGACCCCCAGTGTGAGGAAACCAGGCACAGATGCGGGGTTGTTTAGGGCCTCCTGTATAAGTATCGCCAGCTTTTCGTGCACATTATTGAAGTATTTCCACCAGTAGTTGTGGAGTTTGTCAGGACCTGGTGATGCCCAATTGTTAGATCTCTTGAGTGTCTCGACTATGTCCTCCTTCTGCACCTGTATTTCCCCCATCGATATTCTGGGAATCTTCTGCTGCGCCTCACCTATCCAATATGCACTCTCATCATGGGTACTCTCCCTCGTCCACACCCCTGCCCAGAATTCATGCGCCACCTCAGGTTCCAGTTGTTCATCTCCCATCCCATCTGAAGTCTCCAAGGATCGAAAGAACCGCTTCTGGTTTTTATAAAACAGGTTGTTATTCTTATAGCGCTTTGTTCTCTCGTTGTACCGCCTGATGCGGTTTCCTAATGCCTTAATTTTTTGTTTCAGATGATCGCAAACGACGGCCAATTTTTCTTTGAAGGTAGGGTCCTTGCGCTTAATGCGAGATCCAGATGCTACTTTCCTAACAGCTTTAATGACTTTAGCAGTTGGTGTTGCTGAATTGAGGTAAGTATGAATTACTCCAATCTTCTTTCTCATAGCTGTGATCTTTTGTTCCAGGCGCAGCTTCCAAGGGGGATTCGAGGGCGGTTTTGGTGCACCCTGGTGATGTTCTATTCGCTGTCCGAGTGATTCAGAGACCGTTACGGCTCCCGCATACACCACATCTACTAGCTCCTCAAGTGTCTCCGCGCTTGCCAGATGTCTCGGGATGATTGAGTTGACCCTCGCGGCCAGGTCGCGTGCCATCCTGGAGCACTTCAATCGCGGGATTTTTGGCCTTTTTTCCGCTGCTACTCCAGAGTACCTCATCAGGTTGGTAATGAAAGATCTCTCTGTCGTGTCTTCTTCGGGTTGTCTTAGAAGGAGACCACTTCTTCTAATCCCTGCAGATGATTTTCTTCTGGATTCTTCTGATGGGCGGGCGGTCTCATGCTCCGTGGTGGTAGGGTAGCAGCCAGCTTTAATACACTCCAGCTCGGCGCGAGAAAGTTTTTGGTTGTCAAGGATCCACCCCACCCTGTTGGAGAGTAATTGAGCATATGCCGGTCGGTCAGGGCAGATTTCCTTCCATGTCTCCAAGAGGAGGTTCCTATATGTGGAATTGCGGGTCTCAACAAGGTCCAAAGCTATGTAATGTGAACGCATTACCATGCAGTTGTCTTCTGTTGTCCAACGCGTTCGCCTATCCCGCTGTGGCCCTCTTGCAGCGGGGTGGACGGTACGAACACCCAAGCTGTCAGAGCTTTCTCCTTGCGGAGAGGCGGGAAATGGCCTTGCGGTGCCATCTCGGAGGGGTGCGCCGCTCGCTCCGCACGTTCCTCCTACAGACCGATATTATTCCTCCTACAGACCGATATTATTTTATTATATTATTTATATTATATATATATATATATATATATATATATATATATATATGGAAAGGTTTAACGGGTAATTCCGCAAAAGGAGCAGATTAAAAATAATTCTGCTGGTACCTGCCGACACGTGTTTCTGCTAGTTGGCTTCTTCAGGACAGGGCAACCAAGAAACCAAGGAAAAGATGGAAATCAAAGTGATAATAGGTGACACCACACCAGGAGCGAGCAACCAATTGTGCCTTCAGCTCTAGGACCTCCTTTTCGGAGGTAAACTATGGCATCGGCACGGAGGAAGCATAAGCTACCTGTGCGATGCGACCTCAACCTGAAGAAGCCAACTAGCAGTAACACGTGTCGGCAGGTACCAGCAGAATTATTTTTAATCTGCTCCTTTTGCGGAATTACCCGTTAAACCTTTCCATATATATATATTACTCCGCATGATCCATATTTCTATATATATATATATATATATATATATATATATATATATATATATATATATATAATATATATATATATATATATATATATATATATATATATATATTAAAGAACAGTAGGATATTGCGGATAAGTATATTTAAATGGAAAAGTAGGTACCAGCAGAATGTTTTATGTTTTCTCTGCTTTTTTTGCGGAATCGCCGTTATACTTTTCCATTTATATTCACACTGTTGTGGATTTCTCCAGAATTACCCGGACGCGCACGCCAAGAGCAATTCCTTCTGTTAATGCGGATAAAGCACTTTTCGCACGATGTTCACTGTACCGAGTATAACAGCCTTCTGGAAGAATGGGAAAGGGAGTTCACCACCCAGACTTTCAAAGAAAATACCATAAAATGGTACACAGATGGCTCAAAAACCACGACGGGAGCTGGCGCTGGGGTATATGGGACAGGCACCAAGTGCGCACTGTCGGTAGGCTCCCGTTTGAGTATCTTCCAGGCAGAATTACTCGCAATCGAAAGATGTGCAGATATTAACCTAGAAAGGAAATATCAGAAATGCGACATAGCAATCCATTCGGATAGTCAATCTGTTATCAAAGCACTGAGCTCCCATGCCATCGATTCAAAGTTGATATGGGAGTGCCGAAGAAAACTAAATGAAATTGGCAAGAATAATAAGGTCTTTTTAGTCTGGGTCCCCGGTCACTCGGGAGTCAAGGGGAACGAAGAGGCCGATACACTTGCCAGAAAGGCAGCACGAACTCCTTTTATCGGCCCAGAACCTTTCTGCGGTATAGGAAAATGCACCTACAAGAAAGAGTTTCTGGAGAAGGAGGAAACCAAAAGAGAGACACTCTGGCGGAATCTTCCAGGTTTGGTTCATTCCAAAAAGTTCCTTAGGAACTTTAAAGAAGTGAGATCCAAAAGGTATCTGGATCTCTGCAAGAATAAGTTACACCTGGTCACTGGCTTCCTCACAGGACACTGTCGCCTCAGGAAGCATTTGATGAGAATAGGTTTATCAGATACTGACGAGTGCAGATTCTGTGGGAAGGAGGAAGAAACTCCTCTTCACCTTGTTACAGAATGCCTCGCCATTGCAAGTCAGCGAAAGGAATGCTTTGGACAGGAAACTTGTAGGAGTGAACACATAATATCCTTGAAGCCTTCCCAGATATTGAGGTTCATTTATACTCTGGAACTGGAGGGCGAGCTGTAGATGGCGTAATGGTGAGAACAGCTCTGTTGGGGGGCACAATAGATCTCAAGGTCGCGGTGCAACGTAACCCCCTTATCAATAATAATAATAAAAAATAATAATAGGTGATCCCGCTCCACCCCAACGAAGAGAAAGGCAACGCTGGACACGTGAGATGAACAAATGTCTGATCAGCGCTTACTTTCATGTTACCGAAGGAGAAAAGCACACTAAGAAATATGCCGAAAAACTGACAGAACGATGGATCGAGAGCTACCCCGATAAACACTTCACGGGGAAACATCTAATAGCGCAGGTTAAAAACATAAAGACAAGGAAACTGCTGGCACCTGATGAAATAGATCTAATGAGAGCAGAAGCAGTCAGAAGCTCCCCAGTCAGAAACATCAACAACATTAGGAGGAGTATACAATTAAGAAGAACTCTAACACGAACAGAAATAGACCACGACCAACAGAGTAATGAAGCACAACCTATCCCGGATCATCAGCCCACCACTCTACCGGAGTCCGACGAAGCCACCAAGGGAATTTTATCGCTGTTTCAGGAGCTCAATATAAAATGGAAGGGAGTAGCAATGCAGACAAGACCGAAGATCACAAAATTGCAACAAAATACGAACACAAAAGACACAGTGAAAGCTATCAACGGTGCCCTGGAAAAAACTATCATGGCTTCAGAAAACCTTGAACATCTCTGCCACATAGTGTATTGTGCAGCCATGGTAGCCAATACTATCCACCAAACAAAAACCACGAATAACGGCGACACAAGCAGAACTCCACAGAGACCCCCGTGGGAGGACAGAATAAACAGAAAGATCAACATACTAAGGAAAGAAATAGGAACTCTCCACTCATACCTCAATAACATAAATCCCAGCAAGAAAGTAAAAAGAAATGTACAATCATACGCCAAAAAGATGAAGCTGAAACAAAGAGACCCCCAATACAACCTGAAACTTAAAACGCGTGCAGAGATCCTGAAACAAAAAATTTCAGCATTGGGAAATAGATTGAGGAGATATAATAAAAGAACGCAGCGATACCGTCAAAATAACCTCTTTACTGGCAACCAAAAAGAGTTCTACAGGATCCTCGAGGATAATCAGGGAATTACAGATACAGCTCTCCCGAAACCAGAAGAAATGAGACAATTCTGGTCCAATGCATGGTCACAAGGGAAAGGTCACAATACCGAGGCCCCATGGATTAAAACTGAGATCGAAGAACTATGTGAACTAGAGGAAATGGCTGCAATTCAAGTGACAGAGGAGGATGTACGAGTTACTATCAGTCGTATGAAAAACTGGACCTCACCAGGCATTGACGGAATTCAAAATTATTGGTGGAAGACCCTCACGTCAACCCATAAGGTGCTTGCACGACTCATCTGTAAAGCGCTCATACACCCCGATACTATACCAGTGTATTTCACTCACGGCATCACTCATCTAGTGCCAAAGAAGGGAGACCTAAGACAGCCAGGTAACTATAGGCCGATCACCTGTCTACCCTCGGCATACAAAATCATCACGTCAACTGTTGCCTTTAGAATAAACGGACACATCAAAGCCAATAACATCATGGCTTGGGAACAGAGTGGATGCAAGAGGAAGGGACGAGGAAGCAAGGAGCTCTTGATGATCGACAACATGCTAACCAAACAAGCAAAGAAACGACTGAAGAACATTTCGATGGCGTGGATCGATTATCAAAAAGCATTTGACTCGGTCCCCCACACATGGCTACTTGAAGTACTCAAGATCTATAAAGTAAACCGGCAGGTGATCGCGTTGCTAGAGCATCTGATGACAACCTGGCGCACTACTTTGAAAGTCCACAATAAGACAGCTTCCTACGAAACATCTGAAGTAGAGATAAAGAGAGGTATTTTTCAAGGAGACAGTCTGAGCCCATTGTGGTTCTGTCTTGCCCTTAATATACTGAGTAAGATGCTCAATAGATCCACATATGGCTACTCCATCAATGAGCAGATTAGAATCTCACATCTATTTTACATGGATGATCTGAAGCTATACGCTAGAGGCAAAGCACAGCTGGAAGGATTGCTTGAACTGGTGAGAGAATACAGTGAAGATATTACGATGACATTAGGACTGGAGAAGTGTGCGACGGTTAATGTGAAAAGAGGAAAGATGGGGAGAGGAGAGAACATAATTCTGTCTGATGGACGGGAGGTGGCTGGCCTAGGAACTGAGGACCGATACAGATACCTAGGTGTCCAGCAGACCTTTGAGATTAGACATCGAGAAAATAAGGAAAATACGAAGAACGAACTGCTTATTAGGGTTAAAAAAGTGCTGAGAACCCAACTCTCAGCTAAAAATAAGATAATGGCAATTAACAGCTGGGCCATACCAACATTTACTTACACAGTAGGAATTCTCTCATGGTCAAAAACGGAGCTAGAACAAGTCGATAGAAGCATCCGGACTTCTTTGACACAACATGGTATGTTGCACCCGAACTCAGCGGTCGAACGATTATACTTACCCCGAAGAGAAGGCGGACGAGGAATGACGAATCTTGGAAGCGCAGCCCTGAAAGAGACAGAGAAAATCAACGACTACTTCCGCAAATCTAACTTACCTGTTCAGCAGTGGGTAGCTTCATGCGGCCGAGTCTCCGTCTCCGAAACAACTAATGAGGAAGTACCTGGAAATGAACACCAATTAGAAATACTACGCCAAGCTTGGAAAGCCAAACCCCTACACGGAAGGTTTTACGCTAGCTTAAAACAAGCGGAAGTCGATTTACAGAGCACCAGTACTTATCTGACTCAAGGCTACCTATTTCCGCAGACGGAGGGTACCTTTTTCGCCATACAAGATCAGGTCGTTCCGACTCGAACATATGCCAAACACATAATGAAACAAGCTGTAGACAACACTAAATGCAGATTGTGCAATGGCGCAGAAGAGTCGGTCCAACACCTCTCGTCTGGATGCTCGGCGATCGCTGGCACTAAATACCTGGCAAGACATAATAATATGGGGAAAGTTGTGCATCAGATGTTATGTCTTCAAAAACAACTCCTACAGCAGTTTACACCGCACCACTTATACAAACCACAGACGCTAATGGAGAACGAGCATACAAAAATGTATTGGGACCTGACTGTCATCACAGATAGAGGTGTCGAACATAACCGACCGGACATGGTGGTGTGGGATAGAGTTACAAGGACCGCCCTCATAATAGACTTCGCGGTACCTCAAGATTACAACCTCAATAAAACTTACGTTGAAAAAATAACGAAATATGAGGCACTGGCAAAGGAAATTAAGGATATGTGGCAGCTGAAAAGCGTAAATATAAAGCCTCTCATCATCAGCACAAATGGTCTAGTCCATCGAAAAACGACCGAACATCTGAAAGAACTGAACTTGCCACAGAATACATTGATGTGGATGCAGAAGGCTGTTATACTCGGTACAGTGAACATCGTGCGAAAAGTGCTTTATCCGCATTAACAGAAGGAATTGCTCTTGGCGTGCGCGTCCGGGTAATTCTGGAGAAATCCACAACAGTGTGAATATAAATGGAAAAGTATAACGGCGATTCCGCAAAAAAAGCAGAGAAAACATAAAACATTCTGCTGGTACCTACTTTTCCATTTAAATATACTTATCCGCAATATCCTACTGTTCTTTAATATATATATATATATATTTATATAAATAATAGTAGGACTAGCAGGGACCGCAGTCAAGAGTCATCCACAAAGTGTAATTCCATCAACGCTGACTAGCAACATACCGCGGTTTCATCCTTATTAGGAATCGTCAGTGGTGCATAAGTCAACCGCCGATGGAAGAATACACCTCGAAGGAGCCGCTTTATCGGCTATTATTTATGTCTAGTGGTTAGCTTTCCATAAAAGCGAAACTCACTCATTTGCCATATATTTATATATATATATATATATATATATATATATATATATATATATATATATATATATATATATATATATATATATATATATATATATATATATATATATATATATATATATATATTTATAGCCCTCCTGTAATTCTGCGTCCATACATTATGTTTTTTACATGTAATTCTGCGTCCACCGCATTGCTGCGTCTGTATACGGACGCAGAAATGCAAGTCAATGCTAAACGCTTTATTATAACGTCCTCGTTCGTTTCATTGTAATACGGCGATGACGTCCCAATGGCGGTATCGTGTACTTTTTTTGAATACCGTAGTTCGTGTTGTCTTCACTCGTGGCGCTGCAGTCGGGAAGTGTATATTCGAAATGTATATTACTATTACACCATCCCGACATTCATGCGTCAATAAAACCGGCAACACTGTTCCGTATATTGCTAACCATCAAACCGATATTTCTGCGTCCTTCAATGATTTCCAGATGTGAGTTGTTTACGTTTTTCATGTTGAAGCAGTATTCGAAGCTTCAAGGTCACAAAAATTCGACTTCCTACGATTCAGGTACCTTAGCATTTATAATGGAGCCTAATGATAATTTCAAATTCTCACATAACGTAGCTTCAGTACACTTTAAGATCGAATAATTATTTTCAGATTCATCATGTTATGTTCTGAATCATCAAACAACATTTATTATGTTGAGGATTTATATAAATAAGTTAGCTTAATTGTGAAAAATTCACGGGAATACTTGTTTCAACATGACTGAATAAATTAAAACCAAGCAAAATTGATAATCATGAATTATTACAATGTGAATTAGTCAGTAAGCTGCATAATAGCACTCTTACGTTGGGTTTCACGAAGGTTTGACAGCTCTTAATTGCCAAATTAGTGCGATTCTATGTCGATTTTCAGTTCATTTTTGATACAACCATCGAAATAAATCCACGATTAAGCTAATCGAAGCTTCGTGAAACCCAACATAAGTCAGTCAAAACCGTCACAAAAATTACTAACTCAGCAAAAGTGCAAGTAAATCTGAATTTTTGTAAGTGGCACTTGAAGAGCAATAACTAAATTTTCTGTGCTTTTTGTGGAATTAACGAAAAAAGTTTTGCACTCCATTCAATATACATAAACAATGGTCATTTGAAAAAAGTCCAAATGATAATAACAGAAGGTATTTGCTATTTGGCTGATTTCTTCCAAAAGCTTTAGCATTTATCGTCGTGATTCACTTTCGAATATCAACGCAGTCGGCTCCAATATGAGTACTAATTCAGGCAGAAAGCACATGAGGTTTCTCAAAAATACCAACTTTATGCAAAACTGCTATTTTTATTTTTAAGAACCAACCCAAACTATTCTCTCATATTTTTCCTTATAAGTTAAGCCTTCTTACGATCATGAGAGAACCAAATGTACTATATGCTTAAATTGGTACTCCAAATGAAGCTAAATGAATATGGAGCAATGAAAAAAATTCTTTCAGGAAAAGATCAGCTTAACGGTGAGTGCCATATCTCATCATCATCTATTCGACTCATAGAATTCTAATTAAACCCAAATTATTGCAAATTCAATGATAAATAAGGAGTATTTTCCTTAAATAGAATTTTGAGAGTAACAATGTGAAAACTAAATAGAGTGAATAAGTGCAAAAATTTCGTCCTTCTTCGTGAATTACCACTAGTAGCATAAATTTTCTAATGTGCCAAATATATCATGTAAAAATCTTTTATCGACTTCGACTATTGTATTAAATTAAATTTTCTGGAATATACTATGAAAACATACATATAATTTTCAAAACAAATAAATAGAAAATCACTTCTGCGTCTTTTCATTGACTTATCACTGCTGGTATTACACCTATCCCTGTCCATTAAAAAATAGAGTTCTTAGAGAGAAACAAAGGAGTTTTACTTTTAATGCCTGATAGTGTCAATGCTGGCTGTAAGCGCAGTATAATTCGTCCTCAATGGTGAAAAGAAGAAAAATAGTATGTTAATTAAAGGGATATTTCCTCGAGCTTACTAGGCCTAAACAGAGTTAGTTAGTTATCTTTCTTCCACCAATGGCAGGAACTCTGTAAGACTTGGAACGGTTCCTATTGGTCTTAATGAATAAAATAATCGAATCACAAATATTCAAAAAACATAAGCGTACCATAATTCCCACAACAGGAATTTTGAGTTATACAATTTCTGTCTGACCTGAGAGGAGAAAGTCAATTCGCACGCTGTAGTTATTGATTTTCTCGGAATATTTTCTGCCAATGTACATCGATACAGTCCCATAAGTCTACATGAATCTGTTTAGTTCTTTCGTCCCTTGTTATACTTCGAACCAAAATATATTTGGCAAATTGAATCAAAGTCTTCGATCCGTTTTACCATTCAATAGAAAGTAGCAAGTAGAGCAATCCCAGAAGGGTTGACTGATGAGCATTTTTGAGAAAAAAGTTTCAAACCCTAGTTTCCATAGAGGAGATCAATTTAATATTCACCTTGATATCGGGCTCGAAGATAAGGTGAAATATGTTTGTTTACATTACATGCCATATTTTTCATACCAGAAATGAATAGAGCGAAAAATTTAAGTTGATGTTGGGGCCTGCAAGGCAACTCCTAGAAAGAGAACCTGGCACTTGTTTTACAAAATTTCTCCATTGCATAAATTACAGTTATTCATCTCTTGCATCTATCCCTGATCAGTGTTTTTTCATAAAGAATACACGAATATCCTGTCATTTGTCACCATACTGACTATCTACTCAAGGTCTGGTGTGATTTATGAAGGTGAAATATTGAAATTTTTTCTGAGGTTTTTAGTTCAATAAATAATAGGATTTCACAGTGTCCGACCGAAACTGGTTTTTCAGCCGAAACCGAAACCGAAACCGAACTTTCGGCCAGCGTCTCAGTTTCGGCCGAAACCGAAACCGAAACCGAAACTTTATATTTCATACTGAAATCTACTCTATTTTTTACAATTTTATTTGCATATACATAAAAACAGTTAAGCAGTGTTAAATAAAATAAAAAGAAAACTTTTTTGATATCTTTATTTATTATTTTGGTATTACCAAGTTAAAAAAATAATCAGTCGAAGTATACAGGGTAATTCCAAATCAGACGTCAACCTTGGAGGAGGTGTTAGTATGGATAATTTGCTGTGGTTTGAGCCATTTTTATTGATGACGAAAAATCAACAGTTTCCGAGATATTTGAGTTCTGGTTCTGATGAAAAAGAATTAGTATGATTTGAAAGGGGATGTAAGATGCAAATAGAGAAAAATAACGAATTCAATATTTTTTTGTTGCAATTGACCTCGAAATTTCATTAGAAAATGTATTCATAAATTATGTTCCACCATTCCATATAGGCAAGCACATGCCGTCTTTCTGATATCTTCAGAAGTTATTTTCCGCCTGCCTTTTGATACACATTCACTATTTTATGTGCCGGACATTCAAAAGGTTGCTTGTAAAAAATCTGCTGAAACGAAACTAGTTATGTAATCTAACGAAATCTTTTATAGAATTAAGAAGGAATTTGGCAAGTTTTTAAAATAATTTTGGCATACAAAATTGTGAAATTCGAAAGTTGCAGACAATTTGATATTAGAAATTGATTTTTCATTTATTCATATAGCACATTTCAAATCATACTTAATCATGATCATACATTCTTTTTCAACCTCCCATACAGCATAGTTTCGATTTTTTCGTACATATCATATCCTTTTCTGATGAAAATAAACCAAAATTATCATCAAATTTGGTCAACGTAAAAAAAATTTACGAAATATGAACTAAGTTCAGAAATCTTTTAAAAATCACCCGAACTCCAAAAACTGTTGATTTTCGGTTATTAATAAATATGTATGAAACAACAGCTAATGAGACATACTAACTCCTCCTCCAAGTTTCACGTCTTATTTGGAATCACCCTATGTAATCCAATTAATAATCATTAAAGTGAATTCTCATGAATTCTCAGTCTTAACAAAGATAGATTACAATAACTTGTACGACAATTATGTATACCTACTTTTAACTCCTGGCCAAATGACCAGGATAATTCACGAACAGTCAAGTTTCGGCCCGGCCGAAAGTTTCGGCCATTTTGGGCCGAAACCGAAACTAAGGCCGAAACTAGATTTCTTGGCCGAAACTGGCCGAAACCGAAACCGAAACCGAACTTTCGGTCGGTCACTAGATTTCAGTTTCAAATATTCTTGCATTGCTCTAAAAATTCGGTAATAATATTACTTCGTAATTCTTGTTATGTATTATCTTGCCATCTACGCGCTTTGTAGTTGCAGGATCTTGTTCTTCAAAATTGCCAAGGCGGTTTCGGGAAAAATTGAAATAACAAGTTCTCAGTTTTAAAATCTTTATCAAATCAGGTTTAAACAAGAAATTGAAAATAGATATAATTTTTATAGAATAATCTTCTGCTGTGTAGAAAGATGGTTAAGCACCTAAACTGTATACGCTTTTGAAGTGTGGAAAGATGAATCGTCTTTCAAAAAATATTTTGCCGGATAGAAGACATCGTGTTTTTGTTGATGATGATAATAATTATAACTTTAGAATTTCGAATAATGAACCCCATCCCTCAAGGATCTGTTTTAGCACTCCTTCATTTCATACTCTTATGTGAATAACTCTTAGTTATTCTTCCGTTCCGGTACTTTACTAGAACCTCTTTCAACTCAATACTAACACTCCACTGAATCAGAATTTATATTTCCACTAATATGCAGTTTTTCATACATAAATAATGTGTGGTTAGAAACGAGGGCATTTTCATAAGTAGCTCGATTCGAACATGAAATAAATATTAGGAATAATGAATTTCATTTCAACGAAAATTAAATTATGGCTATGCATTATAGACACTTTGAAATCAACCGTTTTTTAACTAATTGAAAAAGTTGCATAACTTAGAGTGATGTTTGAAAGTGAAACTAATTGTAAATTCCATTTTTGGCATTCATAAAATATAGGGTGACATTTAAAAAAAATCATATCTGTTATTGAAATAGTATAACCTTAAGTTAAAAAGTTAAAGTCGAATTAAAAGTCACCAACTGCTAAACAGAAAATTTTTATGCAATCTTATTCAAATAATTAGTCATTCTGCTGATTCGGTCTTTTGCTAGAGAATAATAATATTACGAATAATAAGCAATGCATTATATTATTATTGATTATTGCTATTCATTATCAACTCTCTGCAATCAAGTACTTCTCAGAACAACAGAATAATCCATCTAAAATTAGTCCAAGAAAACTAAGTATCTTAACACAAAGGGAAGACGTTACATTTAATTATTGTGCTATCACAAGATTAAAATATCATATTACAATTTGTTCAACCAAATTTTTTTTTAGGTCTCATCTTATTCTATTAATTCATCTATTCGATATAATTAAGGCAACGAACACGCAGAAGAAATTCCTATCGAAAATTCCCGTACTCAATATGTTTTCTTCCTTATCAAGAGGGGCGAAAATCCGTTGAATGTAACATCTGTGTGGGTCAGGTCTGCGTTCACATCGAATGGAATGTCAAGGCCAATCAGTCTATTCCTTCATAAAAAAAACCCTCATACATTTGGCAACACAGCCTGTGCAGCAATGTCCGAATGGTTGACGTGTATATAAAACGAATAACGCAGAAATGATCGAAATATCGGCAAATAAATATACGGACGCAGAAACTACGGTATTTTTTAAGGACGCAAGGTTCATTTTACCGTTGACAAGAAAATTTTCTCCCCCAGTTTTCAAGTATATTGAGATCTGAGACTCGCAAAATGATCGTAAGGTGTATACGGAGATAGTCTACCTAACATACCTCGATATACACTTCGATTTCAAGGGGACGCAAAGATGTCAGTATCATGTAATGACGCTGAAATGATGTCGGGATATATATGTATATATATATATATATATATATATATATATATATATATATATATATATATATATATATATATATATATATATATATATATCCCGACATCATTTCAGCGTCATTACATGATACCGACATCTTTGCGTCCCCATGAAATCGAAGTGTATATCGACGTATGTTGGGTAGACTATCTCCGTATACAACTCAAGATCATTTAGCGAGTCTCAGATCTCAATATACTTGAAAACTGGGGGAGAAAATTTTCATGTCAACGGTACAATGAACCTTGCGTCCCTACAAAATATCGTAGTTTCTGCGTCCGTATATTTATTTGCCGATATTTCGATCATTTCTGCGTCATTCGTTTTATATACACGTCAACCATTCGGACTTTGCTGCACAGGCTGTGTTGCCAAATGTATGAGGGTTTTTTATGAAGGAATAGACTGATTGGCCTTGACATTCCATTCGATGTGAACGCAGGCCTGACCTACACAGATGTTACATTCAACGGATTTTCGCCCCTCTTGATAAGGAAGAAAACATATTGAGTACGGGAATTTTCGATAGGAATTTCTTCTGCGTGTTCGTTGCCTTAATTATATAGAATAGATGAATTAATAGAATAAGATGAGACCTAAAAAAAAATTCAGTTGTACAAATTGTAATATGATTTTTTAATCTTGTGATAGCACAAGAATTAAATGTAACGTCTTCCCTTTGTGTTAAAATACTTAGTTTTCTTCGACCAATTTTAGATGGATTATTCTGTTGTTCTGAGAAGTAGTTGATTGCAGAGAGTTGATAATGAACAGTCATAATCAATACTAATATAATGCATTGCCTATTATTCGTAATATTATTATTCTCTAGCAAAAGACCGAATCAGCAGAATGACTAATTATTTGAATGAGATTGCATAAAAATTTTCTGTTTAGCAGTTGGTGACTTTTAATTCGACTTTTTAACTTAAGGTCACTATTTCAATAACAGATATGATTTTTTTAAATGGCACCCTATATTTTATGAATGCCAAAAATGGAATTTACAATTAGTTTCACTTTCAAACATCACTCTAAGTTATGCAACTTTTTCAATTAGGTAAAAAACGGTTGATTTTAAAGTGTTTATAATGCATAGCCATAATTTAAATTTCGTTGAAATGAAATTCATTATTCCCAATATTTATTTTATGTTCGAATCAAGCTACTTATGAAAATGCCCTCGTTTCTAACCACATATTATTTATGTATGAAACACTGCATATTAGTGGAAATATAAATTCTGATTCAGTGGAGTATTAGTATTGAGTTGAAAGAGGTTCTAGTAAATTACCGGAACGGAAGAGTAACTAAGAGTTATTCACACAAGAGTATGAAATGAAGGCGTGCTAAAACAGATCCTTGTGGGATGAGGTTCATTATTCGAAATTCTGAAGTTATAATTATTATCATCATCAACAAAAACACGATGTCTTCTATCCGGCAAAATATTTTTTGAAAGACGAATCATCTTTCCACACTTCAAAAGCGTATACAGTTTAGGTGCTTAACCATCTTTCTACACAGCAGAAGATTATTCTATAAAAATTATATCTATTTTCAATTTCTTGTTTAAACCTGATTTGATAAAGATTTTAAAACTGAGAACTTGTTATTTCAATTTTTCCCGAAACCGCCTTGGCAATTTTGAAGAACAAGATCCTGCAACTACAAAGCTTGTAGATGGCAAGATAATACATAACAAGAATTACGAAGTAATATTATTTCCGAATTTTTAGAGCAATGCAAGAAGATTTGAAACTGAAATCGTATTATTTATTGAACTAAAACCCTCAGAAAAAATTGCAATATTTCACCTTCATAAATCACACCATACCTTGAGTAGATAGTCAGTATGGTGACAAATGACAGGATATTCGTGTATTCCATATGAACAAACACTGATGAGGGATGGTTGCAAGAGGTGAATAATTGTAATTTATGCAATGGAGAAATTTTGTAAAACAAGTGCCAGGTGCTCTTTCTAGGAGTTGCCTTGCAGGTCCCAACATCAACTTAAATTTTTCGCTCTATTCATTTCTGGTATGAAAAATATGGCATGCAATGTAAACAAACATATTTCACCTTATCTTCGAGCCCGATATCAAGGTGAATATTAAATTGATCGCCTCTATGGAAACTAGGGTTTGAAACATTTTTCTCAAAAATGCTCATCAGTCAGCCCTTCTGGGATTGCTCTACTTGCTAGTTTCTATTGTATGGTAAAACGGATCGAAGACTTTGATTCAATTTGCCAAAGATATTTTGGTTCGAAGTATAACAAGGGACTAAAGAACTAAACAGATTCATGTAGACTTATGGGACTATTTCGATGTACATTGGCAGAAAATATTCCGAGAAAATCTATAACTACAGCGTGCGAATTGACTTTCTCCTCTCAGAGGCATTTTTCGTTATGCGCATGAGCAGACCAAGAGTGATTTATCTGGTGGTGTTTTCGTCAGAGAGGATTGGGGTTTTGGGATGGCGGATGCTATTCCTCCATAGAATCCTCTGGTGAGGGTGTGCGCATGCGTGGATTAACGATGCGATATCTCCCGAACCACTAGTGTTTGAGAATCGGAGTTTTTTGTAAGGTGTGTGATTTTGAGAGCACTTTTAGCCGCGAGTAGATTGCGCATGCGCAGAAGAGAAGTGACTGTTTTTGTGTAGGATGGGTTATGTTGGGAGTGCTGAGTCGATATTGTGAGGTTTTAAAAGAATATTCATGGCTATTCAGTGCGAGGACAAGTCCGTTTGGGGGATGTAGCGTTGTTTCCGAGTTGAAGTGTCCGTACTGTGGCCCTGGGGCTAATTTTGAAATTGATGATACCCCTTACAGGCATTTTTCATTATGCGCATGAGCAGACCATCAGTGATTTAACTGGTGGTGTTTTCGTTAGAGAGGATTGGGGTTTTGGGGTGGCGGATGCTATTCCTCCATAGATTCCCCTGGTAAGGTTCTGCGCATGCGTGGATTAAAGATGCGATATCTCCTGAACCACTGGTGTTGGATAATCGGAGTTTTTTGTAAGGTGTGTGATTTAGGGAAGACTTGCAGCCGCGAGTGGATTGCACATGCGCAGAAGAGAAGTGACTATTTTTGGGTTGGATGGGTTATGTTGGGAGTGCTGAGCCGATATTGTGAGGTTTTAGAAGAATATTCATGGCATTTCAGTTCAAGGACAAGTCAGTTTGGGGGATGTAGAGTTGTTTCCGACTTGAAGTGTCCGTACCGTGGCTCTGGGTCTAATTTTGAAATTGATGTGACCCCTTACGGGCATTTTTCGTTATGCGCATGAGCAGACCATCAGTGATTTAACTGCTGGTGTTTTCGTCAGAGAGGATTGGGGTTTTGGGTTGGCGGATGCTATTCCTCCATAGATTCCCCTGGTAAGGTTCTGCGCATGCGTGGATTAAAGATGCGATATCTCCTGAACCACTGGTGTTGGATAATCGGAGTTTTTTGTAAGGTGTGTGATTTAGGGAGGACTTGCAGCCGCGAGTGGATTGCGCATGCGCAGAAGAGAAGCGACTGTTTTTAGGTTGTATGGGTTATGTTTGGAGTAATGAGCCGATATTGTGAGGTTTTAATAGAATATTCATGTCAATTCAGTGCACGGACACAAGTCAGTTTGGGGGAAATAGCATTGTTTCCAAATTGGAGTGTGCATACCGTGGCCCTGCGGCCCATTTTGAAATTGATATTACCCCTAACGGGCATTTTTCGTTATGTGCATGAGTAGACCATCAGTGATTTAACTGCTGGTGTTTTCGTCAGAGAGGATTGGGGTTTTGAAGTGGCTAATGTCATTCCTCCATAGAATCCCCTGGTGAGGGTCTGCGCATACGTGGATTCAAGATGCAATATCTCCTGAACCACTAGTGTTGGAAAATCGGAGTTTTTTGTAAGGTGTGTGATTTTGGGAGGACTTTCAGCCGCATGTAGATTGCGCATGCGCAGAAGAGAAGTGACTGTTTTTGGGTTGTACAGGTTATGTCGGGAGTGCTGAGCCAGTATTGTGAGGTTTTAAAAGAATATTCATGGCAATTCAGTTAACGAACAAGTTAGTTTGGGGTATGTAGCGTTGTTTCCGAGTTGAAGTGTCCGTACTGTGGCCCTGGGGCTAATTTTGAAATTGATGATACCCCTTACAGGCATTTTTCATTATGCGCATGAGCAGACCATCAGTGATTTAACTGGTGGTGTTTTCGTTAGAGAGGATTGGGGTTTTGGGGTGGCGGATGCTATTCCTCCATAGATTCCCCTGGTAAGGTTCTGCGCATGCGTGGATTAAAGATGCGATATCTCCTGAACCACTGGTGTTGGATAATCGGAGTTTTTTGTAAGGTGTGTGATTTAGGGAAGACTTGCAGCCGCGAGTGGATTGCACATGCGCAGAAGAGAAGTGACTATTTTTGGGTTGGATGGGTTATGTTGGGAGTGCTGAGCCGATATTGTGAGGTTTTAGAAGAATATTCATGGCATTTCAGTTCAAGGACAAGTCAGTTTGGGGGATGTAGCGTTGTTTCCGACTTGAAGTGTCCGTACCGTGGCTCTGGGTCTAATTTTGAAATTGATGTGACCCCTTACGGGCATTTTTCGTTATGCGCATGAGCAGACCATCAGTGATTTAACTGCTGGTGTTTTCGTCAGAGAGGATTGGGGTTTTGGGTTGGCGGATGCTATTCCTCCATAGATTCCCCTGGTAAGGTTCTGCGCATGCGTGGATTAAAGATGCGATATCTCCTGAACCACTGGTGTTGGATAATCGGAGTTTTTTGTAAGGTGTGTGATTTAGGGAGGACTTGCAGCCGCGAGTGGATTGCGCATGCGCAGAAGAGAAGCGACTGTTCTTAGGTTGTATGGGTTATGTTTGGAGTAATGAGCCGATATTGTGAGGTTTTAATAGAATATTCATGTCAATTTAGTGCACGGACACAAGTCAGTTTGGGGGAAATAGCATTGTTTCCAAATTGGAGTGTGCATACCGTGGCCCTGCGGCCCATTTTGAAATTGATATTACCCCTAACGGGCATTTTTCGTTATGTGCATGAGTAGACCATCAGTGATTTAACTGCTGGTGTTTTCGTCAGAGAAGATTGGGGTTTTGAAGTGGCTAATGTCATTCCTCCATAGAATCCCCTGGTGAGGGTCTGCGCATACGTGGATTCAAGATGCAATATCTCCTGAACCACTAGTGTTGGAAAATCGGAGTTTTTTGTAAGGTGTGTGATTTTGGGAGGACTTTCAGCCGCATGTAGATTGCGCATGCGCAGAAGAGAAGTGACTGTTTTTGGGTTGTACAGGTTATGTCGGGAGTGCTGAGCCAGTATTGTGAGGTTTTAAAAGAATATTCATGGCAATTCAGTTAACGAACAAGTTAGTTTGGGGTATGTAGCGTTGTTGCCGAATTGAAGTGTTCGTACTGTGGCCCTGGGGCTAATTTTAAAATCGATGTTACCTCTTACGGGCATTTTTCGTTATGCGCATGAGCCGACCATCAGTGATTTAACTGCTCGTGTTTTCGTCAGAGAGGATTGGGATTTTGGGGTGGCGGATGCTATTCCTCCATAGAATACCATGGTGAGGGTCTGTGCACGCGTGGATTCAAGATGCAATATCTCCTGAACCACTAGTGTTGGAGAATCGGAGTTTTTTGTGAGGTGTGTGATTTTGGGAGGACCTGAAGCTGCGAGTAGATTGCGCATGTGCAGAATAGAAGTCACTGTTTTTGGGTTGTATGGGTTATGTTGGGAATGCTGAGTCGATATTGTGAGGTTTTAAAACAACATTCATGGCAAGTCACTGCAAATGTATGTAACGTGGTCCTGAGGCGAATTCAGTAATAACTATATTCGGTAGATCTATATTTAATTACGTTCAGATTTGGAGAAGAGGCAATTGCGTTCCTAAAGGAGGTCCCATAAACGCATTTTTTTTTGATTTTCGGTAAAGCTAACAGCCAAACTGTACTAATAGCTATATATGCTAAAGGAACTTGAAAAAAAAAGCACTGAAGTGAAGACAGTACTCTTTGGCGCGCGTGTTCTCGGTAGCTTATTTGAATTGAGTGATGAGTACTTCAAGCTTAGTCAATTGAGCGTGCCGGAGATCTACCCAAGGGATAGTGGACACCATTCACTGTCGGTTCGAAAATTAGCAGTGCTGTATCTAAGCTTCCGTAAGGATGGAGTAACACTGTTGAAAAAGAACACAACTGACTCTCCTTAGTCGCACAAGCTTCTAGAAGATTCTGAGGGATCTCCTTGGGAAAGACTTAGCAGGGTCAGTATAATCATAATCATGTATATAGCACGCGCGCCAAATGCAGATTGACTTAGCAATGAAAGAAAAAGTGTAAAAAAACATTGACGTGGGGTCAATCTGCTTTGGCGCGCCTGCTATATACATGATTATGATCATACTGACCCTGCTAAGTCTTTCCCAAGGAGATCCCTCAGAATCTTCTAGAAGCTTGTGCGACTAAGGAGAGTCAGTTGTGTTCTTTTTCAACAGTGTTACTCTATCCTTACGGAAGCTTAGATACAGCACTGCTAATTTTCGAATCGACAGTAAATGGTGTCCACTATCCCTTGGGTATATCTCCGGCACGCTCAATTCACTGAGCTTGAAGTTCTCATCACTCAATTCAAATTAGCCACCGTGAACATCCGCACCAAAGAGTACTGACTTCACGTCAGTGCTTTTTTTTTATTGTTCCATATTCATCCAGCTTCATTGGGAGTACCAATTTAAGCAGATAGTACTTTTGGTTCTCTCATGATCGTAAGAAGGCTTAACTTATAAGGAAAAATATGAGAGAATAGTTTGGGTTGGTTCCTAAAAATAAAAAAGTAGTTTTGCATAAAGTTGGTATTTTTGAGAAACCTCATGTGCTTTCTGCCTGAATGAGTACTCATATTGGAGCCGATTGCGTTGATATTCGAAAGTGAATCATGACGATAAAAGCTAAAGCTTTTGGAAGAAATCAGCCAAATAGCAAATACCTTCTGTTATTTTCATTTGGACTTATAGAAATTTATTTGCACCCAAATTGTTGCGAATTTAATGAACGATAAATTCACAAAGAATCAGGTTTTTTTCAAATGACCATTGTTTATGTATATTGAATGGGGTGCAAAACTTTTTTCGTTAGTTCCACGAAAAGCACAGAAAATTTAGTTATTGCTCTTCAAGTGCCACTTACAAAAATTCAGATTTACTTGCACTTTTGCTGAATTAGTAATTTTTGTGACGGTTTTGACTGACTAAGAGTGCTATTAAGCAGCTTACTGACTAATTCACATTGTAATAATTCATGATTATCAATTTTGCTTGGTTTTTTTTATTCAGTCATGTTGAAACAAGTATTCCAGTGAATTTTTCACAATTAAGCTAACTAGTTTATAAAAATCCTCAACATAATTAATGGTGTTTGATGATTCAGAACATAACATGATGAATCTGAAAATAATTATTCGATCTTAAAGTGTACTGAAGCTACGTTATGTGAGAATTTGAAATTATCATTAAGCCCCATTATAAATGCTAAGGGACCTGAATCGTAGAAAGTCGAATTTTTGTGACCTTGAAGCTTCGAATACAGCTTCAACATGAAAAACGTAAACAACACACATCTGGAAATCATTGAAGGACGCAGAAATATCGGTTTGATGGTAATCGACATACGGAACAGTGTTGCCGGTTTTATTGACGCATGAATGTCGGGATGGTGTAATAGTAATATACATTTCGAATATACACTTCCTGACTGCAGCGCCACGAGTGGAGACAACACGAACTACAGTATACAAAAAAAGTACACGATACCGTCATTGGGACGTCATCGCCGTATTACAACGAAACGAACGAGGACGTTAAAATAAAGCGTTTAGCATTGACTTGCATTTCTGCGTCCGTATACAGACGCAGCAATGCGGTGGACGCAGAATTACATGTAAAAAACATAATGTATGGACGCAGAATTACAGGAGGGCTATAAATATATATATATATATATATATATATATATATATATATATGTGTTCGGATAGGTTTCCGCGGCTAACAATGTTAGGAATAAGAAGGTTCCGGGTTGGACCGCGTCTGGAGTTTAATGTCGTTCGACGTTTCGGCTCCGATTTTGGAGCCATTATCAAGAACAAGATGTAAAATGTGAATTAACGCCGGGGTCTCAATCTGCCTACTCCCCAGGTTTCATCACCAGTACTCTCGGAGATCACTGTATTTCTACTACTTCGAGAAGTAGTAGAAATACAGTGATCTCCGAGAGTACTGGTGATGAAACCTGGGGAGTAGGCAGATTGAGACCCCGGCGTTAATTCACATTTTACATCTTGTTCTTGATAATGGCTCCAAAATCGGAGCCGAAACGTCGAACGACATTAAACTCCAGACGCGGTCCAACCCGGAACCTTCTTATTCCTAATATATATATATATATATATATATATATATATATAAATATATTAAAGAACAGTAGGATATTGCGGATAAGTATATTTAAATGGAAAAGTAGGTACCAGCAGAATGTTTTATGTTTTCTCTGCTTTTTTTGCGGAATCGCCGTTATACTTTTCCATTTATATTCACACTGTTGTGGATTTCTCCAGAATTACCCGGACGCGCACGCCAAGAGCAATTCCTTCTGTTAATGCGGATAAAGCACTTTTCGCACGATGTTCACTGTACCGAGTATAACAGCCTTCTGCATCCACATCAATGTATTCTGTGGCAAGTTCAGTTCTTTCAGATGTTCGGTCGTTTTTCGATGGACTAGACCATTTGTGCTGATGATGAGAGGCTTTATATTTACGCTTTTCAGCTGCCACATATCCTTAATTTCCTTTGCCAGTGCCTCATATTTCGTTATTTTTTCAACGTAAGTTTTATTGAGGTTGTAATCTTGAGGTACCGCGAAGTCTATTATGAGGGCGGTCCTTGTAACTCTATCCCACACCACCATGTCCGGTCGGTTATGTTCGACACCTCTATCTGTGATGACAGTCAGGTCCCAATACATTTTTGTATGCTCGTTCTCCATTAGCGTCTGTGGTTTGTATAAGTGGTGCGGTGTAAACTGCTGTAGGAGTTGTTTTTGAAGACATAACATCTGATGCACAACTTTCCCCATATTATTATGTCTTGCCAGGTATTTAGTGCCAGCGATCGCCGAGCATCCAGACGAGAGGTGTTGGACCGACTCTTCTGCGCCATTGCACAATCTGCATTTAGTGTTGTCTACAGCTTGTTTCATTATGTGTTTGGCATATGTTCGAGTCGGAACGACCTGATCTTGTATGGCGAAAAAGGTACCCTCCGTCTGCGGAAATAGGTAGCCTTGAGTCAGATAAGTACTGGTGCTCTGTAAATCGACTTCCGCTTGTTTTAAGCTAGCGTAAAACCTTCCGTGTAGGGGTTTGGCTTTCCAAGCTTGGCGTAGTATTTCTAATTGGTGTTCATTTCCAGGTACTTCCTCATTAGTTGTTTCGGAGACGGAGACTCGGCCGCATGAAGCTACCCACTGCTGAACAGGTAAGTTAGATTTGCGGAAGTAGTCGTTGATTTTCTCTGTCTCTTTCAGGGCTGCGCTTCCAAGATTCGTCATTCCTCGTCCGCCTTCTCTTCGGGGTAAGTATAATCGTTCGACCGCTGAGTTCGGGTGCAACATACCATGTTGTGTCAAAGAAGTCCGGATGCTTCTATCGACTTGTTCTAGCTCCGTTTTTGACCATGAGAGAATTCCTACTGTGTAAGTAAATGTTGGTATGGCCCAGCTGTTAATTGCCATTATCTTATTTTTAGCTGAGAGTTGGGTTCTCAGCACTTTTTTAACCCTAATAAGCAGTTCGTTCTTCGTATTTTCCTTATTTTCTCGATGTCTAATCTCAAAGGTCTGCTGGACACCTAGGTATCTGTATCGGTCCTCAGTTCCTAGGCCAGCCACCTCCCGTCCATCAGACAGAATTATGTTCTCTCCTCTCCCCATCTTTCCTCTTTTCACATTAACCGTCGCACACTTCTCCAGTCCTAATGTCATCGTAATATCTTCACTGTATTCTCTCACCAGTTCAAGCAATCCTTCCAGCTGTGCTTTGCCTCTAGCGTATAGCTTCAGATCATCCATGTAAAATAGATGTGAGATTCTAATCTGCTCATTGATGGAGTAGCCATATGTGGATCTATTCCACAATCTTACTCAGTATATTAAGGGCAAGACAGAACCACAATGGGCTCAGACTGTCTCCTTGAAAAATACCTCTCTTTATCTCTACTTCAGATGTTTCGTAGGAAGCTGTCTTATTGTGGACTTTCAAAGTAGTGCGCCAGGTTGTCATCAGATGCTCTAGCAACGCGATCACCTGCCGGTTTACTTTATAGATCTTGAGTACTTCAAGTAGCCATGTGTGGGGGACCGAGTCAAATGCTTTTTGATAATCGATCCACGCCATCGAAATGTTCTTCAGTCGTTTCTTTGCTTGTTTGGTTAGCATGTTGTCGATCATCAAGAGCTCCTTGCTTCCTCGTCCCTTCCTCTTGCATCCACTCTGTTCCCAAGCCATGATGTTATTGGCTTTGATGTGTCCGTTTATTCTAAAGGCAACAGTTGACGTGATGATTTTGTATGCCGAGGGTAGACAGGTGATCGGCCTATAGTTACCTGGCTGTCTTAGGTCTCCCTTCTTTGGCACTAGATGAGTGATGCCGTGAGTGAAATACACTGGTATAGTATCGGGGTGTATGAGCGCTTTACAGATGAGTCGTGCAAGCACCTTATGGGTTGACGTGAGGGTCTTCCACCAATAATTTTGAATTCCGTCAATGCCTGGTGAGGTCCAGTTTTTCATACGACTGATAGTAACTCGTACATCCTCCTCTGTCACTTGAATTGCAGCCATTTCCTCTAGTTCACATAGTTCTTCGATCTCAGTTTTAATCCATGGGGCCTCGGTATTGTGACCTTTCCCTTGTGACCATGCATTGGACCAGAATTGTCTCATTTCTTCTGGTTTCGGGAGAGCTGTATCTGTAATTCCCTGATTATCCTCGAGGCTCCTGTAGAACTCTTTTTGGTTGCCAGTAAAGAGGTTATTTTGACGGTATCGCTGCGTTCTTTTATTATATCTCCTCAATCTATTTCCCAATGCGGAAATTTTTTGTTTCAGGATCTCTGCACGCGTTTTAAGTTTCAGGTTGTATTGGGGGTCTCTTTGTTTCAGCTTCATCTTTTTGGCGTATGATTGTACATTTCTTTTTACTTTCTTGCTGGGATTTATGTTATTGAGGTATGAGTGGAGAGTTCCTATTTCTTTCCTTAGTATGTTGATCTTTCTGTTTATTCTGTCCTCCCACGGGGGTCTCTGTGGAGTTCTGCTTGTGTCGCCGTTATTCGTGGTTTTTGTTTGGTGGATAGTATTGGGTACCATGGCTGCACAATACACTATGTGGCAGAGATGTTCAAGGTTTTCTGAAGCCATGATAGTTTTTTCCAGGGCACCGTTGATAGCTTTCACTGTGTCTTTTGTGTTCGTATTTTGTTGCAATTTTGTGATCTTCGGTCTTGTCTGCATTGCTACTCCCTTCCATTTTATATTGAGCTCCTGAAACAGCGATAAAATTCCCTTGGTGGCTTCGTCGGACTCCGGTAGAGTGGTGGGCTGAAGATCCGGGATGGGTTGTGCTTCATTACTCTGTTGGTCGTGGTCTATTTCTGTTCGTGTTAGAGTTCTTCTTAATTGTATACTCCTCCTAATGTTGTTGATGTTTCTGACTGGGGAGCTTCTGACTGCTTCTGCTCTCATTAGATCTATTTCATCAGGTGCCAGCAGTTTCCTTGTCTTTATGTTTTTAACCTGCGCTATTAGATGTTTCCCCGTGAAGTGTTTATCGGGGTAGCTCTCGATCCATCGTTCTGTCAGTTTTTCGGCATATTTCTTAGTGTGCTTTTCTCCTTCGGTAACATGAAAGTAAGCGCTGATCAGACATTTGTTCATCTCACGTGTCCAGCGTTGCCTTTCTCTTCGTTGGGGTGGAGCGGGATCACCTATTATTATTTTTTATTATTATTATTGATAAGGGGGTTACGTTGCACCGCGACCTTGAGATCTATTGTGCCCCCCAACAGAGCTGTTCTCACCATTACGCCATCTACAGCTCGCCCTCCAGTTCCAGAGTATAAATGAACCTCAATATCTGGGAAGGCTTCAAGGATATTATGTCTTCACTCCTACAAGTTTCCTGTCCAAAGCATTCCTTTCGCTGACTTGCAATGGCGAGGCATTCTGTAACAAGGTGAAGAGGAGTTTCTTCCTCCTCCCCACAGAATCTGCACTCGTCAGTATCTGATAAACCTATTCTCATCAAATGCTTCCTGAGGCGACAGTGTCCTGTGAGGAAGCCAGTGACCAGGTGTAACTTATTCTTGCAGAGATCCAGATACCTTTTGGATCTCACTTCTTTAAAGTTCCTAAGGAACTTTTTGGAATGAACCAAACCTGGAAGATTCCGCCAGAGTGTCTCTCTTTTGGTTTCCTCCTTCTCCAGAAACTCTTTCTTGTAGGTGCATTTTCCTATACCGCAGAAAGGTTCTGGGCCGATAAAAGGAGTTCGTGCTGCCTTTCTGGCAAGTGTATCGGCCTCTTCGTTCCCCTTGACTCCCGAGTGACCGGGGACCCAGACTAAAAAGACCTTATTATTCTTGCCAATTTCATTTAGTTTTCTTCGGCACTCCCATATCAACTTTGAATCGATGGCATGGGAGCTCAGTGCTTTGATAACAGATTGACTATCCGAATGGATTGCTATGTCGCATTTCTGATATTTTCTTTCTAGGTTAATATCTGCACATCTTTCGATTGCGAGTAATTCTGCCTGGAAGATACTCAAACGGGAGCCTACCGACAGTGCGCACTTGGTGCCTGTCCCATATACCCCAGCGCCAGCTCCCGTCATGGTTTTTGAGCCATCTGTGTACCATTTTATGGTATTTTCTTTGAAAGTCTGGGTGGTGAACTCCCTTTCCCATTCTTCCTTTCTACCTATCATCGTGGTGAAGTTCTTCTCAATGCTTACTTTTTTGACCATTGCATCACTAGGAAGGTTCACTGATGGGATGTACTTAGTCAGAGAGGTCCAGGCTCTCTGACATTTAATCCTCTCAGTTCCTGTACCTTCCTTAGATATTCTGAGGGTGGCCTCATGGGCTAACCTCTCAATCACTAGATGCAGAGGTGAGAGATCTGTGATGATCTCAAGTGCCCTGGTTGGACACGTTCTCATAGCTCCCGTGATGCACACACAAGCTAGCCTTTGCACTTTGTCAAGCGCTTTCCTAGTAGTTGTCTGATCTGCTTTGGCATGCCAGACTACTGCCCCATAGGTAATTATTGGTCTCACAATCATGACGTACATCCATCGCAGTATTTTAGGGCTACAGCCCCAAGTCTTACCGGATAGATTTCTGCACGCCATCAGAGCTCTTATTGCTTTACTTGCAGTGATATCCACATGCTTGTTCCACAGAAGCTTTCTATCCAGAGTTATTCCCAGATATTTAACTTCAGTCTTCCAGTCAATCACTTCTCCATTTAAGGAGAGGGATTTTATGGCTGGAAGATTTATTTTCCGGGTGAATGGAATTACTGTGGTCTTGGTTGGGTTAATACTCAGCCCCACCGACTGGCACCACTGCTCAATAATTCTGAGGCCCTCCTGTAGTAAGTCACATAAGATGCCCTCGAATTTGCCTCTCACTATTAGAACTATGTCGTCAGCATAGCCTACGCATTCGAAGCCAAGCTCCGTTAGCCTGTGTAGTAGTTCATCTACTACCAGGCTCCATAGGAGGGGAGATAATACCCCCCCTTGAGGTGTCCCGCGAGTGGCTTTGACAGAGATGGGTTGATTTCCCCCCAATGTCTCAGCTGTCCTCGTTGTCAGCACGTCATACATCCATTTTATTATGGTATTGTTGACACCCCGCCTTTTAAGTGCTTCTCTGACAGACACGTGTGTTGTGTTGTCAAAGGCCCCAGATATGTCCAGGAATGCACACATTGCGATTTCTTTACTATTCAGAGTTCTCTGGATGACTTCAGTCAGTTGATACAAGGCAGTCTCTGTTGATCGACCCGCCCTGTAGGCATGCTGACATTTGTGAAGTGGTTTATTCTCCAGACTCTCCGTTCTTATGTAGTTATCCACTACTTTCTCCATCATTTTAAGTAAAAATGATGTTAAGCAATTGGGCCTAAATGATCGAGGGTCAGTCCTGTCTTTTTTCCCTATTTTTGGAATGAAGGTTACTCTAGCCCTTCTCCATTTTCTAGGTGTGTGGCCCAATGCTAAGCTGCTTCTAGTAATCTTCAGCAGATGGGGTAGAATTTCTTCCATCCCTTTCTGCAGGAGTACCGGAAAAATTCCATCCACTCCTGGGGATTTGTACGGCTGAAAGGTACTTATTGCCCATTCAAGACGTTGCTTTGTAAATAGTTCCTTAGCAATATCCCAATCATCCTTGCGGGCGTTCTTGGTATGCTCCATTGCTGTTTCAGTACTACTTACGGGTTCGCTACCTGGAAAGTGTGTTTTGAGAAGAAGAGTCGATCGCTCCTCTTCTCCTTCAGTGTATGACCCATCCGGCTTCTTGAGCGACATTGTTGGGTTAGTTCCCCCTCTTGCCATGACTTTCTGCAGTCTGGCTGCTGTGTGAGTGGAAGTGATATTTTCACAAAATGCTTGAAAATTAAGCCTCTTGGCCCTCCTTATCTCTTTGTTGTACTCAGTGAGTTTCTCAGTGTACCCCTGCCAATTATCGTCTCGTTTAGCCCTATTAAAGAGCCGACGCACCTCCTTTCTGAGGATTGACAGGTTCTTATTCCACCAAGGAGCTTCCTTACTTAGTCGAGCTTTGGTCAATGCGCAGCTGGAGTGAAAAGCCCCCATTATTGCCTCACTGACCTGCTCGACTGTTTTTTCCAGGTCATAAGGGTGCTTTGCCCCAGTTGTCCCGATTTGTTCTAGGTTTTCCTTCAGACGGGTCCTGTAGAGAAACCAGTCCGTCTTCCTGGGATTTCGGAGGGATCACCTATAACATGGCTGTCAGGCAGATCCAAGCTGAAACCCTGAATGTTCCTTGAGCTGCTAGGCCTTGTGGTACCATTTCGCAAAGTCGTGCCACTCGCTCCACTGACGTTTGCTAGAGCCTGTGTCTGTCTTCCCGCCGGTGCAGTCTCCCCACCGAGGGCGGTATCCGAGGCTTCGTTTTCTACATCGAAAGCACCTTTAATCACAGTGAAGGGGCTGCTGACCCTCTTCACTGGTCAACTCGGGGATGCGGGGACGTCACCCCCCGAAGGCCAAGGCCCCCCTGCATATTCATTTATATATATATATATATATATATATATATATATATATATATATATATATATATATATATATATATATATATATATATATATATATATATATACTCATAACGCGCCTTCTACCAGGCCCGGTACGTTGCACAGGCAACCGGAAGCCCGCCCCTTCTGATTGGTTTAGGAGAGTGTATTTTTTTGGAAAACATTCAGAACAGTCATATCTTCAAGAGCAACTTCAGAGGGGAAGATTATTTTGCATATACAAAAAAATATATGAATTGAAGCTTTTCGGAATCCCGACTTGTTTCTAGGTGGATATGACGCCCTCTGTGTAAAAAGTATGCACTTGTACGATTATCGGAAGCCCGGCGGTGTTGTCACTATGATCGCCTTACAAATCTAACAGTTTCAAGAGATATGTTCTAAACATTCGATGTCTCTATATACAGGGTGTTAATCAATAATTGTGAATTTGAGAGGTTATTTATTGTCAAAAAATAGGGTGGGTTTTTTATAGGATTTTGTTGGGCAGCCCCTTATTATATACAGCCACCTATAGATGACACCGGAAAACCAATTTACATTTTTTTTGAACGAACTAAAAACAATGAATAAAATTAAGAGGACATTATATGTGAGCGAGAAGGCACTCAAAAAAATATTGAGTAGTATTCTATTTTAAGTAGTCATTAAAAGATACTGTGGGAGGTATCTTCATCAATAAATGTATTCAATTGTGTTTGCAAGGGATAGAAGAAATAGCTACCCCTTAAATTTGTTTCGCAACAATTTTTTTTTCCTATTCATACTCTATCATTTAAAAATTATTTCCTCGTCGTCCTCTATGAAAAATAATATTTTATTATTTCAACTGTATGTAGAGGTCTACGAAAAAATGTGATATACACCTCGGTGAAAAACTGTCTATTTTCTCGCTTTTCCTCAGATAGAAATTTGCGACCTCGACTATTATGGACAGTTTTTCGTCCTTTGTTCATAAATAAATGAAAATCGCTCTATTCAAATACAAACACAAATACAAATAAGGTCTCTGGTATTCTCCTGCTAAAATTTAAATTTTAGATTTTACAATCGACTATCGGATTGATCTCGATCAGATTTGTATTTTTGGAATTATTGCATTTCAAAATTTTAGTTCAGTTGATGCACAATGATTCATTTCACGTGGTTTCGCTTTCTTTATTTACACTCAATTTCATATAGAATTTCATGAGGGTATGTGAGGCGTGAATATAGACAATATGCGCAAAACATCCATAAATCTTGAAACAATCAACTGTCGGATTTCGAATTTTGCAACTATATCACCCCTTTTGTTAAGTTTCCACCTGCGTAATTAAAAGTATCAGGACCAGAGTAGGACAGTTTGCTAATATCATTGTTAGAGCGGGGTCGTGAGGCATCGGTATGAACATAGCAGACTAATTCAGCAGACTTTTTGGCGGAAACACCCGAACGCTTCTGACCAGTGGCTGCAGGCTGATTTCTCATACATAAGTTCCTATGTTCGCCAGAGCACGTTCCTGTTTGGGATGTGGGTTTAGCAATGAGAATATCCCCTGAGAAAATGATTAACTGCCCGAGGCACTGCAGGGTTGTTTTTTCACGCCTTGAAAATTTAATATCTCCGGAACTATTCGCCGGAGCACATACAGATTTCATACACGTATTACTTATACCCATACCAATAACCTCTGAAAAATTTGTCGACTTCCCGGGGGGGCTGCGGGGTAGTTTTTTCCCTTAAATTTTAATATACAAGGATGAGTCTTAAAGTTGTACATTGATATTGACCATATATTCCTTTCATCCAATGAAACACTTTTTTCAGTTATAATTTTTTCAAATTTGGCTCAGATAGAAAGTTAAAAGTGTTTAAAGATTTCAGAATGTGCCAATACACTCCTGCATATAAATTATCTATAACATCAATGCTGGACGAGAAAAAGGTACGATAAAGTGGTTTACAGCTTGATGCGATTTCCAACGCTCAGGGACGGATCCATAAAAGTAATGAAATTTCGATGGTTTTCCATTTTATAACATTCAATGAAGAACATCTCAAAAACGGTGCGTTTAAGGAATGATGAAGAATAAGTCAATGTTCTGAAACGATTAGATATTCTTAAATTGTCTCAAAAAGAACATTACCATCTTCATGGTAATTTCGTTTAGATTTATGAAACCACGAGTCTATGACTAGAAAAACACTAGAAGTAGGAAAAAACTAATGTTTGGAAAATATGTATCATAGTTATAGGAAACTTTGGCGTGAAGTTTCCTTCACACACATTCATTTTATTCAGAAAAAAGGTGTCAAAGCCATAAAATAAAAACAGGTTTTTTTTATTTCAACAGCCTGTATCTTTTTACCTGAGCCGAATTTATAAAAATGGTAAAGCAAAAAGTGTTTCATTTGATGTTTATAATCTATGGTTAAAATTAATGTACAACTTAAAGTTTCATCCAGTATTTTATCTCCGGAACTATTCGCCGGAGCAAATACAGATTTTGTGTGTTGGTTAACTATACCAATCAGGACATTCCCTAAGAATGTTATGGACTTCCCGATGGGCTGCGGGGTAGTTTTTTCGACCCTTAAATTTAAAAATTTATTTTCTCCGGGTCTATTCGCCGGAGCACATACAGATTTCATACACTTATTACTTATTCACATACCTATATCCCCTGAATTGGGTTGAAAAAACTACCCCGCAGTCCCTCGGGAACTTAATTAATTTTTCTGGGTTATCGGTATAGGTACAAGTAATACGTGTATGAAAAATGTATATGCTCTGGCGAATAGTTCCGGAGATATTAAATTTAAGGGTTAGAAAAGGCACCTCGAGAAGTCATTCAGTTTTTCAGGGTATGTCGTTATCAGTATAATTAACCCATATACGAAATATGTATGTGCTTCGGCGAATAGAGAGTAATGAAATTTTGAAATTTAAAGGTTGAAAACTACCCCGCAGCCACTCGGGAAGTTGATCAATTTTCCAGGGATTATAGGTATGGGTTTATGCAATACGTGTCTGAAATCTGTATGTGCTCCGGTGAATAGTTCCAGAACTATTAAATGTGGAAATATTAAATTGGATGGTTGAAAAAGCTATCCCGCAGCCCCTTGGGAAGTCTATCCTTTTTTCAGAAGATGTCATTATCGGTATAATCAACCCACATGCAAAATATGTACTCCGGCGAATAGTTCCTAAGATATTAAATTTTAAAATTTAAGAGTTGAAAAAACTACCCCGATACCCCTCGGAAAGTCGATCAATTCGATCAATTTACCACGGTAAATTCGATTCAGAGTGTCCAATACAGGAGAATGGACAGTATAACATGCGCAAAGCTCCTGACTTCAGGTCAGAGCTTGAATCATTTTTTTTCATAATTTTTTTAAAATCTTCTAGGGGTACAGTTCTTATAAAATTTTAAACACGTCTTTATGTCGCTATTCTTCAACTAGATACAAAGCTTCTATTCGATCGAGTCTATATTTTTTTGAGTTATCGAGGAAATAATATTCCACGTGGGTATAACTCTGAAACCGTTGGACCGCTAATGCCCATAATCAAACTCAACACTCCGGATACGCAACATACCCTGAAAATTGAATTGCAAGTTCCTATCTCCATTCGTTTGAAAGTTATCGAGGCAACGGTCTACTAAACTCACACAAGGCTGCTCGAATCTCCAACAATATATATCCGATCATGTTCAAACTTGAAACTTGGCAGTACAGTTAGGTTTTGAAGGCTCTCACGAAATTTTAGCGATATCGGACGAATTGTTACTGATATATAGAACTTTTATCAATAAATTTCAATGATATTTTAAAAATTTTCTACTAATACGATCCTCACAAAATTTTGTAAGAATTTTCGCGCTTGTATTATACAAATAATAACCAAGCATGAATTCAATCAGTTCTGTATTTTTTGAGCTATTGAGGAAATATCAAGCAAACTTCAGATGGTTATAACTCCGAAAACGTTTGGCCGATTATGCCTGTAAGTGAACTCAAATGTTGCATTCAGATGCACAACCTAACTTGAATATTTCAAGTCGCTATCTCTTTCCGTTCTCAGGTTATCGTGAAATAAAAAATATTTTTTAATGATTTTTTTAAATTTTTTAGCTTTTCTTTTTTTGATGCCGTTCTCACAAAATTCCACAAACGTGCTTATGTTCATATTCAACAACTATTCACCAAGTTTCAATTCGATTGCATTCATATCGGTTGAAAATAAAATTATTACTCGGAAACCATTAGGCCGATTATGACCATTAACGAACTTGTCCGTCGCATTGGGATGCGCCACCTACCCTGCAAATTTCAAGTCGCTATCTCATTCCGTTCTCAAGTTATCGTGACAACGGGTGGCCGGCCGGCTGGACAGAATCAAATGTGTCCTCGAATTATTCTTCAGATAGTCGAACTCAATCGTTTGAGACAGTTTTCAGCAAAAAATTCGAAAATTGCAGACATTTGCGCAAAAAGATAACGTGATGTTCCCCAGATCATACGCGCAAAAATTCACGATGTGAAGAGAAATGAAATTAACAAAGCAATTGTTCATATTCCCTAGTAAAATTTGCATATATGATAGCAACAGTAAAATACTGACAAAAGTGTCTACATGACATGATATTTCAGATTACACCTCAATATTGTCTCGATTAATCGAACTCTTTTGGAATATGTGAGTAGTGCGATAATTTTGGATGGGAAATTATTATCTCCGATGATGCCAAATTTATGGGACTCCCATATTCAGATGAACCTATACGGGCTCCGTAGAATGCGTAAAATCTGTAGAATGTATATAAAGTTTATACAGACCGACCGAATCGCTCTCAGCGCGGACGTTCCGTGAACCCGATCGCGTATGTTTTGAGATGTATAAGGCATTTTTGGTGCCCGGGCAAAAATTTGGGGAATTAATCCCTGAGGTGTGAGGAATCTACAGACCCATTTATACACGTTAGTTTTGGGAAGCCCGAAGTCGGGCTTCCCAAAGGTGGTGCGGGCTTCCGATAAGCTGCGGAACATGCATTTTTGGGCCTCCAAATGGCTGTTTATGAGTGTATATATATATATATATATATATATATATATATATATATATATATATATATATATATATATATATATATATATATATATATACTACCTATAGACTACCTTGATAGGCACAACGCGATGGCCAAAATTTATCACCAGGGAATGGCCCTTAAATTAGGTTTGGTTGATCATGAGGTCGCACAACATTTGTATCAGCCGAAAACATTCCTCCAAAGCGAAAGATACAAACTCTACTGGGACGCTCATCTGGTAACAGATAGAGGAGTAGCTCATAATCGCCCGGATATTGCACTATTTGATCTGCAGGAAAATACCTGTCTCTTGCTCGATGTAACGATACCAGCAGATGACAACATAACCAGAGCGTATTCAGACAAGGTGAATAAGTACGGCGACCTAGCATTCCAATTGCGCGAGCTTCATAAATTGAAAGCCATTAGTATACTCCCCCTGATAATTTCAGTTAATGGATTGGTGGAGAGACACCTGATTGAAAACACGGAGAGACTGAGTCTTGACAGGGATGTTGTCTCGACATCACAGAGGCAGGTTGTCTTGGCCACAGCTCGCATAGTGAGAAAGTTTTTCTCACAAGGACCGTAGCGACAACGACTGCCTTGACACCCACGTCCGGCAGTCGTATGGTAATAACCCGCCAGGAGCGGTGTGTAAAAAAAAAAAAAAAAAAAAAAAAAAAAAAAAAAAAAAAAAAAAAAAAAAAAAAAAAAAAAAAAAAAAAAAAAAAAAAAAAAAAAAAAAAAAAAAAAAAAAAAAAAAAAAAAATATATATATATATAAGAGGATATATATATATATATATATATATATATATATATATATATATATATATATATATATATATATATATATATATTAAAATGGAGAAGTATAACGGGTAATTCCGCAAAAGGAGCAGAGAAAATCATTCTGCTGGTACCTGCCGACACGTGTTTCTGCTAGTTGGCTTCTTCAGGACAGGGCATCCAAGAAACCAAGAAAAAGGTGGAAAGATAACTGAAAACAGGTGACGCCACAACAGGAGCGAGCAACCAATTTGTGCCTTCAGCTCTAGGACCTCCAATTCGGAGGCAAACTATGGCATCGGCACGAAGGAAGCATAAGCTACCTGTGCGATGCGACCTCAACCCGAGGATATGTAATTAGAAAATAGGATAACGCGGATAAGTTAATTAAAATGGAGAAGTATAACGGGTAATTCCGCAAAAGGAGCAGAGAAAATCATTCTGCTGGTACCTGCCGACACGTGTTTCTGCTAGTTGGCTTCTTCAGGACAGGGCAACCAAGAAACCAAGAAAAAGGTGGAAAGATAACTGAAAACAGGTGACACCACAACAGGAGTGAGCAACCAATTTGTGCCTTCAGCTCTAGGACCTCCAATTCGGAGGCAAACTATGGCATGGCATTACCCCTAATATGATTCTAGTATCTTTAATAACTAACCTAATATTTTCCTTGAAACCACCTTCAATTTCTTTCTTGCGTTTTCTATCTTATTATCTCCCTTTAATCTGATAAAATCCTTGTATCCTCCTTCGATTTCTGTCTTAAAATCTTCTCCCTTTCAAAAAACTGAGATATCTCTATATACCTTGTTCTTCTTGTATTGCTTTGTCTGGAATAATATCCTCCTTAACTTGATAGCAATTTCAACTCTATATTTCTTTAGGAGCCTTTAATATTCTTCTCTTGGGACCTCTGACTTCTTTCAAACTCGATAATTTCATTTATTTCTCCGTTACCTCGGTTTCTCTCCCATAAACTACTTCATAATTTTATATTTTCAATAAATCTATCAACATGACAACTATAAGTTTGATATTTCTAAGCTGTTCCTAGATATTTTACAATTCTAATTTTCAATTTTCATTTTGAATTTTCTCAAAAAATACTCATTTGCCAGTGCTAAAATTGAAACTGTGGTATATCAATTTCATGTAGATACTATATACAGAATATTTTGAAAATCGGTGAGGGGGCGTTAAACTGCAAATTAACCAAAAAATTTTCAATCGTGCAGCAGTGGACAACTTCGGGTTTACAGACCTCGAAACCGAAGGTATGACCAGGATTACGTCCACTCTGTAAAAAATAGTGGTCGCTTTTCAATGAATGCGTGGGCTTGGGTAAGCATCTATGGAACAGGTGTCTGCTGGAAAATAGATGGGAGCTTAACAGGCGAACATTATAAAGAAATATTAGAAAATTAAATGATACCTTCGGTTACACAGGTGTTCCCTGAAAACTTTATATTTCAGCATGATAATTCTCCTATTCACACTTCGAATATAGTAAGACAATGGAGGCAGGAAAAAAATATAATCGTTTTACCTTGGCCTGCAAGAAGTCCGGACATGAACCCTCTTGAAAATATTTGGGGGCATATGGTAAAATTAATGTATATTCGAAATTTCAGACCAGCAAATGCCCAAGAATTATGGGAATCCATAGAAAATGTTTGGGATCATATATCTGTTACGTATGATACGAGATCATTAGTTTTATCAATGAGGAGTCGCCTGGAAGCTGTTATAGCAGCCAATGGTGCGGTCCGTTTTCGGACCGCAAGAAATCGAAACCTGTTCCTCCACAAATTTGAACTTATACCTATTCATAAAATAATGTGAAAACAATATTAAACAGATAAATATATGCCAGTGCTATGTTTGTCAATGTTTCTAGTATTTTACAAGAAATACAGCGATCGAAACTTAGTCTAGATAAGTAATGGTTATTATAGTGTAGGCCTGGACGTCGCAGCACTTTACCCAAAATATTCGGGCTCCACTTCAAATTACTTGCCGACCCCTGGTTTAAATGAACCTGCGAAGCGTTTGGGTTTGACACTTTCATGTACTAGCAATTCAAAACCACAGAATAGAGCTATTCTGTGTCTAAGCCTCATCTAATAAACTAAAAATAGCCAAATATGCTCTGTAGAGTCGTTCACTTTTCGGTTTCCGGCACTGTACGTCTGTTCGTTTAGAAGTTTTCATGCCGGGTTATTCAGGTACTTTTATTCTTATTTCAAATGAACTATCACAAAGTAACGGAGTACTCTATCCATTATTGGCGCGCTGTTCTGTGAACAGAATGCTTATCAATTTGCCCAAATGTCAAATGCGAAAAAAGGCATCCGTTCTGCCGTAGGCACGATTACGCTCGAACGCAATAAGCTAGAGAGTTGAAATTTTCAGAGTAGGTTTGGAGTTCAAATGCGCAGGCTAAGTTCGTTAATGAGTAACATTCACCGTGTGGTTTCAGAGTTATAGCCATCTGAAATTTTGTTTTGCCAATTACTCGAAGAATACAGATCTGACCGAATTAAAATGCGGCAGTTAGGTGAAAAATACTGACATTAAAACATATGCAAAATTATGTGAGGATCACGCTACTGGAAAATTAAAAAAAAAATATTAAAAAAAATTCTGGATCTCAGGAACTATCAGTCAGATATCGTTGAAATTCTGCGAGAGCCTTCGAAACCTTATTTCTCATTAAAGTTCTGAATTTGAATTCGATCGGATCTATATTGGTGAAGATATCACGGAAATATCGAAATATTCCTACGATCTCAGTGTATTGGTCCACTGTTTTTATATTCGACCAAACAAATAATCAACAGTTTGTTTGATTTTTGACAAACGTCAAAAAAAGGATACAAGCTATAGAAGGATGTAATCATAACGTGTTTGCATAGATCTTTATTATTACTGTTCTGTGATCGTATGTCTATTTGTCTATATTCTATATGTTCAAGTATAGATGCATAGAATACATGGTGAAGACACTCTTTGACATATTTTCGGCCGATTTGCGGTCCAAATACTGTCAAAATACAAGGATTTTGTTTTACTTCAATTTTCGCCGATAGATGCCGGCAGTAGAAATTTTATGGACAAAATTACCGACATGTCAAATTAAATTTGAATCTTTGCTTATTCCAGTTTCTTGTGGAAAGTCGTTTGCCGCGCCGAAAGTAAGTCAAATGTTTGCTGTGTGAACTCTGAACGAGTATCCAGAACCATTTTAATCAAATACTATTTTCATTTCGAAAATACTTCGTTTTTATGCGAATATATTTTTTTAACAATTGTATATTCTTACCGGATCAGGGGCAGATTTCTAGTATCAAGATAGTTATTAATTTTAATATTAATAATATTGAAAGATCGCTGATACCGTTAATTGTTAATAAATCAACATAGGAGAACGTAAGACTTGTTGATTTACTATAATCTTGCCGGTTGATGAACATAAACTGTTTTAACAGTTGAAATTAAGATATAACTCAATTGATTAATAATTATATTCATTATACAATTCAGTTATATATTGAGAAGGAATGAAATGCCATGTTATGAAAACTAACAATATTATTTGTGAACGATGAAAGGACTAGCAGAGAACAAAGTTCAGAGCAACCACACAGTGTGATTTCATCAATTTGAATAGCTTTCCTAAGGCGTCATTCTTTTTGGCGCTCTTATACTATAATATTATTTGTTTCAAGGATATTGTTAAACGACAAGAATGGCAACTGGCTTGTGCTAGAGGTAGGGTATCGAAAATTAGAACATTTGTTTGTTCAAAATATTTTTCTAGCGAATATATGTATATTGAATAAAAGATTGAAACGTAGTACACTACCCTCTATTTGGTTAGTTTATCAATTTAATGAATCATTTTTCGATATTTCATCAGTATATACTTAGTTCTGAATAATAGCTATCGAATTAAATATCTATATTCAGCAATCTAATTGCTGAGAACATGAAAAGTTGTCAAGGGGTATTGGGTGACTGAAAAAATGCTGTATACATGAGAATGTTTTGATGAAATTTCAAATTATACATATAATATAATAAGTAAAATGCTCAATTTAAAAGAGCCTTACTTGATAAAGGAATTACTACATTTGAATAATAATATGATATCGAAAGATATTGTATGTAGAGGTATTACAGAAAATTCTGTATCATTCAATGTATTTCAAAATACATAAATTAAATGCTTGTACTCTAATGACGTTGGATGTGATCTTTCGTAATGGAAAAATAATGATTTCACAGATTTCTTCATTTACAGTTCCATTCAAAATGTTCCAAAGAAACTCCTTTACTGATAAATCCCTTATTTGACCTCATTATGTCTTGGCAAGATGAAATTTCTGTTCCAAACCAATGTGGTTTACATATTATCTCCGAACAGATATCTGATTAATCAAAAAATGGATTGATTGTTCAATAAACTGCTTCATTATATTCTTTTAATTTGAATTTACGAACTAGCAACGGTGAAAAGTGAACTTTGTCGCTTGTCAGTTTTCATTTATTCGCTTGTCAGAATCTTCGAAATCGACCCTAGCGGCACCATCGTTAATAAAGTGAAGTAGTACATAAAGTACGTGATTTGACAGTTCTTGGTCCGTTTTTCGGCCGAAAATTTTAGCAGGAATTAGTAGGGAGTGTCCACACCTTGTTATTCTATGCATCTTGGTTCAAGTTAATGTCATCATGTCTGACATGTGCCATGATAAACAAATCAGTTTTGTAGATTTTTTGTAGATTATGAAATATAACATAACTTGGTATGAAATAAATATCGATTTCAAGATTCAAATATTCCTATATAACCTAACATGGCTGGATACACGGGGCCGACCCACAGATTTCGATTTACAGGGACAATATGCTGCCACGGAATGGAAAATTTTGAAAACATCCTTCACACTCCATAGATTATTATTTAATAGCTATCGAACAGCACGAAGAAAGGATCCAATAAAGTTGTCCATACTCAGAAACATTATTGGTACAGAAGCTGCAAGAATTATGTCCACATTCGTGATCCCAGAGATAGAACTGAACAAAGATGAATATACTATGAAGTCTATTGAGAAATATGTCAACCCAAGAGTTAATGAGTGCTTTGAAAGGTATAATTACTTGAAAAAGGTGCAAAAAGAAAATGAACAATGTGAACATTTCCTTACTGAATGCAAGTATCTAGTACGAACATGTAATTATAATGAAACCGACTCAAATCAAACTGCAGAAGATAAAGCACTGAAAGACAAAATAGTTATAATAAGATCATCCTGTAACCAGAGAGGCATTACTGAGAGTTCCAAAATTGACAGTGGAGAAAGCAATTGAATTTTGCAGAACCAGCGAGCAGAGCAAGCAACGGAACTTCCAGTTCCAGAGCGAATTGAGGACATTAAAGCTGCAGGGAAGTATAATAAACAAACGAAAAATTTCAAGTGTAGACAAGAAGGTCAGAAGAAGGAAAATTCAAATGAAGGCGATCTCAGTCGACACATGGTGCACGTGAATGCCCCGCACTTCGTAAAAAGTGTAGGAAGTGCGGTATGTTAAATCATATTACTATATCTTGTAATGTTAAAAATGTTAAGAATGTCGAGAAAGATGAAGGTAGTTCTGATGAACCAGATATTATTATATATATTATTAGGCGTAGGAAAGCATGGGATGAACTTATTCAATGATGAACGTAATAATTTCAATGTTGAATTAGATACAGGTGTGAACATTAGCATAATTCCTAGAGGAAAATATAATGAAATATAAACACAGATTTTAGTTCGTAAATCTAACTCATCTAAGGATTTGAAGTTACACAGGTCATCTTACAAATTCTTCTGTGTGACACCATTTGGTATTTATAGATATTTGGTATTACCTTATGGTTTATCACAATCCCAGGACTTATTGAGGGAAATTTAGATTTTAGAGACCTTGTAATGAATTACAATAACACGGCTCTGATTAGTAGAATCACTAGTACAAATCTTACAAAGTATACACTTCGGAGATCTTTCACCAATAATAAGCTACAACCTCAAATTCAAAAAAATATTTAGTTTAAGAAAGAGGATCAAGTTGTAATAAAAACATCAAGTGATACACTCTGGGAAAAGGTTATTGTCTTGGGAAAGGCAAAAGAACCTAGTTCTTATCGGGTGAAAAAGCAAGTAAATGGTCAATTATTATGACGTAATACTCAACAGATAAAATTGTCATATACCAGACCCCGTAGTAATGAATATACATTAGAAACTGAATTAGACCCAAACCAATTATCACCAAATGATTGTAAGGAAAACAAGAGTAGAAATAGTTCGAACAAGACAAATTTTAGTAATGTTCTAAGTGAACCCGAGATAATGACTAGAAATAAAACAGCAATATAATCCGTTGTGGAACAATTTTAAAACTCCTGGGCGTTTAAACCTTTGAGGGGAAGGTGTTCAACATAATAATATAATAATAATTCTATGGTCTAACCTCAATGGACATATACCTATTGTACCTATATCGCATAGCATTGTTGTATCAGATTATTACGGTACGTAAGAATGACAGAGACATTTAATAAACATAAATTAAGTATATGTCTTTAAATATTAATCACCAAGTATCAAACAATGAACATATTGATTCTTGAACCAGTCTCGCAATTTACAAACAATGAGTGGAAAATAGTTAGCTATGCAAAAAAGTCTTTCTCATGAGAAATACTATCACTTTCTCATTTTGTTAAATTCTCATACAAAGTATTCTGCATTTTTTCTGGAGCTAATCAGCTTTAGGCGAGTTCGGTATCTGGATGGGTGACAGCTCTGGGTATAAATTTGGACAGCGCGCCAAAGCTCCTGTCCACAGGGCTTGAACCCATTTTTTTTCAATAAAATTGATTTCCATACAAGAAAATAGCATAATTGATTCTTACCACCAGATTATATACATGAAGATGAAATATTTCCAGTAACAACAGAGGAAAAAATGTTTTCTACAGTCGCCAGGACCGTGGAATTATTGAATTCACATAATATCTTCTCGAATTCATTATTTTTCCGAAGAAAATTCACATTGTGAAAATACGTAATTACCAGGACTTCTATGTAGAGAGGACAACATTGCGTAGTTGTCTGACAGTAAAATGACTATAACCTAACATTTCCAAAATATACATGGTGAAATGTGTCAAATTTTCATGGCCAACTGGAAGACTTTATAAATGTGAATGGAGTATATGCGCTGTAATAGATGTATGAAGAACTTATTAGTCCAATATGCTAAACTATGCACTGTAATAGATGTATGTAGAAGCTGCGATAAAAGGGGTATATGAATTAATTTTATTACATTTCCCCTTTTTTCAGATTTCTAATTTTTTAGCTTTCTAATTTCTGGAAAACATCATGTTACATTATCAAAAGGTTTATTTCTGGGTTTTCTCCCCCAAACCCTGAAAAATATCTATAAAATAAAAATTAATTATTTTCTGATTTGCTTCTGCGTAAGAAACACAAGATATTTGACAGAAGCAATCAATCGAACAACCTTGCATAACAAACAACAATGGAACAACATCAACGAAGAAACAACTGTATCGTAACGCAAGTGAAAAGTTTTTTTCATTTTTGGAGTTGGAAGGTTTACAAATTGAGGAATCGATATTATTATTATTACCATAAGTTGATGAGAGTTTAGGCAGTGCCCATAAATTCGAAGAAAATACAACCAAGGAGCCGAAATAAACTAAAACATAAATCTTCCAGCTTGCAACCATCACATCCTGTCATCCACGGCAAAGCCAGTAGTTTTAGCTATTCTTGAAAGAATTTACCGACACATAATCCACAACGGCCGAATGTAAGGCGGCCCATGCACATGCTACTTTGTGGCGCTCTGGCAGCTAGCGAAACCGCTAGCAACCAAAACCAAAACGCCCAAAAGTCGCCTGAGTATGTCTATTCGCTGCCACGCTGGCGATTCACCGAGCAGTACCTACGCAAAGTCGGACGCCAAGATCAGATTTAGCGTCAGGATAGTCGGCAAAACGTTTGAAAATCGCTGGAGTGTGTGCGAAGGTCAACAATGGCTGAAAATCGACGCTTTTCAGAGTCAGAAGAGTTTGTCATCTTTCATCGAACCATTTAAAAAGAAAAAGTGTTTATGGATGATGAAAGCCGAGGAATATTCCAAAAAATTTTAATGAATAAAACTTACGAGAAATTATTAAATTTATGTAAAGAACACAATAATGAATGCGATATTGATTCCGTGAAGAAATAAATAGAAAGCCTCCGAGATTCATTCAGAAAAGAATAAAGAAAATTGGTGCAAGCCCTGTGGACAGGAGCTTTTTGGCGCTCTTGTTCAAACAGACATTTTATATCTCCGAAAGTATTGGTTTCTCAGAGTTGGGAATTATATCAATAGATTCCTATGATAGAAATGCATCATGAAAGAAATTAAATTTAAAGAAACTTTCGTTTAAAAAAAAAGCTTCAAAAATTATCTTATAAAAAAATGGGTTCAAGCCCTGTGGACAGGAGCTTTCTGGCGCTCTAGTTCAATCAGACAAATTATATCTCCGAAAGTATTGGTTTCTCAGAGTTGAGAATTATATCAATGTATTCTTATGATAGAACTGCATTATAAAGGAAATTGAATTCAAATAATAGTTTATTTATCAATAATAAATGAGCAATCTGAGAATGAGAACTGCACCATGGAAAAAACCAAATTAAAATAGCTGAAATGAATTTGACTCTCTCTTATAGAACAGGATGAAATGTACGAGTATGAACACAGATCATATAATAAAGCTTAGATAGAATATGTATAGCATTCTGTGAAAACATAGAAGTATGGTTCATTATTGAAATTTAGAACTTCATTTTAGCAGAAATTGAATTCAAACATCATAGAAGAATTTAAATTCAATAAGAGGGTCAAAAATTATCAATCCAAAACCAATAGACGAATTCTACCCAACAACGAACTCATCCGAGATATTCATTCCTCAATTCTATGATGAACGATAATATATATCTTTCCTCAAATCTACTCCAATACACCAATATTCCAGTTTTGTTTTTAGTAGAGATATTCTGAACTCAATATTATTAACTTACCATTACCATTCCCATCATCATATGCATTGACCATCGGCATGAGCATATCAACCAACAAAAAGTATGATATTGTATTATAATTCTCATATTTATAGGATTGCTGGAATGAATGACAATGAGACAACGTCATGTCTCAGGAAAATAAGTTGTTGACATTATAACAATTCATAGAATACCCACAGAATAATTCTGTGTAAACGTAGAAATACGAGGAAGTCAAATAACTTCATTTCTGTAGAAATACGATTTACATTGAAATTTTGAAAAATCATATCTCCAAAAGTATTAGCTTGTTAGAGGTAAAAATAATATGAATGGATTCTTATGGTAAAACTGCTTATTGAAAAAAATTTAACTTGGAATTTGTTTTGTAAAAAAAAAAATTTTTTTGTTACTCCGAAACCATCTGTCCGATTTTTCCCAATAACGAACTTAGCCGAGATATGTATCCTCCAAACCTACTCTGAAAATTTCAAGTGTCTAGCTCATTCCGTTCGAGAGTTATCGTGCCTTCAGCCGGCCGGACAGAATGAATTTCGACCACGGATTCTTGATCAGTAAGTCGAACCAAATCGTTTAAGACCATTTTCATCGAAAAATTCGAAAATTACAGACATTTGGGCAAATTGATAAGCACTCAGTTCCGAGGAACTAGAGCGCCAAAAAGAGCAATCTACACTGCTTAAATGCCTTAATGCTTCAAAAATTGTCATTGAATTTATTTATCAAGATTAAATGAGCAATCTGCAATGATTCAACCTCGTGGAATGGGTTGTTGCAACTTAGACTCGATGCATATTTTTCACAACTCGAATAACCTAAGGAAAGTATCATCGAAATGTCTAGAGCAGTGCTGGAGACAATCATAGCAGATTGTCCATTTATTCCTGATATTTGAGTAGGTAGTGGATATCGAACAAATAATTATTTTAATAGTTCAAAATATATTTATAAAATACTATCCTCTATTCATAATGTAAAATTTAATAGTCCATACCACTGAAACATTATTTTCTGTATTATGAACTCAAGAAAAAATGATTGATACACAAATGTAGGTCCATATTTCAGTATTTTTTTGCTAGCTAACATTATGAAAATACTTTATATAGGAACATGTCTCATTATTCAAGGAAGTAAAAGGTAATATTAACCTCAGTGGTCAACGAACACTAATTTCTTTCGATGATTCCATTATGTTCTTCTTTCCTATTGCCTCCATAAACTACATCAAAACAGTCTTGCATATATTCACAAATTCAAGAATCGAATACTTTCCAAGAGAAAATAACAACTATGAATTGATATTCTCTAATAGTTAGAAAAGATGACATTTATGAATAGTGATCACAGACAGATTCTGTGTTCACATTCTGTGAATACATAGAACTTACGATGTATTATTGAAACTTTGAAACATCATATCTCCAAAAGTATTAGCTTGTTAGAGTTGAAAATGATAACAATGGATTCTTATGATGAAACTGCATCTTAAAAAAATTTGAATTGAAAAGTTGTTATATAAAAAAGAATTTTTTTTTTCGTAACTCCGAAACTATTAGACTGATTTTGCCCAATAACGAACTTAACCGAGATATTTATCCTTCAAACCTACTCTGAAAATTTCAACTGTCTAGTTCATTCCGTTGGAGAGTTATCGTGTTAACGGTCGGCTGGCCGGACCACTTGATCAGTGACCACGGACCACGACCACGACCACGACCACGGACCACTTGATCAGTGAGTCAAACTAAATAGTTTCAGTTTCAATAGACCATTTTCAGCCAAAAATTCGAAAATTACAGACATTTGGTCAAATTGATAAGCACTCTGTTCCGAGGAACAAGATCGCCAAAAAAGGTTCGAACGTAGCGTAAAAATAACTTTATCTTCTACACTAAAAGCTCTTTTCATAAATATGTATCCTGTTACACGGTCAGTCTGGTATCAGTCTCGCATCACTGATCGCGTCAATGAGTCAAATTCATTTCAGCTATTTTAATTTGATTTTTTCCATGGTGCAGTTCTCATTCTCAGATTGCTCATTTAATCTTCATAAATAAACTATTTATGAATTGAATGTCCTTTCTGATGCAGTTCTATCACAAGAATACATTGATATAATTCTCAACTCTGGGAAGCCAATACTTTCGGAGATATAATTTGTCTGTTTGAGCAAGAGCGCCAGAAAGCTCCTGTCCCCAGGGCTTGAACCAATTGTTGTATTATATTTCTCATTTCATTTTGTCCTAAATGTATACTGGATATTTTGTGATAATTCATTAGCTCCTTCATATGCGAAGGTATTGATTTCATGTAGAAAATATCTCCACATTATGTTGTACTCGGAAAATGATATACATTTTTCTACTATATTTCATATTTGATTTTATAAATTTGTGACTGTATTTTCATGTGAAAAATGTTTTCCACATTAGGTAGTTTGTGCATAATGATATCCATTTTTCATATTATAATTCACATTTGGTTTTGTCCTTCTAAATGTATATTGGAAATATTGTGATAAGTCATTAGCTCCTTCATATTCAAAGATAATGAATTATTTTAATGTAGAATATATTTCCTCCTTACGTTGTACTCGCCTAATGATATCCATTTTTTTTTTACTTTATTTCACATTTGATTTTGTCCTTGTAACTGAATACTAAAAATTTTGCAATCATTTATTTGATAGCTCTTTCTTATTCAAAGCTATAAATTAGAGATGAATTTCATGAAGAAAATATCTTCCACATTGCGTTGTACATATTATACTTACTGCAATCCATTTTTCATATTACATTTCACAATTTAATTTTCTCTTTTCTCCTAAATAAATATTGATATGATTGAATTGCTTCATTAAATTTGAAGTTATAGATTACAGATAATTTTATCGAAGAAAGTTTTTCTTGCATATACTATACAGGGTGTTTCCTAAACATGCGGCAAAAATTCAGGGGGTTGTTCCTTGGACTATTTTAAGCATGTTTTGTCCTTGGATGATTTTTGAAAAACCTCTTTGTTTCGAAGATACAGGGCGAACAACATTTTTCATATTTTTAAAATTAATAATAGTTTAAATAAAAATGCGTACCGCACTGTGTTTACTAAGTAGGTACAATTTATTTTTAAATTTGTTTAACAACATTCCAATTACTAAAAACGGCCAGTTTTTTGACTAAAAATTGATAAGTGCAGATGGTAAAGGAATACAGATTAAACACGGTTTTCATTTGAATTCGATTTCCTGGGCGTAATATTCCTGACAGAAAATTGTTTCAAAATATTCATCAACGTCTGCATGAAACAGGCGCATTGAAAAAAATGGGGGGACCAGGAAAACGGTGGAACTGGAAGAGAATGTGCTGGACATGATCGAAGAAGACCCTAGTACTTCTACTCGAAAAATTTCCAATACTTTGAATGTGAGTAATAAGACTGTTTGGAAAATTCTTAAAGACAATTTGTTATACCCATACCATATGCAACGCGTTCAGGCACTTATTCCTACTGATTTTCCCCCACGTATTGCATTTTGTCAATGGCTTTTAACCACATTAGTTCAAATTCCTCAATTACTGACGCTGATTCTTTTTACCGATGAAGCGAATTTCTCAAGAAATGCAATAAGAAATTTTCATAACAACCATGTATGGGCCGACGAAAATCCACATGAGGTAATTGAAGATCGTTTTCAACATCAGTTCTCATTGAATGTTTGGGTTGGTATTGTGGGTGACTGCCTAATAGGGCCGATATTTTTACCAGAAAGACTTACCGGGGACGTGTATCGCAACTTTTTAGAACAAACGTTACCTCTGTTTTTGGAGGATGTACCATTGGCAATAAGACATGCAATGTGGTTTATGCACGATGGTGCACCAGCGCATTTTAGTTTGGTTGCTCGTGAGTTTTTAACATTAACATACGGAGATCGCTGGATTGGAAGAGGTGGACCTCATTTATGGCCTGCTCGTTCCCCGGACTTAAACCCCTTAGATTATTTCCTATGGGGCCATCTAAAATCATTAGTTTATACCACTCCAGTAGAAAATGTGGAAGACTTGCGAAATCGGATCATTGCTGGGTGTAACTTAATAAGAAATGATCCTGGTGTTTTTGAAAGGGTTCGGCAGTCAATGAGGAGAAGATTGGATGCTTGTATGCTGGGTAGAGGTGGTCATTTTCAACAGTTTTTGTAGGTTGAGTTGAATTTTCATGTAATTTTTCATAATAAAATGTTATCATCCAAAATTTTGTTTCCCCTATATCTTCGAAACAAATAGGTTTTTCAAAAATCATCAAAGGACAAAATATTCTTAGAATAGTCCAAGGAACAACCCCCTGAATTTTTGCCACATGTTTAGGAAACACCCTGTATAATGTCTCACACTGATTTTTGCTACCACAAACGCAGCACTGTTTGTTTTTGACCCAACAGTTAAATTATGTATTTGAATAGACACCATACGTCACACAGCACTGTTCATTTTCGAACCAATAGTGGATGAATGTATTTGAATGGGACCTTATGCAACTGCAAAGACAGCACCGTTCATTTTCGAACCAACAGTATATGTATGTATGTGAGTTGAAACTTATCATTTGATACTATTCTCAGCCAAAAAGTGTACCCTTTTTTTTGAACGCTTGTTTTTACTGTTGGATTTAAATTCTGGGAAATATTACTTATTTTCCTGGAGCTAAGCAGCTTAGGGCAAGTTCAGTACCTGGATGGATGACAGCTCTGCCTATAGATTTGGACAGTGCGCCAAAGTTCCTGTGCACAGGGCTTTCCCCCTTTTTTATCAACCAATCTTTAACCCATATTCGACGCTTCTTACATTTAATTTGTGTATCTTGAAATACATACATTGAATAATACAGAATTTTCTGTAAGATCTCTTCATAATATATTTCGATATCATATTATTATTCAAATGTATGAATTAACTTTATCATGTACAGCTCATTTAAATTGAACATTTTACTAATTATTTTCGATGTATAATTTGAAACTTCTTGACTTGACTTTACTCTGGTTTTCGCGGGTCGAAGTTTGCTTCATATTCCGCCATCTTGTAATTTCTTTCGTTGGTTATTTCGATGTATAATTTGAAACTTCATGACTTGACTTGACTTGACTTTACTCTGGTTTTCGCGGGTCGAAGTTTGCTTCATATTCCGCCATCTTGTAATTTCTTTCGTTGGTTACTTCATCAAAACATTATCATTTATATAGCATTTTTTCACCCAATATCCCTTGACAACTTTTTATGTTCTCAGCAATTGGATGATTAGATTGTAAAATTCGATAGCTATTATTCAGAACTAAGTATACTGATGAAATATAGAAAAATGATTCATTAAATTGAAAAACTAACCAAATGGTAGTGTACTACGTTTGAATATTTTATTCAATATATACTCGGTAGAAAAATGTTTTGAACAAACAAATGTTTTAATTTTCAATACCCTACCTCTACTTGTTGCCATTCTTGTCGTGTAACAATATCCATGAAACAAATAATATAGAATAAGAGCGCCAAAAAGAATGACGCTTTAGGAAAGCTATTCAACTTTGATGAAATCACACTATGTGGTTGCTCTGAACTTTGTTCTCTGCTAGTCCTATAATCGTTGAAAAATGATATTGTTAGTTTTCATAACATATCATTTCATTCCTTCTCAATATATAACTGAATTGTATAATGAATATAATTTTATTAAAAGAGTTATTCCTTAATGTTCATCAACCGGCAAGATTATAATAAATCAACAAGTCTAAGCGTTCTCCTATGTTGATTTATTAACAACGGTATCAGCGATCTTTCAATATTATTAATATTATCTATAATTAATACCTATCTTGATATTAGAAATCTGCCCCTGATCCGGTATTCGAACTTGATTGGACATGTCGATAATTTCATCCTTAAAATTTCCACTGCCGGCATCTATCGGCGAAAACTGAAGTAGAACAAAATCCTTGTATTTTGACAGTATTTGGACCGCAAATCGGCCGAAAATATGTCAAAGAGTGTCTTCACCATGTATTCTATGCATCTATAACTAAACAATAAAAACATAGAAGTACGATTTATTATTGAAATTTTAAAGAATCATATCTCCGAAAGTGTTAGCCTTTTAAAGTTGAAAATGTTATCGATGGATTTTTATGGTGAAAATGAATCTTGGAAAAAATTTAATATGAAATTTTTAATGTAAAAAAAAATTTTTTTTCTTCCTCCGAAACTGTCTGGCCGATTTTGCCCTACAGCAAACTTAACCGAGATATTTATCTCCCAAAATTACTCTGGAAATTTGAACTCTCTACCTCATTCCATTCGAGAGTTATCGTAGTTACGGCCAGACGGATGGACGGCCGAGCAGCGGGCCGTGCAGAATCGATTTTGACAATTGAAAAAAAAAATTTTCTCTATGAACGGCATATGTTTGTTACCAATGCCAGGATCCTATTTACCGAGAGTGTGCGAAAAAAGTGTGTCCGGATTGTGTATCAAATTAGTGATAGACAGGCATTGTCAGTTTTTTCAAAATACTTGTTTTTGACCAATTCTTTTGACTATATTTCAGTTAAACTCTTATTGTATCAAGAGTAATAAAAATTTCACATATTTTCAGAGTCTTTCTTTCTAATTTCAGTTGTGATCGATGTCAAAATGCCGAATATTTGGAAATCCTTTGGAAAATGGTGAATTTCACTGAATATTGAACTTTTATTACATTTCTGAGCATATTTTGCACCTCTGGAATATTAAAGTGAACAGTAAGACAGATAAACAGTTCACAAAGTACAAAGTATGGATTAATATGTCTATTTATCTATAGCCGTCTGTGAGACGTATAGGTAGTGACGACGTTACATATTTGGAGCGTTAGTAGTTAAGGGTTAATATGTCTGCCTGACTAGATTGGTGGTCAACGAAAACAATTAGGCTACCTGGGATATTAGGTGAATAATAATACTAGCCGCATATTGAGGACAGCCTAGCACAGCAGAGCATAGCCTAGCCTAGTAGAGAAATTTGTAACAAATGCAATTGTATAGTACGCCGCATATTAGACGTAGCCAAGCAGATGCCTACGCGACGTAGTAACTCTGTCTGGCCTTCTACTAGGCTAGGCCATGCGGTGCTGTGCTGGGCTACCCTCAATATGTCAATATGTGGCTAGCCTAATACACAACTTGTTTTTAAAAGTGTTAATAAAAAAATTCCTTTGATCACAAAGGGCAGCACTCTACTTAAAAGTTCCATACAAAATTGAAGGTATTCTTCGCGGATCCTTACAGGTGACGAAGGTGTGTTCTTCGAACTGGAACTCACGAAGTAGGGGATATAGGGATCTCAATCCAGTAATCTAGTAACTTCAAACAGCCAGTGTTAGGCATGCAGCCTCTCAGAAAACGTGACAACAAAGTTTCTCACTCCAACAGAATACTGCTATGGTCTACAAAAATACAATATTTCCTTGTACGAATTTGGGGTACAAAATATCAGTACACATACTTTATTCATCAGGATTCATTAAGGCCTAGAAAAACGCGAGGCACGCAATCCCTCGATAATTGAAGAAACTCTCCTCTGATTCGTTCAGAACAATATCAATTAAGAACAATATCAATACAAATATTTATACCACAAAAATTTATAGGAATTGAAACAACGTACTCTACATTATTTTCTATAAAAAATGGCATGCAGAACTGAATTAACTAATTTTAATCTGAAATCATCACGCGAAACAACTACAAAAAAATGGGTTCAAGCCATGGACAGGAGCTTTCTGGCGCTCTAGTTCAAACAGACAAATTATATCTCCGAAAGTATTGGTTTCTCAGAGTTGGGAATTATATCAATGTATTCTTATGATAGAACTGCATCATAACAGAAATTCAATTCAAATAATAGTTTATTTATCAAGATTAAATGAGCAATCTGAGAATGAGAACTGCAGCATGGAAGAAATCAAATTAAAATAGCTGAAATGAATTTGACTCTCTCTTATAGAACAGGATGACATGTAAGAGTATGAACACAGATCATATTATAAATCATAGATAGAATAATTATAGCATTCTGTGAAAACATAGAAGTACGATTCATTATTGAAATTTCTAAAAATCATATCTCCGAAATTATTAGCTTGTAGGAGTTGAAAATGATATGAATGGATTTTTATCGTGAAACTGCAACTTAAATAAAAATTGAATTTGAAATTTGTTAACTAAAAAAAATTTTTTTTCGTTACTCCGAAACCATTTGGCCTATTTTGCCCAATAACGAATTAAACCGAGATATTCATCTCCCTTACCTACTCTGAAAATTTCAACTGCCTAGCTCATTCCGTTCGAGAGTTATTGTAGAATTTTTTTTTTAATTTTCAAAAAACTTTTTTGACACTTTGCGGTAACTTGGACAATACAAAACTTCACATGCGTATAAAGGTCATGATTCCACAATTTGATGCTAAATTTCAGATAGATCAAGTGATCGGTTTCGGAAATATTCATAAAAAAATGTTTTTACTAAAATCGGCCATAACTCCGAAACCGCTCGATAGATTTTGCCCATTAACGAACTTAACCGGGATATATACGCTCCAAACCCACTTTGCAAATTTCAATCCTCTAACTCCTTTAGTTCGAGAGTTATCGTGCCTACGGCCGGACCGGCCGGACAGAATCGATTTCGACCTCGGATTCTTGATCAGTGAGTCGAACCAAATCGTTTAAGACCATTTTCAGCCAAATATTCGAAAATTACAGACATTTGGGCACATTGATAAGCACTCAGTTCCGAGGAACTAGAGTGCCAAAAATGGTTCAAGCACTGACGTGAAGTCAGTGCGCATATGTTCTATTGTCTATTCTCCTGTATTGGACACTCCTAATCGAATTTACCATGGTGAATTCGATTAAGAGTGTCCAATACAGGAGAATGGACAATAGAAAATAGGCGCAAAGGCCTCTACAAACAAGCTATTTGTAGCAGATACTTTATGTTAAGTTAAACACAATATGGGATAGACTGACTTTATTCAGAACATGCAAAAGATGAATACAATGATGAATACATTGCGCATGCACAATATCATGACATCTCATGACATAATTCTTACCTACTGAAAATAGTAACTAGTAAAAAGATATGGAATCTTAATTCTGAACAGTCACAAGAATACAACAATTACAAAGTTTGCCTCGATAAGTCGTACAACAGAGTTTATTATGATCTTTGAGAAAGAGAGAAAATTAAGCTGGATATCGAATTGGTGGTCTAGATGTTCTTCCGTACTTTGTTATATAATACCCAGAGGTATTTCGATTTGAGTTTTCAATTGATTGACCTGTAGAAGGAGTGATCGATTTGTTTTTTGGGTAGAGTTCAAATGATGGCGATTTCTCGTTATAACTCTATCAGAATCATCCAATTTGATATCGTAGCTTCTAGGATTCTTGTTTATATTAACAATAGTACCAGATCGATTGAAGAGGCCATTATTTTAAATGATGACTTTTTGATTTCTATTCAAATTGTGTAATGCCTTCGTTTTTCGATCAAAATAAGCTTTCTGTTAAACAACAACTGTGCTGGAGAGGATTTGCACCGCACAATAAGGAGGGAAATAAACATGCATGACCTAAGAAAATCGAGGGAAGAAGTTTAACAAGAACTTGCGAATGCATTTATTGGTAACAATGAACATTATTAATATTACCTTGAAACATATTTTTTTATTGGACAATCATAAATTTTATTATACCGTTATTATTACATAGATAAGTAAGATAGGAAATGTTTGAGAACATAATATATAGTTAGATGTATTTAGTATGATAAAATAGTAATACTTAAAAGCTACAGTTTCATGGCATTTGATAAACTAAAGGAAATTAGTGATCAATTAAAGAAAATTAGAACATACCTTATTAAAATTGGCCCTGACCGACGGCAGAAAGGAAAAGTTTGTAGAGAAAAGTTCAACGAAGCTAAACAAAATTTTGGAAAACTTAAACCTATAATTGTAACTGTTAATGAACAGGTCAAAGTTTCTCAATATTCGAGAAAAGAAATTGCTGAGTTGAATGATTTTAAATCTAACATTGAGAGTATTTTTTTGGCAATAACGGAATTGACAAAAGTTGAAATAAATTCAAAAATCATGGGATCGTTTGATATTAGGACAGCGACATCTCTGTTGCCTGTCATGGATGATACGGAAAATAACACCAAACAGTTAATAGATGCGATTGATATGTACAATTCTATGCTCGATGATGAAGATAAAGCCATATTAATAACTTTTGTTTTAAAAACCAGGTTATCTACTAGTGCTAAAATTCGATTAAACGTTACATATAATTCCGTCAATGACTTACTTAAGGATATGAGGGAGAACTTACTTCCGAAAAAATCAGATACTGCGGTACAAACAAAATTATTGCGCTCTAGACAAGGGGATAGGACGGTAGAAAATTTCGGTAAGGAATTGGAACAATTATTTGTTGATCTAACCATTACTCCAGCCGACGGTAACCAGCAGGTGTATAATATTTTGAAGAAAATCAACGAAAAAACGGCGATCAAACAATTCGCGGACGGTCTAAAAAACCCTAAATTGAGTACAATTCTTTCTGCAAGGAAATACACGTCGTTAAAAGATGCCATTCAAGGGGCGCTAGATGAAAGTGTCAATCGGAACAATAACGATGGTATAATATCGTATTGTAATAGGGGACATCAACGGTTCCAAAACAGAGGTAATTTCTCAAATCGCAATTTTAATCATCAGAATAACCGTGGAGGAAGAGCCTTCCACAGAAATTTTTATCCGAACAATAACAACAATAATAGATATCACAATGCCGGTAGACATCAAAATTACGATTATTCCAATAATTCTATTCGAAACAATAGCAACGCGAATTCAAATATATCTTATAGGGGTAATCAGCGAACTTATAATTATTATAACAGGGGAAACTTTCAACATAGGCAATCGCACAGAATCTGTTACGCCAACGAACAGAGCGGAAACGCAGTTGCCAGTAGTAGTAACACTAGTAACATCCCAAGTAATAGTGAAACGCCTTTGAATCAGTTTTTTCGATCGAATCAGTACTAGCAAAGAAATTTATGCATGTGAGGGTATGAATTGCGTTATATTCAGTGTGAATGGAATAGAGTGCAAGTTGTTGATTGATACAGGAGCGAATGTATGTGCAATAAAGAAAGAGTGGTGTTACAAGGGTAACTATCAGATTTGTAAGTAAGAATTCCATAACAGTAAAAGGAATTGGTGGAGAATTAACTGCAGAGGGACAAATTGCATTAGATCTTTGTTACCAAAATCATATGATATTTAGACAGACGTTCTTTGTTATCAACGAGCTACCTTGTAAATGTGATGGAATAATTGGCTCGAATTTTTTAAAATATGGCATCATTGATTTTGAGAAAAATAATATCTCATTAACTAACAATGGTACAAAAACTAATATAGAGTTAATTACGGATAACAGTTTCGTATTAAACATAATGCCCCGATGTGAAATGTTTCTCAAAGTACCTACGAGTATGAATGAAGAATGTGTGGTTACTGCAAATGAAATCAGTGATGGAGTGTTCGTGGCTGGTACGATTTGTAAACCAGAAAATGGTTACATTTTAGTAAAGATATTGAACACGAGAGATTTTGATGTGCAATTAAGAAATTTTGTTCCCGAGTTACATATTTTAAGAAAATTCGACATACGGATATTCGAAGCAAAACCATACCCTAATCCAGAACGCGTGAAACAGTTATTTGAATTACTAAATTTTGACGAATTGAATGATGAAGAAAAAATAAAAAAAAGCACTGACGTGAAGTCAGTACTCTTTGGCGCGCGTATTCACGGTGGCTAATTTGAATTGAATGATGAGTAGTTCAAGCTCAGTGGATAGAGCGAGCCGAAGATCTACCCAAAGGATAGTGGACGCCATTCACTGTCGTTTCAAAAATTAACAGTGCTGTATCTAAGCTGCCATCAGGATAGAGTAATAAAGTTGGAAGAGAACACAACTGACTCTCCTTAGTCGCACAAGCTGCTAGAAGATTTGGGAGGGTCAGTATAATCCTAATCATGTTTATAGCACGCGCGCCAAAGCAGATTGACTTTTTACACTTTTTCTTTCATTATTAAGTCAATTTGCTTTTGCGCGCGTGCTATAAACATGATTAGGATTATACTGACCCTCCCAAATCTTCTAGCAGCTTGTGCGACTAAGGAGAGTCAGTTGTCTTCTCTTCCAACTTTATTACTCTATCCTGATGGCAGCTTAGATACAGCACTGTTAATTTTTGAAACGACAGTGAATGGCGTCCACTATCCTTTGGGTAGATCTTCGGCTCGCTCTATCCACTGAGCTTGAACTACTCATCATTCAATTCAAATTAGCCACCGTGAACACGCGCGCCAAAGAGTACTGACTTCACGTCAGTGCTTTTTTTTATTTTTTCAAGTACCTTTAACAAATATAGCTATCAATACAGTTTAACTGTTAGCTTTACAGTAGATCGAAAAAAATTGGGTTGTGGGACCTCTGTTAGGAACGCAATTGCCTCTTCTCCGAATCCGAACGTATTTTAATATAGATCTACCGAATACATAAATTCGCCTCAGGGCCACCATACAGATATTTCAACTCGGAAACAACGCTATTTACCCCAAACTGCCTTGTGTCCGTGCACTGAATTGACATGAATATTCTTTTAAAACCTCAAAATATCGGCTCATTACTCCCAACATATCCCAAATAACCCAAAACCATACACTTCTCGTCTGCGCAAGCGCAATATACTCGTGGCTGCAAGTCTTCCCAAAATTACACACCTCACAAAAACCTCCGATTCTCCAACATTAGTGGTTCAGGAGATATCGCTTCTTGAATCCACGCATGCGCAGACCCTCACCAGGGGATTCTATAGAGGAATAGCATCCGCCACCCCAAAACCCCAATCCTCTTTGACGAAAGCACCAGCAGTTAAATCACTGATGGTCTGCTCATGCGCATAACGAAAAATGCCCGTAAGGGGTAACATCAATTTCGAAATTAGCCCCAGGGCCACGGTACGGACACTTTAACTCGGAAATAACGCTACATCCCCCTAACTGACTTGTCCTTGCACTGAATTGCCATGAATATTCTTTTAAAACCTCAGAATATCGGCTCAGCACTCCCAACATAACCCATACAACCCAAAAACAGGCACTCTTCTGCGCATGCGCAATCTATAGTGACTGCAAGTCCTCCCAAAATCACACACCTTACAAAAAACTCCGTCTCTCCAACACTAGAGGTTCAGGAGATATTGCATCTTGAATCCACGCATGCGCAGACCCTCACCAGTGGATTCTATGGAAGAATAGCATCCGCCACCCCAAAATTCCAATCCTCTCCGACGAAAATACCAGCAGTTAAATCACTGATGGTCTGCTCATGCGCATAACGAAAATATCCGTAAGGGGTAACATCGATTTCAAAATTAGCCCCAGGGCCACGGTACGAACACTTCAATTCGGAAACAACGCTACATCCCCCAAACTGACTTGCCGTGCACTGAATTGCCATGAATATTTTTTTAAAACCTCACAATATTGGCTCAGCACTCCCGACATAACCCATACAACCCAAAAACAGTCACTTCTCTTCTACGCATGCGCAATCTACTTGCGGCTGAAAGTCCTCCCAAAATCACACACCTTACTTAAAACTCCGATTCTCCAACACTAGTGGTACGGGAGATATCGCATCTTGAATCCACGCATGCGCAGACCCTCACCAGTGGATTCTATGGAAGAATAGCATCCGCCACCCCAAAATCCCAATCCTCTCCGACGAAAATACCAGCAGTTAAATCACTGATGGTCTGCTCATGCGCATAACGAAAAATGCCCGTAAAGGGTAACATCAATTTCAAAATTGGCCCCAGGGCCACGGTATGCACACTTCAACTCGGAAACAATGCTACGTCCCCCAAACTGACTTGTCCTTGCACTGAATTGCCATGAATATTCTTTTGAAACCTCACAATATCGGCTCAGCACTCCCAACATAACCCATACAACCCAAAAACAGTCACTTCTCTTCTGCGCATGCGCAATCTACTTGCGGCTAAAAGTCCTCTCAAAATCACACGCCTTACAAAAAACCCCGATTCTCCAACACTAGTGGTTCGGGAGATATCACATCTTTAATCCACGCATGCGCAGACCCTCAACAGGCGATTCTATGGAGGAATAGCATCCGCAACCCCAAAACCCCAATCATCTCTGACGAAAACACCACCAGTTAAATCTCTGATGGTCTGCTCATGCGCATAACGAAAAATGCCTGTAAGGGGTAACATCAATTTCAAAATCAGCCCTAGGCCCACGGTACGGACACTTTAACTCGCAAACAACACTACATCCCCTAAACTGACTTGTCCTTGCACTGAATTGCTATTATTATTATTATTATTATACTGATCCTCCTGGGTCTTCCACAAGGAGACCCCTCATAAGCTCTAAGAGCTTGACCTGAGATAGCAGAACCAGTTGTGTTCTGTGTAGGCTTTGTTACTGTGTCCTTACGCCACCTTAGGCACAGCACTGTTAATTTTTGACCCAACAGCGAATGGTGGCGACTACCCTGACTAGAAAATTTCTTTCCTAGCCTCGGAATTGAACTTGGGGCTTCCGCTCCCAAGTCAATTACTCTAACACTGAGCCAACCGCACTACATGAATATTCTTTTAAAGCTATGAATATTCTTTTAAAGCCTCACAATATCGACTCAGCACTCCCAACATAACCCATCCAACCCAAAAACAGTCACTTCTCTTCTGCGCATGCGCAATCTACTCGCGGCTAAAAGTCCTCTCAAAATAACACACCTTACAAAAAACTCCGATTCTCCAACACTAGTGGTTCGGGAGATATCGCATCTTTAATCTACGCATGCGCATCCCTCATCAGGGATAAGGATTCTATGGAGGAATAGCATCCGCTACCCCAAAACCCCAATCCTCTCTGACAAAAACTACAGCAGTTAAATTACTTCTCATCTGCGCATGCGCACAACGAAAAATGCCCGGAAAGGCAGCATGAACCTCAAAAAAATAGGTTTCGGCATTTTAAGCAAAGTATTCCGCAAAATAGTAGTAATTTTTTTATTTTTTTCATGTTACGTGATCTTCACGAAATTTTGCAAAAGTGTTTGCATTGGTCTTTTGCATCTAACTACTGAGTTTCAATTTAATCAGATCAGTATTTTTCGAGTTATCCTGAAAACAAAATTTTAAAATTTTTGAAATTTTTTTTGCCACTTTAGGGCCGTCCGATCAAAACAAAACTTCGCAGGCATATAAAGGTCATGATTCTACAATTTAATGCCAAATTTCAGAAAGATCGAGTGATCGGTTCCGGAAATATTCATAAAAAACTTTATGACTAAAAACGGCCTTAACTCCGAAAGCGCTCGGTGGATTTCGCCCGTTAACGAACTTGTCCGAGATATTTACGTTACAGAACTACCCTGCAAATTTCAACGCTCTAAGTCGTTCCGTTCGAGAGTTATCGTGCTAACGGCCGGGTGGACAGGCCGGCCGGCCGGACCGGACGGACAGAATTGAGTTTGACCTCGAATTCTTCATCAGGGAGTCGAACCCAATCGTTTGAGACCATTTTCGAAAAAAAATTCGAAAAATACAGACATTGTGACGAAATGATAGCACGCTGTTCCTTGCGGAACACGCGCGCAAAAACATCTGTACAAGAATTGTGTGCCAAGTTCAGCGATGTTTTTCAATTACCAGGTGATAAGCTTTCAACAACAAACATCTTGAAACAAAATATACCATTGAAACATGATATTTCACCGATATATGTGAAACCTTATCGCATTCCGCATTCACAAAAACAAGAGTTGAATAGGCAAGTACGGGAGATGCTCGATAACGACATAATAGAAAAGTCTAATTCGGAGTGGTCATCACCAGTATTGTTAGTACCGAAAAAATCAACAGACGGAGAGAAAAAGTGGCGAATGGTAATTGACTATAGAAAAGTTAACCTGCAGTTACAAAATGATAAATTTCCTTTACCCAACATAACGGATATAATTGATTCCTTAGCTGGAGCAATATACTTTTCACATCTTGATTTAAGCCAATCATATTATCAGGTGGAGCTTGAACCTCCTAGTCGACCTTTGACCGCGTTTACTACAAGCGAAGGTCAATACCAGATGAAAAGACTTCCAATGGGTTTAAAAATTAGTCCCAATTCATTTGCTCGTTTATTGACGATAGCGATGTCCGGATTAAACTACGAAAGTTGTTTTTGTTATCTCGATGATTTAATAATTTTCGGAAAAAATTTGTACGACCATAACAGAAATTTATTCAAAGTGATGAATCGGTTAAGAACTGTAAATCTCAAATTGAACCCATCGAAATACAAATTTTCAAGAAAAGATGTTCTCTACTTAGGTCATCAAATTTCGCCTGCAGGAATGTTACCAGATCCTAGTAAAGTAGAAGCGTTGAAAAAATATCCAGTTCCGAAAAATTCTGACGATGTGAGGCGATTTGTAGCTTTCGCGAACTATTATCGAAAACATATTCCTCATTTTGCAGAGATAACCTTGCCATTGAATAAACTTTGCAGGAAAAATGTGCAGTTCATCTGGTCAGATGAATGCAAAATTTCGTTTGATAATCTTCGAAGTGCTCTTATGCACCCTCCAGTATTAGATTTTCCTGAATAAAGTGATAAAAACCAATTTACTTTACAAACTGATGCTTCTGGTACCGCTATAGGAGCTGTACTAGAAAACGGAAACGGAAAACCGGTGGCTTATGCGAGCCGTGCGTTAAATAAAGCCGAATTGAACTATTCTACAATAGAAAAAGAATTAACTGCAATATGTTGGAGCGTAAAACAGTTTAGACCATATTTGTTTGGAAGACGGTTTTGAATCAGAACTGATCATAGACCTTTAGTTTACTTATTCAACCATTCGAATCCATCGAGTCGTTTAACGAAATTTAGATTATGTTTAGAAGAGTATGACTTTACCATTGAATATGTGAGAGGAAAAGATAATGCGGCTGCAGATGCATTATCTAGAGTGATTGTTAGTGTGAACGAATTGAAAGAAATGAATGAAAAGGTTTTGAACGTTATGACACGACAACAACAAAAATTATTAAACCAACAGGAAAAGAAAAAAAAAAAAAAGCACTGACGTGTAGTCAGTGCTCTTTGGCGCGCGTGTTCACGGTGGCTAATTTGAATTGAATGATGAGTACTTCAAGCTCAGTAGATAGAGCGAGCCGAAGATCTACGCAAAGGATAGTGGACACCATTCACTGTCTGTTCAAAAATTAACAGTGCTGTATCTAAGCTGCCATCAGGATAGATTAACAAAGTTGGAAAAGAACACAAGTGACTCTCCTTAGTCGCACAAGCTCCTAGAAGATTTGGGAGGGTCAGTATAATCCTAATCATGTTAATCGCACGCGCGCCAAAGCAGATTGACTTTTTACACTTTTTCTTTCATTGTTAAGTCAATCTGCTTTTGCGCGCGTGCGATTAACATGATTAGGATTATACTGACCCTCCCAAATCTTCTAGGAGCTTGTGCGACTAAGGAGAGTCACTTGTGTTCTTTTCCAACTTTGTTAATCTATCCTGATGGCAGCTTAGATACAGCACTGTTAATTTTTGAACCGACAGTGAATGGTGTCCACTATCCTTTGCGTAGATCTTCGGCTCGCTCTATCTACTGAGCTTGAAGTACTCATCATTCAATTCAAATTAGCCACCGTGAACACGCGCGCCAAAGAGCACTGACTACACGTCAGTGCTTTTTTTTTTTTTTTTCAAGTTCCTTTAACAAATATAGCTATCAATACAGTTTGGCTGTTAGCTTTACCGTAGATCGAAAAAAAAATGCGGTTGTGGGACCTCCGTTTGGAACGCAATTGCCTCTTCTCCAAATCCGAACGTATTTTAATATAGATCTACCGAATATAGTTATTCATAAATTCGCCTCAGGGCCACCATACAGACATTTCAACTCGGAAACAACGCTATTTCCCCCAAACTGACTTGTGTCCGTGCACAAGAATTGACATGAATATTCTTTTAAAACCTCACAATATCCCGTCATTGCTTCCAACATAACCCAAACAACCCAAAACCATTCACTTCTCATCTGCGCAAGCGCAATATACTCGTGCCTGCAAGTCCTCCCAAAATTACACACCTCACAAAAAACTCCGATTCTCCAACACTAGTGGTTCAGGAGATATCGCTTCTTGAATCCACGCATGCGCAGACCCTCACCAGGGGATTCTATAGAGGAATAGCATCCGCCACCCCAAAATCCCAATCCTCTCTGACGAAAGCACCAGCAGTTAAATCACTGATGGTCTGCTCATGCGCATAACGAAAAATGCCCGTAAGGGGTAACATCAAATTCGACATTAGCCCCAGGGCCACGATACGGACACTTTAACTCGGAAACAACGCTACATCCCCCAATCTGACTTGTTCTTGCACTGAATTGCCATGAATATTCTTTTAAAACCTCACAATATCAGGTCAGCACTCCCAACATAACCCATACAACCCAAAAACAGTCACTTCTCTTCTGCGCATGCGCAAACTACTTGCGGCTGAAAGTCCTCCCAAAATCACACACCATACAGAAAACTCCGATTCTCCAACACTAGTGGTTCAGGAGATATCGCTTCTTGAATCCACGCATGCGCAGACGCTCACCAGGGGATTCTGTAGAGGAATAGCATCCGCCACCCCAAAACCCCAATCCTCTCTGACGAAAACTTCAGCAGTTAAATCACTGATGGTCTGCTCATGCGCATAACGAAAAATGCCCGTAAGGGGTGACATCAATTTCAAAATTGGCCCCAGGGCCACGGTATGCACACTTCAACTCGGAAACAACGGTATTTCCCCCAAACAGACTAGTGTCCGAGCACTGAATTGCTATGAATATTCTTTCAAAACCTCACAATATCGACTCAGCACTCCCAACATAACCCATCCAACCCAAAAACAGTCACTTCTCTTCTGCGCATGCGCAATCTACTCGCGGCTAAAAGTCCTTTCAAAATAACACACCTTACAAAAAACTCCGATTCTCCAACACTAGTGGTTCGGAAGATATCGCATCTTTAATCTACGCATGCGCAGACCCTCATCAGGGATCTGGATTCTATGGAGGAATAGCATCCGCCACCCCAAAACCCCAATCCTCTCTGACGAAAACTACAGCAGTTAAATGACTTCTCATCTGCGCATGCGCACAACGAAAAATGTCCGGAAAGGGCAGCATGAACCTCAAAAAAATAGGTTTCGGCATTTTAAGCAAAGTATTTCGCAAAATAGTAGTAATTTTTTTATTTTTTTCATGTCACGTGATCTTCACGAAATTTTGCAAAAGTGTTTGCATTGGTCTTTTGCATCTAACTACTGAGTTTCAATTTAATCAGATCAGTATTTTTCGAGTTATCATGAAAACAAAATTTTGAAATTTTTGAATTTTTTTTTTGCTACTTTAGGGCCGTCCGATCAAAACAAAACTTCGCAGGCATATAAAGGTCATGATTCTACAATTTGCTGCCAAATTTCAGAAAGATCGAGTGATTGGTTCCGGAAATATTGATTAAAAACGTTTTGACTAAAAACGGCCTTAATTCCGAAACCGCTCGGTGGATTTCGCTTGTTAACGAACTTGTCCGAGATATTTACGTTACAAAACTACCCTGCAAATTTCAACGCTCTAAGTCGTTCCGTTCGAGAGTTATCGTGCTAACGGCTGGCCGGCCGGCCGGACCGGACGGACAGAATTGAATTTGACCTCGACTTCTTCATCAGGAAGTCGAACCTAATCGTTTGAGACCATTTTCGAAAAAAAATTCGAAAAATACAGACATTGTGACGAAATGATAGCACGCTGTTCCTTGCGGAACACGCGCGCAAAAATGAAAACGAATACTGTACGAATATAAGGCCTGATCAACCGAATATCGTAGAAGTATTGAAAAAATCTCCAAATAGTGTAGAGTTGATTTTTGCAACTGAAAAGGATATAAATCAAATAAAGGCAAATATGAAATTTGAGATATCAGCTGATAAAAACTTATGTTATGTACCACAAAAACATTGTTTGTAAAACCAAATACTCGATTAACACTCACGTTCGACGTATTGTTAAGAGAATTGGAAATATTTTGCAAACATTGTAGAATTTCGGAGTTGACTATTGTTAAAGATGAGAACAATATTAAGGACTTAAGAGAATTAGGTAATTGCATGAAGAAATTTAAAGAATGGAGGGGTCCCAAATTATGTGTTGTGAAGAATTTTAAACGTATAGAAGATAGTGATTCAAAAAGACTAGTCTTAAACGATTTTCATTTATTGCCAACTAGTGGCCATGCGGGTGTAAATCGTATGACGAATAATATTAAAAAGTATTTCTTTTGGCCGGGAATGTCGAGAGATGTTGCAGAATTCGTGCGCAAGTGTTCTGCATGTCAAAAACATAAACACAGTAGAAATATTAAACAACCAATGACTATTACATCAACAGCTTCATCTGCGTTCGAAAAGATTTATTTAGAAATAGTAGGTCTGTTAAGGAGAGATAATGAAGATTTTCTCTATATTCTTACTATCCAATGCGAACTTACAAAATTCGTAGAGGCCTACCCTCTAAAGTCTAAAGACGCAATAACTGTTGCTAGAGCATTCGTAGATAACTTCATCCTAAGATTTGGAGTTCCAAAGGAGATTGCTACTGACAGGGGTACAGAATTCTTATCAAGTACACTGACAGAAATATGTAAAATTTTAAAAATTAATAAACTTTGTTCAACGGCTTACCATCATGAGAGCATAGGGTCACTAGAAAATTCACATAAAACTTTAGGTGAATATTTAAGGATCCAGTCAGACGACCAAAATTGTTCATGGAGTCACTGGGTACCTTATTGGTGCTTTACATATAATACAACAGTTCATACAATGACAAAATATTCTCCTTTTGAGTTAGTTTTTGGAAAGATATGCAGAATTCCAAGTAATTTAAGTATTGATGTAGATCCTTTGTACACTTATGACAATTACCCATTAGAATTAAAGTTCAGGTTACAAAAAGCCCAAAGTGAAGCAAGGCAGGCATTGTTGTCAAGTAAAGAAACAAGAAAAAGACAGTATGATAAAAACAAAAACTCTGTTAGTTATGAAAGTGGTGACCTAGTGTTAGTTAAAAACGAAACAGGTGACAAACTAGAGTCATTGTTCGAAGGTCCTTACGTGGTAGTGAGTGAAAATGAACCTAATGTTACACTGAATAAAAACAACAAACTTATAACAGTGCATAAAAATAGGACAAAACCGTTTAATAGACTTTAATCTTAGATATAAGAGAATGTAAACTTTAGTGTAATCATCTTATTATGTAAAAAATAGGGGATTGAAAACTATGTTCTGAAATAATTCCCGATAAATTGAAAATTATTTCACACAAAAAAAAACCAGGAGGTGTAGTATAGGTATGGGTGTCAGCAATTTTGAATATCATAATTAAAGTTCAAATGATCGATTCGAAGTAGAATGTATTTGACTATTTGCTGATGCATGACATATTTGGAACTTTGAACTGTACGGGGGACTGACACCCAATGAGTTCAGGTAATAGTGAGTTGTTAGGTAGACATAGTTAGGATGGGACAAGAGTCTGATAGAATACGTAAAAGGGAAATAAAGTAGAAAGTCTAACTACTGTGTTTAAATCATCACCCCAAAAGAACCTACTTACCACAGTGATGAAACAGTCGAGCTAAAATTCAATGAGTTGGTTAGGTACCTACTGACTAACAAATGCGTCTACTTCTCTTCAATTTTTGGGAGTACTTATTTTGTCAACTAAAAAAAATGATTATTTTTCAATATTCGAACGTGTGAATTTTGCAATAGCAAAACTTAAAAATTCAAGTAACAGTATCAATACATTTCCCCTGCAGTCATTTCTACAGAAAAAAATATTGCACGATGAAGATAGTAAAAATTGGTATTTGAGATCAAATCAAGATATATAATAAACTAGTGTTCCATTAAAAAATAATTTAACATTAGAAAGCTATTTCCATTCTTTGAATATCATTATTTTTTCACCAAGGGCTAATATTTTGTCATTACAACGTGTTTGTATCAAACGTATATCAATATTCCTTTACTTTTACATTAACATACATATATGTACATAGCAATATAGTATATTAATCAATGAAGGTATTAAGAATGCCATTATTCATGAGGGTGATATTTATGAAACAAACCGGAGGTGAGTTTCGTAAATCCCTCGAGTGAATAATTAAAGTCATAAAAAGCAAATTGAGTATTATGCTCCATCCACAACGATTAATTTTTTCTAAAATAATTTCAAATATTTGTTGGAATCAATTGATATTTCACGTAGACTTAATTTCATATGAATTGTTATCATAGTGAACTATGCATGCCATTATACTTGAGTAAACACACGTATAATATGCACATTATAGTACAACAGTCGTGGATAAAAATCTTAAAATGTTTACTGAACTTAGATTCTTGCGAAACTGCGCAGTTCACTCACTACTGACTGTAACTTCTTTAACTCTACACTCGAATGAGTCGAATGTCCATAATGATGCGATCGTCTTACGTTTTCAGATTGTGACAAGTATGAATCGGTTATCCCGAGAAGTGCTCCGCAGCATTGCAGTGCTTGGGAGCACTTTGTAGTGCTCGGGAGCACTCTAGTGCTTGGGAGCACTTTGTGGTGCTCGGGAGCACTCTAGTGCTTGGGAGCACTTTGTGGTGCTCGGGAGCACTATAGTGCTTGGGAGCACTCTGCTATGCTCGGGAGCACTTTGTAGTGCTCGGAAGCACTTTTCGGGAGTTCTGACCACTAAGCCTTTTCGAAAATTTTGAGAAGCACTAAGCACTAAGCACTGCTTCGATATAGTGCTCGCGAGTACAGTGCTTAGGAGCACAAAAGTGCTCAGAGCACTTTGTCGAGCACTAAGCACAGGGCTTTGGGATAGCTCTGCCTACTGCCAGGTTTAACTAGGGTACCTTGGGTTTGCTAAGCTCATACGCTGGGACACATCCCGAAGCCCCTGATGCTAGTTTTTTTATCCGATTGAGAGGAAAAACCTTTTATAGGCCCGCCCTGAGAGGGTCCGCTTCTCTCAGGAGTATGAGACTCCAGGATGTTGATGGTTACTCACTAAAAAAACTCTCGCACGTTCCTTGGAGTAGTTCTTCGTCCTGCCCTTACAGCGTCTCTTAACAAAAGAGATGAGCAGCAAGTGGCCTTCATAGTTGATGGGACCTGATGACTCGAAGTGATCCGAGCAACATCGCTTTCTGCATTCTGTGCGTTAAATCCTCGGCCAGACATTTGCAGGCCGGATTAATCTTCAATTCGGTCACGTAGTTCGCTCTCGTTCCACCTAGGCATCCTATGATTAGTACGACCATTCTAACCTTATGCGCTGGATACAGGATCCCCAGTTCGAACATTAAATAATAATAATAATAATAATAATGATTGTATTTTTTCCTTTTCTGTTCTTCTTTCATCACCACATTATTTTCTGCGGGGGAGGAAAATTCGACTACAAACAATTCCTTCAGTTATTTGTCGAGCAAGAGTATATCTGGCTTTATAGCGTGGATCTGCTGAGTTGTTGGAATCGCATAGTTCCAGTAGAAGCGAGCTTTGTCATTTTCAACCACTGTTTCAATCTCCAGAGGAACATATGGTAGTACTGGTTGGTTGTCTATACCATAAACCTCTCTCAGATGGAAGTAGAGATATGCCAGTTATATTGAGCTTCTCCAAAGCTCTCTGACCAGCCCTAAATAGGAAAGCTCATTGGTTCCTTATTTCATGATTAGCCACCATTTTCAGAAGCGGGTCTCGTTTCTTAATATCCTTATTGCCATTTCAAACGTTTGTTGATGTGTTGGTATTCCAAATCTTGCAAACCTCTGCCTCCTTGTGTTCGTGGAAGGTATATACTTTGAATCGAGCAGTTGGGATGCAGGCTACGATTCATGTTCATCACTTTACGAGTGGATCTGTCTAGCTCGAGAATTTCATTCACTGTCCAGTTAACTATCCCGAATGAGTAGGTGATTATCGGGACTGCCAAGCCCTTCGTAGCTGACACTTTAATTTTCCCAGACAGCTGTGACTTCCATATATCTCGGATCTTCTTTTTGTAGCTAGCTGTTAAGGCATCCTTGATTTGTGTTGTCTCCAGTGCACCGCGTTGTTTCATCCCAAGGACTTTGTATGTTTCTTCCTCTCCAAGGTGTCGAATGCTTATTCCCCCTTCTAGGTTGATGTCTTCTCCTGTTTCATCAGTTCTTCCTCTGCTTAGATGAAAAACAGCACACTTGTCCAGACCGAATGACATTCCTATTGCTGAGGTGTATTCGGCAACGATATTCAGTAGTTGTTTTAGTGCTGCCTTGGAAGAAGCCTGTGCTCTTGCGAGCGCTGATTCCCTATGCGACCGACAACTTGTTCTCTCTCCTTCTCGATGTCCTTGTTGGAAGCTGTAATTTCTTGTATGACAGGCACCCGCCCCTTCAGCATCCTGCCATTAGTGGTTCGCATGCTGTCACGTCCAGCACCAACCCCAGACTCGCTCTGGTGAACCCTTAGGCAGCAGCTGTTCTCCGAGGATCCCTAGATTGTAATTCATCATCGGTTGAGAGTGAGCGGGGTCGCGGGTTTGTCACACCCGTATGCTACTAAGTAGTGTCCCCGTGCGGTTTTGCATTTTATACCTACTGCCAGGTTAAGCTAGGGTACCTCGGGTACTCTGAGACACATCCCAGAGCCCCTGAGGGGTTACTATTATTTCTTTTTTTTTTATCGGCCCGCCCTGAAAGGGTCCACTTCTCTCAGGAGTGTGAGACTCAAGATGTTGATGGTTACTCACTAAAAAACCTCTCGCACGTTCCTTGGAGTAGTTCTTCGTTCTGCCCTTACAGCGTCTGTTAACAAAAGAAATGAGCTGCAAGCGGCGTTCATAGTTTATGGGACCTGATGAATCGAAGTGATCTGAGCAACACCGCATTCTCCATTCTGTGAGCTAAATCCTCGGCCAGAGATTTGCAGGCCGGAATAATCCTCAATTCGGTCACGTAGTTCGCTCTCATTCTGCCTAGGCATCCTATTATTAGTATGACCATCCTAACCTTATACCTTGGATACAGGATCCCAAGTTCAAACATTAAGTCCTTGTATTTCTCCCTCTTCTGCTCTTCTTTCATCACCACATTATTTTCAACGGGGGAGAAAAATTCGTCGACGGACAATTCCTTGAGTTCTTTGTCCAGCAGAAGCATATCTGGCTTTATGGCGTGGATCTGTCGAGTTGTTGGAATCGCATAGTTCCAGTAGATCCGAGCCCTGCTATTTTCAACAACTGCTTCAATCTCCAGAGGCACATATGGTAGCACTGGTTCCTTGTCTATACCATACACCTTTCTCAGATGGAAGTAGAGAATTCGGAGTGCCGCATTGTGTCTTTCCACATATCCTGATGGAGCATTGACTCTGCAAGCAGACAGAATATGCATAATAGTTTCTTGCTGGCTGTGGCATGCTCTGAAAATTATAGCTTGACAAGCTATAACAAATCCCTCTGTTTCCGACTTGAGTCCAGCGGCTTCAAACAGGCGAAAGATAATTCTTCCGACAGGCCCTGATCTTTCAAACTCCTGAAGTATATGGAATGCAGGTGTTTACTCATGTGATCTTCGAGTAGTTTCTTCAGTTGTGCCTGCCTTATCTCTCTGCTAACTCTTCTTTGGTATGTTGGTGAGAAAGGTGTTCTTGCTAGCTCATGATCGATGGATATGCCGGTTATACAGAGCTTTTCCAAAGTGCTCTGACCAGTCCTAAATAGGAAAGCTCCTTGATTCCTGATTTCATGCTGAGCCACCATTTTCAGAAGCGGTTCTTTGCTTCTCAATATCCTTATTGCCATTTCCAACGTTTGTTGATGGTGTTGGTATTCCAAACTTTGCAAACCTCTGCCTCCCTGCGTTCGTGGAAGGTATATCCTTTGAAAATCTAATGCTTGTGGCTTTTACTTGATGCAAATCCATATTAACTCAATGAAAAATTATATACGATTTACACTTATTTATTCAATATTGTGACGCGTTTCGTCGACGAAACACGAAACGCGTCACAATATTGAATAAATAAGTGTAAATCGTATATAATTTTTCATTGAGTATATCCTTTGAATCGATCAATTGGGATACAGGCTACGATTCATGTTCATCACTTTACGAGTGGTTCTGTCTAGCTCGAGAATGTCATTTTCTGTCCAGTTAACTATCCCGAATGAGTAGGTGATTATCGGTACTGCCAAGCTGTTCGTAGCAGATACTTTATTTTTCCCGGACAGCTGTGATTTCCATATATCTCGGATCTTCTTTTTGTAGCTAGCTGTTAAGGCATCCTTGGTCTGGGTTGTCTCCAGTGCACCACGTTGTTTCATCCCAAGGAATTTGTATGTTTCTTCCTCTTCGAGGTGTCGAATGCTTATTCCCCCTTCTAGGTCGATGTCTTCTCCTGTTTCTTCAGTTCTTCCTCTGCTTAGATTATTATTATTATTATTATTATTATTATTATTATTATTATTATTATTATTATTATGTAATAATGAATTTAGATAGAAGAGCAAATAATCAAGTACAAGAGAATAATCAACAAGAACAGCAACCCAATCTGCTGAATGTGATCCCTTATGTTCTTGGCCTTTCTGAAAAAAACAGAAGAATCGGTTCTATCTTAGGTCTTTATTAACGAAGACAGAACCCATTAATGAAAAACAAAGATAAAAAACTGTTTATATAATATATCTTGTATTTGTGGTAAATCGTACACCGGAGAAACATCAAGACCACTAGAAGTAAGAAAGTCAGATCATAAGAATAACTTGAGAAACAGAAATCAAAAATAGCAGAACATGTATCTACAATCCAAGGAGATGATGGATTAGAGTAATACAAAGATTCTGATGACAGAAACTGATTATATTAAAAGGAATCTTAAGGAGTCAACTTGTATTTTGTTGAACAGAAAATGCAATTTTGCAAAGTTCTCAATTGGTATTGACCATATTTGGCTGAATTGATTGAAAAAGGAGTTGGAACTTGGAAATTTCTATGCAAAGTAAAACTACGTTAGCTATGATTTTCAAATACTGTCAATGTAACAATTCTCGAATTTCAGAATAACCATCAATAAAATGATTCTGAAGATTTTCTTTGAGCGTCTGACGAAAGAGTCTGATATAGACTACGAAACGTTACGATGTAGTTGTTTCTTCGTTGATGTTGTTTTCGTTGTTATTTAATAATTTTTATTTCCAAAGACAAAGGTACAATAATTCATGTGCTACAGGTACACTGATAACAAGCAGAATACTACAACACAGAGCTGTGCCGAGCACTGACGAAAAGTGCTTCGAGCACCGAGCACTAAGCACTGAATGAAAAGTGCTCCGGAATCTCGAGCACTAAGCCCTTTTATTCATGAAATGCTCTCGATTACTAAGCACTTTCGGAAAGTAATTCGTCTTTGCGAGCACTAAGCACTAAGCACTTTACAAAAGGATGAGTCTGTTAAACATTTGACATTCAAGATAAGGTTATATAATATGTTAATTATACTGGTACACCTATTGTTTTGGCGCGATCGTTCCCTGGAACGAGAACATTATCATGTTTTCCGAGTGTCTGTAATTATCGAATTTTGGGTGGAAAATGTTATCAAAGGATAAGGTTGGACTCACTGAAGAGGACTTCTTGGTAAATTTCAATTCTATCCGTCCGTCCCGAAAGAAAAGAGCTAGACTCTTGTAATTTTCAATATGCAATATCTGTCAGATATTGCTGAAATTTTGCAAATCGATAGGGCCGGTATTTTTGGAAATATTTTGGAAACATATTTTTTGGAAACCTTTGGAGATTTCAATACCTAGGTGAGTGACCATTGTAGATATTATTTTGAAAATGTGCGCTTTTCTCCATTTCTCATTCAGTAAGTGTGCTCTATACATCTTCCGGCAAACTTGGAGGCGGGCTTTCAGCTGCGACAAGAGAAATAGGAAAAGTGAAATTATGTGCGTGTAGTGGGGAAGCCTAATTGATTTTAACAAATATTTGAATGCATATTAAGATGAGAGTAATGAAAATGACAGATTAGATCAAATTCGCGGGAATCACTGACGTAGTGATTTTGAGCGTTTATTATTGTCACTATTCATCGAAAATAACATTCAATAGACAACCATCCATACGATAGACAACCAACATATTCTACAATAATATTGACCGTCATTATATTGTGCAACCCACATTGCACAATAATATTGAGCGTGTATGATCTGGTGAAAAAACAAAATTTTTAAAGCAAATGTAAAGAATAATGAGTGGTTTCCATAATGAAATTTGAAATCGTTGGAATTGAAAATTTCTGAATATGAATGCACTGAATTCACTTATGAACAAGCTGAAGAAAAGAAAATTAATAAACAAATTAAGAATAAAATCACTGATGTAAAGATAGGGAGAAGGCTTTGCGCGCTTGTTCACATCACTCGGAAGCTCTTGAGATATAGATAAGCGGCCTAATAATCTGAAACCATTTTCGGCTAATGAATTGGCAGATTACATTCACCTGGACATAATAATAAAATGCTTTGGAATGTTTTCTACTCAAAAACAGGAACAGTCCCAAAATTGAATTGAAAAATGTAATAGTTATTCTAACTCATAAAATAGGATGACCACTTCATAGCCGGAAATGTTCCGTTTTCGAGATACAAAGCTATTTGCATTTCTAAAACAGATTTTTCTCGAAAATGGTGAATCCATCCAGAATTAAGTTAGCCAATTTCTACTTAAATTCCTTAATTCGTTCCGGAGAAAATCAAGAAAAACCAACTTCAGGGAACTCCCTTCAACAGCAAGTATATCGAAAACGGAGTCTTTCGAGATATAGGTTTAATAAGTATCATCCTATTTTCTGACGTGGAATATAGCATGAAATTTTCACACCTAATTCTTTATAGGACTACACTAGCAACTACACTATTGTCCGCTACAAATTTTGTCATCAGACACATTATATGTCGAAATACAAAATTTGTAGTGGAAAATTGTGTAGTTACTACTATAGTGCTCATAATCAGTCCACAGTGGACTCAAACTAGACTACACCCTGTATAATTGATTTTTCGATAACCACTTTAATCGATGCTTTTATTTACATACAAAATTTGAGCTGAATTTGCAGAATTAATTAAGGAATATTCAACTTTCCTGGAAAAATAAGTTAGGATTCTAGTGATCCGACCTTCACAAAAGTCTTACCTAAGCATTAGAAAAATGATATTGGTTCTTGCATCCTCCATATTAACCTGTTTTCAAATCAAACATATCAGGAAAAAGGACAAAGAAAATAAAGATATTAAGTCTTCTCTAACACTATGACGGCGACGTTTCGCAGAAGTTGCCTTCTGCTTCTTCAGGCAACATTACAAATTCGCTGAGTACAGTAGAACTTACCACCAAAGAAGTACAAAAACTTTTCTACTTACGACCTTTTTTGGATTTTGAATATTTCTGAAAAAATTGCTTGTTGCCAGATTGTATCTACTGTATAATAGTTTCTGTACTTATTTGGTAAGTTCTACTATACTCAGTGAATTGGTAAGGTTGTATCTTATGATTTAATAAATTGTAGGCCTGAAGAAGCAGAGGGCAACTTCTCCGAAACGTCACCAAAGTGGTACTAAAGACTTAATTTCTTTCCTTTCTTTGTCCTATTTCCTGATATATTTGAATACAATTAAAAAGTTATTTTATTGGATTACCACTCATTGTATCTATAATATAACAAAATATTCAAAATTAGTTTTTAAACGTGAATATTTCAAATACCGTTGGTCTGATTATGCCCACATATTAACGACCTCAATCGAGATATTGAGGCCGCAAACTTACCCTGAACATTTTAAGTTTAAGCTGTGGTCGTTTCGCAGAAATGAGTCTAATCTAATCGTTTGAGATCCATTTCTCCCCAGAAACCATTGTGATGAAACAGTCGAGCTAAAATTCAATGAGTTGGTTAGGTACCTACTGACTGACAAATGCGTCTACTTCTCTTCAATCTTTGGGAGTACTTATTTTGTCAACTAAAAAAAATGATTATTTTTCTATATTCGATCGTGTGAATTTTGCAATAGCAAAACTTAAAAATTCAAGTAACAGGATCAATACATTTCCCCTGCAGTCATTTCTACAGAAAAAAATATGGCACGATGAAGATAGTAAAAATTGGTATTTGAGATCAAATTAAGATATATAATAAACTAGTGTTCCATTAAAAAATAATTCAACATTAGAAAGCTATTTCCATTCTTTGAGTATTATTATTTTTTCACCAAGGGCTAATAATTTGTCATAACAACGTGTTTGTATCAAACGTATATCAATATTCCTTTACTTTTACTTTAACATACATACTCGTACAATATATGTACATAGCAATATAGTATATTAATCAATGAAGGTATTAAGAATACCTACCATTATTCATGAGGGTGATGTTTATGAAACAAACCGGAGGTGAGTTTCGTAAATCCCTCGAGTGAATAATTAAAGTCATAAAAAGCAAATTTAGTATTATGCTCCATCCACAACGATTAATTCTTTCTAAAATAATCTCAAATATTTGTTGGAATCGATTGATATTTCACATAGACTTAATTTCATATGAATTGTTATCATAGTGAACTATGCATGCCATTATACTTGAGTAAACACACGTATAATATGCACATTCACATATGTACAACAGTCGTGGATAAAAATCTTAAAATTTTTACTTACCTTAGATTCTTGTGAAACTGCGCAGTTCACTCACTACTGACTGTAACTTCTTTAACTCTACACTCGAATGAGTCGAATGTCCATAATGATGCGATCGTCTTACGTTTTCAGATTGTGACAAGTATGAATCGGTTATCCCGAGAAGTGCTCCGCAGTGCTCGGGAGCACTCTAGTGCTTGGGAGCACTTTTTGTTGCTCGGGAGCACTCTAGTGCTTGGGAGCACTCTGCTATGCTCGGGAGCACTTTGTAGTGCTCGGAAGCACTTTTTGAGAGTTCTGAGCACTAAGCCTTTTCGAAAATTTTGAGAAGCACTAAGCACTAAGCACTGCTTTGATATAGTGCTCGCGAATACAGTGTTAGGAGCACAAAAGTGCTCAGAGCACTTTGACGAGCACTAAGCACAGGGCTTTGGGAGAGCTCTGCTACAACAACATTACAACAATAATAACATTAATAACAACATAGATTCTGCATAAAGTAACATCTATATGTAAATATATATACATCTATATGTAAATATATATATACATTATAGCAACAACATTACCACAAATTCCACAAAAAATTCACTTTTGAAATAAACAAATGAACCACTAAGGCTAAAAAGCCAGCGCGTGGTTGTAAAGTGTTTTTTACATAATAAAATTTAATAATTATTTTAATAGATAATTATATTAATACCCTGTGAACAACTCATCAAAATTCTGGGATAATGTCATTAGTGTGCTGTTTTCTTGATTTTCAATGATTGGTGGTACTATATGGAATTTTATTCGCGTCTATGAGATTATGTATCATTTCTCTATCTGTTTCATGAAGGTACTGTTTTGTATGTTTTTTGAATTATAATACTGATATTGAGTCTTTGATTTTCCTAGGGATATTGATAAATATTCGTGCGCTAAGATAAGTATATCCTCTCTGCCCAATAGTTTTGGATGAATATTCAGTGCGCACCATGTTTTCTTTCTTTGCCCTGGTACTGTAGTTGTGGTCAATATTCCTTAGGCTACTTTTGTTTATGTATTGATCTACCGCTACACGTAGGAAGTAGATCTGTCTGAGGTCTAATATTTTACTCTCAGAATAAAGCAAGATCGATGAATACGTTCGAGATTTATTAAAACAAATCCTCAGGAATTTTTTCTGTAAAATATCCAGATAAGCTAAGTAACTGCTGGCAACACCTCCCCAACCCAGGATCCCATACGACAATCTAGACTCGACCAATGCATGGTACAGGATTTCCATTTGGTGAGTACTCAATATAATTTTAAAATATAGAAATTTAAAAATGATGTTTCTCAAAGTACCTACAGTTTTTTGCATGTGGACATCCCATCTAATGTGTCTGTCAATGTGAACACCTAGATACTTGACAAATTCTGAGGACCTCAGTTGAATAATATTATCAGCATTTTTTATTTCCAGGTGATTGAAATCGGGGAGATGAGATGAGTAACAAGAGAAAGGTAAAAACGAAGTTTTGTCAAAGTTTAGTGTTAATTTTTTTTGATTGAAACAATCTATAATTCCACTCATATCACATTCGACTATCTTTTTCAGGTTTTCCCAGGATGTGTCTTCATAGAATATTACCGTGTCATCCGCAAAACTAATGATTTCTCCGGTGGTCTGTGAGGTGAGTATGTTATTCATGTAAATGACAAATAATACCGGTCCCAATACTGTCCCTTGTGGCACCCCATATTGTACTGTTTTTTCTTCACATTTTTGATAGCTACACGTTGCTTTCTGTTACCCAGGTAGTTTTCAAACAATTTAATTACGTTTCCCCTGAATCCTAGATCCCGCAAATCCTCCAAAAGCTGTACATGGTCAACAGTGTCAAAGGCCTTTGCGAGATCCAAAAAAACAGCCAGAAAAAGTTTCTTCCTATCCAGGCTTTTATATATTTTCGATGCCAGTGAACAAATCGCGCCATTCGTGGATTTTCCTTCAATGAATCCAAATTGTTTTTCAGATAGAAGTTTATTTTTATCGATGTAACTGACTATTCTGGCCTTTAAAAGTTTTTCAAATACAAATGTTACTGATTAGAGTAATGGGTCGGTAGTTGAGGATTTCGTCATTTTTTCCACTTTTGAATAGTGGCTTTATTATACCAAGTTTGAGTGTTTCAGGCCACTCTCCACACTCAAATATTTTATTAATCAAAAACGTGAGGGGTTGTGAAATTTCGTTTCTGGTCTCTTTTAGTAACTCTGCCCTTATTCCATCAAATCCGGGAGCTTCTTTGTCTTTTTAATTATTTATAGTAGAGATTAATTCATTTTCTGTTACAGGTGAAAGAAATATTGATGATTGTGTCCGAACTCCTCTCAGTGGTGGAATTGCAGGTGCCTTAATTTTATCAGCAAATTTCTTCCCTAGCAATGTATAATGTTCATTGAATAAGTTAGCTATTTCAGTGATTGTTCTATTTTCGTATTGTATCTGGTTTACAGTATTTTGTTTTTTGGCAGCTGATAATTCCTTCACAGTATTCCAAATTATTTTACTATCACCTTTACTAAGGTCAATTTGTTTTTTATAATATGAGGTTTTAGAATTTTTTATCAATGTATTAACTGTATTTCGGTAGGTATCTCAAATATTCGTTTTTTAGGATGTCATCATTTTTGTTCATTTTGTACTGTTGGAAAAGCTCGTTTCTGTGATTTATACTCTTGATTAAACCTTTTGTTATCCAGTTTTTTCTTTTAATTTCGTTATGTTTTATTTTAAATGATTTAGAGCAGTTTTGAGTTGTATTTTTTAAAAGTGATAAGATATAATCTGTCCATGCCTCGACATCCTGTAATTAATAATATTGGGTCCAATCATGATTTTTCAACTCATTTCTCAATTTATCATATTGGACAATAGTCTTTGTATTAATTGAATTTGTTTGGGTACTCATATGTTTCAGTGGCAACGCCATCAGTGTAGAAGAGTGCTCTATCACATCAATCTCCAGCACCGCAGACGACACAGCAATCTCGTTTTTCGAGTTTTTATAAAATATATGGTCCAAGCATGTGTTACTCTGTAATCTAGTAGGGCAATTTATCAATGAATGAAAATTTGAGTCGTACATTGTATTCAGATAGTCGAAAACAATTTCATCCTCATCTAATATGTTTAAATTTTAATCACCTGCAATGATATGATGGTTCGCATTATATTTTTGAGCTGTTTTCAAATATTCCTTCAGACCTATAATAAACTGCCTCGAATCAGAACTAGGAGACCTATATACAGCAGTTATACACAGATAATCATTCTCTACTTTGAATTATACCTCTATTGCTTTGCATTTATCTATACGAACTATTTCAAAGTTACATCGTAGGCTAGTCGATGTGTACATCAATACACCATCACCTATGTTTACATCTCCTTCACTGTATGTTATGTTGTATCCTTCTATATGAAATAAATCAACATTGGGAATTTGCCGTGTTTCTGTCAAAATTAGTATTGAAAATTCATTAATAGTTTCTGATGAATATGCCTTGAGAGTATCTAAATTTTTTGATATACTTCTTATGTTCTGATGTAGGATTCTGAAATTATGTTTATCATGTGAAATATGTTCATTGTATTCTTCCATCGTTTCAAACTTCAAAGCGTTATGATATTTATACTCGTAATCCCTTATATACTGATTCATTATTCAATTTGCAATAGTGATCGAGAAGCCAACAGCATAAAAAGTAATTTTGATGCAAACGAGTTGGTGAAGTTATTTTCTGCTTGTTGAGCGAAGTCGCAGTCTTTCTGTGGATGCTTGTCCTGGAGTTGGATTCGGTTTTAGTGGTTTTTTAGGTAAATTTTGGTTTTTTGAGGGTTGCACTTTTTCTATTTGCTGATGGATGCCTGTTTTTTTTGTTTGTGTTTTAATTTGTGTAGCGTCTCGATTTCACTGTCAGATTCTAAATTTCGAGTCCTGGTGTTTGGTGTTGCGGGTGCACTGTGGTTTTGGTTCTCAACAGTTTCTTCTTCTTTCTCTTCTCTCAATGTTTCTGCAGTGTATGCGGTCCCATCTACGAATAATTTGTTTCCTTTTATGTAGCTTGTTATCCCAGCATTTTCTCTAGCATTCTTCAAGTGATATCTCAACAGTTTATTATCTTCCCTCTGTTCAAAAGTCAGATCGTGCGCGATACTTATCTGGGTACCCTTCAGTTTCTTGCAGTTTCTGAAAATTTCTTGCTTCTTTAGGTTGGATACTAAGTCGAGTTATATCGGGTTGTTTCGTGCATTCCTAATCCAAATAAAATTGTTGACGTCCGACTTTGATATGGTAACACCCAGTAATCTATAAATTTCCTCGAAAACAAGTTCCAAGGATATCCCTTCTTCTTCTTTTGGCTTCATTCCAAATATGACAATGCCATTTTCTTTCGATTTTCTCTCTAACTTTTCAACCTTATTTTTCAACTCCTTATTCTCTTTTTCCAAATATCTGATTTTCTCTTTCAATGACTCGATTTTCAATAATACCCTTGCCTCACTGGCTTCTATTACATTTCTCAGTTCTGTTCTGTTGTTAACTATTTCGTTCAGAAGTTTATTGAATTGTTCATTTTCATTCATCTTATCACGTTCTTTTCAGTGGAGGTGTATGGTCACCTTTAATTCGTGTGGAGCGTTCCGCAAAAAGTGGTCGGAATGCTTCTCAAGGACGGATATGTGATATGTATTTCCCAGTCTTAGTTTTCCTTCTAACTTTTGTTTTGAGTGTAGAATACCATTAACTTATTATTGAAATGTCTGCTTGTAGTGTTATTTCATACGTGTTCGCCTTTCAGAATTATATGTGAACTGTTACATACCAAAATATAATGATTTCTAAGCACAATGTTCAGATGATGTTCACACTCTTAAGCAGCACACATGCATGTTGTTGGGCAACATTGTTCGATTGATAGCTTCTGACAAAAATCTTGTGTTCCTTACGCAGAAGCAAATAACAAAATAATTAATATTTTATTTTATAGATATTTTTCAGAATTTGGGTGAGAAAACCCAGAAAGAAACCATTTAATACTGAACTTATCCAAGGTTGCTCGGATCTTCGAAAATTTACATCTGAGTGCAGTTAGGTTTTGAAGGCCCCTGCAAAATTTCAGTGATATCGGCCGAATAGCTTCTGTTATATAGAATTTATTTTAATGATTTTCAATTATTTTTTATTTAATTTTCTGGTGATACGATTCTCGCGAAATTTTGTAAGAATTTTCGAGCCGGCATTTTACAACTAGTAACCAAGTTTGGCGCATTCCAAAATTCAGATGGGTATAACTCCAAAACCGTTTAGCCGATTATGCCTATTAATGAACCCAAATGTCGCAGTCAGATGCACAATCTACCCTAAAAATTGCAAGTCGCTATCTCTTTCCTTTCTTGGGTTATCGTGACGTAAATCATATTTTTTAATATATTTTTTTAAAATTTCTAGTGGCATGATTCTCACAAAATTTCACAAACATCTTTGTATTTGTATTCTACACCTTGCTACCTAGTTTCAAATCGATCGGATCTGTATTGGTTGATGACAAAATTACTACTCGGAAACCGTTGGTTCGACTATGCCCATTAACAAGCTTGTCCGTCGTATTTTGATGCGCCACCTACCCTGAAAATTTCGAGTCCCTTTCTATTTTTGTTCTCAAGTTATCGTGGCAACGGCCGGCCAGCCGGCAGGCAGAATCAAATTTGACCTCTAATTCTCCATCAGTTATTTGAACCTAGTCGTTTGAGACCATTCGCGTCAAAAAAATCGAAAATTACTGACATTTGGGCTAAAATATAACGCGATGTTCCCCAGAACATACGCGCAAAGAATAGAAAATAAAATACGAATAAAAATTTTAATGGAATATTGACTACAAAAAACAATGCTTATGTAAGAGTTGAGACCCGAACTAATACTCTTGATTGCACCTCCTCGCATATCTACAAATCATCCATATTTCGTACTGTATGTATAGTACTTCTACCACGTGGAAAAATAATTCCCTCAGATGTCTATATATTCCTAAATCCAAATTTTGTCTTACAAACAATGTTCAAATTATAGTTTTCCTTAGTAAGATCTTCGGTAATAAATATACCAGTTCCTTCAAGCTTGGATTCATTTCTATAGACAATATAATGACCAGCAGAAGTAGCGAAAGTTACTAAAGGAGGACACGTTCCCGACTTACTCTCCTCTGAGTTTAGTCTATAACATCGATTTATTTCGAAAACAGACTTCTATTTCTCAATCAATTTTCTCTGCACTAGCACATTAGCATCCTCTTTATAGTAGGGGAGCTCAAGAGGGGATTTGAAGAGTTACTCGAGCGCGTCAGAAACCTACCATATATAAACCCTTCATATAAGGGCGTGCTCCGAGGACAGCCCGTCAGATTAGTAAAAAAATATCAATTCTCAGAAAAACTCGAGCGTGTCAGATTAAGGCCAGGTAAGTTAAATACATACAAAACAGAATATATTTCAATAATCTGATGATTTTAGCGTGGCATAAGGAAATGGGTGAGAGGCAAAACTATAAAAAAAAACGTCACTGTGAAATACTCGAGCGCGATTACATTTTTTTTTATTTTGAAGGAAATCCTGTAAGAATTACAGAATAAAAATAATCTGACGATTTTCATGGGGCGAAGTAGTTTAAACCATAAATAATGTGTGGTGCGTACAGCTACTGAGAACTGGATTGAAACTCTGCGCCTCTGTTTCCTTCTCACTCTTTCTTTATATTTCACTCTCTTGCACCATCCCCACACTGCTATCTGCCGCCATACTGATTTAACAGCTGATCATAATAACTTGTTTGTGTTTCGCAGATGTATGGTGTTTTGATTTATTTCTTGTGTTTTACAATAATTTTATTAATTCAATGCAATTAATTTTATATGCATTGCAATAATGAGCAATGTAACAGTGAAATGTGTACTTTGTGAGAAAGAAACATCTGAAAAAATCAAAAAGTTCACACCAGATACTTTAAGAAAATGTATAACTACTTTGGAGTATCGTAGAGTAAAACCAGTTCGAAGAAAATCTAGTAACGCTTATGCTACGGTTAAAATTTCTAATGAAACATTTTTAAACGATGGATATCATATCCAGTGCCACAAACTTTACAGAAACACAAAATGAAGAACAAATTGACCAAGAAGGAATCAATTTTGAAGATGAATCCAGTGAGGATGAAAATTATATATTTTTCATCTATTTTGTATTAATAAATACTATAAAATTACACCTACATATATGCGTAATAATTTATTCCACTCAATTTTCTTTCAAATTTCCAGATTAAGAATATTCCTTCATATATTTGTCAGATTATCATTTGGGGCGACCAGAACATCAGTTAAACCGTTTGTGTAAAAACCTGATGCGCTCGAGTATTTCAAGGTCACTTTTTTTTTACTTTTTCAAAAATCTACCATGACTTATGATCACATCCAAATCGTCAGATATTTTAATAGGACATTTTTTTGAGTTTTCTAAATATTCCCTTCGAATATCTGACACGCTCGAATAACTTTTTGTTTTTTTTTTCTACCTTTTTCTACAGCCATCCTCCCCTAATTACTCGTCAGAATAATATCTCTCGGTTGTTAGAAAAAAAAAGCGGGTAAACAGCGTGAATGTCTGAGGCGCTCGAGTATTTTTATGTGAATACTTTTTTTTAAATTTTTGAAAATTAGCACACACTCTTCTCCTCACTAAAATGGCAAAATGAACATAAATTATTTTTCGTTTTAGGCCCAAAGCTTCACAATCTAATCGGTCCCCATGATGCTTTAGTAACTGAAAATTTAGTGTACCGGGCTCCCCTACTATTATTTTCAGGTGGAGCTCCAATATATATATATAAATTCTTTTGAACTTGAGCATTACAATTTGTTTTTTATCTAACAATAAAGCATGTGTATGAAAAAAGTGTTAGCAGAGGTTAGTGTAACGGGGTACCATATAATTTGATATATGATACTAGAGCTTAGGGAAAAAACCTCAGCAAAAAAAACCCTATCTCCCCGTTAGTGTTGTGATTTATGAAAATTGAAATTGTTAACAAAATATGCTGAAATATTAAATATTGAAGGGCATCTTTTTCTTTATTATCGCTTCTTCCTTCAACAAGCAGAGAAGATTCTCCAAGGTACCCGAAACCCAATCTGAAAAAGGAAAAGACTACGGGAGAAAACGAACAAATTAAAAATGGAATATTCTATATTTCATTAAATAGATTTGAAACTCGCTACCCATTCTAAAAAAGATTCAGAAACATTATGAATAGCCCTAAAACCATCTTTGAATCTATATTTGTGACAATTATTAACTAAATGATCTATGGTTTCCTCTGCTTCCCCGCATTCACAACTAGGACTCTCAACTGAATTCCACCTGAAAAGCATGCTGTTGCAACGACCATGACCGGTTCTTAGACGATTCAAAATAGACCATATTCTCCTTGGAAGATCAAACCCCGGAACTCTATTTGAAGGATCAGAAATTAAATCTTTGTTGAATAAATTGCAAGAAATCCATTCAGACCGCCAAACTTCCTTGTCACTTTTATTCGAATTGAGAAAACAGTTGGACCATAAAGGGTTTCGTGACTTCAATCTGGGAATCTTATTGCCTGGAATGTAGGAGATAATCGGAAATGAATTCGGAAAAGAATGAAATTTATTCCAAGAATTTGAAACAGCAGTCTGCCTGCGCATGTGGGGCGGGACAATGTTTGAAAGAACTGGCAACCAATGAATAGGTGTAGATCTAATAGTTCCAGTGATGATTCGCATAGATGAATTCAACTGTGCATCAATTTTTTGAGTATGAGCACTATTAAACCAGACAGGGCAACAATATTCAGCGGCAGAAAAAACCAAGGCTAAGGCTGCTGTTCGAAGAGTAGCTGCATCAGCACCCCATGAAGTACCAGCTAATTTCTGCAGAATATTATTTCTCGTTTTCAACTTCAGACGCAAGTCATCCAAATGAGCTTTGAAATTCAAAGATGAATCTAGTTTCACTCCTAGATATTTAGGATAAAAATTATGTCTCAAGAAAGAATCACCGAAAGTTACACTGAATGTTCTATATTTTTGGTGATTGTTCAAATGAAAGCAAGAAACCTCAGTTTTATTCGGATTCGGACACAAACGCCACTGAAATAGGTACTTCTTCAGAATATCTAAATCTGCAGATAGATTATTTTCTATACTTTCGAAATCAGAATGACGAAATGCAAGGGCAATGTCATCAGCGTATATGAATTTCTCAGACGAAGTAGCAGGAATATCACACAGATATAAATTGAAAAGAAGAGGTGCTAAAACTGAACCTTGTGGGAGACCATTATTCAAATTCTTGAATTTACTACTATTATTATCAATAAAAACACGAAACCTTCTATCCGAGAGCATATTTTCGAGTAAACGAACCATTTTGCCACACTTTAAATGAGTATAAAGTTTAAAAATCAAACCATCTTTCCATACCGTGTCATATGCTGCCGACAAATCCACAAATGCTGTTCCTGTTTTCATTTTACTATTGAAACCTGTTTCGATATAAGTAGTTAGACCAATGATTCTGAGCGACTTAGATTTCTGATTTTGTACTGAATTATTTATACGATTTTTGAGGTCGATGTTCTTGCTCCTGAGTTTAACAACCTTGGCTTCGAGTTGCATTGATTTCTTATACATATAAACATTCAATCTTCCTGTCCACTTTTTCCATCACTTTATTAGCCACACATTCGGCAAAACTCGATAAGAACTTTTAACGTTTCATTGATGATATCGCGGACATCAGTTTGTTGTTGGAATGTCAAAACCATTTTGAAATTCGTAATAGTGGACTTTGAATAATTATAATAATGTAAAAGAGTTAAGAAGCGAATAATACTTCACCTTCAAAAACTACTTCAAAATATGAATATTGTGAAATATCAAAAACAACGAAGAGCGGGAGAACACACGTCTATATCGAACTGCATTCCATGTTGCAATCCAATTAAGATTTGAATCTTATTCATGGAGAAGTTGTTATATAGAATTTCGTCGCGATTCAAAGGCAGATTGCATCCTCTTCTCTCCAAAGATTTCGATTCTTCTCCATTTCCTGGAAAAACAAATTTGGATGCCTAGAACGGTTCATCTTATAAAGAATGAACAAGAGTATCTTTTCTTTAGCTCAATGTTCTAGGTATCCAAATTTTTTTTCAACTCCTTATCATACAGGGTGTTAAAAATGTAAGCATTAAAATGTACCACCTAGTCCACCCCTGGTAAATTAAACAAGCTAATTTATATTTGAGGGCAGTATTTTGAGACGTCCTTACTACTGTTTATCATAACATTTTCATTAAATTATTTTATGTAGTTTAAAATTTATTTCAGTAAAATGGATTTCCAGTTGTGTCATTTAGGAGGCCGTCTCTGCGTAGGAAGGGCCACTAGGAAAAAATTGATGGGAACTTGTCATCTTATTTTTTATGTTTTCTCTGAATCCGAGAGATTTCCTACATTTTCCCGGACACCGTGTATACAATTGACTATTCCAATCGTTCGGTGTTTGGTTAGGAATTTCCCATAGCAATACTCGCTCGCCTGATGGCTCGTGATTTTCATTGAAATATCATTCGTGAAATTGTCAAGTAACAAATTTTCATATCATAATCGAGAAATTTGGCGTTGCTCTTGTATAGTCCGTTTAAGATATATTGACATCAAGGGTGCCTATGGAAAATCGAAATTCAGTTGGCAACGGCCGGTCTAGTTATATTTCAAGTCACATAATTTAGGTTGTTCGCATTGAAAATAACCATGAGCTGATGAACTGTCATTTATTATTTATTTCTTACAATTTCGATATAACGAAAATCGAACAATTTGGGATAGTTCTTACATGTGTGTTTATAATTAATCGTACCGAGTTTGAGTGTTTCCGCATCTTTATGCTATTAAAAATGTCTGGAATTGATTACGATACCTCTCGCCTAACAAAAAGGGAACTCGAAGCAGTATATAGATGTTACTGCGAATTCTTCAGGGACTTCTTCAGATATTACCGCTAGCATTGCTCTAGTGTTTGAGGTAAACTGTTATTCAACCACTAAGAGTGTATTCTGATTATTACATTGGCCATAATATTTCAGACTCCTTCAAGTACTGCTCAAAGAATTCTTAGGAAAAAAGAGTAGGGCACATCATTGAAACCTGGCAGCAGTTGTGGAAGAACTCATGTGATATACGAATATAGATTTAAAGAGACATTAAATTAAATTAAAGTTTTTGTAAATTTGAGAGAGCACTTCACTAAAGCTTTTCTTAGTTCTTTCCTTCATGAGCTTTACGAACTTAGCAAATCAAAGTTTGAAATAGAATTTCAAATCATTAAGTTTTTCAATATAAATTATAATACTAATACGACAATTCATAGGAAAATGGCAAATAATCTTTTCTGTTCCTAGTTGCAATTGAAATCCATAAAACTCACAGCTTAACTAAACAAAATTTATGTAGTAATATGTTGGTTCCGATTTTTTTTGTAGAAAAATAAACACTTGAACTATTATCATTGCATAAAGATTATAATATTTTTCAAGCTATTACTTTCCAATTTAAATTAAGACAGAAATAATAAGTCTGCTGATAAATTAACTCTTCTTCAGAAATAATGCTCCATTATTCAACCCACCTCTCAATAATTTATACTGACGAAGCAATAATAATAACATTATATTAATGAAATAATTCAATAACCAATATGGATTCAATAAATGAAAAGTGAGTTTCTTATGCGCTTTTACACCTTGATTGATTCTCCAATGGTTTTGGATAAGGAACCTAAGTTCTAAGATATATTGAGATGCACATGATTATTATGTCAAAAGGTTCTTCATCCTGCATTGTAAAACTATCCAATTTTTATTCTTCTCTATTATAAATAATGATTTTTCCAATTCCTTGGAATGGTTCCTGGGTATCAACCTCATATTTATGTTTGTTTCATCAGTCTACTGCAGTAGAACTTGGAAAATTATCCTTCCAAAATCTCAGGATAAAATTCAGGATTGGAATTTCCAAAGTACATCAAGAATGTATTTATAAGTTCTTCAATTAATTACAAACAGGAGACAGCATTGAAAATATTCAAGGTTATGTTAATATTTCTTTTCTCTGATTACAGAACAGTAACTTTTTGTAACTAGAAATAAGGCACCCACTAGACGTTCAAGGCCTACTTCGATGTCAATATATCTTAAACGGACTATAGTTATTTCCTTAAGACTGAGCTTAAGAATATGTTTCTTGAAATAAACGTCCTGGATCAACTGGATTTCGAAGACTATCATGATGTCCCTTTCATCGATAATGACGAAGGGTGAGACATCCTTATTTAGTGATGGTGATGCATTATTAGAGCCTTAATGTCATTTCAATTTATAATAATTATACTATTAATTGGAGAATGCTATTGAAAGTTTCATTACAGTGTACTAATTATATCCGTATTGTAATATCAAACTATCATTTTCGGAAGTTGGTTTATTTTGTCTCAGCCTTTTTTCACTTCATTAATGGTAAGATTTTGTTTAGTTATGGCTAGATCAGGACGAGAAAAGCCACTTATCATGATATCGCTTGCTCCTGTAGTAATATCCTCTACTCCAACGTCATCCTCGTCGAATGAAGGCCTTTGTGCCTTTAAAACTTGGACGTCCAACATATTGTTCTCGACGAGGAACTGAGGTGGTCTTATCTCAGGATGGTTGAAGAGCCATTCACAGTAGGCTCTAGTTGACCTGGAACAGTTATTTATGTATCAAGCAGGAACTCTCTACAATAGTCAAGTCTGCAAATTACTATCCTCGGCTCCGCCTCGAATAGCAAGCAGGCGAGATAATTGATAGTTTTTCGACCAGGTGCATATTACATTTTTTCGTCGACCTCCACATATTTTAATAAATCTCTGACCTCTTATATAATTTCATAATAAAAATGACACATACACTTCCATAGTAAACTGCCACATTTCTAAATGAGACATTAGAGTGGCCATCGATGTAAAGATACCTGAAGTCTCATGTGCGTGAAAATAGGACGAGTGTTGACTAGTGATTTTTCCCAATCTCACAATGTGTTTGATGTATATTTGCAATTGTGATAAACGTATAGAGGCCCAACACTTGGTTCTGTTATAAGGTTCGAAGAACTTCGAACGAAACACTTCAATTAATGAAGCTAGTTCATTATGATATGTGCCCATCACATGTCATAATACATGGTTGGTAGTATGCCCTTTGAGTATGGATGTAAGAGAATAAAATATCCAGTATTTTGACAACAGAAATTTAATTCCTACAGATACCATACAAGCGGAGTCAGTGATATCCCCTATTGAAATCAAAGGTTATAGAATAAAATATCTCCTTAAGATAAATTCGTCGCATTTTCACTAAAAATTTAGGCCTCTGAACCCCTGGTTCCCGGCAAATATTGACCTATATATAAAAGACAGATGAGGTTGTAAGTCTCACTTCTTTGGGTTGAAATTCACTAATGTGAATTGTTAAAGAAGAAACTGAAGAATGGTTTATTTCTAATACTAACACCTAGTTATATTAAATCTAAAACTATGTCACTAATAATTGCCTAATTTAGATTTTTAGGTTCAGAGTCCGTTCGTTTACCATTATTCGTCGTCCAGGCATGGTGTCGTACTTCCAAATTGCAATTCAGTATAAGAGCTGAGTTGTGGTTGTATTTTGGACATTATCTCGGGCGACGGATTCACTGTACTCGCCATTGGGGCCCCCGGGTCCAGTTGAATGCATCATGTGAAGTAGTATTGTGGGAAGTACTCCTTCGTTTACTCCATTTATTCCATGCATATAATCCGGTCCCAATCATGGCTGCTGTTACAACTATAGATGCTACGCTTATCGTCGTCATGTGCCTATAGTTGTTGCGCCAACGGTAGGTAGACAAGCTGCGTTTCTCCTCATTCGCTTATCTATCCACGTCCGATGGATCTTTCATGTTGGTCCCTTCATTGAACATTGGTAGTGGCATGCTTCGTATTGCTCAGATGCTCCCAAGGGATTACATATTTGCAGGAATAGGACCCTCCACCTTCAAACCCCAATACTCTCAGACGAAAACTCCAGCAGTCACTTCACTTTTCATCTGCGCATGCGCATAACAAAAAATGCCCGGAAGAGGCAGCCTGAACTTGAAACAAATAGGTTCCGGGATTTTAAACAAAATATTTCGTAATAGTAATAGTAGTAATTTTTCGAATTTTGCAAGTCGTGTGATCCTGACGAAATTTTGTTAAAATGTTTGCTTCGGTCTTCTGCATCTAACTGCTCAGTTCCAATTCAATGAGAACCGAACCTCTCGAGATATTGTGGAAACAAAATTTTAATTCTCTTTTTGCCAGATTCTAGCCATCCGATCAATTCAAAACTCCACGTGCAAATAAAGGTCATGATTCTGCAATTTCATGTTGAAATATATTCTAAGTGGATTTCACCCATAAACTAACTTAACCGAGATATTTACGCTCCAGAACTACCCTAATTTCAACCCTCTAACTCATTCCCTTCGGTAGTTATGGTGCTTACGGACTGCCGGACGGACAGAATCGAATTTGACCTCGGATTATTCATCAGTGAGTCGCACTGAATCGTTTAAGAATATGTTCGGCAAAAAATTCTAGGGATTCACACGAGACGAGAGTAGGCGAGAGTATAAAATCTCGTCTCGCTCTCGCCAATTCCCAAAGAATTAAGTCTCGTTCTCGTCTCGTTATCAGTTGTCTCGTCTCGACTCGCTTAATTCTGAATAACGATAATAAATATCATAATATATAAACGAAATGGTATACAATAATGAATAATTTCGTAAAGATATATTTATTACGCTCCTATACAAAAATATTTGTACATGTACATTATTTTTGATTAAACACTGATAATTTCAACTTTTAAATTACTCGATGACTAAGAATTCAAACATAATCACGCTTGCATCTCGTCATTTTTCAATAATGTACGTGTCATTTTTCAATGATGTACGCTCAAGTGCAATTGAAAGGTGTGAATAAATGGTGTGAAGCGAATTATATAGAATTGAATGTACCGAAAACTGAGGCAATGTTCTACCGAACAAGAAAGGAAACAGATTTCATACCTCCCTGTGAAATAGCAATGGGGGACAAAGAGATAGGTGTACACTGGTCAACAAAATTCCTGGGACTCTATATCGATGGTGACATGAAGTGGGAAACTCACTGCAATTCCCTCAGTAAAAGTCTCCATTCGGTGGTATATTCACTAAACGTCTGAAAATATCGTCCAAATGTGCCAGTTCTAGAGGTAATTTATTCTGCAAACTTTGAATCTCGGATGTCATATGGTATTCTTTTCTGGGGAAGCAGTTCCTTATCTCATAGAATATTCTTGGATCAAAAATGGGCAATTCGAACCATATTTGGAATGAAGAAGACAGAGAATTGCCGAGGTATTTTCAAGAAGCACAGTCTGATGACGTTAACTGGTTTGTATATATACAGATGCATGATATTTGTTCGTCAACATAAAGAACTTTTCATCGATTATGAGAATCGTAATAATACGAGAAGAATGGAAACTTATTTATTGCCCAAGTGCCGTCTAACTTTATCGCAGCATCAGGTGGAGTTTATGTCCTTGAAGCTTTATAACAGCCTGCCAAAATCTTATAAGATGGCCCATAATGAGAAAATCTTCAAAAATAGAATTAGAAAGCTGGTCTTGGATTACGAACCCTATGATCTCCAAGAGTTTTTTATGCACTGCAGCTCTCTCAGGAAGTTAAATTGATTATATATCTTTTCTTTTTTTGTATGATGTATTTTCCTTTTATTGTGCAAACAATGACTGTGATGAAATGAATAGATGTTATTATTATTATTATTATTATTTTTTGTCGCTTAATAATATTAATAATAATAATAATAATAAGTTGTTTATTTTCAACAGGTACATACCCAGTTACAGAAAATAACTAAACCTAGCATAATACAAAAAACCAAGCTACAGTGCTAACAATGAAAAGGAAGAAACATAGCGAACAAAATCGAACGATATTATGAATACTGAGACCAGAAATATGTGAATGCGAAATCAACCAATATTACAAACTTAAAAATTGAAACAATAAAATAAATTGAATTTATTTAAAAAAATAAAACCGTTAGGCGGCAAACATAATTACACATAGGTATATAAATTTATTTACTCCCGTTTCTAATTTAACCTCAATACATATCTGCTGATAACAGTCGCCAACGTGTCAAAGTGGATGTAACAATTTCTCGCAATCGAGTTGAAAATAGACTACATGAACCAAATGGGGGATTGCATTAATAAATTGGTCCTCGGGGTCTGCAGATGGAATAAATCCACAGCACGAGGTGTCACTCTTGGAACGCGGAAACTCAAAGCAGTCAATAGATGTGGACAGTCAATATTGTTGTGCAGTAGTTTGTAAAGGAACTTAAGAGCCACAATCTCTCTTCTACCTCGCAATGAAACCACATTGAATCGATTCAACAATAAACTATTGTCGAATCCTCTTGGTGGATAAACTTTATCCTCCCTCCAAGCCAAGAATTCCAAGAATCTCCTCTGCCGTCCTCAAGGTGGTATTCATGGCAATAATAAATAGGACGCCAAATTATGCTGGCATACTCCAACTTGCTACGAATAAAGGAACCGAAGAGAATCAACAATGTTGAAGTATTCCTGAAGTACTTGCCATTGCGCGCGATGAATCCATATGTTCTGGAGGTAGACGAAATGAGTTGGGATATATGCGGGATAAACGAAAACTTCCGATCAAAGATCACACCAAGATCCTTCACCCTATCAACGCGAGAAAGGACCTGATCCCCGACGACATAATCGTACCTCAGCATATTTACTTTCCTTGTGAAGCTAATGACACTGCACTTTGAAACATTCAAACTCAAACGATTGTCCCTACACCAATTGACAAGGTTATTAAGTTCCAGCTGGAGACGAACACAATCCTCCAGTGACCGAACTCTGCAATACAACTTCAAATCATCCGCAAACATTAGATGCAGCAAGCCGAGAACATCCATCCGATCATTCACGAATAGAGTGAATAAGAGTGGCCCCAGGTTGGACCCCTGAGGTATTCCAGAAGTGGGTATAAAGTCGGATGATCTCACACCCTCAACCTGAACGAACTGACGACGATCGACCAGGTATGAACGAAACAGCTTGACAAGGCTCTCCGAAAAACTGAATTTGCTGCGCAATTTCCATAGCAGAAGCTCATGTGCGACCCTGTCAAAGGCCTTCTGAAAGTCCGTATATACCGCATCGACCTGACTAGCAGAATCAAGCACCTCGCAAATATACTGGGAAAATACAGTCAAATTGCTAGTGCAAGATCTCCCCGCCATGAATCCATGCTGCTCAAGCTTAATATGGTTCCTTATGGCTGGATATATATTTTTGCAGACAATTATTTCAAATAGCTTGGAGAAGTTTGACAAAATTGAAATTGGTCTGTAGTTGGCAACGATGGAAGGGTCTCCGTTTTTCAAGACTGGTACAATCTTAGCCAATTTCCATGCCCCAGGAAAAGTAGCCTTGCTCAATATGAGATTAAAAATATGGCTCAACGGATGGGACATTGCATGAATACAATCCTTCACAATAAAACTTGGTATCCCATCTGGACCAGACGTTAGTCTATTAGAGAGTTTCCTGGCTGCGGCAATTATCTGATCCTGTGTTATAGATCCAATGCATATCACGTCCGGACCACAAGCACCATTCACATCACATGCACTACTGTCCATAACAGGATCATAAACCAAACGAAAATAATCAGCAAAGGCATTAGCGATAGAAGTAGGTCCGCAATAAGTTTTCCCGCTATGTCTTACCTCACCAGGAATTCTAGAGTTACCCCTCTTGCCATTAATAAAAGACCAGAAAGAAGAGGGATCTTGTGGAATTCTATCTTCTGAGTCCCGAATGAAGTTCCTATAAGCCAACCGAATGTCACGCTTGATGATCCTCCTCAATTTCTTGTATTTCGTCAAATAGAACTCATCACCGTACTTCCTGAAGTTACTCAGGGATCTTTTTTTTTTCAAGATGTTGTCAATAATAGTCGAATCAAAGTAGGTAGGGAAACGTCTTTTTCTCTTGATCTTGAAAGGTACAGTTTGTATGAATATGTTATTCAGTGTTGCGTAAAACCTATCACACGCCACATTGACATCCTGAGTAGACTCAATGACATCATCCCAATTGGCATCCAGTATCATCCGGTACATAAGCGGAAAATTCGCCTTACGAAAATTGAATTCTTTGGTGTTCACAAAGTTCACTCCCATAGAAGGAACATGATCCGACCAACTGGAAACACAGAAATGAATCGGAGGATGCTGTGGATCAACATTCACAAGGGAAAATTCATCAACAGATACTTGACACTGAACATTAGAAAATACTAGATCCAAAAGTCTATCATTATTATTAACTAAATTATTAAATTGATCAAGGTTGAGAACCTCCGCTAATACCCCTAAGGATACACATTTCCCATCCGAACTCGAGTGGTTTACAAACTGGGGCGCATTGAAATCACCAATGATTAACACCTTCTTATCAAATTCTGATACAATAGTCGAGAGACTGCTTATAAATAAATCATATGGTTGGACATCAATTTGAGGAGGTATATAAACAACGATAATGAGAATGTCAATGGTCCAACATTAATTTTGCAGCCAACTAAGTCTATAGATGGAACCAGACTACGTAACATTGACAACTCTATGCACTCCGATAAGTGCCTGTGATGGACAGCTACAAGAACTCCACCCCCGGTAGCACATCCCGTCGAATGACGATCTCTGTCACACCTGAACACAGAATAATCATTCGGAAAAAGCTCCGAGTTGAGACCACCACTTCCTAACCATGTCTCACTTAAACAAACCACATCAAAGTCACTAGCAGATACCGAACAGAATAAGTCATTTGTTTTCGAATTGAGACCGCGCACATTTTGATAGTAGCAGCCGATCCCAAATTGACTGTAACCGGGTGAGACTAAATTTTCAGAGGCACAATCGTCGGAAGTCCACGGACGAACTTCATCTGCACGCTCTCTCCGTCAGCTTTACGCTTCTCCAGATCAGACTTGACATTATGATAAAATAACTGCTGTCGAGGTGTCTTATCCGATGAAATCGACAGTCGTGAATATTGGGGACTATTTTTGAGATTCTTAGAATATTTGAGAACAGATCGTACATCAGCAGCAGATGGCAGCGTTATCTTGACAGGTCTGGGCTTATCTGAATTTTTATTGTGCTTACCAAGCCGCGCTACCTTCAGGCCGCTTATGTTGGAAATATTTTTCGATAAATGAGTTATAACCTCTGTAACTTTACGATTATCTCGAATTCTACATTCCTCCCCAGAAATATCCGATGGCTGCTCTTGAAGACCGAAGAGAATGATGTTGCTTTTACGTTGTTGACGATCATCGAACTCCAACATGATCTGCTCAAAGGTTTCATCACTCCACACAGTGTGTTGAGTGTTGGCGTCACACTGGACGCTCTCCAATGCAGCCCTGAGATCCTTGATCTCCTGCTGAAGCGTTACAATAACTCCTTTTAAAGAATTCAAGTCATTTCCCAGCCCCTCACAGCTCTTGCAAGACCATGAAATGCCTTTTTTTGAGTTGATTACTCGCACCTCCGATGAACTCATTCCGACACAGGAATTTCCAAAAGCATTGCGACAAACATTGCAGGTAACGATCAAATGCTCCGCAAAGGACTGTCCGCAGCAAAAACACAATTTACCAGCCATTGTGAAAAATCTTTACCAGGTGACAATAAAATAAAAATGATTAAAAAAAAGGAACTGGAGAAACACAGGGACACTCGCTTCACTCCTCTGTGACCCGTCAGGGAGACTCAGACTTGACACACAGAACAAGGCCAAGGAAAAATATAGGTGAAAGCAAAGGTGAGACGAATAGTGGATATTTGAAGGAGCGTGTATGGTTTCCTTTCTCGAGGGAACTCCCAATGTCCGCCAGATGCTCGACGCGGTGAAAAGGAATCCCAGGTAAACAAATAAACAATATCACATCTAAAGAAGCGGACAAAATCGCTCAGGCAACACCGGACTACAGATATACACCTTTTCAGATTTTTAAATCACTAAACTAACGATGCGATCAATTAATATCAGAACGACAGAATATACGTACGAATGCACATGTAACCGGTTCACTTCTGAGAGGAAAAACCTTTTATAGGCGCCGCAAGCGGCAGTGTGAGACTCCAGATGTTATTTGGTTACTCACTAAAAAACCTCTCACTCTTCTTGGACTGTTCTTCGTCCTGCCCTTACAGCGTCCCTTGACAAAAGAGATGAGCTGCAAGTGGCCTTCATAGTTGATGGGTCCTCATCACTCGTAGTGAACCGAGCAACACTGCTTTCTGCATTCTGTTCGCCAAAACCTCGGCCAAGGATATACAGGCCGGAATAATCTTCAATTCTGTCACATAGTTCGCTCTCATTCCGCCAAGGCATCCTATGATCAGAACGACCATTTTTACTTTATACCCTGGATACAGGGTTCCCAGCTCACACAGCAAATCCTTGTATTTCTCCCTCTTCTGTTGTTCTTTCATCACCACATTATTTTCAGCGGGGGAGGAAAATTCGACAACAAACAATTCCCTGAGATCTTTGACCACCAGTACTATATCTGGCTTTATGGCATGGATCTGCCGAGTTGTTGGAAAAGCATAGTTCCAGTAGATTCGAGCTCTATCATTTTCGATGACTGATTCAATTTCCAGAGGCACAAATTGTAGCACTGGCTCCTTGTCTATACCATAATCTTCTCTCAGATGGAAGTAGAGAATCCGAAGTGCCGCATTGTGTCTTTCTGTGTATCCTGATGGAGCCTGGACTCTGCAAGCAAACAGGATGTGCATGATAGTTTCCTGCTGACTGTGGCATGCTCTGCAAGTTGCTGGGGTGTCCACTTTCATGATGTTCTTCTTATACCATCTTGTATTCATCACTCCATCTTGACAAGCCATAACGAATCCCTCCGTTTCCTGACTTCAAAAACGCAAAGGACAGTCCCTCCAATAGGCCCTGATCTTTCAAACTCCTGAAATATATACAGTGCAGACTTTTACTCATGTGGTCTTCGATTAACGTCTTCAGTTGTGCCTGTCTGATCTCTCTGCCTACTCTTCTCTGGTCTGTTGGCGTGATAGGTGTTCCCACTAGCTCATAGTCGATGGATACTCCAGTTATGCTGAGTTTTTCCAAGGCTCTCCGTCCAGCTCAAAATAGGAAAGCTCCTTGGTTCCTAATTTCATGATGAGCTACCATTTTCAGTAGCGGGTCTTCACTTCTCAATATCCTTATTGCCATTTCCAACGTTTGTTGATGGTGTTGGTATTCCAAACTCTGCAAACCTCTGCCACCCTGCGTTCGTGGGAGATATATTCTTTGTACCGAGCAGTTGGGATGAAGGCTCCGATTTATGTTCATCACTTTACGTGTGGCCCTGTCTAGTTCGAGAATCTCATTAACTGTCCAGTTGATTACTCCGAAAGAGTATGTGACTATCGGAATTGCCAAGATGTTGGTAGCTGACACCTTGTTTTAACCAGACAGCTGTGATTTCCATATATCTCGGATCTTCTTTTTGTAGCTGCCTGTTAAGGCATCCTTGATTCGAGTTGACTCCAGTGCGCCTCTTTGTTGCATTCCAGGGAATTTGTAAGTTTCCTCTTCATCGAGGTGCCGAATGATTATTCCTCCTTCCATTTCGATGTCTTCTCCTACTTCTTCAGTTCTTCCTCTGCTCAGATGGAAAACAGCACATTTTTCCAAACCGAATGACATCCCTATTGCTGTGGTGTATTCCGCACCGTTGTTAAGAAGTTGTGGTAGCGCTGCCTTGGAGGGAGCGTACAGTTTTAAGTCGTCCATGTACAGGAGATGTGAAACCAGATGTTCTCGTCTGCCTGGTGGCCCGGCCTTGTACCCTATTCTGCTTTCCCTCAACTCCGTTGTTAATGGTAGGAGTGTTATGCAGAACAGTAACGGGCTTAGCGAGTCTCCTTGAAATACGCCTCGCCTGTATTTCAACCATTCCGTATATTTGTTTGACCTTCCGATCGAACAGCGAACTTAGTCTTCCATAGTGCCATGATGTTTTTCATCACATGGACGATGTTAGAGTGGACTTTGAGTATCTCAAGCAGCTGTAATATCAGGCTGTGTGACGATGTGTCAAATGCTGTCGCGTCATCCAGCCAGGATGTATGTAGATCGCACTTGTAGTGTTTTGCATCTTGACAAATGCTCTTGTCTATGAGTAGGTTGTCCTTGCACCCCTGTACTCCTTTCCGTGACCCTCTTTGCTCGTAGATTTGGTTTCACACTGGTGCAATAACCTCCATAATCCGGTTTTGCAGGACACTTGTGAGAATTTTATCAAACGTGTTGAGACACGTGATAGGGCGGTAGTTCTTTGGCTGTCCTAGATCGCCTGATTTTGGTATCAGTACAGTTCTGCCCTCTACCAACCATGATGGAATTTGCTCAAGGTGAATTATTATCCCACTGAATAATCTGGCTACGTGTTCATGAGTAGCTGGAAAGTTCTTCCAACAGTAGTTTTGGATCCCATCCAGTCCAGGTGCCGTGAAATCATTCTTGTTCTTTAGGGCTTGTCTAACTTCTTCGGTTGTTACTTCAGTCATTTCTTCTGTCGGTTGCAGACTTTGATCGCATAATGTCTGGAATCTGTGAAGTGCTGGAGTATCCCTGGTTTCCGCTGGTCGCTCGTACAATTTCTTCCAGAACCGTTCGACTGCTTCTGGTGATGGCGGGTTTTCTGCCTCTGCTTGTTTGGGCTGAAATAGCTTTGAAGGTTCTGCGGTGAATATTTTGTTGTCCTCTATCCATTTCTGCTTCCTAATCAGCTTCTGCCTTGCTGCCGCAAGTGATCTTATTTTATCGACAGCTTTCTGCTTCATTAGGTTGATGATGGGCAAGTTCATCGTACGGTGCAAAGCACACAGCTCCCTCATCATGACCTCTATTTTCTTACTAGGCTTCAGTTGTCCTTTCATAACATCTATGATACATTGGTACCAAGCTGCTTGCTGCCTCACGATTTTTATCTTCTGATCTAGCTTCTTCATTATTGACCTATGTTTGTCATCCCTTGTTGTTGTTCTACCTGGAGGGCACAGAAGTGAAGCAGCAGCTCTCACTGCAGCCACGACATCTTCTAGTGAGCAGTCCTCCTTTAGGTGTTCATCGATGATATCATTAATCTTGGCTAGGTCTTCAGCCTGGAGTCTCGTTTTCAAACGAGCGGTCGTTTTGTTCGGATTCCTTACTGCAGCCTCAAATGCTTCCCTTCTGTTGATGACTGGTTCTGGAACATCTCTCACTTGTTCCGTTCTTTTCCTGTTGCATTGTGCGGGATTTTCAACTCGAAATGGGGCAGCTGTTACCTGCCCCACGTCCAGTGCTTCGACTTGCATTCCAGGGTTTGGAGGCTGGATGTTTGTGGCATCTCTCACATGCCTCTCATCCTGTTCTTCTCTCCTTTGAATCGCGAATTGTTGCTATTGGTTCCGAGCATCTCTCACCTGCACTTCATCTTGTTCCTCTAGTCCTTCTGGCTCTTGAAGCTGCTGCAAGATTCCTCTCTTCTTCAGATGGCTCACCTGGTCTTGCAGGATTTGCTGCGTCATGAAGCTGAGATCTGGAACATTTTCACACCAAAGACCATGCAGTCTACCCATATATTCCCTTCTTTCTGGTCTGGATCTTCGGTATAACACAGACAGTTGTTCATGTTCCTCGGGTGTCCACTTGTGGCGTCCCCTTTGCGTGGTCTTGTTCCTGTTGCCGGGTCCGGCAACCGGCAATTATTATTATTATTATTTTTTTTTGTCGCGTAAGAGGAAAAACCTTTTATAGGCGCCGCAAGCGGCAGTGTTAGACTCCAGATGTCACTTGGTTGCCCACTAAAAAACCTCTCACTCTTCTTGGACTGTTCTTCGTCCTGCCCTTACAGCGGCCCTTAACAAAAGAGATGAGCTGCAAGTGGCCTTCATAGTTGATGGGACCTCATCACTCGTAGTGACCCGAGCAACACTGCTTTCTGCATTCTGTTCGCCTAAACCTCGGCAAAGGATGTACAGGCCGGAATAATCTTCAATTCTGTCACATAGTTCGCTCTCATTCCGCCAAGGCATCCTATGATTAGAACGACCATTTTTACTTTATACCCTGAATATAGGGTTCCCAGGTCAAACAGCAAATCCTTGTATTTCTCCCTCTTCTGTTGTTCTTTCATCACCAAATTATTTTCAGCCGGGGAGGAAAATTAGACAACAAACAATTCACTGAGATCTTTGACCACCAGTACTATATCTGGCTTTATGGCATGGATCTGCCGAGTTGTTGGAAAAGCATAGTTCCAGTAGATTCGAGCTCTATCATTTTCGATGACTGATTCAATTTCCAGAGGCACAAATTGTAGCACTGGCTCCTTGTCTATACCATAATCTTCTCTCAGATGGAAGTAGAGAATCCGAAGTGCCGCATTGTGTCTTTCTGTGTATCCTGATGGAGCCTGGACTCTGCAAGCAGACAGGATGTGCATGACAGTTTCCTGCTGACTGTGGCATGCTCTGCAAGTTGTTGGGGTGTCCACTTTCATGATGTTCTTCTTATACCATCTTGTATTTATCACTCCATCTTGACAAGCCATAACGAATCCCTCCGTTTCCGACTTTAGACCAGCCGACTTAAAAAACGCAAAGGATAGTTCCTCCGATAGGCCCTGATCTTTCAAACTCCTGTTATATATAGAGTGCAGACTTTTACTCATGTGGTCTTCAAGTAACGTCTTCAGTTGTGGCTGTCTGATCTCTCTGCCTACTCTTCTCTGGTCTGTTGGCGTGATAGGTGTTCCCACTAGCTCATAGTCGATGGATACTCCAGTTATGCTGAGTTTTTCCAAGGGTCTCCGTCCAGCTCTAAATAGGAAAGCTCCTTGGTTCCTAATTTCATGATGAGCTACCATTTTCAGAAGCGGGTCTTCACTTCTCAATATTCTTATTGCCATTTCCAACGTTTGTTGATGGTGTTGGTATTCCAAACTCTGTAAACCTCTGCCACCCTGCGTTCGTGGGAGATATATTCTTTATACTGAGCAGTTGGGATGATGGCTCCGATTCATGTTCATCACTTTACGTGTGGCCCTGTCTAGTTCGAGAATCTCATTAACTGTCCAGTTGATTACTCCGAAAGAGTATGTGACTATCGGAATTGCCAAGATGTTGGTAGCTGACACCTTGTTTTTACCAGACAGCTGTGATTTCCATATATCTCGGATCTTCTTTTTGTAGCTGGCTGTTAAGGCATCTGATTCGACTTGACTCCAGTGCGCCTCTTTGTTGCATTCCAAGGAATTTGTAAGTTTCCTCTTCATCGAGGTGCCGAATGATTATTCCTCCTTCCAGTTCGATGTCTTCTCCTACTTCTTCAGTTCTTCCTCTGCTCAGATGGAAAACAGCACATTTTTCCAAACCGAATGACATTCCTATTGCTGTGGTGTATTCCGCAACGATGTTAAGAAGTTGTTGTAGCGCTGCCTTGGAGGGATCGTACAGTTTTAAGTCGTCCATGTACAGGAGATGTCAAACCAGATGTTCTCTTCTGCCTGGTGGCCCGGCCTTGTACCCTATTCTGCTTTCCCTCAACTCCGTTGTTAATGGTAGGAGTGTTATGCAGAACAGTTACGGGCTTAGCGAGTCTCCTTGAAATACGCCTCGCCTGTATTTCACCCATCCCGTATACGTGGTTCGACCTTCCGATCGAACGGCGAATTTAGTCTTCCATAGCGCCATGATGTTTTTCATCACATGGACGATGTTAGTGTGGACTTTGAGCATCTCAAGCAGCTGTAATATCAAGCTGTGCGACGATGTGTCAAATGCTTTCGCGTAATCCAGCCAGGATGTATGTAGATCGCGCTTGTACTGTTTTGCATCTTGACAAATGCTCTTGTCAATGAGTAGGTTGTCCTTGCACCCCTGTACTCCTTTCCGTGCCCCTCTTTGCTCGTAGATTTGGTTCCGCACTGGTGCAATAACCTCCAGAATGCGGTTTTGAAGGACACTTGTGAGAATTTTATACAACGTGTTGAGACACGTGATAGGGCGGTAGTTCTTTGGCTGTCCTAGATCGCCTGATTTTGGTATCAGTACAGTTCTGCCCTCTACCAACCATGATGGAATTGGCTCAAGGTGAATAATTATCCCACTGAATAATCTGGCTACGTGTTGATGAGTAGCTGGAAAGTTCTTCCACCAGTAGTTTTGGATCCCATCCAGTCCAGGTGCCGTGAAATCATTTTTGTTCTTTAGGGCTTGTTTAACTTCTTCGGTTGTTACTTCAGTCATTTCTTCTGTCGGTTGCAGTTTTTGATCGCATAATGTCTGGAATCTGTGAAGTGCTGGAGTGCTTCTTCATTCTTGACCTATGTTTGTCATCCCTTGTTGTTGTTCTACCTGGAGGGCACAGAAGTGAAGCAGCAGCTCTCACTGCAGTCACGACATCTTCTAGTGAGCAGTCCTCCTTTAGGTGGTCATCGATGATATCATTCATCTTGGCTAGGTCTTCAGCCTGGAGTCTCGTTTTCAACCGAGCAGTCGTTTTATTCGGATTCCTTACTGCAGCCTCAAATGCTTCCCTTCTGTTGATGACTGGTTCCGGGACATCTCTCACTTGTTCCGTTCTTTGCCTGTTGCATTGTGCGGGATTTTCAACTCGAAATGGGGTAGCTTTCACCTGCCCCACGTCTAGTTCTTCGACTTGCAATCCAGGGTTTGGAGGCTGAATGTTTGTTACATCTCTCACCTGCCTCTCATCGTGTTCTTCTCTCCTTTGAATCGTGGATTGTTGCTGTTGACTCCGAGCATCTCTCACCTGCTCTTCAGCTTGTTCCTCTAGTCCTTCTGGCTCTTGAAGCTGCTGCAAGATTCCTCTCTTCTTCAGATGGCTCACCTGGTCTCGCAGGTTTTGCTGCGTCATGAAGCTGAGGTCTGGATTATTTCCACACCACAGACCATGCAGTCTACCTATATATCCCCTTCTTTCTGGTCTGGATCTTCGGTATAACACAGATAGTTGTTCATGTTCCTCGGGTGTCCACTTGTGGCGTCCCCTTTGCGTGGTCTTGTTCCTGTTGCCGGGTCCGACTACGGGTTGCTCTTGCGAGCGCAGATTCCCTATGCGACCGGCAACTTCTCTCTCCTCCTCGGAAGCTGTAGTTTCTTGTATGACAGGCGCCCGCCTCCTCAGCATCCTGCCGTTGGTGGTTCGTATGCTGTCACGCCTAGCACCAACCCCAGACGTGGCCTGGTGATCCCCAGGCAGCAGCTGTTTTCCGAGGCTTCTTGGTTGGGTACTGATCATTGGTTGAGATAAACCGGGGTTCGCGGGCTTGTCACACCCGTATGCTACTAAGTAGTACCCCCTTGCGATTTTGCGTTTTATACCTACTGCCAGGTAGCTAAGGTGCCTCGGGTTTGCTAAGCCCGTACTCTGAGACACATCCCAGAGCCCCTGAGGGGTTGTTATTGTTAGTGTTAGTTTGAGTGTTAGTGTTAGTGTTATTATTATTATTATTATTATTATTATTTTTCCATGATCATACCTGCTGTGGAAAATAATATTTCAACAGGTACAGATATAGCCATTAATAAATCATCGGCCATCTTGGAAAGTGTAGGAAAAACTTTTTCATCACTCTCCACCACTGTGAAATATTTTGATTCCTATTTGCTCTTTCTAACAGCAAATATTCTTCAAACTCAGCTTTCCAATATTTCGAAAGTTTTGTTGGTGTTTTAAATAGGCTATCGATGTCGATACATTTTTTGATAGAATTGAACAATTTGGTATAGTTTTCAAAGAATACCTTTCCAGTGGGTTGATCATTGAGGATGAGGGTGTTCTTGGCGTATTCCTCATAACACTTTTCGAAACATTGAATAGCTTCATTTCTTTACCAGTTTTATTATACATAGTTCCACAGCTGTATACAATAATTGTTTACATCTTCACTACAAGAAGCACAAGAGAATAAATTTCTCTAGATGTTCAGATAGAGACGAAATTTTCAAAAAATTGGAATTTAGGGGCAATAAAAGTTGTCCGTTAATTAATGAATTCATAATGGCATCCGTTTTCATGGTTGTGAATTCTATTTTTTCCTGAAAAATAATCTCAATTATTGCAAGGTCATAACGAATTAATAATCTTCTAAAAAATCGTGTATTTCTAGAACGATCGATGCATAATATAAACAAAATATATTGGTAAATATAGTGGAAACTCTTCATATTCAATTGTTTTCTGTTGGCGTTGAAAAAGTTGAGTCGTATAAAAAACTTCATACAAAAAAATTAACGAGACCTAAAACGAGACTCTCGTGTTGCGCTGTATGTGGTCTCGGTATCGCCTATAATATTTTTTAAAACGTCTCGTCTCGTCTCGTCTCGCTTTTACGAGACGAGAACGAGACGAGACTAGAAAGATCTCGCTCTCGCGTGAAGCCCTAAAAAATTCGTATAATACAGACATCAGTATCAACTTAATAAATTTTACTCACTTTAGCGTACTCAGAAAATGCAGTTGAAACTACACAATGTATGAATTGCAATTTATGCATCTACGATTGATGCTAAATGTCCAGTAAGAGCGAAAGCTGCGAAATGCAATTCGTCTGAACCAATTCAGGCTCATTTTCAGCTACCCTACCTAGATAATATGTTGATGAAGAAAAATAGGCATCAAAGAGGCGCAATCACCTCGCAAGATTTTCACGCTAAAAAATGAAATGTCAAAAAGATTGAAGGAGCAACAGTAAAAGGCCTGTGAAAGAGTTCGATGATATTACATAACTTTTCGTAAAAGAATCAAATATATTGGTATATTGAAGTTTCAGCAGAATATGCCATACATCGCGTGTAACGTTAGGTTTGTTGCATGTTTGTCCACGGTGAGTTAACAAAAATTGGTCACCGAAATCAAGCGATTTAAAAAAAATTTTTTACGTGATGTTAGTTCAATAGTTGCGGTATCGCCAACCGACAACATTGCAGTATTCAATATTCAACATCCGTTAAACTACAGCAGAGGTTAAGTCTCATGGAAAATAATCGGAAATTACCTCAAAGGTAACTGTTGAAGAAACATAGAGCTGACACAATTTTGAATAACTCTTTCGGAATCAATTGGTAGAAGATCGTTATTACACATTACTGGTGGTGCTTTCATCCATTAATCCATTGTTAAATAATTAAGAAGTGAAATTACTTTTAGGGATCACTCCGTTTTATTGCCTTTCACAACATATTACACTTTAGCCAACGTTTTAGTACTAAGTTTTGTCCCTTTATTAAGGCTACCACAATATATTATTATTTCATATTATATTAGCTCTTTCTCAACTGGAGATTAGGGATTATGGATTGTAAAACCAAAATCTTATGTATAAATATCAAGCAAATTTTCGCTATAAGAGAAATCACCAGTAATGCCATCTCTTGTTGAATTTCGTCATCGATTATTGGAGCTAAAAATATAACTTGGTGAATCTACCAACCTTAGATGGGTTATGCCTTCCCATACAGTTTGCATTGTTTTCAATTTAATTGGCACATTCTGGCACTCCAGCCACTTTTTAGCGATATCTTCTTTATTGGGTAGACGCTGCATGTAGGACGGTAGGGATCTGCCAAACGCTGTTCTCTTAGGTTCCATTTTGCTCGCCTCGATATCTCTATGGATTTGGCGGAGGAGACTGGCACGCTTAGCCATCTGAAACATAGATGGCGAAATCATGTTAATGCTTATCTTTGAATTTGGGTTTTGAACGATATTCAGACGTCGAAGCTAATTTGACAGAATATGAAAAAGCATATAAATTGCTATTAAAAAAATATTTATACACTCTCACGAAGTACTGTATGAACCTTCGAGCCGTCTTTTTCCAGCCGAGTACTAGATGTCAATTTGATCAGATCTTTGTTTTAGAAATTATTTGGAAAATGAAATTTGGGTTGAAGTTTTGTGTGGAAGCTCAGTGGAAACTGGCAAATAGTTTCTGAAATCTAATATTTTTGAAGAAAACATTTTTTTTTTCAAGAGATATTTCTATTGTTTTTCTAGTGATACGATCCTCACAATTCTTCTCAAAAATGGATGCGTGGGCATTATACAAGTATATACTAAGTTTTAATTGAATCAGATATGATTTTTTCAAGTTATTGAGGAAACAATAACCAAATTTCTGATGGGTAGAACTTATGTATCGCATTCAGATAAGCAATCATCCTGAAAATGGCAACTTGCTGTCTCTCTCCGTTCGATAGTTATTGTGGCAACGGTCACTCACACAGCTACTGAACACGGCCCAGGCTACTCAGATTCCAATATTTTTTCCATATCTCCAACAATATAAATCTGTTCATGTCCGAACTCAGAATTTGCTGTAAAATTAGGTTTTGCTAGCAGCGATATCAGGCGGATAGTTTCTGACATTCGAAAAAAAATGTAACAATTTTTTGAAATCTTTTAGGGTTACGATCCACACGAAATTTTGAAATTAATTTTAATCGTGCCCGAAAATTCGAGTAGCTATCTTTTTCCGTTCTCAGGTTATGGTGACATGAATAATGTTTTTTGATAATTTTTTTTTTATTTTCTAGTGATACGATTCTCACAAAATTTCGCAAACGTTCACAATTTTATATTCTACAACAACTCACCAAGTTTAAATTCGATCGGATTTGTATTGGTTGAAAACAAAATTATTACTCGGAAACCATTGGGCGGATAAGCCCATTAATGAAATACACTCTGAACATTCAGCAAGATTTTGTGATCAAACCCTCGAGAGGGATTAAATATCTTGGCATATATATAGATAGTCATCTGAGATGGGACCATCATATGGAGTACTTAACGAAGAAGCTGCGTTGTGTTTTGTATCGGTTCAGACAGGTTGGAGGATTCTTGAATTACAAATACAAGAAAATTTTATACCACAGCTTAGTCGAATCACACTTAAATTATGGCATTATTGGTTGGGGAGGGGTATCTAGAACTCATTTGCATGCTCTTGACGTATCTCAAAGACGATTTCTTCGCATACTCCTCAATAGGCCTGCAAGGTATTCAAGTAATTTGCTGTATACGGAAACACATATATTGGATATCAGACAATTGTACAGCGTTCAGATAGGATGCCAAATGTATGGGACCAGAGCTGAACATGAAACTCCAAATCATCCATACGCGACGAGAACAAGACACCAGTATTGTATACCGCTGGCTTCTAAATCCATAGGACAGAGAGGCTACTGGTATCTAGCTCCGAAATTATTTAATTTTTTACCAAAGGAAATTGCAGATGAGACTTCTCTGATACGCTTCAAAAGGCAGCTCATATCATTTTTAAAGAAAAATGACAGAATGGATATTCACAAATTGATTGAAGCATGAACCATTAAAAAAAAAAAAAAAATAGATCAATCATTGTGTCAATATGTGATTTTACTCTTCTAGATGTTGGAATATTTATCCATATTTGTTTGTGGTGTCTCAAATTTGTTGTGTACATTTTATATTAAGTTTCACTGATTATTTTGATTATTTTAATTGTTTATATTGTGTTGTATTGTTGAGATAGGCTACCATCTAAAATGTGTTGTTGTGAACTCGTAACTATCTATTTTATATCATGGAAGATCATTGGATTCTACTCTTGAAATGATTGCTCATATTGTATTTGTATGTGTTTTGCAGTGATTAAAGTGTTTATTTATATTATCTCTAATTTGTAGTATACATTTGATATTAAGTTAACATTCTAGTTATTTATAATTATTGTTTGTGTTGTTTTGTATTCCGCGAACAAGTGTGTATAATACTTCTGTGGATATTGTCATGTTTATTGTGTTTATATTGGATCATTGTATTGCTTCTTACACAAATAAACGTTATTCAGGAATGAAATTTGTCCGTCGTATTGGGATGCGCCACCTACTGTGAAAATTTCAAGTCGCTACCTCTTTCCCTTCTAAAGTTATCGTGGCAACGGACGGCCGGCTGGCCGGACATAATGAAATTTAACCTCGAATTCTTGATCAGGGAGTCGAATCTAATCGTTTGAGAGCATTTTTAGCGAAAAATTAAACAATTACAGACATTTGGGCAACATGACTCGATGTTCCCCAGAACAAATGCGCAAAAATGTGAACATATCATGGGACACTCATAGTTTGGACTCAGGAAGGGGTTACGCACAAGAGGGGCAATCTTAGCGACCCAGGTTTTAGTGCAAAACTGTCACGATCATCGTGTTTTGTATTTTTTGTTGTAATTATGTTTAAGACACTTATATAATATTTCATACTTCAATAGAACGTAGCTATAATGAATTTGTGACCATGATCTTTCCTAAAATGTATTAAAGATAAAAAGGGATATTTTACTAGCCACAATTTGAAAAAATAACTGATGGATATATAAAATGTGGGGGAAGTTTGCACTTAAGAATTATATACAAAAATTATAATAATATGGGATACTACCAAACAGAGATTTCCAAATTGTGTAGAGGCATGATTCGTTAATAACATAATTTTTTGAATGCATTAACAACCAACGTATTACGAACTAATTTAACCATGTGACGTGGATCATAAAACGAACATAAAATTGTGATCAGTGACTGGTTATCGTATTTCGGAGGTGTACTAAACAGCCAAAACTACTGAACATGGCAATATTTGAGGTCGGGTTGCACCATCCTAAATAAATACATTTCAAGACAATGGAATATTCCTGATTTCCATTGAAGGAATTAGTCAAGAAATAACCAACAGGAACCTTCCAGGTCTCATTTATGCAAACCAGCATTATTACAAAAGCTTCTTTTGCCAATGCATCTGATTCCTCATTCAATTCGACACCAAAGTTAACATACCCATGAAATTTCCTGCCAACCCATTCTAATTGTTTTCTTATAGCCATCTCGTCAATAATAAGAGAGCAAAGAATTGGCCTTTCAGATTGTTCAACCTTGAGATTTAGAACATGTAGCGCTTAGTGTTCCCTGGTTCCGCATTAATATTTTGAAACCATTTTGCAATACCTAGTTTTTGGGTGCGGAAGACAAATGTCAAAAACTTGTCACACATAGTTATGAGCTTTAGGTGAAAAAAATTTAGAGTAATGGGAAATTTTCTCAATTCAGGACGATATTGATCTTTTTACCAACTTTTCTTCTCAAGAACTCCCTGTTGACTTCCGTCATAATATTCTCCTACAAAACAAAATTTCCTCTAGACTATAAATTCTGCTTTTTCAGCTCTTTAATAGTATGTTGTAGAGACATCACCTTTTTGCGCGTATGTTCTGGGGAACATTGTGTTATCATTTTGCCCAAATGTCTGTAATTTTCGAATTTTTTGCCGAAAACGGTCTTGCACGATTGGGTTCGACTTCCCGATGAAGAATTTTAGGTCAAATTTGATTCTATCCGGCCGGCCGTCCGTTGCCACGATAACTTGGGAACGGAAAGAGATAGCGACTTGAAATTTTCAGCGTAGATGGTGCGTCCCAACATGATGGACAAGTTCGATAATGGGCTCAATCAGCCCAACGATTTCCGAGTGATGATTTTGTTTTTAACCAATATAAGTCTGATCGAATTGAAACTTGAAATTTTCAGGTTAGGTTGTACATCTGAATGCGACATTCGAATTTGTTTATAGGCATAATCGGCCAAACGGTTTTGGAGTTATACCCATCTGAAATTTGGTTATTACATATTTCCTCAATAACTCGAAAAATACAAAGATGAATCCAATTCAAACATGGTTATATGTTGTGACAACCATCGCAAAAATTCATGTGAATTTTTGTAAGGATCGTATCAATGAAACATTTTTTAAAAACCATTGAAAATCGTTGAATAAATTTCTATATATCAGAAACAATCAGTCCGACATCACTTAAATTTTTCGAGAGTATATTGTTGGAGATCTGAGCAGCCTTGTGTGAGTTCAGGGCCTGGAGGGGTTACCGTTGCCTTGATATTTTTCGAAGGAAAGGAAACAGGGATTTGCAAGTCAGGGTAGGTGGCACATCGGCATGGGAGAGTTATGTTCGTCTTTGGGCATAATCGGTCCATCGGTTTCGGAGTTATAGCCGCCTGGAATGGTATTTCCTCGATAACTCCAAAATTTTAGACTCAATCGAATTGAAGGTTGGTAACTATACAGGGTAAGTCTCTGACCACTGCATTAATTTTAACCAAAGATTCTTATCGTCAAAAGAAACACTTTTTTCATTTAATATTTTTCCAAATTCGGCTCAGGTAAAAAGATACAGGCTGTTGAAATTTCGAAAAAAAAATCAGTTTTTATTTTGTAGCTTTGACATCCTTTTTTCGAATAAAATGAATATTGGTGTAAAGTTTCCTATAACTATGAGACATATTTTCCAAATATTAGTTATTTTCTACTTCTACTGGTTTTCTCGTCCGCCAACAATGTCATAGATAATTTATATGCAGGAGTGTATTAGCACATTGTGAAATCTTTAAACGCTTGTAACTTTTTACCTGAGCCGAATCTGGAAAAATGGTGAATGAAAAAACTGTTTTATTTGATGAGAGGAATCTTTGGTTAAAATAAATGCAGTCGTCAAAGACTCACCCTGTATAAGAATATCGACATAAGGGGGTGTGTAAAATTTTTAAAAAATAACGAAAAAAAATTGGTTCAGACTCTGACGTGATGTCAATTCAAGCACTGACGTGAAGTCACTGACTTCAGGTCAATGCTTGAACCAATTTTTTTAGTTCTTCGCAGGAACTTCTCAGAACACGAATTTCCTTCATTTTTTCTATATTATCAGCAACTTTACGTAATAATTGTCCTATAAGTTTCTTCTCAGGTGTATGAGTCTCCACTGCTGCAGTTGAAAAATGTCTGAAATGATTGGGTTATCCGGCCGGCTGTCCGACCGTTGCCACGATAACTTGAGAACAGATAGCACTTTGAAATTTTCAGGGTAGGTGGCGGGTCCCAATAGGACGGAAAATTTCGTTAATGGGCATAATCGGCCTAATGGTTTCCGAGTAATAATTCAGTTTTCAACCAATTCAAATCTGATCGAATTGCAACTTGGTGAGTAGTTGTAGAATGCAAACCTAAAGATGTGAAATTTTGTGAGAATCGTATCTTTAAAAAATTACCCAAAACTATTATTTATGTCCGAGCAATTTACATCCTATAGTCGCAGTCAAGATGTCAATGACCTCTACTTATGAATCGGACACGACGTGGAAACGCCTGGCAATGTGAGAATATAATTTTGTAATAGGTAAGTATACGAGTACGTCTTGTAACGTCAGTTTTCAATGAGTCGTTGAAAAGCTACGTTGAAAGTGGGTCTTTAAATCGCAAAAGTCTACCATTTGCTTCGTCATTTACTCACATGTCAAAACACTATACCTTTTCAAGTTCAATTTCGGAAAAAGTAACGCCAATTTCGGAAAAAGTAAAACCAATTCGGGAGAAAGTAAAAGCAATTTCAGATATAGTGAAACCAATTTCGGAAAAAGGAAAACCAATCCCTGAAAACGTAAAAGTAATTTCGAAAAAGAATGGAAGAAATATGTCGAGTAATATTGTTCGCCGACTTCCTTGCAATTTCCACGTTCAGAACTATCATTCTTTCAGACATTTACATGTGATGACCAGCGTGTATAGTCGAACTGGGAAAAGAAGTGTTCGAAGCTGGGATATGAAATTCCTACTCAGATGGTGACACCGTTCACAGTTGGTTCAAAAATTAACAGTGCACAGGTGGCGTAAGAGCACAGTGGCAAAGCCTACTTAGAACACAACTGATTCCCTTAACTCATACAAGCTCTTAAGAGATTATGAGGGTTTCATCTGAACACCTTGGAGTGTAAGTATAATCATAATCATATCATCCCATCGTAATGGAACTTTTCCAGCACCTCATCATCAGCCTAAGAAATGAATTCAAATCATTTTAAAAACCATTAGAACAATATATAATGTAATATTGAGTCCAATAGAATTAATAGTGTGAACCCTAAAAAAATAGGTTTCGTAAGTTCAAGCAAAATATTCCGCAAAATAGTAGTAATTTTTTGAATTTTTTAGTGTCACGTGATCCTCAGGAATTTTACAAAAAAGTTTACTTCAGTCTTTTGCATCTCACTACTGAGTTTCAATTCAATCAGATCAGTATTTTTCGAGTCATGGTGAAAACAAAATTTTAAAATTTTTTAATTTTTTTTTGCCACTTTAGGGTACTCCGATCAATACAAAACCTTCTATGCATATATAGGTCATGATTTTATGATTTGATGTTGAATTTGAGATAGATCGAGTGATCGGTTCCGGAAATATTCATAAAAAAATTTTAAGTAGAAAGGGCCATAACTCCGAAACCGCTCTGTAAATGTCGACCTACCTTGCAAATTTCAATCCTCTAACTCCTTCCGTTCAAGAGTTATCGTGCTACCGGCCGGCCGGACCGGATGGTCAGAATTGAATTTGACCTCAAATTCTTCATCAGGGAGTCGAACTCAATCGTTCGAGACCATTTTCGAAAAAAAAAATTGAAGAATACAAACATTGTGGCAAAATGATAGCACCCTGTTCCTTGCGCAACACGCGCGCAAAAATGATATTGATTACGAGCATAACGAAAATGAATATGATGGACACAAAATTGTACAAAGAAAATCTGAATAATTTGTCTGAAATTGGTTTCACTTTTTCCGAAATTGGTTTTATTTTTTCGGAAATTGGTTTTACCTTTTCCGAAATTGCTCTTACTTTTTCCGAAATTGGTTTTACTTTTCCTGAAATTGGTTTTACTATTACCGAAAATGCTTGTAGTTTTTCCGAAATAGTTACTTTTTCAGAAATTGGTTTTATTTTTTCCGAAGCTGTTTTTACTATTTCCGCAATTGAACTTGAAAAGGTATGGTATTATGTAGCTTTCAAAGAATAATAAATCACAAATGGAAGATATATAATGAAGAGATAATTCTAGTTTTGAACTGTACAAGTGTACCTACATATCACACAAATTGCGGTCTTCTGGAGTTTCCTAAGGCTAAGTACTTTCTTCGATTTCAGATTGCATTTCTTCAATCCACAATTAAAATAGTTATCGATATCTTAGATAATAAAATCTACGTTATCGGTTAAACAATCCACATGTAGGCGTAGATCGAATTACTCACCCCGGGTACGTTCCTCTTTTTTGCTACTAGGTCAGTGACTGTAGGCATTTCCTTCAGTCGCACACATAAGGATTTCGCCGCGTGGGTATTGAATCCGATTTCGAACATACTTATTATTGTCGAAACTGACAAACTAGATGTTGCTTCTCCTCCCATTTGCTGTAGCCATTTCACGAAATCTTCGGCTATCTTGAAAAAAACAAAATAATTTACTAGATGTACAATTCGACCTATATAATAATTATAATTTATGCACCCTCATTTATATTTATATTGATCAACATTATTCAACAGAAAAGCGAATATGGACATCTAGAAGAAAAATTTCTCATTTCGAGAAAATGGAAAAACTTAAATGATAATATAATATAGGAAAACGGAAGTACACTGAAGATAAACATTCATGCTTAAACACACTTCAAAACATTGCAGATGAGAGCCGGTCAGCTCTCCCTTCCCTTCGTTGAGAGGATCAATGTGCGAAATAAGTTCATACTAAATTTGATTTAGGTGGGGTACTTAACTCTCGAATATGTATTTTTGGCGCTCTTGTTTCTCGGAACAGAGTGCTTATCAATTTGCCCAAATGTCTGTAATTTTCGAATTTTTGGCTGAAAATGGTCTTAAATAATTTGGTTCGACTCACTGATCAAGTGGTCCTTGGTCGAAATTGATTATGTCCGGCCGGCCGGCCGTTAACACGATAACTCTCGAACGGAATGTGCTAGGCAGTTGAAATTTTCAGAGTAGGTTTGAGGGATAAATATCTCGGTTAAGTTCGTTATTGGGCAAAGTGAGTCTGATAGTTTCGGAGTAACGAAAAAAAATTTTTTTTTACAATACAACTTTTGAATTCAATTTTTTTTAAGATGTAGTTTCATCTTAAAAATCCATTGTTATCTTTTTCAACTCTAACAAGCTAATACTTTCGGAGATATGATGTTTCAAAGTTTCAATATTACATCGTAAGTTCTATGTATTCACAGAATGTGAACGCAGAATCTGTGTGTGTGTGTGACTATTCATAAATGTCATCTTTTCTAGCTATTAGAGATTATCAATGCGTATATTTTCTATTGGAAAACAAGTATTCGATTCTTGAATGTGTGAATATATACAAGACTGTTTTGATGTAGTTTAAGGAGGCAATAGGAAAGAAGAACATATGGAATCATGAAAAGAAATTACTGTTTGTTGACCACTGAGGTTAATATTACCTTTTACTTCCTTAAGTAGTAGTAGTGAGACATGTCCCTATATATAGTATTTTCATAATGTTGCTTGCAAAAAATACTGGAATATGGATCTACATTTGTGTATCAATCAATTTTTCTTGAGTTAAGGTTCATAATGTAGAAAAGAATGTCTTAGTGGTATGAACTATTAAATTTCAAATTATGAAAAGAGGATAGTATTTTATTAATATATTTTGAACTATTAAAATAATTTGTTCGTAATCCACTACCTACTCAAATATCAGGAATAAATGGACTATCTGCTATGATTGTCTCCAGCCTTGATGTAGACATTTCGATGATACTTTCCTTAGGTATTTCGAGTTATAAAAACTATGCACCGAGTGTGAGTTTCAACAACCCATTCCATGAGGTTGAATCGTTGCAGATTGCTCCTTTAATCTTGATAAATAAATTTAATGACAATTTTTAAAGTATTGAAGTATTTGTAGATTGCCCTTTTTTTTAAAAGATAATTTTTGTAGCATTTTTCGAACGACACTTTTTTAAAATTTAATTGCTTTTATGATGCAGTTCTATCATAGGAATCCATTGATATAATTCCCAACTCTGAGAAACCAATAATTTTCTTAGTATCATAATCAAATGACTAATGCCACTCGGCAAAATATTCCGCCGTGATCCAAACTAGCTATAGCCATAGCCCACTGAATGACATCGTCTTTGGAGACAGTTTGGGTGACGACGTGGCTAGATTGGATCATGAGGGAATATTTGTTGATGTTTCATGGAAGAATATTTCGAAGTGTGGCATTCGTCTATTAGAAATTAGCACAGTCACCTCTATGTTCAATGTTTTATGGTCTTAGTCATACTAAATGAAACGAGTCGTTAATTTTGTCATATATGTAGGCTGCGTCGCAGTCCTCGACTCCCTCTTAGCACAACGGGATGTATGTCATGAACATTGCTTCCAGTTACTGTATCACAGTTAGTTGGATTTAATAAGGATCTTCTTAGGTGGCGCAGGTACTTCCTGTCATTTCCATCTTCTCCATAGGGCTTAAATCTCCTAGAGCTCCTTCGGATGTCATTACGTGGCTATGGTACGCTGGTGATTGCTAACAAGCATGAAACCAGTACGTATCTTCCTGAATGGCATACTTTCCCATTTGGAGGCGTTTTGGGTGATGGCGTAGCTAGTTTGGATCGCGACGGAATAGTTCGCCGTGTATCATTAGTCAATAGCAACCAGCGCAGTCACCTCTATATAATGAAGACATCTTAAACCGAATGGTTTGGAAATATGAAGCGCAAGGTAATCATCAGCCTGACATGTGATTTAGCGAAGGGGGGTTGAACTGGCTCGAACGTGAGAGGAGTATAACTTGAATAGAACCTTCAGAAAATATAGCTGTCTCATATCAAGAACCTGGGGTTCAGTATATGTTTGGCCCGAAGGATAGAGATGTTATATCGAAAGGATCAGCCTCAAAAAACTTTTCCGCATGATTTCATCTGGCAGAAGACTTGTTATAATGACTACGACCAATGGAAGAATTCCATTACGTTGGAGAGGCTCCACCAGAACAATATACAGAAGGACCTCCTTGGAAGAATGCTTCTTAAACATTTCAATTTTTGAACAATCGTTCTCTATATATCTATTTATATTTAAAAAATTACTCTAATATTACTTTAAAAAAATGGGTTCAAGCCCTGTGAACAGGAGCTTTCTGGCGCTCTAGTTCAAACAGACAAATTATATCTCCGAAAGTATTGGTTTCTCAGAGTTGTGAATTATATCAATGGATTCACATGATATAACCGCATCATAAAGGAAATTCAATTCAAATAATAGTTTATTTATCAAGATTAAATGAGCAATCATGAGAATGAGAACTGCACCATGGAAGAAATCAAATTAAATCTGGCCAATTTTGCCCAATAACGAACTTAACCGAGATATTCATCTCCCTAATCTACTCTGAAAATTTCAACTACCTACCTCATTCCGTTCGAGAGATATATCTATATAATGTACTATGTCTATGGATGAAAGGCAGTCTCACTTCTGTCAGATCTCTTACTAACTTCATGTTCCGTTCCGAAATGTAAGACTTTTCTGAGAAAAACTAATTTCGGAGCAAACAACTGAGATTTTTCTCACTTCGCTCAAAATTCTTCGATTGATTAGATAATGTAATGTCACAGGAACATAAGTTGACATTAGGACAATTCATACATAGAATTATATCATTCTGTGACAACGTTGAAATACGATTTATTATTGAAATTTTGAAAAATCATATCTCCGAAAGTATTAGCTTGTTAGAGTTAAAAATGATATGAATGGATTCTTATGATAAAGCTGCTTATTAAAAAAATTTAATTTTGAATTTGTTATGTAAAAAAAAATTATTTTTTTTTACTCCGAAACCATCTGTCCGATTTTGCCCAATAACGAACTTAGCCGAGATATTTATCCCCCAAACCTACTCTGAAAATTTCAACTATCTAGCTCATTCCGTTCGAGAGTTATCGTGCCTTCGGCCGGCCGGCCGGACCGGCCGGACAGAATGAATTTCGACCACGGATTCTTGATCAGTGAGTCAAACCAAATCGTTTAAGACCATTTTCATAGAAAAATTCGAATATTACAGACATTTGGGCAAATTGATAAGCACTCAGTTCCGAGGAACTAGAGCGCTAAAAAACAAACATATTTCTCGAGGAAAGTTTATTCTAAGCTGGCTGATACAATTATGAATCTATTTGGAATGCTGGAGAGGTATATTCTAAAACAAGTTGCAGAATGGGCTCCTATTCAATCACGAATGCGAAATTCGAAAACGAGTGACGAATGAGCCAGTTTTCGAACGTATGAGTTATGGAATTGCCTTCTGCAACGAGTATTCTACGATATTTCCTCTATTTCATTCAAGTTTTATAAAATACTGTTGGAATTAAATGAAAAATTTGGATTATACATCCTGGTAACTTTGGTATTGTATCTTGGTAGTTGGTGTGACTGTTACGAAAGTAGACACATTACGAAATTTGAATTGGAATCTTACATAAGGTATGGAGATCAGATTTAAAATAGTTTTCTAATAGCATGAATGATTCAAAATTAGCAACAAGGAAATCTCTAGAAGCTTATTTTTTAATGAAAATATAACTTCTCCTCTCAACAATTATTTCACTATGACTATATCCAGATTTTTTTATTATATTGACAATTGATGTGTGTTGAAATTTGATAGGATCGAATGTCAGTGCTGACCACCACAAAACGAAAAATATAACTAGAAACAATGTGGGCATGAGTTCCTTACAGCACTATTCTTAGTGCTGTAATGAACTCATTACGATACTGAAATAGAAAAAGTATGATTACTGAGTTTAGTATAACATATATAGAATATAAATGAGTCGGATGGATTTTCCAATTGAAAATATTATCATATATTATGAAACTATCAATGAATGGATTTGAAATTGTAAGATCATCAATGATTTCAGATTCCATATTGGGATGAGGTACATCATAGTAAAGGGTTGAAATTTCATGAAGATTACATGAAGTTTCAAGGAGGTAAATTTCACTCAGTTTATAATATTCAGTGTGTTCATTGCACAATTCGCCAATTTGCGTATTGCCGATCGATAATAATAACAATACTCTTTTTTCAAATCGTCATGCCACGTGACATTGTGAACAATTAGAAGTGAAATAGTGTCAAAGAGATACATATATATTTACTTTTTTGTTTTTGTAAGCTGGTGTGCTGAGTATAAAATCTTTGAAGTTCTTGTATTGTAGTGCTGAGTTCTGTCTTCAGTATAATAATATCTGTTGATGAAAAGAAAAAGTAGATTCTCTTGTATGTGGATAGCAATTGTTGTTCAAAGATTGTTCTGTTATAATTTACTTGTGCAAGAATCCTTCGACTCCATGTCGAGAATGATTGGAAGTGCTCTTTTTTGTATCTTGGAAATATACCAAATATTTGAACTTGCTCCAGAAAATAGAATTCCATATCTTAATTTCGATTTGAAAAAGGTTTGATAGACTATTTTTGAGGATTTCATGTCTAAATACTGTTTTATTACCCTCAGAAGATGACTAGCTATTGAAAGATTTTTTGATAACTCTTGAATATGTTCTGTCCAGTTTAAATTTCATTTATCCATAATCCAACGAATTTTGTTGTTTTGTTAAATTGTATCTTTGAGTTTCACAATTTGAGATATTCTGGGGTGTCATATCGGGCATGATTAGTTTTTGAATTGATGATGCTTGACTTGTCTACATTCATGCTCATTTTGTTTTTGGTAAACCAATTTTCTGTTCGATTCAGAACTGCTTCTGTCATGATGGTCATTTCAGTTATTTGCATTTAATAATATATTTGTATAGTCGGTATTTCTATGTCGGTATAATTGAGGATTTTGGTGTCATCGTTTTCATCTAAGCTGGTCATTTTTAAAGAGTATAGATCATTGGCCCGAGAATACTTGCTTGTGGTATACCTAACTTTATGAAGTTAGGTTTGATTTACACTCATTCATACCATTGTTTATATATGTTCTTTGTGATCTTTCTTTCAGATAAGAGTATATGAGTTCTAATGCTGTGCATCGTATACCCATTTGATCCATTTTTGCCAAGACGTAGTTGGCTTAAGCTACCAGAGGCTTTTGAGAGGTCTAAGAAGAGACCGATGATTATTTTTGAGTTTTCCAAAGCTGCTCGTATTTCTGTCATGAACTCATAAACAGCTGTATCAGTTGATCTTCCTTTGATGTATCCATGTTGATTGTCGGAGTAAATAGTGCAGTTGGTTAAAAAAGAACATAGTTGCTTGCACATTACCATTTCAAATATCTTGGAGAATGCTGGTAAAAGGCTTATTGACCTTTCTTAAAAATGGGTTTTACCATTGCTTCCTTCAGTTTTTACGATAGATTCCATGCTTTGAACAATTGTTGATAATAAATTAATGTTAGTGGGTACTTCGTATGAGCTATGCATGCTTTGACGACGGTTGTTGGTATTTCATCTATGCCAGTACTGTATTTGTTTTTTAATGATGAACATATGTTTTGGATCTGTTCTTCTGTTCTGGTGTTGAATATTAGACTTTCATTATTTCTTTTGATTTCAGTAGTAAAAGGAATGTCCTTTAGTTCTCTTATGAGGTTATGAACGTTCTCGATGATAACTTCAACTAATCGTCTTCTACAGTTTTCCTTCTTGTAGGAGATTAATCCTTCCATACAGTGGGGTACTGGTTCACAGCAGATTTTGAGGGCAGATCTTCGACTCTTGGACATGCTTAATCAATGGACCAGAATAGTTTTTGGTCTTTTGCTAGTAAGTATTGAGGCTGTTCGGTGATGGAGACATTTTTGGATGGGACATAGTGTAGGTTACAGGTATCCATAAGGTTTGGAGTGTCAAAGGTATTTCAATTATGAATATCGCATCATTATTTCTGAATTTAACAGAGGTGTATGAAACCAAATAAAATCTTTCAAATAGTACAAATGTTACATGAAATCTGTTGATCGAATAGAATCATAAAATATGTCTAAGGGTTGAATACTTCCGTGCAATAGATGAAGTCTTGCAAAACTGACAGCTGTGTTTACTTCAGTGATAATTCTATTTATGGATAATTGTTCGAAGTGTATGAAAATGAGTTTACTGCTATCATTTTGTACCAACCGATAGTGGTTGTAATTTTTGGCGCTCTTGTTCCTCGGAACAGAGTGCTTATCAATTTGCCGAAATGTCTGTAAGTTTCGAATTTTTGGCTGAAAATTATATTAACTATTTGGTTCGACTCACTGATCAAGAATCCGTGGCTGAAATCGATTCTGTCCGGCCGGCCGGCTGTTAACACGATAACTCTCGAACGAAACGAGTACACTAAAAGAAGTGTTTTGTGAAATTACAGTGAAAATTATGCGTTATTAGTGGCCTTAGATTTTCACTGTAAATGATTACATTTGTGGTTGTAAAATTCCACAAATTTATTGTGAAATCACAGTGAACAGTTAGGATTGAGCAAACTCCATAATACTTGTGAAATTAGTATTATTTATATTTATAAGTTGTTATTTTACTTGAAACCTGTGAAATGACAATGGGAAATTACAATTCAACTAAAACAGTATTGTCATTTCACCTTGTACTTTCACTATATGTACCCACTAAATATGCAAACTTGAAACTTGTGAAATGACAATGTAACATCACAGTTCAATTATAAGAATATTGTGATTTCACCATGTGTTTGTGAACCTTCCTACTAATTATGCAAACGTGTTGTAAAATTAACTTGTGTAAATAACTGTATATGGTGAATTCACATTGTATTTTTTTTTCTTGTGTAATCACATCAAGCAAATCACTCATTTGAGAAACCGCACAAGTCCAAAAATCAATATTTTGGGAAAAGCTGACACAATGTTTTATTTGAGAATTACTTGAACTATCTATCAAAACAGGTACTTCAATGTAAATTATATTGAAGTAATTGTTCTGATAGATGTTCAAGTCATCCTTATCAAACACTTTTTTCAGCTTTTCTCAAGATACTGATTTCTGAACATGAGAGGTTTGTCAAATACGCAATTCGCATGATGTGATTATACAAGAAAAAAAATACAATGTGAATTCACCATATATACAGTATTTACACAAATAATTTCACAAGCGATTCAATTGAGTCTCTTTCTATGATTGAAACATCCCAATAAATATCCATTTTATGATACGACTGTCATGAATGTTATTTATGTCATCTAATCAAAATCTTCCATATTTTTCATACTTTATTGTAAGCACTACATATAAATCGTACATACAGTGTATATCATTGCAAATATCATTGAAAATGCCTCCAGTAACTAACTCACTTGATGACAATAAATTGTTGACAATAAATGTCATACCGCTGTTTATTATCTGGAAAAAAGAAGATAATTAATCGATGCTCCCTAATATGCAATGAAAATAAATGATCATCATGAATCCATTTGAAAATTTCACAAATAGGTATTTTTAGGTTTCCATCTTATGATCGAGTTAAAAGAATGTTAATGTTATTTTCTGTTCTGTTTTTCACCTTTATTCAAATCTACCTGAATTAATTTTTACTGAATACAGGTCTATTTGAAAATAACAAGTTGTATTCTTCAAATTGGATAGATATCGAAAAAAATCTGACGTTAAATCAGGAGCTTTTGCGTGCTCGTTCATATGCTTATCTGAATTACTTGTAGTGAAATTGAACACGAAAAACTTTTTTCGTACTTCCGGGCCTAAAGTGACAACTTCACTCCCTTGTGACAGGTACTAAAGTGTCACATTTAATCCCTCCGGGATTAAATATTGACGAAACTCCCGGAACGATTAAATCACAAACAAACGAATTTAAGGGATATTTTATTGAAAAATATAATTAATTAGAATGGTAATTAACGTTAATATTCAAATTAATATTGTGACAGTTCGTCATATTGACCAGTCTTTCCTGGGTTAATGCAGCAGGTAACTGACGAGTAACAGATAGGTCCTTTTCATATTGAACTGGTGTTTGTTTCGAAGATCCTGCGGAAACAGGAAGCGAGAATGAGGACTGTGGCATAACTATAGTGGATAGTGGATAGTGGATTTCCATCCTCCATGTCTCTTCAGCACGTCTATTGTTGCTCCCGAATCAGCTAACAAAGACGCAGATGTGCGTCTAAAACAATGTCCCGTATAAGACGTCGCATTTTCTAATTTCAAGAAAGCTGCTATTTGCCGTGGAAATGTACCAAACATGTTTTTTCCTACTACTCGCGTAGTACATTCTTTGTTGGTGTATTGAACAAAAAAATTTGAATGAGGTGTCCCTGTCTTTCGCAATGCCACATATTTTCGAAATATCGCCACAAAACTGATGGCACTGTTTTCCGAATTTTTGATCACAAAATTTCGGTCAATTTTATTTTTGGTGTTTCTAATCGCAATTAGGAAGGAATCGCCCAAATCTCTCACATCGTCGATTTCTAAATCAACCAACTCTTTTCCACGACAAGCTCCCGCAACGCCCAAAATAAGTGCAACCTACAAAAAAATTGATTTCTTAAAATTTCTGAATATAAACACATTTCCCAATTTACCTTAAGCATTAAATATTTATCATCCGGAGCCTCCCGTAAGAACTGATCTACCTGCTCAGACGTGAGAATTCTTGACTTCTTTGTCTTAAATCCCTCATTTCTTCTCTTCAAAAAAGCTAATAATTTTGGAAATTTACTTATATCAATATCTTCTCTACTGTTAATAACCGATTTCAGCATTGAGTAATGTGCCCAGAGAGTTGAGGCACAAACCGCTTTTGATTTATCATTGAAGTAGACTAACAGCGCATTTTCAGTAGGTTGTCTCACATTTTTTAAGCGGCACCACTTTTTAAAAGCATCGTACTGCTGCTCGTATAGTTTTCTAGATTTCGGTGGTAACAATTCTTCACCTACTTCGCCTGCTCTTTTATCAATATCAGATACACCTTCTTCACTCATGATACCAATAATTATCAATAACAATGTTTCTTTACAATGACACTAGTAATGACAATGTTTCTAAATTATAATTGTCACAACGCAATGTTACTATGGTAACTTATTTTGAAGACAGTTTATTAAATGAGTTGAAGAGAGAAAAAACTGATTGAAATTATTGAAATAATTAATAAAATCATACCGGAAGTACGAAAAGTATCGTATATACCTTGCGGCTGAAGTACATTTAATCCTTCAGGTAAATTATGGCCCTCCCTGCGGTCGGGCCATAAACTTTACCTTCAGGATTAAATGTACTACTTCAGTCCCGCGGTATATAATATACTATTATATATTCCGAAATGTGAGAAAAATTTCAGAAGCTTGTTCCTTATATATTTTCTATCATCAATTTCTTAGACCATTCTTAAATTTCGGTAGAGAACACAAAGTAATAGATCTGAGAGAACTTATATTCTGTCCCGAAGTATAAGAATTATCTGGGAAATTGCTGAGATAAACCAATTTGGGAACAAACTCCTGTGATTTTTCCCACATTTTGGAATATACATTTTGATGCTCGATAGATATCAAAATGACAAGATTTAATTTGAGCTATACGGATTTTCAAAAAAACTTCATTTTCTCTTCTTGTGATATAGCTATATGGCCGATTTTTTGAACAGCTCATATAATCGATACCTTTGAATCAAATATATTGTCCGCGAGATATTGAACATTTTTTTCTCAACATTTAAAGATTCACCATGAAATTTCAATTCATTATTGTACAGCTAATAACTGAATTTCAATTTAATCGGATAAGGATTTTTCGAGATATTGCGAAAAAAAAATGTAACGCCTATAGCTTCGAAATCATTAAACGGGTTTTGTTCCATTAAACTTAACCGAGACATTGAAGCACCGAACCTACCCCGCGAATTTCAAGTCTTTACGTCATTTTCTTCGAGAGATATAGTGAATACGGACCAAAAGATGGACAGAATTGAATTTGAAAAAACACTACCGTTTAAGACCAGCAGTCTCAAAATTTTTAAAATAAGGACATCGTTACGGAATGATAGAGCATTCGTTATGGTAGAACGAGCACGCAACAACAATAACAATTATTAGTTTTGAAGTATACCATCACTGAAGTACGCTACAATATTATGTTTTTCTGTCTTTGGTAAACTTTTCATTTTCAAGTAAAATTTCCAGAATTTTTAATATTGGTATATAATGAAAAAATCGTCATTCGTTATTTCGTTTTGTTCAGTTCATTATTATTCATCATTCCATCTATAAAAACTTGCAGTGCTTTATCGGTAACAAAATACTTCGCTTCCAGAGTCAAATATAAGGCACTGAACAATTTTGAACTGAACTAAATAAAGTTCTCCTGAATCCTTTCATTAGATTCATCAACATCACTGTGAAGGATTGCCGATTACTTTTCGAACTGACCTTCCAATTTTTGATCAAGTACTTCATCTGACTCAACCAAATCGGGGTGTTTTCTTAAAATATGATTACTAAGATTTGCAACCTTATCATAAATGGTCTCCAAAGAACAGTTTTCAGACGGACATTTAACCGAAATTCTATTTCTTATGTGAATATACGAATGCCTTATGATATTTTTCCGAACGAAATCAATAAAAGAACCAAACACCAATATGTCACGTTTGAAGAAAGTGAGTTTGTCTCCAACAGCCTATGGTAACTGAAGAGGTTGGACTTGAAGCTTTTTGTTTTAAATGAACACTTCCTTTCCATACATCAAAAACAGCCGAAGGATTATTCCTGTGTTAATAAGCATGTAGTTCGCATTTTCTAAGCGCTTGCATACGATACTTTCAGATAGAACACGTAGACATTGTCTAATGACTGAATTGACATATACATATTTATAATTTTAACTCACCTTAAGAAGCACTTCTTTACAACACTGGTCAAAAAATCACTCAAACATGTTGTTTTGCAATAACCGTACGGTTTTTTTTTTATACAGAAGAAACCCTTTATGGGCGGACCTTAATAGGAACAGTCTGGGAGTCCATCTTCTCCTGAAGATGTTTACCCAGTAAAACTCCTGTCTCCATCAGGGCGTCGATGGGTGTTTTGAGTTAGTATTCAATACTTTTACTCATGTTCTCTCTATTTTATTTCCTTCTTGATTGTTAGGTAAGTGCTACATCTTCACTTCTTTAGAATTCGGATTCTTCATTGACCTCCGAGAGGTAATAGTGACATTTTTGGGCGTTTGATCTTCGTGGGTTCTTCTGGGTCATAGTCCAAAGCTTCTCTAAGTGTTGGGTTCGTGTGGCGTTCTGTATTTTCCAGGATCCTCTTGTTCCTCTGTCGTATCTGTTCTTCTATCGTGCTCACCTCTAGGTCTTGCCAGATGTTTCTATTCCTGATGAACCAGGGCGCATCAGTTATCTGTCTCAGGAGTTTGTTCTGGGCTGTTTCCAGTTTCTTCATATGGCTTTTTGCTGTCTCTCCCCATGCAGTTGAACAGTACAACATGCGTGGTACAATTATTGACTTGTATAAGCGTAACTTGGTGCTTATACTGAGCTTATTGTTTCTAGCAATTAGCGGATAGAGTTCTATTTTTCTTACAGCAACTTTCTGCATAATATAATCGATGTGGTCTTTCCACGTGATTTTTCTATCAAATATTACACCCAGGTATTTGATTTTGGCTTTCCAGGGAATCGTTTCTCCGTCTATCTCTATTTCTTCTGTGGGTAATGTTCTTTTCTTGCTGAATACAATAGCCTGTGTCTTTCCTGCGTTCACTTTTATTTTCCATTTCTCCATCCATTCCAGGATGATGTCAATTGCTGTCTGTGCATATCGGGTTCCTAGGTTCAAGTTTCTTGAGTGTGCCAGGATTGCGGTGTCATCTGCGTATGTGAACACTTTTGTATCGTTGGGGAGCCCTTTCGGTATATCTGCAGTGTATAAATTATACAACTTCGAAGATAGTACTCCTCCTTGTGGAACTCCTCCTGTTATGGGAGTTTTGCGGGATCTGTGTCTTCCTACTTTGACTTGAAATGATCTGTTCTTCAGGTATTTTCCAATTATCTTAATGATAGGTAGGCTTATATTTGCTTCCCTCATCTTGTATATCAGTCCTTCATGCCACATCTTGTCGAATGCCTTTGAGACATCTAGGAAGGCTGCCACGTTTACGTGTTTCCTGTTTATGTTGTGGATTATATTTTCCGTCAACCTTAGTGTCTGGAGTTCTGTTGAGTGTCCAGCTCTGAATCCATATTGTTCTGGTGGGATCACTTTCTTCTCTTCCAGTTCCTCTTCTAATCGTCGTAGTATCAATCTTTCTACCAGTTTTCCTAGTGTGCCTAGCAAGCTTATCGGTCGGTGATTCTGGGGGTATAGTTGGTCCTCTCCTTGCTTTGGGATCATGATCACTGTGGCATTCTTCCAGGCTTCAGGGAAGTATAACAGTCATAATATGCCGTTGCAGATGTTCACGATGAATTCCAGGTATTCCATCGGAAGGTGTCGTAGTTGAGTGTTGTTTATTCCATCTTCACCGGGTGCACTCTTCTTTTTAAGGTGTTTGATTTCTTCTTTCACCTCGTCGATTGTTGTAGGTCTTATTCGTTCATCTGTATCTGTTTGCAGTATTTGTGCTGCTGTTCTTTCCACTTCCTCTTCGAAATCGATGTCATCGTCTGGGGTGCGATGCGGTGTAAATTGCAGCTCTAGCGTCTCAGCAAATGCGTTCGCTTTTTCTTCGTCGGCGTATACTATGCCATTTACCCCGTGTAAAGGCCGTGATCTGTTGCACCTTTTCTTCAGGATTCGATTTAATCGCCACATTGGTTTATAGTGGGCGTCTTGTTCTTCGCAGTCTTCGTTGATGCTTTCAAGTAGCACTTGCCATTTCTCGTACCTGTACTTCTGTACTTCTTCTTTGACTAAGTTTGCTAGTCTGTTGGCCTCTCTCTTATCTTCGGGATATAGAGTTCGTTGTGCTATTCTTCGTGCTCTATTTTTGTTCCTGATTAGAGCTTTCAATTCAGGGGGTAGTTTGTTGACGTCTTTGGCACACTTCTTGATTGTTTTCGTGGCTTTTCCTAGTGAATTTTGAATTTCCTTGGTCACTTTGTTTACTTCTAGTTCGATGTCGGTGGTAGTTCGTAGATCCGGTGGAACTCTCTCGGTATTCTTCAGTATTTCGGTGAATTTTCTCCAGTCGATTCTTTTTTCTTCCTGTTGTTGAGGTATTGAGTTCCAGTGATCCAGTGTAAGAATAACTGGATTATGATTGGAGCTCAGTACCGCCTCGGTGTCTATGGTGGTGGGTTGGTTTATATTATTGATAATAAATATGTCGAGAACATCGGGTCTCCCTGTTGACCCGTAGAACGTCGTCGGTCTGTCCGGTCCGATTACCGAATAATTATTTGATTCCGCGTGAACCGCTAATGTTCTGCCGCGCGTAGTAGTTACTCTGGAGTTTCAGATGCTGTGTTTAGAGTTCAAGTCACCGCCTAAAATTATTTCGTTGGGCGAAGGGAAAATTTCGTCCAAGTCGGAAGTTAAAAGTGTTTTTCTAGGCGCGTTATATGCGGCTATGACAGTTATTGTTCTGTTGCCAGCCATATATCGGGTGTCCCAAGGTGAGTGGCCTATTAGATTATTATGGAAACTATTAATGGTAGAGATTTTAAATTTTGTGGATCGATATTTGGCCATGTATGGTACATTTTTAAAATAATTTCACAATTCCAGTGTTGCCGGATGTACGACAATTTGGCAACAACTTTGTTATTTTAAATGGGACATCCGGTATTTCTATTTTTTTTATGATACTCCATAAAATACTGAATCTATTCATTCTGACTTTTTTATACCTATCTTTAACGGTTTCTCAGTTATTAATTATTTTTCGAAGTTTTAGATCAAATTGGCGTGTTACGAAAATGACTCTAGTTCGCTCAAAATTTGAGATTTGAGTCAGAAAATTTAGCAAATCATTAGATATTGATCTGGTTTATGTCACTGCTTTTGAATTATAGTTGTCAGTTATACAGGAAGGACCATAAATAGTTTCCATAATAATCTAATAGGCCACTCACCTTGGGACACCCGATATATGTTAACCGCGGCGTTTTCTAAGTTTTCCGTATTGAAATTATTAATCCGCTGGTGCGCTATGGAGTTCTTAACGAGTACGGCTACTCCGCCTCCTTGATTTGTTCGATCACTCCTGTATATCGCGAAGTTCGGTAACGCTAAATGAACTTGGGGTTCGAGCTTTGTTTCGCTCAGTAACGCCACGTCGATATTTTCTTCGGATAAATAATCCCCAAGCTCTAGAATTTTGTTTGTGATGGAATTCGCGTTCCACGCAAGTATCTTTAGTGATCGCGGTTTTGATTTATCCAAGACGACTGGCTATCTTGGTCATCAGCACTGTCATTTGTGCCAACATCTCTGCGACTTGATTGGGACTTGTATTTGTATTCGTATTCTTTTCCGGCATTGGTTTCGCGGATTGTTTTGCTGCTGAGAGGTAGGATTTACCTTCAACAACTTTGCTTTCCCGAATAATTCTTTTCGGTTGACTTTGGGTCGATGTTTTAGGGGTATTTCCCGGATAAAATTTGCACCCACGATAATTAGCGAGGTGAGCGAGCTTGCAGTTGGCGCACACTGCTGGGGTATTTGTCGGTTTCGCGCATTCATTGGACCAGTGTCCTTCACCGCATTTAACACATCGCGGGAGGATGTGACAAGTCGATTGAGTATGGCCGTAATTCTGGCAACGGTGACACTGAAGGTGTCTCTTCATTGACCTCTGCGGCTCTACTCTGATTTTGAAGAATCCTAGATATTTAATGTTGAATATCTCTCTGCTGTCGTCCGTTTTCGGCAGCTTGACCAGCATAAGCGGGAACACGTGTTTTACACCCGCTTCCCGTTTGTAGAGTTGTGTCACTTGGATTACTTTGAATCCCTGGTCGGTTAATTGCTGTGATACAGATTCTTCCGTCTCGTGCGTCGGAATTCCACGAATTACCACCCTCAGTACTTTCTCGTCTTCACGGGTGTAAGTATAAAACTGCTGGCCGTGCCTTTCGAGGCCTTTCGTCAGTTTTCGGTGATCTGCTTCGGTCTCTACATGAATGTGTAGCGCGTTCTTGTTCTCTGAGGCGTATTTAATTTTGACTTTGTCATTTTCAGCCGGTTTAGCGACAGCGGGGAATGACGCTTTATTTAAAATTTTGATCGGTGGAATTCTCTTCACCGGGATCTTTTTGGGGGTTTCAGTTGTCTGACTCACCGGAAGTGGGGGGAAATTTACTACGTTCGAGTTTCCTCTCGAATACGAAACTCTTGGCGTATTTTCGGAAATAGGGGGGGTGTTGTTCTCGACAGTAGGCTCAGTTGACATGAGCATATCGTCATTTCCGTCTTCGTTTTCAAGAACATCAAATCTATTTGATGTTCTCACGGGGGATGCGGATTCCTGGCGTTGCACGCGGGGTCTTTTCCTATTTTCCTTGGTCTCAAACGCATTTTTGTTTAGATCGAATCCTAGTTTTTCAGCTATCAAAACGAACAGCTTAACGAGCGCAGCACGGTCATCCGCTAGCGAATCAATGAATGATTCCGCGGTAGAGCCGGCCATTTTCGAATTATAAGTTTCTCAGTAGATAAGGGGTTTATATAAGCAATATCATATTTTCAATAAAAAATATTAAAATATCACAGTCGTAAGACTCACCTGTAGTTTCCTGTGGAACCAACGATCCGAAGATCTGGACTCAACACATCACTACAAACTTCACTAACTTGTCACCAGTACCCGTAACGGGTCGATCGAGTTGGCTAACCCGTCAGACGGCTTGAACTTAACAGCACTGCACACTGGTACGGGAGCGCATGCGCACTAGTCAGACAATGCTCACTGCTTGAAGTCTCGGTCGGTACTGAACCGTACGGTTGGACTGAACTCTAACGTCTCAACCAGTACTATGTGAACCCCCGAACGTCAGACCATTTTCATTGGTCAGAAAATGAAACAATTTCAAAATTTCACATTGCAACTGTGATGTATTCACAATATTGCTGTTTTATTGTATTTGCATTGTTATTTCCAAGGAAAGCATGGAGATTAGATAAATCACATGTTATTTACATTTAGACTGTGAATCGAAATTTAACCTCGTATGTGCTGGGAAGGACTTGATTTAAATCAGCTTTATTTTTCTAGGGAATTACCACCGCAGAGAAGTTTAAACTCTACAGAGTCACCTAATCAAAATTGCATTAATTTCAAATATTGAAATGAGTTATTTCAGCAGGCACGATAAACTATTTCTGCGGAAAATGTAAATATTGGCACGGAACCATATACTGAATATTATTTTGGATACATTTCTTACCTATATCAGTCGTTATATTTCCGAATATGAATTAGGCCTTGATGCGAATTTACAAAGTGGCCGGTAAAAACACAGGAAAATGTAAACTTACAATATGGTTTGAAAAAAATATATTATTTCTGTGATTTTTTATTGCAATTTTACATTTTTTATGGAATTTCACAAAAAAAGTGTATTTTATTACACATTATCTTGTAAATTTTACAGATATAATTGAATTTCACAATAATTCTAAGAAAATACAGTTTTTTTCACAAAATGCTTGTAAACATTATTTGTTATGTTTGGCAATATTTTTTACAGTTATGGGATCGTAAGCTCTCGAGTCGATATCTATGCCCAAATATATTTTTCAGTGTAAGAGTATTGAAATTAGCGGGGTAGGTTTGGAGGGTAAATATCTCGGAAAAGTTCGTTAACGGGCGAAATCCATCAGGCGGTTGCGGAGTTATGGTCGTTTTTAGTAAAAAGAGTTTTATGAATATTTCCGAAACCGATCAGTCGATTCATCTGAAATTTAGCATCAAATTGTAGAATAATGACCTTTATATGCAAGCAAAGTTTTGTGATGATCAGGTTGCCGTAAAAGTAAAAAAAATTAAAAAAATTTTGAATTTTGTCTCTATAAGAAACTCTCGAACTGAATGAGCTAGGCAGTTGAAATTTTCAGAGTAGGTTTGAGAGATAAATATATCGGTTAAGTTCGTTATTGGACAAAATCGGCCTTATGGTTTTGGAGTAACAAAAAAAAATTTTTTTCACATAACAAATTTCAAATTACATTAAGATGCAGTTTGAACATAAAAATCTACTGATATCATTTTCAACTCTAACAAGCTTATATTTTCGGAGATATATTCTTTCGAAATTTCAATAATGAATCGTACTTCTATGTTTTCACAGAATGCTGTACTTGATAATTCTATCTATTAATTATCTGTGTTTTTACATGTCATCTTATTTCCCTATGAGAGATAATTGTTATTATTATTTCTGGTTCGTTATTCTTGATATAAAATACACCTTCTGTTCTAGAACACAAATTATGATTGAATGCAAAATGACCAATGAAATAACCTCAGCTATAGTACTTTTGAGGTGATAATATAATGCCCGTGGATAATCCATATGATGATGGAAATAATATTTGTAAAGTACGATACCACCGTACTTCGGATATCAACATTATTCACTTATCGATATTTTGTTTCCATCTGGATTACATTTGTCATTCGTCGCACCAGTTCATATTTAGAGTTAGTCGTAAATTAGTATTGTTAACAGGTGGATATAAATTTTATTGATTCCTATTCGAATTCATATATTTTCGATTTCACTTTTACAGGTATGTTCATTTATTCATGTAGTATTCATTATTTAGATTATTCAAATAAAACCACTTTTACATCAGATGCAATCAAGTGTATTGAATACCGAATTGGAATCTTACAAATCGAAAATATAAATTGCATAATATCTCGATATGTCAAAACACCAGCTTTTCATAGTTGCTGAAGCCAGCAGTACAACTGAAAAAACGACTGTTTTGAAGCTGAAGAGAATTAAAGCAGCCGACGAAGAGACTTGGTACAGCTTCCCTGATGAATTCCAAGGTCTGAGTAATCACAAGAATTTGACAGATCTTCTGTCAGTAAAATCTGCAGTCGGCTCTATAAGGTGTAGAGGACAGTTTCGAAATGTTAATGTAATTCTCTCATCAGAACTGGAGAAAATCTATAAAGATGATGCAGGTAATTTTGTTTTTAATCAATATATGTTGCCGGAGGTTAAATCATTGCCTTCTATACAATCGTCTGAAGCAAGCACAGTTTATACTGAACTCGTAGCTTGTTTGAATAAATTGACTGCAGAGAAAGATGTTTCTTTAAAAGAGATTATGAAACACTTCATAATAGAAAAATTTTCAACACGAAATAGAAATGTTGAAGCTTGGGTGAATAGTTTTGAAAAAGAAACAAATCGATTTTTTTTGGAGGGTCCAAAAATGATAGAAGCGTTTCGCTTATGTCTCGATTCATCTATGAATGATTGGTTCCTAAATGATCAGAGGAAATTAGGAATGAAAGCAGACTGGAATTCATGGAAGGAAGATTTGATCTCCACCTTTGGGGATTTGTCCTGGAAACCAATCCGGTTTGCTTATAACTTTCGATATTTGAATGGTTCCTATGTAGATTTTGTTGTGAAGAAGGAAAGATTGTTACTTGAACTTGATCACGACATTCCAGAAAAGATTAAATTGAATCTCATCGTATTGGGTCTGCCAATTCAAATCCAAATTTCTTTAAATCGAAACGCGGTTTTGACAGTTAAAGATTTGATAAAGAAGTTGAAGAAATTCGAAGGGGAAAGCCCTGCACACATTGCCAATTTTGAGGTGGCTAGAACCATAAGAGATGCCGCATTCGGTCCTACAGAGAAGATTCCCTGCACCATTTGTGAAAAGAGTGGAAATGGTGTGCGTTACCATCCTGAAAAGTCCTGCTGGTTTCGAGACAAAAAATTGAGTGCAGTGTATAGCCTCTCCCCTAATCGCAGATTAGATTAGAGGTGGTTGAGGTTCTACGGACCCTACTAGCTCACAGCAAAAACTAAAATATAGATGTTAAGTGGGCGCCAGACACTCCAACTTCAGAAAAACTCGAATTATATTTTACAAATTTATTCAATCAACAGTCTAAAGATTGGCCAATGTGAAACATGCGATATAAAATATAAATACTAAGTCAGACTGATCACAAATGAAATGCTTAACTACTTATCTTGGAATCGTTTCAAATAGAGTCACTATGGGCAACTTCACAATGAGTCAGTCTAAGTGTCCAATCAGGTTCCTCAAATTAGTAACAGGAACTGGATATCATGGAGCTCGATGACTGGTGTTCTTTGTCGATTGCTAGGTCCCTCTATCCAAACGAAATAATTCCAACCAGGTGGTTGTCCTGGGTAACAGCGTAGATATTCCTCCAACTCAATACTCGAGGTTCGTGCCTGACAGGTGGTTCTCAAAGCAGGTTTATGAAACTTCCTTTATATGGAAGCAATTAGAAGATAGTCCAACAGCTACAGAATAAGGTATAAAAAGGATTCCTGCAAGATACATAATTCTTAGACTTTATCCTCGCAAATAACGTGCCCATTTCGAGTTCTAGTTCACAATTTAGATATAATGACAATGTGATTAATTCAAGTTACAAAGTGGTCATAAAATTATTCCAGTTAAAAACTACAAAACGACTGGAAAAACATCAATCTGGCTTTCTATTTTCACTAAATGATTCTGAAGGATGAATTAGTTCTTGAAAGAGAATAATGGATAATAATTGCCGGTAAAAACTAGAGCTCAAAATGGCCACGCGGTCAGATAACGGAAAGCAAAAAATACGATCATAATACAGCAAAAATATTATCGAAAAGTAAGCTGAAAGAATAATGAATTAATTACTAAATGTGCATCAGAACATGTCGTCAATTGGAAGCAAATTGGATTAAAACCTACCAGATTCAGAACCCTTCACTCAAGGAAAATGGCCACAACTCAAGATAACTAAAACTCCACGGCTGCCTAACAAAAATGATTTCCAGATCGTCGTTCTCGCTTCGACTCCAACTAACGCTGGAGGGGGGCTCCAGCGGACCGCGCTGACGTTCCATTGACATCGAACACAGAATCGATCTCGGAGTAGATCTAACGCACTCAACAAGTCAGGGGCGTCCCAACCAATACAACCGGGGTACACAAAATGCAACCAAACTTCAAATACAAACGGGATTCTAAGGAACCCGTTACAAGTGAGAATGGTAAATAATGTAGAACTAGAATCTGACTTGAACGCGTTTATTACTGATCCAAAAAACTAATATTGTTACCACTGATCAAAGTCGATATACTCATTAATGATAAAATCAATTGCAAAGCTGTTTACGATCCCGGATCGAATATTTCTTTGGTAAATTTTAACCTTTTGCAGAAATACAAAATTCCTATTATGAACATTAATGAGAGCAATTTTAGTACGGTCAGTGGTATAGGCAAAGTTAGTGGAGTTGTTCTACTTAACCTAAAAATAATGAATATGACTAAAAAAATTCTAGTTTTTGTTGTAAAAAGCGGAACTTTTAATAATGAGTTTCTGATCGGCCTTGATTCAGTAAAAACCTTTGGACTTTGTCAGAACGAGAAACTTGAAATTTCACAGAACATTTCCGAACCTTCGAAATCAGATGTAGAAATTTCAAACCTTAACGTAAACAAAAATATTTCAGATTCAGCCACTATTAAAGTAAAGGATTTTGCTCAGGTAAATTTTAATGAGTTCATCAACGTAGATGACTTCTCTGCTAATTTAGATCATTTAGAAAAAAATAAAAAGTTGGCTCTTGAGAATATTATAAATAAGTATGCAGCAGTTTTTGCTAAAGATAAATTCGATATCGGTACAGTATCAGATCATGAAGCTACTATAAAATTACTGGAACATAAATACGTCTCTCGAAAACCATACAGATCTTCTATTGACGATCAACAAGAAATAGATTCACAAATTTCTAAATTATTATCTGCAAATCTTATAGAGGAATCTACCTCCCCTTTTGCAGCCCCTGTAACTCTTGTTTATAAAAGAGGAGAAAATAAAAAAAATAGATTGTGTATCGACTTCACAGCTCTCAATAAATTAGTTGTACCAGAAAGTCAACCTTTTCCCCTAATAGGTGATTTGATTGTGAAAACTAGAGAATGTCAGTGGTTTTCGGTTCTAGACATAAATAGTGCTTTTTGGTCAATTCCTCTTCGTCGCAAAGACTATTATAAGACTGGTTTTGTAACACAAAATGGACATTACAACTGGAAATGTCTACCTTTCGGTTTAAAGACTTCCCCAGCGATTTTTCAGAGAATTTTGAGGAATATAATTCGGCGGAATGACTTAGATTCTTTTTGCATTAATTACATCGACGATATACTAATTTTTTCATTAACATTTGAAGAGCATTTATGTCATATTGAGAAGTTATTACAAGCAATCCTGAAAGAAGGATTCCGACTAAAACTTTTAAAGTGTAACTTTGCGAAGAATAGCGTAAAATATCTTGGTCACATAATTGAGAATAATGCAACTAAACCCATTAATGATAACGTTGTTCCAATTAGGGAGTTTCCAACTCCTCAGAATAAAAAAAATATCAGACAATTTCTGGGTAAAGTAAATTTTTATCGCAATTATGTTCCTAATATTACACAAATTTTAGAACCATTTCATAGATTGCTTAGAAAGAATGTAAATTTTGAATGGACTTCAGATTGTGAGACAAGTTTCAGATTAATAAAGGATTATCTCTGTTCGGAGCCATGTTTGGCCATTTTTAATCCGCGAAAAGACACAATTGTGCAAACTGATGCCAGTATAACGGGTATAGGGGCAATTTTGAAACAAAGACAGGACGACGGGAATTATAAACCTGTGGCTTATTTCTCGAAGAAATTGAATGAATTTCAGAAACGCAAGAAGGCGGTGTTTTTGGAATGTCTGGCGATAAAGGAAGCGTTAACGTACTGGCATTACTGGCTTATGAATATAAACTTTGAAGTTCATACAGATCATAAACCTTTAGAAAATCTTAATATTCACTCCCAGACAGATGAAGAATTCAGACATATGATGTTTTATTTGTCACAATATAATTTCAAAGTAAAATATATCCCGGGAAGTTCTAACTCAGAAGCAGATTGTTTATCTCGAAATCCTGTTCTTGATTCCTCCACTTTGGCCGAGGACTTCAAAATTGTAAATTTTATCCAATTAAATGAAATAATTAAAGATCAAACTAATATTAAAGATGATTTACCATCCAATATCCGTGTTATAAAAAGAGGCGATGTTCTGTACACTCAACGTAAGAATAACCATAAAATAATTATTTCGCCAGAATTGTGTCGTATCATAATAAAACAAATTCACGACAAATTTGGCCATATTGGTCCAAAACAAATAGAACTAAAATTACGCCTTTTTATTTTTGTAGAAATTTGAGAAAGTTGATAACTGATTTTTGTCATTCCATAATACCATTCACACTTCAACTCAGTTTAGCCCTAATTATTTACTAAATAATGTCGATGTGCAAATTGTACCAGATAACTGTAAAGTTTGGAGAAACCTGGATACAGACAGGAAAAAAGCTTTTGAAAATTCTCAAAAAATCCATAACCTTAATAAAACTAGAGTAGATAAAGTTCGTAAATCACCTACTTTTGCAGTGGGTGACTTTGTGTTCGTATCGAATGGAAATAGTCTAAACCGAAATAAATTGGACGAAATTAGATCTGGTCCGTTTCAAATTTTGGAAAAATATTCGAATTCTATTTATAAAATTGAGTCGGGTATTAGCAAAGCCGAGTCTAATTATTTCCACGTGTCCAAACTCTATCCAGTTTTCTCTGTAACTACGGGGTAGCCTCTGGGTGTGGGGATGTAAAGTACGATACCACCGTACTTCGGATATCAACATTATTCACTTATCGATATTTTGTTTCCATCTGGATTACATTTGTCATTCGTCGCACCAGTTCATATTTAGAGTTAGTCGTAAATTAGTATTGTTAACAGGTGGATATAAATTTTATTGATTCCTATTCGAATTCATATATTTTCGATTTCACTTCTACAGGTATGTTCATTTATTCATGTAGTATTCATTATTTCGATTATTCAAATAAAACCACTTTTACAGATGCAATCAAGTGTATTGAATACCGAATTGGAATCTTACATATTCTTTGGTAAGATACATAATCAAATTGGGATCAGAATATCTCTAGTAAAAACAAAACTGCAATGTCATCTAAGTTTTAATTGATATAATATAATTTTCAGAGTAGATTTGAGGAATGAATATATCTGATAATTTCGTTATTGGGAAGAATTTAATTTTTTTCATGATGCAGTTCTATTGTAAGAATCCATTTATATCATTCCAAGAGAGCAATTATTTCGGAGATATGATTTGTCAAAGTTTGAACAAGAGCGCCAAAGCTCCTGTCCACAGGGCTTGAACCAATTTTATAGAATATCCTGTACTGATTTCATTCATCTCTCAAATAAAATATAAAGATTTCATCCACCGTTAGTCCACTCATCCGATGGCCTCTATCTACGCCCTCTACATATTATGCAGATTCCATTCAGTCCGAATGACTGGCCAAAGCTGGACAGTTACATCCAAGCTACGCCACAAGGAATAACATTATGGATAATTCCTTCATGTCGAGCACATTTTTTGGCGCTCTTGTTCCTCGGAACAGAGTGCTTATCAATTTGTCCAAATGTCTGCAATTTTCGAATTTTTGGCTGAAAATGGTCTTAAACGATTTGATTTGACTCACTGATCAAAAATCCGCGGTTGAAATCGATTCTGTTCGGCCATCCGTTCGGCCATTAACACGATAACTCTCGAACGAAAGGAGTTAGAGGATTGACATTTGCAGGGTAGGTTTGGAGCGTACATGTCTCGGTCGAGTTCGTTAACGGGTAAAATCCATCAAGAATTCTCGGAGTTATGGCCGTTTTTGATGAAAACATTTTTTATGAATATTTCCGAAACCGATCACTCGATCTAACATAAATTTAGCAACAGATTGTAGAATTATGACTTTTATAGGCATGCGAAGTGTTGTATTGATCGGGTTGCCGTAAAGTGTAAAAAACATTTTTTTAAAATTTTGTTTCTACAATATCTCTCGAACAAAATGAGCTAGGCAGTTGGAATTTTCAAAGTAGGTTTGGGAGATAAATATCTTGGTGGAGTTCGTTATTGGGTAAAATTGGCTTGATGGTTTCATAGTAACCAGAAAAAAACATTTTTTACATTATAGATTTCAATTTAATTTTTTTTTGAGATGCAGTTTCACAATAAAAATCCATTGATATAATTTTCAACTCCAACAAGCTTATACTTTCGGAGATATGATTTTTCGAAATTTCAATAATGAATCGTACTTCTATGTTTTAACAGAAGGCTGTACTTAATTTTTCTATGTATGAATTATTATATAATGATGACATTATTATATGATGATGATTACATGTCATCTTATTTTTCTATGAGAGATAAATGTCATTATTATTTCTGGTTCGTTATTCTTGATAGAAATACCCTTCCTTTTCCATAAAAGAAAGTTTAATGGAATGCAAAATGACCGATGAAATAACCTCAGCTATGGTACTTTTGAGGTGATAATATAATGCCCGTGGATAATTCATATGATGATGGAAATATATTCTTTGGTAAGATACATAATCAAATTGGGATCAGAATATCTCCAGTAAAAACAAAACTGCAATATCATCTGAGTTTTAATTGATATAATATAATTTTCAGAGTAGATTTGAGGAATAAATATATCGGATAAGTTCGTTATTGGGGAGAATTTAATTTCTTTCATGATGCAGTTCTATCGTAAGAATCTATTTATATCGTTCCAAGAGACCAATTATTTCGGAGATATGATTTGTCAAAGTTTGAACAAGAGCGCCAAAGCTCCTGTCCACAGGACTTGTACCAAATCTTTATAATTTGTTTCGTAAAATTTGAATATTTGGATGTGGATGCAAAGATCTCATGATTCTTATAACCTGATTTTGATCTGCTATCAATGATTAGAGCTGATTCTTAAATGCTTGAAAATAATTTAAATAGAAGGATTCGTCCTCGCTATCAAAAGTGCAAAATTGGATTTTTGCAACATATCCACCAACACTAATTAAACCTCGTTTATGCCGAGAATTGTATAAATGACTAATATAAGTAAATTTCGATTTGTTTTAACGTTATCTGAGTTCATTACATTTGAACAGACAAAATGGTCTTGCCATATTTTACTTATATTAGCTGAATTGAAGCGATACATTAATATTGTAACGCTAGAACCCCAGCTAGCTAGAATTTTTCTCGTTCTAACGTACAATGATAAAAAAATAAAGAACAATGAATACCTTCTCCTTCTTCTCTACTTGGTAGGGTTCAATAACAGGATGATACTTATATGTATGTATTTTTTTTAAATATTTTCCAATCGCCATCACAATCACTCATTCAATAAATCAGTAAATTCAACTGTTAGTACCTTAATGTTAGAATGCTTTCTCCTAAATAATCGAAATTCAATCATAGAATCCCACTGTGGGGCATAGCCAGCAATTTCGAGATTACAAATATTATACATAAATCTACATATCTTTCTTGGTAAAAGAATAGGCATATACTGAATATAGGAGGTTCATATGAAATCAACTGGGTGGTATACTTAGGCCCAGTTCCATAATCGAACTTAAAGTCTACTTTTTCGACAAAGTCTCCTTTTACTCTCATTTTACTTAATAAAAGGAGACTTTGTCGAAAAAGTAGACTTTAAGTTCGATTATGGAACTGGGCCTTAGCAAGGTTTATGAAATGGCACAAATGTTCCTCGGGGTGCAAGGGATGGGACGCCCCGTTAAGTACTGACGTCCTAGTGCGTAGTTGGGAGGTCGGAACTATCGGACTGGTGCTTCCTATACAACAAATCGCTCTCGTAGCGCTAAAACCTACAATTTTTAAGAAATTTCACTCAAGTGTCAAGTACTTCGGTTACCTTATTATTTCTTAAGTCCGCATTAATCGCAATATGGTGTTCACAACACCACTCCAGTTTTACCCTTCCTTGAAGCGAATGTCATCAAATCCCACTTTAGTGGTTAAGAAAATTTCCTTTGAACAATAATTCAGCTTCGAGAAGTACGAACCGCATTCAGAATAATAATGAACCAGATGAAGCACCTCACTTTGATTACTTGATACTTGCGCTCGAGTATTTTCGACCCTTGCGCATGTTCCAGAGAGTACGTTCAAATTACGTTCAAATTTGAACGTTACACTCCTCTCACCCGGGGAAAAAAAAATTGCAAGAATTTTTTTTTTCCTCTCACTATCCGTAGTTTCTGTTTTCCAGAAACCTCTTGCTAGAATTATGTGACCGACTACCATTGAACTGTACGGGTTCACGAAGAAGTGTAGCAAGTTTAAATGAGTTAAACACAGTGAATTCGATATGATGGCAATAATTTTGTTTAAAATATTTAATAATTATCTACTTTGACATAAACCTCACAAATCTGATGGTGCCCTCTTCAGGTCTTTAGCGTGCCACACGCCCTTCGTTTTCCTTTTTGTGGAATCCCACAGTTCATAGGTCCATAAGGAAAGTTATTCACGTACTAAATAGAGACCATCATATAATGGAGCAAGTTTACTCGTATAGTGCTGCGAAGAATCTGATAATTATTTGTTTTTGACATAAACTTTGTCACCTATATTGAATGAGAAATTTGTTCTACGTAAATCGTAGCGTTTTTTATTCTTCTCCGCTGCGTTTTTCATACGTGTTCTAACGTCAGCGTATAATTTTTGAAATATAATTTGGCGTTTTTTAAGTGATTTGTGGATGTTAACGTCTATATCATTACTACTATTACTATCATCTTCTAAAGAGTGGTCATAAGCTTTGCATACATTTGTTGGCATGACTCTGCCAAAAACTTTCGAGTAAGGAGTAAGCTTAGTGGTCTCATGAACTTGCGTACGAATGGCACAAGCAACTCTGTGCAATTCCTGATCCCAACATTTATGATTATCCGATATATAACAACGCAACATAGTTTCAAATGTTTGATTTGTGCGCTCAGTTGGGTTAGCTTGTGGATGATAATGAGCTGTGAATTTTTGTGTAACACCGTAGGATACCAATAAATCCCTGAATTCCTTAGATTTTAATTGAGGGCCGTTTTCGCATAAAAGAGTTTTAGGTTGGCCGAAAATCAAGAAAAACTCTTCTTCCATAACCTTACATAGAACTTTAGCTGAAGAATTTCTTAGGGGACGAACTATGACCAATTTACTAAAATGATCCGTTATCACTAAAACATTCCTAAACCCATTATTAGACCTAGGAAGGGGTCCGATAAAATCACATGACACCCATTCCCAAGGTTCTGAAGGAATTGGCTGAGAACTCAATAAACCCGCCGGTTTCTGTAGTAGAGGCTTGTTTCTGCAACAAACAGCGCACTTTGCTACGTATTTAGTTACATCAGCCGCCAGTCGTGGCCAATAATAATTCTGACTAATTCTTTTAAATGTCTTGAAGACACCTGGATGGCCTGCTAGTGGATGATCGTGATTTTTGCTTATTATTTCTTTACGTTCAGATTTATCAACAACTCGTTTCCAAGCCGGTTGTAGATCGTTATATTTCGAAGGGACGTATTTATATAATTCGTTGTTTTGTAATCTCCAAGAGGAGAATCTCAGAGGATATTTTTCCACATTTGACTTCATTTTTTGAACCCAAAAATCAACTTTGGTATCACCTTTGACGCTCGCGATATCCAAATTCAAAATTTCATCGTCTTCTGGTATTTTTTCGTGGTCTAGAGTATCGCGCGATAGAATATCCGGGACTACATTTTCTTTCCCCTTTCGATGCACAATTTCAAAATCAAATTGTTGCAGTTTCACAACCCATCGTCCGACTCGACCATGAGGGTCCCTTAGAGTCATCAACCACAGCAATGACCAATGATCCGTGATTACCGTAAATTTGCTTCCCTCGATATAAGGTCTAAATTTTTCAACAGTGAATAGGACCGTTAAACACTCGCGTTCTGTTGCTGAGTATTTTCTCTCCAATTTCGATAAGGAGCGACTTGCATACGCTATGACGTGATCAGGGTCGTCATCATTTTCAGCCTTTTGTGACAACACCGCACCTAATCCCTCAGACGACGCATCACATTGTATAATAAACTGCTTAGAAAAATCCGGACATGTTGGCACTGGAGAAGATATCAACTTTTCTTTGATCAAGCGCAATGCTTCTTCTTGTTTATCAGTCCAACTTAATTTTTGACCTTTTTTTAGTAATTTGGTAATCGGTGCAATCAATGTAGCGAATTGAGGTATAAAGCGCCTATACCAAGAAGCTAGACCTATTATTCTTCGGACCTCTCTGAGTTTTGTTGTAACGAAGTGATTTTTCGTTACTATCAAGTTTCCAAAAATTACATTTTTCATATTCATATTTAAAGCTAATAGTCGTCAACAAGTCGAATTAATCGAATGTATTTCGATTCATTCGACAAAGAGCCCACCGAAGTCCTGATAAATTTAATTTATTAATTTTCCATTCAGCGCAATGAGAAATATAAGTCGAATTAATCGAATTATTTATTTCGATTCATTCGACAAAGAGCCCACCGAAGTCCTGATAATTTCATCTACTAATTTTCCATTCAGCGCAATGAGAAATATAATTCGAATTATTTAAAGTCAAACTCAAATTCAGTCCTATGTAGAAAAACACGTATGTCGACCGCAATCGCTGGTTATCTGTAACATTGCAATTTTTTACCTGTTGACGTGTTTTTCTAACGCTCAAATCGGACCCGGGACGACGACATGAATTGCGCCGACGTTATTCCGGGCCAGCGCTGGAAAAGTAGTACCGATAGGGAAATAGAGTCTGACCAATCCGCAGGCCCCTTGGACTCCCCCCTCTGGAAAATCTCCCCAGAATCACGGCACATGACGTACTCACCTACCGAACCTATAAATTCGCTGTGCGCAGCAATTAGGGGATTCATTCATTATTCATTCCGCATAGATTCATTTTTCCGAGATTCCGAGTTTCAGTAGTTATAATTCATTCTAGACTCATTTTCCGAGATTCCGAGTTTTCAGTAATTATAATTGATTATTCATTTTTCCGCTTAGAATTCCGCTTGGATATTAAAATTCCAAAATTTTAACTCTCCGATATATAGTTTATTATCAATCCGTAGAAATACATTTTGTTAGTTTATATTTTTCCGTAGAATTTCTCTTTTTATTTTTATTTCATTTTTGGGTAGATTAAATTCAGTTTGTGCAAGTGTAAATACCTGGTGAGTACGCTGTGGTAGGTTTGAATATTCGTTTATTCGGCGATCTGTGTTCCGATCCGAATTTATTCCTTTCCCCGCTACACAATAATCATTGTGTAGTTACCACCGGGGGTGTCGCTCACATTTCGTTCTTGATTGCCTTCTCCGTCGAGGTATCCTCGCTTTGTGGGCCTTTGAGACGAAATAAAAGACACAACCGAGAACCCCTCCGATCATTTGGTTGAGGCGAGCATTAGGTCAGTTACTGGCCCGGTGTTCCTTGACCCGGCGCCTGAGTTTTCCCATCCCGACTCCCGAAAGAAAATACCACCGTTATTAACTCCAACGTATTTTCCGACCGAGAACACTAGCCGATTTCGTATGTTCGACCTATCATAATTTGATTATTCCATATTCGCCTGAAAACGCTTGATGTGCTCTCACCTATCTGCTTAGCTTGCTCTATTCGTTACAACCGCTATACTAATAAATCTTATTCATTTGCTTGCATAGAAGTTAATCAAGTTCATCATTTGCTATTTCATTCGTAGTCAATTCTTACTATCACCTATTAGCGAGTTGTTCTTTAATTTCCAGGTCCCGCTTTGTATATCATATTTCCGTACACTTGATTTGGATGAAACTTTTAATTTAATTTGATATACAGGGTGGGCCTTATCTAGCTGTTGATTACTGACATTGCTTATTTGAAATTACATTTCCAGGAACTATTCTGTATATCATATTTCGACTCGGTCAATTTATACCGAAACACTTAATTGACATCGATATACAGGGTGGTCCTTGTTTTACTGTTGATTATTGATTTTACTTATTCTGAATTGCAACCGCCGTAACTACTCTGTATAACCTATTTTAACTCGCTCAATTTATACCGAAACATTCAATTGACGTGGATATACAGGGTGGCCTTCTTTTACTATTGATTCTTGATTTTACTTATTCTGAATTGCACTTGCCGTAACTACTCTGTGTATCATATTTCGAATCGGTCAATTCATACCGAAACATTCAATTGGCATCGATATACAGGGTGGTCCTTGTTTTATTTTGATTCTTCACTTTATTTATTTTGAATTGCAACTGCCGTAACTACTCTGTATATCTTATTTTGACTCGGTCAATTTATACCGAAACACTTAATCGACATCGATATACAGGGTGGTCCTTGTTTGATTATTTATTCTTCACATTACTTACCATTGAATTTCATTTGCCGTAACTACTTTGTATATCATATTTGAACTCGGTCGATTAATACCGAAATACTTAATTGATATTGATATACAGGGTGGTTCTTGTTTAATTACCGATTCTTGACATTTTGATTTACAGTTGCCGTGACCGCTTTGTGTATCACAGTTCAACGGTGTCGCCCTTAACCGACACATTCTATTCATAGTGGTATACAGGGTGGATCATATTTCCGAAGTCAGCCACACCGGTGTCCATTATTGAGTAACTGCATTTCTGGTCAGACATATAGCCGTCTGCCGTTTGATTTCATTCTTGGACACTACGCTGTATATAGCTTTCTTATATTGATTTTCATTCCGACCGATATACAGGGTGCGAGTTCTACTGTTGGACACTGGTGAATCTGAATAGGATTTCATCTGACAGGTTACTTTTACTGTGTTGCTTTTCTCCTCTTACCTCTCTGCTCTGACACTGCATATAACTGATTATACTGATTTGGAATTTGTGTGAATATATTGTAAATAAAGTTGTACATAATCCTTTGCGTTTTATTGATTATTATTACACAGTGTCAGAGTCCTTTTTTCAGTGGAAGAATATATAACATTGCATCGCTAATATCTTAGATCAAACAGAGCCCTTCTCCAACTGTTTAAAGTTTACCCAGGGAATATTATATTCAGTGATCGATTCTGTCAAGGAGTTGCAACCTTGAAAAACCCATTGCAACTGGCGCCCGAGTAAGTTTTGGATAGTAAGTTTCACCGCTCCGGAAAAAAGGTCGTCACAGCTTAACTAATCTTAAAATCACCGAGACCTTTTCTGGATCTACCGATAATCCCTGTTCGTTTACAACATAACCTAAATATTTGATTTCGGATGTGCAGAATTTGCATTTTTCACGTTGAACCTACTCTCCTCAACCTTTCGAAAACTTCTCTCAATATTTCTAGATGCTGTTCGAAATCTTCTGTGATGACAACAATGTCGTCTAAATATGCGAATGCGTACGGTTGTAGGGAAGGATCTATCACCTTATCAATTGACCACTGAAAGGTGGCTCCCGCGCTACACAGACCGAAGGGCATACGCAAAAACTGGAATAACCCTCTATTAGAGACTGTGAGTGCCGTAAACTGTTTGGAATCTTCATCCATCGCTATCTGCCAGTATGCGGATTTTATATCTAACGTGCTGATGAATTTTGCTGTTCCCAACTTATCTAAAGTCGCAGAAACGTACGGAAGTGGATAAGCGTCTTTTTTGGTAACTTTATTGAGCTTTCTGTACTCAACGCAGAATCTATAAGAATTGTCCTTTTTCTTTACAAGTACTATTGGTGAGGACCAAGCTGAATCAGATTTCTCTATGATACCGTTATCAAGCATATTTTCTAATTATTTGTCTACAGGGTCTTTCACGAGGAACCTCACCCATATTTATACGGGAAACTACTGAACGTATTTTCATGAAATTCAGCACTTATAAGTATTTCACGATGCTGATGAAATCTAAAATAATTTCAAGGCATGAGCACCTCCGGTTTTTCCGGAAATGACGTCAACTTCCGTTTTTCAAATGAGAACACCATTTTTTTATTGCAGAAATAGATTCCTTAGAAAATTTCAAGTTAGTTTGAAGTAACATTTTTCAGTTTTGGTTGGAAAATTCTCTCTGAGCGGGAAAATTCGAAAAAAAAATCGAAAATAGAGCTCCGCTGAAACAAGAATAACTTCGAGGTTTTTGGATGGAAAATTTTCATTTTTGGGATTTTTGAAGATGTAAGATTGATGTATCCACTTTAAAAATCAAAATCGCGATTCATGATACAGGGGGTGAAAAAATCGCTTGCAAAGTTAGGGATGACAAAATCGTGAAAAATCAATTTTTTCAAATTAGAACCCCATTTTTTTATGGCAGATATTGAATCTACGTTAAAAAATAATGTGAGTGTATGCATCACACCCTTGCCCTAAAATGGATATTTTCTGAGTTATTCACAAAAAACTGTTTTTCGTCTTGAATTTTCAGCTATTTCTTTTCCCTTCACGCCAAAAAGATGAAATTTTCAGGAACTGTTATTTGAACCATGCTGTAGATTTTTCACCCGTTCTTGAAACCGACTTCAAGTTACTATTAGGAGAACCATGGCAAACTCTCGCAGTTATAACTAGAGAAGATGCTCAAAGTTTTGACCGTTAATTTCTAGACATTTATTTATACATCTGAAGAATGCTTCGTGCGTTGCTCTTCTTATTTCATCGGGAGGAAGAGATCTGCAAAAGTGTTTAAAAACCAAATTGAGTTTCAAAACTATGAATCTAAAAATCTAAACAAACCTGAACGCATTTCTGACTCATTCTATGCAGTCCTCTTTATCAGTCAGGGGAGTTGAGTAGACAATATTTTTTATCCTAGCCCAAACATAATAGTCTAAAGGAGTTAAATCGGGAGAACGTGTTGGCCAAAGATGTGGACCATTGTTCGCCAACCATCTATCTTCAAATAGCCTGTAGAGGATATTTGACACATTGAGTGAATTGTGTGGAGGCGCGCCATCTTGTTGATACCATAAGTCATTATGGTTCTGTACTAGCGGCTCAATTATTTGAGTCAATATGTCAGAATATCTATCTCCTAAGGGAGAACATTCTTTAAATAATGCTAACATGTGTAGTGTTCTATCTTACCAGTTAAAGTCCCATCATAAATGTGAACATCGAGAATTGCATTATTTTTGATGGCGCAAAAAACATTGAAACTCCAGGTCTCTTGAAAGTTCCATTGTCTGAAGTGGTGGTTGTTCTCTTCATCCCAATAATGACTGTTATGCCTATTGAAAGAACCATTATTTGTGAATTTAGATTCATCTGTCCATTTATACAGTCCAAAAAGTTTTCCTTCTCTTGAAATCGAATCATCATAGCTTCGCAAAACTCTGTTCTCCTGACGAAATCAGTTTCCTTCAAATGCTGTACCCTATTTAATTTATATGGGTGCATTTTATGATTTTTTAATATTCTCCAAACACTCGATTGAGATAATCCCAGATCAATCTCGGCATCTTTGAGAGGATTTTGAGGATTCACACGAAAATATGCAAGAACTGTAATTTCGTTGTTCTCATCTTCTACTACACTTTTTTCTCTGTGTATAGTTTTCTTAATGAAAGATCCGACATTTCTCAAGTTTGTCATGGTTCTGTTAATGGTATCTCTCGTTGGTCTGGGTCGGTCAGGAAACCTCTCAATGAACAGTCGAATCGTTCTATCTACAACTTTATTACATTCTCCATGAAGTAGAATGAGATTTAAATAATCTTCATTGGTAAAATTAGGCATAGTGATCGATTTTATAACTTAATACGAATTATCACCAAATTAATCGTAAACACAAAATGCTACTGAATAAAGAGGAATTTGGCAGATGTAATTAATGATATCTATCATTAAAAAAAAAGAATGTAAAACATGGTTAGTTTTTGCATATGGTTCATAAGGAATTATTTATTTATCACTGGAGAGAAAACCGATGGCCGATTAGTTGAAATGAAGAGGTTTCCGATACAAATTCGAATCAAAATTCGCCATCTATTTAGGAACAACCTGTAACTTTTTTCTCTTGCATATTAGGGTAGTAAAATCTAAAACATGGTTTAAGTAACAGTTCCTGAAAATTTCATCTTTTTGGCGTGAAGGGAAAAGAAATAGCTGAAAATTCAAGACGAAAAACAGCTTTTTGTGAATAACTCAGAAAATATCCACTTTAGGGCAAGGGTGTGATGCATACAGTCACATTATTTTTTAACGTAGATTCAATATCTGCCATAAAAAAACGGGGTTCTAATTTGAAAAAATTGATTTTTCACGATTTTGTAATCCCTAACTTTGAAAGCGATTTTTTCACCCCCTGTATCATGAATCGCGATTTCGATTCTTAAAGTGGATACATTAATCTTACATCTTGAAAAATCCCAAAAATGAAAATTTTCCATCCAAAAACCTCGAAGTTATTCTTGTTTCAGCGGAGCTCTATTTTCGATTTTTTTTTCGAATTTTCCCGCTCAGAGAGAATTTTCCAACCAAAACTGAAAAATGTTACATCAAAATAACTTGAAATTTTCTAAGGAATCTATTTCTGCAATGAAAAAATGGTGTTCTAAATTGAAAAACGGAAGTTGACGTCATTTCCGGAAAAACCGGAGGTGCTCATGCCTTGAAAATATTTTAGATTTCAGCAGCATCGTGAAGTACTTATAAGTGCTGAATTTCATGAAAATACGTTCAGTAGTTTTCCGTATAAATATGGGTGAGGTTCCTCGTGAAAGACCCTGTATATTCTTCATCATTGCGGGAGAAACTGGATAAAATCTCTGTTTGATCGGCTCCGAATCAACGATTATTTTATGGGTCACTCCTTTTACACAACCTAAATCGTGTCCTACACCTGCAAAACCTTCTTCCATCACCCTATTCAATTTTTCCCTCTGATTCCAGGATAATTTGTCCTGCGAAGTAACAACAACCTCGGCATTCAATGAATTAACAGAGTCGAATTTACAAGAATTTTCATCTTTAAAAATCCATTTTTGAGAGGTAAAGTTGTAACACTTCAAATTTGGCGGAAAACGTTTTAGGGCCACCAAAGATGGAAAACCGGTTAATTGTTGGTTGCGGATATTAACGTTGAGAGAATTGGAAGGTTATAAATACATACAATAATATTCGGTGATATAAAGATAAGCAACAACCTGTTTTTATAGTTTCGTGGAACAAAGGAGCACATTAAAACGTCAGGAAAGTTTCGACAACGAGGTGGATAATTTTTCGTATATAGTTACGTTACCTTTATAAGGGATTTTTATTATAAACCTCTCTAAATTATCATTTTGGAATATTTTAATGATAATTTCCATTTTTGTGGGATTTAAGTCTGAAACTACTGCGAAAAAGATAAGCCGCCCAACATCCGAGTAAGTGCCCCTTTTATTGATTCTGATGAATTCTAATATAATGTTCGCATTTCGACTAGGGCTTTTTAGTTCTGGAACTTCTAATAGAAATAATACTAATAAGTATTTTTGAAAAACCACTCGCCGAGAATAACCAGTGAAAGGAAAGTCGCCACCTGACCACTTATCGGTGTGCTGGGGGCACAAACCACCGTAATCCCAGTTCCTGAAGTCATCAACCCTCGACAACCTCTTTGGCTTTGCTGGCAACGCATCCAACCAGGTACATTCGTTTAATGACGTAAAATCAACCCAGAACAGGAATAGTACGTAGTAATAATTCGTATCTTGATTTTGTTTGTCTTTTCTTTCCCAATGGGAATAGCGATTTATAATTTAAATTAGTCTGAATGCTTTATGATATTTGGTATATATTTTACTGTGAGGCATATTTAAATTTGGCCAAATTGGACGTGCACGTTAATTTTCATTTGTTGATAGTCACATACACTACCCGTCCAAAATATTGACCTGGGATATTTTTGAAGATATATATAGGTATATATAATTTTTTTTTTTTGTAAATATAGCAAAAGGTAATCAATTAGATCTTCCATCATTCCTCTACTACCTTACCCATTTGTGTATTTAGGGTAAGATATCACAGATCGTTCGTTATTTTCATTTTCTTTAAATACTCTGGCGCCACCCTTGAATAATCCGAGCTACATTTGAAGACCCACCCCACTCCCGGTACTAAGACCTAGCCGAGGTATGAGTAGCGAACCTAAGGAGTCGAATTGATTAGAGAAGTTAAAAGAAAGAAAAAAAAAGAAGAGAAGAGTTATAATAATTTTTTTTTTCATTGTCTTGGTTTTGGTATTCAATAAGAAGGAGGCGTCATAAATTTTGGCGCCCAACGTGGGGCTAGTTATTCAACTAATTAACTAATTAATAGATTTATACTTTTTTTTTATTCTGCTCGAGGGTTGATTTCCATTTTTTTTTTGTTCATTCAACTGATGTTTTGAAGTCATTGTTTATTATTTAGTATCTATTATTTTTCGTTATATTTAATGATTTCGGTAGTTGCCTACGTGCTTTGATAATTTTCTTTTTTTTTTGTGGTTTTTTGCTGTAGAACAGGTGGGGATTTTCATTTTACTTGAGAAAATTGAATTTTCTTTTAATTTAATCTCTGATTGCGCCAGTTACATATTCCTGGCCGTGCATTCCTGACCGTTGCAGCACATCGTCTTCCCGTGGGAACCGATGACTAGGCAAACCTCGGAATGCAACACAGTGCAGCGTTGACAATATTATATATACATGCTCATTATTCATTTTTCCTCAGTCTTGACTTAAAATCGAATTGTTAAACATCAATAACTTACTTTGCTTTCTGTATCAATAAAACCAATTTTTAAAATCTTGTTTTGCCTTGCACAAAACATAATTGGCGCAGTCGACGGAGTTTTCGCAGTTAGTAAAAACATTGAGTTTCTTCCGTTTGTGAAAACAGAACCTTCAAAAGTTGGACTATTGGTGCAGTTCTTCCAACAACAATTGGTGCTGGTCAAAAAATTCATCGTGAAGAAGACGAGTAATGCAGTTGTGGATAGTAATAACGAGCTGGTGAGTTATACGATACTTTGAATATTATTTATGTCAGACTCCTCTAATTCTTCCATTGATTCTTTCATAGAAAACGATTGTGAATTAGAGTCAGATTTATTGAATTCCTTTAATAACCTTTCCATTTCATCGAGAAATACGTTACTAAATAATATAGAATTAAATAATTCAATTAATAATTTAAACATGCCAAATACAATCCCAGTTTTTGACATTAAAAATTTGAGTATTGTTCCCGATTTCGATGGGAACCCTAATAAACTACACAGATTCATTCAATCTGCGGAAGCACTTTTGCTTCACTATTTTGATACAAATAATTTAGCTAATTTTCAGAATACCCTTCTGCTAAATGGCATATTAAATAAGCTCCATGGAAGAGCTGAAGAAATTGTGGCTATTCACGGAGCCACTTCTAATTGGCATGACATAAAGAATGCCCTTTTATTACACTTTGGCGATCAAAGAGATGAGAATTGTCTAAATCAAGATTTAGTTAATTTAAGACAGAATAATGGTGAAACCCCAAAAGAGTTTCACGAAAAAATCATGTCACTATTAAATACTATTTGCAACTATATTGATTTGAAATGTGATGCGGCATTGAGACCGAGTAAGAGGGAATTTTTCACAAAGCAAGCTCTTAAAACTTTTTTGGCTGGGTTAAAGGAACCTTTGGGTCCAATCATTAGGGCGATGCGACCCCAATCTCTAGCTCAAGCGTTACAGTTTATTATCGAAGAAGATAATATTAAGCATTATCAAAAATCAGGTACGATTGTTAATAATGTAAAAAAGAGTACTGTAGAAAATAGGCCTTTTAACAATAGTCACGCAAACGCTTCACGTTTTCAAAATCAAAATAATATGTTCCAAAATCAATTACTAAACCATAATCAATTTCCGAGTGCCCCAATACACCTAAATCGATATTCCAATTATAGAGAACCAAAATATTTCACAAATTCACAAGTATTCGGTAGACCTCAAGCGGCTAGACCCACACCTATGAGTATTTCAACTAACCAAACTAGCCAAAGACCCACCCCTATGAGTATTTCGACCAATAAAACTGTTCCAAAATTTCAATCCTCAAATATTAGAAACACCAATAGAAATTATTTTCCAGATAAAAACGCTCAACCGAGACAAAATTTTGTGAGTGAAGAATTGTTCAATACAGAAAATTACGAGGAGGAAATTCCTCCAGAATTCTCCGAAAATTTAGGCGAACCTTTTCCAACTGAATATTCGTTAGATGATAATGAAGAAAATTTTCAACCGGATCTTTTACAAGACCAGAACACATAGAGTATCATTTGTCAAGCAAAAAAAAAGAATTACCCTATATTACTATAAAATACCCTCCCCTAAAATTACTTATTGATACTGGATCAACTAAATCGTTCATAAATCCTGATCTTGCAAACAAGTATTATTCTAAATTTATCTTCGAAGAACCATTCACTGTTTCGACTGTTTTTCAAAGTTCTTCACATAATTATTGTGCGGAAATACCGATATTTTCAGAATTCAACTATGATGATCAATTCAAATTTTACCTCTTTAAATTCCACAATGTTTATGATGGCCTTATAGGTCTTGATAATTTAAAACTTTTGAAAGCAATCTTGAATTTCGGTGAATCAACATTAGTTACACCTTCTGCAATAATTCCCATTAAATATCAACCATCTCTAAAGAAAATTCCATTCAGAATCAAAATTGATGCCAACACTAAAATAATAACTAAAATTCCTGTAAAATTAAAAAACGGTGATATTCTTGTTCCGAAACAAATTATTCAGAAATGTGAAATTCCAGAAATATTAACTGTGTCTAATAATGGATTAGCCTATGTCGAAATTTTAAACAAAACTAATGACAATTTAATCCTTATGCTTGATGATCCGATAGAATCATTTCCATTTAATGATAACAATTACGAAATTTTTTCTATAGAGTCTGAAACTGTCTCAAAAAATGCAGACATAGAAAAATTAATTAGAACCTCTCATATGAACAATGAAGAAAAACATCATATTTTGAATTTATGCAAAAAATATTCTGACATCTTTCAATTAGAGAATCAACCTCTTTCATTTACTAATCAAGTCAAACATTCAATCAATACTAAAGATGAAACACCCGTATATACAAAATCATATAGATATCCATTTGTCCATAAAGAAGAAGTTCAAAAACAGATCAATTCCATGTTAGACCAAGGAATTATCAGACCGAGTCAATCACCCTGGTCCTCACCGATTTGGGTAGTTCCAAAAAAAGCTGATGCATCAGGCAAAAAGAAGTGGAGAATAGTAGTTGATTTTCGAAAATTAAACGAAAAAACAATTGACGACAAATACCCACTTCCTAACATCTCGGATATTTTAGATAAACTTGGAAAATGCCAATATTTTTCAACCATTGACTTGGCAAGTGGATTCCATCAAATTGAAATGAATCCTGATGATATACCGAAAACAGCATTCACGGTAGAAAATGGACATTACGAATTTGTCAGAATGGCTTTTGGTCTTAAAAATGCCTGTTCAACTTTTCAGAGAGTAATGAATACTATGTTGAGAGGATTGATTAATGTAATATGTCTAGTTTATCTTGATGATATCATAATATTTTCAACATCCCTTCAGGAACACATAATCAACTTGAAAACAGTTTTTCAAAGGCTTAGAGACGCAAATTTAAAAATTCAACTAGACAAATCTGAATTTTTAAAGAAACAAGTAGCATATTTAGGGCACATAGTGACCCCCGAGGGAGTGAAGCCCAACCCAGACAAAATTGTAGCAATAAAAAAATATCCATTACCAAAAACAAGCAAAGATATAAAAGGATTTTTAGGACTTTTGGGCTATTACAGAAAATTTATCAAGGACTTTGCCAAAATCACTAAACCATTAACCGCTTGTTTAAAGAAAGGAGCCAAAATTGAACATACTCCCCAATTCAAAAATTGTTTTGAATATTGTAAAAATTTATTAGTCAATGAACCTATTCTTCAATACCCCGACTTTTCAAAAGAATTTATCCTCACAACGGATGCTAGTAATTTTGCTATAGGTGCTGTATTATCCCAAGGAAAGATTGGTAGCGATAAACCCATTTCCTACGCATCTAGGACTTTAAATGACAGCGAACAAAATTATAGTACAATTGAAAAGGAACTTCTGGCAATAGTATGGGCAACAAAATATTTTCGACCTTATCTCTACGGCAGAAAATTCAAAATTATCACAGACCACCGACCCTTACAATGGGTTATGTCCCTTAAGGAAACCGGCAGTCGACTTTTGAGATGGAGGCTGAAACTTGAAGAATATGACTTCGAAATTGTTTATAAAAAGGGAAGTTCCAATACCAATGCTGACGCTCTTTCTCGAATCGAAATTCATAACAAAGAATTATTAGACTACATAGAAAAGTTTAACGATAATGAATCAATGATGGTAAACATAGACGAATCAGAAATTCAAAGTGAAGAATTAGACGATAATTTATCCTATGAAAAATTCTTGGAACTCCATAATTCAAAAAAAATTGCAAATTGCTTTAACGTGAAAGAAGAAAAGGGTGATTTATTCAATGCCCCTCCAAATTACTCTTTGGCTCATTGTGTATCCAGTGATTTTTACATGAATGACGGAATTGCACTTACTTTCAAACAAAGATTCGGTCAAGTTAACAAACTTAAATCTCAAAATAAGGGATTAGGCGAAGTTGCTTTTATTGAAAATAATAATCGAAAATTATATTATCTCATTACAAAAGAACGCAGTTATCAGAAGCCAGACTATGAAACGGTTTTCAAAACACTAATAAATCTCAAGTCATTGTGTGAACAAAATGACAAAAAATACCTAGCCATGCCAAGAATTTCATGTGGTTTAGATAAATTAGATTGGAGCACAATTTTTCCCATGATTAAATACATTTTTGGAAATTGTGATATACAAGTAGTCATATATTATGTAACCGATCCAAAATTAAAGATATTAGAATATTCTGAAGACATCTCCGAAGGTAATACTATACATTCAAACCATGAAAATCCTATACAAGAAATTCCGATTTCTGATAAAGTCCTCAACACTTTTGATAATCAAGTAATCTTTGAATTCGTGCATCACTCCCCAGCAAAGGTGAAAGTAGAAAGAATATTTCCAAATAAACAGAGAACTTTTGTCCAAATCGCCACAAATAATTTTAGTAACGATGTTGTACAATTTTTCAAAACTTATATGCGTCCAAAAATCTTGTATGCATTGCATTTCCAGCAGGATAATTATTACCAAGAAATGTGTGAGATTCTCAGAAAAACCTTCAAACAATTGGCTTTCAAACTAGTAAAATGCAATAATATTTTGGAAGATATTATTGATAAAGATCAACAAACCTTGACCATTCAATTTATTCATGAGACAAAAACGAATCATAGAGGAATTGCCGAAACAATTTCCAGAATAAAAAGGACCTATTATTGGCCCAGTATTCAAAACGATGTTACTGAATATATAAATAATTGCGAACTATGCCAAATTAATAAATATGACAGAGACCCTCCGAAACAAAAACTAATGTTAACTCCCACACCTTGTAAACCATTCGAAATTATTCACGTAGATACATTTCAAGCTCAAAATAAAAAATTCCTCACAATAATAGATTCATTTTCTAAGTACGCCCAAGCTTATCCCTTAATTTCATCTACGGGAATTGAAATCGTCAAATCGCTCTTAATATTCATGACACATCATGGATCACCGTCAACGATCGTAATGGACAACGGAACGGAGTTCAAGAACGGTGTCGTTATAGAATTTTTGAAAGTCCATCAAATAACACCCCATTTTGTTACAACCAATAGTTCTCAATCGAACGGTTTAATTGAGCGATTACATTCGACCTTAATAGAACATTTACGTATAATCAGGAACAAAGATAAGCAAAACCTCAGTATTGAAAATATTATGCCTTATGCAATTTTCGGCTACAATTATTCAATTCATTCTTCAACAAAACAAAAGCCAATCGATGTTATAAACGGTCATCTAAATTCACAAGATCCAATGAATATTGATTTAAATGAAAAACTTACCAATAATTATATCGAAGAACATCGGGAAAAAACCAAAGAACTTTATAAACGCCTAAACGAAGAAATGGCGAAACGGAAACAATCAATTACCAACAAAATTAACGAAACGAGGGAAGAACCCCTTCCATATAAATCAGGTTCTACCGCTTACCGTAAAGTGAAATCGAACAACCGTAATAAACTTTCTCCGAAATTTTCTAAAGTAAAAGTTGTTAGTGACAATAATATCAAAATTTCAAGCGAAAATAAAACCTTACATAAGCAAAATCTAAAAAGGACTAAATCTAAAACGAGAAAACTTTTACAGGATGCTCCTACTGCCGCTAGCTGTAACTCAGGAGATAAAAATAACTGACCTCCAGGACAACCCAGGCATTCTTCCGATTCATCTAGGCAATGCAAGAGTCAGATCAAAATTTCACGACTTTATTCATTTTTTCGATTTATTACCGATTAATGACGTATTAAAATCTCTGCGTCACCTATATCTTCATGCATCGAAAACATTTCTCAACAAACCAAACAGCACTTTTTATAAAGAATTAGAAACTCACAAAAAATACTATCAGCATCAATTAGATTTGGCCGAACAAAAATTAAAAGGGCTAATTCCTACAATACGATCTAAACGTGGCTTGATAGATGGGCTCGGAACCGTTATCAAAGGCATTTCAGGTAATTTAGATGCAAATGATGCAATCCATTATGAAACAGCAATAATGCAACTGCAGTCTAATCAAAAGGATATTATGAAAAATCTAAATAGTGACGTATCCCTTACTGAAGATATTATAGAAAAATTCAATGAAACTGTGTCAGTACTTCAACAAAATCTACATCTTATTGTTTCCCAGTTTCAAGGAATGGTTGGAAATTTCACTAAACTATATGATAATTTTTACTTTTATTTGAGAATTAGAAATATTATCGAGCAAATGGATACATCCATAAACATCGTAATGGAGTTCATCAACGAAATCGAAAATGCCTTAAGTTTCTCAAAATTAGGAACGTTGCATCATAGTGTAATAAAATTTTCCCAATTAAAAAATATAATTGACATTGTTGGTGAAAAATATTCTCGAGAAAATTTAATTTTTGCAGATGAAAGTCAATTTCATAATTATTATGAGCTTATAAAAGTTGATGCATATTCAACAGGTTCTAGAATAGTTTTCATTCTTCACTTTCCTATAGTGAATTCGCAAACGTTTTCTCATTACCACCTTTATTCAATCCCAACCATTAATAATACCATGATTATTCCAAAAAACTCTTATCTGACTATAAATGATAAATTGTATCAGTATACCTCTTCACCTTGTATCAATTTGCATACGATCTTTTACTGCGAAATCAATGATTTGATTGAAGAGTCAAAAACCAACGATTGTATATTCCAACTACTTCAACTAAAAAAAGCTTCGGGAACATGTCAGCGATACGCAGTATCAACCAATAAAAATTTCATCCAGCAAATAGATAATAGCAAATTCATTGCCATATTTTCGAATGGAATCAAAATACGAACATTCTGCAAAAGAAGTGATTTCACTGAATTGAAAGGAAATTATTTGATAACTGTACCCAAGGGATGCTTTTTCGAAACAAAAGAAGAAAAATATTATAACAACAAAGAAATAATTAAGAGCCAACCGATGTTCCTGCCAAAAATTTCTGATGGTTTCAACACTTCAACTCTCAGTATATTAAAAATTCAACTTCAAGATGTTTCTCTAGATCAGATCCACATCCTCAAACGACAACAAGAAAAAATTCATCCATTAATTGCTGACCATTACAAAACGAAGAATTATCTGCATGGAAGCCTCATTGGCCTTATCTATGTTATACTAATAATTATTGTCATTTATTTCTGTTACATTAAACTGAAACAATCCTTGGAAACCAGAAACCCATCTAGGAGCGTGGAACGTGACGATGGTACCGAGCCAAACCAAGTGTCATTTTTCTCCCCGTAATGACTCTTCTGTGGATGGAGGAGTTACATATTCCTGGCCGTGCATTCCTGACCGTTGCAGCACATCGTCTTCCCGTGGGAACCGATGACTAGGCAAACCTCGGAATGCAACACAGTGCAGCGTTGACAATATTATATATACATGCTCATTATTCATTTTTCCTCAGTCTTGACTTAAAATCGAATTGTTAAACATCAATAACTTACTTTGCTTTCTGTATCAATAAAACCAATTTTTAAAATCTTGTTTTGCCTTGCACAAAACATAATTCGCCTAAAGACTTTTAGCGTTCTTTGAAATATGGATCTCAATGTCAACCGACTATTGGGAGACGAAGTCAAATATGAGATTCAAATTAGAGGTGAAATTCCTAAAGCAACCGTTACTGAGAATCGATCCTTTTTGAGAAATTTACTCAGGAGGGAGAAAGCAAGTACGATGACTGATTTGATGAATAGCTTAGATTTAGATTCTGGACTAGAGCTGTTGATTTGTAAAAAAAAATTAGATGCTTTGGAGGATGATATACTCAATTTTGATGTGGAAAACACATCTAATGAATATGATAGGTTAAGCTCGCGATTAGCACACGTTAAGGGTCGACTTCGCAGAGTGATCACTAAGACTGCGGAGCAGCAGGAGGGGAAAATTACTTACCTGCAAAAATATCGGCTGTTAACAGATGCATTGCTTGAGAATGTAGTAGAGAAGTCTTTTCAGGTGTTTGGTCACCGAACTGATGGGCACGAAACTTCCTTGATTGACAGACCAATTGATGAATTGGAAGCATTGTTATCGGCCACGACAGCACCAGTTTCGCGGAGAACCGAGCGAGTACCAGAAAACTCAACGGACCATGAGGTCAGGTCTTCTGGCGGAAATCAAATGGTTCATGCTCAAGGGCTAGAAGAACAAAATCATTCGTTTGGACATCGTTTATTTCCCAGCTCCCAAGGAGATTTGAGAATCTCTGGAAGGAACCTGTCTCAGGAAATTCCCCGAAACATGACTGAATGGTCACTGCCCAATATAGGCATGCGCAGATCAACTTTGGTCGAGTCAAGAGAACCGAGGGCTAATTCTGTTGTTCCGGGTCACTCCCCTTCGAGAGTTAATTTCGATATCAGTCCTCCTGTTGGCCGATTTGGTACTTTGAATATTGATGATCATGTCCCAGATCTGAATCCCATTAACAGTTCACAACGAGTGTCGATGACCCAGACCCCAACCAGCACATTCCATGAACCAATTTGGAAATGGGATTTGCGTTATGATGGGCGAAGAGATGTTGACGACTTCCTACAAGATGTGGAAGATCGAAGAATATCCAGAGGAGTCACGAAACAGCAGTTGTCCCAGTCATCGTTTGAGTTGTTTTCTGGTGATGCTGCTGATTGGCTTAGATCAGTCAGGCACAAACTGAGATCGTGGGAGGAGTTGGTGTCTGGATTGAGAGAAGTTTTTCGTCCCTATGATTACGAATTCTTGTTATGGGAACGCATTCGCTTGAGGAGACAGGGTGAGCAAGAGAAGGTTTCGTTGTTTATTGCGTCAATGGAGAATCTATTCAATATACTTTAAAGTCCACCAGTTGAAGATAGTCGGGTGGAAATGATTCTTCGGAATCTGTTACCAAGGTATCAAAGAGCGCTTGCCTTGCACCGTGTTAAAACAATTAATGAGTTAACTGAGCTTAGTAGAATGGTTGAAAATGTTGACTCACGGGTACAACGTTTTTCAGATCCGAATAATGCCCTATCGACTAGAAATACTCGCCAATACACCCAGAAAATTTCTCCGGTAGTCGTTCCTTCGCAAGCGAACGCTCTGTCCGCTTCTTCTAATGTGAGCTGTTGGAATTGTAAAAAATTCATTTATTTAGGAATTGTACTGAGCCTCGTAGAATGAGATGTTTTAAATGTAATAAACCAGATGTTACTATCAAAACTTGCCCGAACTGTACTAGCTCGGGAAACTAGTTGAGAGGTTGTCCCATGGTCGTGAACAACCTTCCTCTTTTCCAAAATCGACCGGTAGTACAGCAGGCGATCATCGTACTTTCGTTTTACTCGATTATATCTTGGCTCATGCAGAAGGCGACCAAAGGCCATATTTGGAGGTCTCTGTGATGGGACAGAAAATGTTGGGTTTGTTGGACTCTGGTGCTTCGTGCACGATCGTCGGTCGCCTTGGATACGAGAAGCTTCGTGCCTTGGGTTTACATTTCAGTTCATCGAATCGTACGGTTTGTTCGGTCGCAAACGGACAAACTTGTCAAAGTATCGGTACGATACAAGTTCCTGTAAATTTGATGGATAAACTCATATTGCTAAACATTTTGGTTATTCCGGAGCTGTCGCAGGAGTTGATTTTGGGTAATGACTTTTGGGTGACTATGGACATTGTTCCAGACTTGAAAAGAGAAGTCTGGTACTTCGCTGACACTCCACCTATTGTTGATGTTTGTAGTGTTCAGAGTCGCGGTGATTTAACCACTGAACAACAACAAGAACTTGATTACTTGTTGAAAACTAAGTTTGACCAAATAGGTTCTGCTTTGGGGTTTACTACGTTGATTGAAGATGAGATAGTAACCGAATCTCCTCCTATTAAACAAAGATATTACCCTGTTTCACCACATAAGCAGAAAATTATTGACGATGAGTTAAATAAAATGTTGGAAATGGATGTAGTGGAGCCTTCAATCAGCCCATGGTCTTCACCCGTTATATTAGTACCGAAAAAAGATGGGACATATAGGTTTTGTGTGGACTACAGAATGCTTAACTCAAAAACAAAAAAAGATGCTTATCCGATACCATACGTGTCTGCAATTCTGGATAGATTACGGGATGCTAAATTTGTGAGTTCTCTAGATATTAGAAGTGCCTATTGGCAAATCGGCATCGCTGAGTCCAGTAGGGAAATGACAGCATTCACTATTCCGGGCCGCGGCCTTTTTCAATTTAAAAGGATGCCTTTCGGTCTCACCAATGCTCCTGCTAGGTGGCAGCGTCTTATAGACCGCGTGCTTGGTGCTGATCTGGAGCCTTATGTTTTTGCGTATCTTGATGACATCATCATTATTACATCGACTTTCGAAGGGCATTTGCAGGTTCTGTCAAAGGTCTTCGACCGTCTTGTATCTGCAGGCCTTACTTTATCCCGCGAAAAGTGTCAATTTTGCCTTCCCGAGTTGCTGTATTTGGGATACATTGTTGATAAGTTTGGGCTCAGGGTTGATCCGGAGAAAGTTAAGTCCATTCTTGATGTCCTAAGTCCAAAAAATGTATCGGAAGTCAGGCGATTCATTGGTATGGCTTCGTGGTACTGGAGGTTTGTTCCGCAATTTTCTGATAAGATTGCACCCATGACTAACTTGACAAAAAAAGGCGTGAAGTTTAATTGGTCACATGAGTGTGAAACTTCCTTTAATATGATCAAAGAAAAACTTTTTTCGTCTCCTGTTCTGACATGCCCTGATTTTGAACGTTCTTTCATTCTTCAGACTGATGCTTCGGCATATGGATTGGGAGCCGTGCTTAGTCAGGAGTTTGAAGATGGTGAGAGGGTCATTTGTTTCCTGTCCCGATCTTTAACGAAGCAAGAACAGCGCTATACCACTACAGAGAGAGAGTGTTTGGCTGTGATATGGGCGGTAGAGAAGTTAAGACACTATTTGGAGGGAACTCACTTCACTATCATTACCGACCATTACTCCCTACTCTGGTTGGATAGATTGAAGGACCCTACTGGTCGACTTGGTAGATGGGCTCTTCGTTTACAGCCATTCGATTATACCATCGTTCACAGAAAAGGAGCAGATCACGTAGTTCCAGATTTTTTGTCCCGTTCTGTGCCTGTGGTTGATGCAGTTCTGGAGCGTGAGGATTTGTTCAATTTCTCAACTGCGTCTGATAACTGGTACTTGAAAATGAAAGAAAATGTCGAGATATACCCAGATAAGTACCCTCTGTGGCGGTTGCAGAACGATATTCTGTATAAACACGTGAGGTCTGAACCAGACTCCATTGCAGCACAGGGTTCATGGAAGGCGGTAGTCCCAAAGGATTTCCGTAAGCGTATACTGGTTAAGTTTCACGATGATCCTCGTGCTGGTCATACCGGTGTTCATAAGACATACTGAAAGATTTATGCTCTATATACATGGCCAAAAATGAGAGCAGACGTGAAAGCTTACGTGGCTGGTTGTAAAGTTTGCGCTGTTCACAAGCCTCAACAAGTTCGTCCAGCTGGATTTATGGGAAATAGACCAGATATTACCTCGCCATGGCAATTAGTGAGCCTTGATTTCAGTGGCCCTTACCCTTCATCATCGAGAGGATACAGGTATGTTCTGGCAATCACTGACTACTTTACAAAGTATGTTTTGGTATTTCCGCTCCGCTCCGCCACGGCGCAATCACTCTGTAGGATAGTCGAGGAAGAATTGTTTATGGTGTACGGGGTCCCACAATATTTGAACTGTGATAATGGTGTCCAAATGAAGAGCAATAAATTTCAGGACTTATGTAGGAAATACTCGGTGGTTTTGTTTTTCACTGCCCGATATCACCCACAAGCTAATCAAACCGAAAGAACCAATAGGGTTATAAAAAAAATGATCGCTTCTTATATAGAAGGGAATCAGCGGAAATGGTCTGATAATCTCTCAGCAATCGGCTGTGCCATTCGAACATCACGGCATGAAACTACTGGCTTTACCCCTTTCTTTTTAAATTTCGGAAGAGATGTTTATTCTGGGAATCAGTTGGCGGCAAGAATGATTGACAGCAATGTTGAAGTAGCAGATCCGGAGAAGAAGAGTCTTGAGCTCAAGAAGCTTTTCGAAAAGGTACGATTACGGATTGCTAAGGGTGTTGAAAGGAATCGGAAATATTACAATCTGCGGCATCGTGCTGTTAATTTTCGCGTTGTGAAAAAGTTCTTAGGAAGAATAAAGTATTATCCAATGCTGCAGATTATGTGAATGCTAAATTGGAACCGAAATTCGTAGGTCCTTTTGTTATAAATCGCAAAGTGGGTAATAACTGTTATGAATTGGTTGATGAGTCTGGTCGCGATAAGGGGATTTGGCATGTGCAGGATCTCAAACCTTACCCCGAGGTTGACAGATCTGAGTCCGAAACTGAGAACGGGTAAACCGTCTTCTAAGTTGGGGGGGGAGTTGTAACACTTCAAATTTGGCGGAAAACGTTTTAGGGCCACCAAAGATGGAAAACCGGTTAATTGTTGGTTGTGGATATTAACGTTGAGAGAATTGGAAGGTTATAAATACATACAATAATATTCGGGGATATAAAGATAAGCAACAACCTGTTTTTATAGTTTCGTGGAACAAAGGAGCACATTAAATCGTCAGGAAAGTTTCGACAACGAGGTGGATAATTTTTCGTATATAGTTACGTTACCTTTATAAGGGATTTTTATTATAAACCTCTCTGAATTATCATTTTGGAATATTTGAATGATAATTTCCATTTTTGTGGGATTTAAGTCTGAAACTACTGCGAAAATGATAAGCCGCCCAACATCCGAGTAAGTGCCCCTTTTATTGATTCTGATGAATTCTAATATAATGTTCGCATTTCGACTAGGGCTTTTTAGTTCTGGAACTTCTAATAGAAATAATACTAATAAGTATTTTTGAAAAACCACTCGCCGAGAATAACCAGTGAAAGGAAAGTCGCCACCTGACCACTTATCGGTGTGCTGGGGGCACAAACCACCGTCAATCCCAGTTCCTGAAGTCATCAACCCTCGACAACCTCTTTGGCTTTGCTGGCAACGCATCCAACCAGGTACATTCGTTTAATGACGTAAAATCAACCCAGAACAGGAATAGTACGTAGTAATAATTCGTATCTTGATTTTGTTTGTCTTTTCTTTCCCAATGGGAATAGCGATTTATAATTTAAATTAGTCTGAATGCTTTATGATATTTGGTATATATTTTACTGCGAGGCATATTTAAATTTGGCCAAATTGGACGTGCACGTTAATTTTCATTTGTTGATAGTCACATACACTACCCGTCCAAAATATTGACCTGGGATATTTTTGAAGATATATATAGGTATATATATATTTTTTTTTGTAAATATAGCAAAAGGTAATCAATTAGATCTTCCATCATTCCTCTACTACCTTACCCATTTGTGTATTTAGGGTAAGATATCACAGATCGTTCGTTATTTTCATTTTCTTTAAATACTCTGGCGCCACCCTTGAATAATCCGAGCTACATTTGAAGACCCATCCCACTCCCGGTACTAAGACCTAGCCGAGGTATGAGTAGCGAACCTAAGGAGTCGAATTGATTAGAGAAGTTAAAAGAAAGAAAAAAAAAGAAGAGAAGAGTTATAATTATTTTTTTTTTCATTGTCTTGGTTTTGGTATTCAATAAGAAGGAGGCGTCATAAGGTATGGCACGATTCCCATGGAAATCCAAAAGTCTACCCCCAGTATCAAATTTTGATTCAAATCGCTTAAAATCATGATTTCTATCAATCGAACTCGGTTTTCTAAATTAAGGGGTAAGGTTACCAGTCCAATGCAATTGCATTGTACATCTTTTTTTGCAACATTTATAGTAATTGGGTTTGAAGGTCGAGTAGCCTTCACGTTGAATCTATTTTTCAGATGAAAAAATAAATCTTTGGACATAACCGATTTATTACAGCCCGAGTCGAGTAATGCTTGTATTTCGTAACCGAAACAAGAAACTTTTAAATATGGGCGTCTATCTGGCGAAAATGGGAAGAAAAAACATAATCCAGTATAATAGTCATGCGTTCTCTTTCTTTTGCGGCCACCGAAGAATTAAGAGACAGCGGGCCGCTTAAATCTGCCTCTTTTGGCCGTTTCCCGAATTTGATTTCGAACATCTTGGACAGGTTCTAACTGTGAAGCCCACTTTATTACAACTAAAACATTTTTTCACTTGCAGTTGTTTATTTTTAGTACAATTTGAAGCAATGTGTCCAATGTTTCCACACCGAAAACACCCCACATTGCCCCTAACATTATCAGTGGTTGACTGGTTTAAAGAGTTTGACGCACCGTCTGTATGATACTCTTTATATCCTAGGTCCGGTTCCAATAACTCATTATTATTTGTGGTTGGAGCCACGTAAGAACCCGCATTAACATTTCTAGACTCAATTAATTTACCTACTTTTAGCAGATCTTCAAAAGTTTCGATATCAGAAGTGCTTAGTTGACGTTGATAATTAGGTGTTACATTTTTCAAAAATATTTGCAGGTTATTCATGATCGCGACGTACATTCCTATGTTTTCCCCTTTACCTTGTGTTCTCTTCAAACAACCGATAGTTATAGTCTGGTGGTTGAAATTGCTCTCTCAGTTTCAACGAAAAATCTTTCCATCCCGACAAGTCTCTGCGTATACTTCGATACCAACATAATAGTAGGGGAGCCCACGTAGCTAATTCGGGATTTACTCGAGCGTCATAGAGAGCTATTGGGTTGTCAAGCTTAGATGATAAGAAGAAAAAAATGTTATATAATATATACCTGTTCATCGGTGGGGTGAGCAGATATCCATTTTCAAAAATGTAAAAAAAAACCGTTACGTGGACATACTCGAGCGCGTCAGATATTGATAGCATCTGTGTCCTACGTAATTTAAAAAATGTACAGATGTTAATCTAATCGTTTCCATGATGGGGGTGATCATACGTAAGGGTTGAAAATGAAAAAAAAAAAAATTTTTATCGAGCTCGTCAGATTTTCTAAGGGGGTGTTCAGTGAACCTTAAAAGATGCTCTTGTATAATAATCTGACGATTGGGATGTAACGCAAACTCTTGGTCATTATTAGAATATGCAAAAAAAAATCGCCATTTAGAAATACTCAAGCGCGTCAGATTAAGATATATGTGGTTCATTAATATGGCCTAGACGTGCTGTCTCCTAATCTGACGATTGTCTGGAGGGATTCGCTAAATCTGACAATAAAATTTATTTTTTTTTTATTTTTTTAAATCATTGAACTTAATTAATCGAAAAGCTCAGGAAATAGCGTGCAAATGAAAAAGCTTATGTTGTTTTGAGGAGAATATTTATACAAATAATAATTATACAAAATTTAATTTTTAATTTTTTCGTGATTTTCGAAGAATCGGTTGGCTCCGACGATATTCTAAAGTAATGATAAATTTTTGTGAAGTTTCTAATGAAAATTTGATTGTGTTTTGTAAAGTACTTTGCACCACAAAATACACAATTCATATTAATATCACTAAATCACTCATAGTAATTATTTATTAACTTTAATTCACATAACTTTTATTAAAATCGCAAAATTACCTAATGCGTTGGAAATACGTTGTAAACAAGATCATACCCCGAGCGATTCTGCGTGACCAGCTGTTATGGAGTCATGGCAACAGAAACCGGAGTGGGACGGAGTGAGAGAGCAATAGATAGAGAAAGAGTGAGAGGAGAATAGAAACATGTAGAGGGGAATATAGGCATGGCATAGCTGCACGCATTCAACTTTATCAATTAATTTTTATTACTTCGGCTTGTGAAAATCGTCAGATTATATATTTTTCGTAATTCTTGCATTATTCCCTTCAAAATAAAATAAAATTTACCACGCTCGAGAATGTCAAGATGTCGTTTTTTTTTTACAACTTTGTAACCCTCCCCCTTCTTTACGTCACTCTCAAATTGTCAGATTAATGGAATATACACTTTTTAGCATGTAACTAACTCACCCTACCTTAATCTGACGCGCTCGAGAATTTCCGATGATGAACTTATTTTTACTAATCTGATGCTTTATCCTTGACGGGCGGCCATATATATATATGGCTCATATTTCGTGGAAAAACTTAACCAGGTACAAGGTATCCCCCTATATATTAATCTGCCGCGCTGTGGTAAATCCCAAAATCCCCGCTGGGGCTCCCCTACTATAAAGCTTTGCCATCCAGCAATTCTAAAATACCGTCAAATAAGTTTGATTCGGGCACATGCCTGGCTATTGCTAATTCCTCAACTTTTTCTAAAAAGGCGCTAACCGACATTTCCGAATTTTCGCCAGTGAATTTTAAATTCCACATATCTATTGGAACGGTAATAGAAGAATGGTTCGAATTTATTTGGGGCTTCATTGTGTCTTTATTTGAATCAACTTTTAGATTAGAGAAAACTGTCAAATCTTCTTCTGAAGAAGATGTGGAATCAGATTCATTATGTTCCAGTGTTAAAGGAGTAGAACACTTTCTCCGACCGCTTTTAATTTTTTTCTGCATATCAGATTGCAACGACAGAAATTTAACCATGAGTGAAGATTTAATTTTCCTCTCTTCCTCGTTGGTAGGTGAGGTTAGATTAATTCGTCCCATAGCGTGAGATAATTTTGATACCAGTTTCTTATAAGTACCATCTTCTGAACCGTCCAAAGTATCTAGAATATTCTGTAATATTCTAGTAATATTCTGTAATGGATATTTGAAAGAGCTGTTGTCTTTTTCCAATTTAATAAGCTGGCGCAAGGCTTTTCTCATTTCATCTACTTTACTCAAACCTGAAATTCCACGAGTTTCCTACTCATAACACAGTTCATCAGAACTAAGACGATTAATCTCATAACCAATTCGCGACATAATGAAGATATCGATTCAATCGACAGCGAAAATAAATAGGAGATATAAATCCAACAATTAATTCAATTCCGCACCGAAAGACTTGACCTGAAAAAAAAGGTAAACAAGACAAAGAAACACCAGTCCGATTGAAATGTGAACGCTATTCGCACTTACCTCCCGGTTTCAATAAATGAAAACTACACATATGCCACTGAAGGTATTGGCGCTTATCTGTATAAAATGTTTTGATAAGATATCGTGACGGTTTATGCCGTTTCACTCATAAATAAATCCTTTAATATTAAATTTTAACCCTTCTATTTCAAGCAGAGAAGAAAATACTGAAAAACAACTAAAACAATTTTTTTCGTTGGGCACCAATTGTAACGCTAGAACCCCAGCTAGCTCAAATTTTTCTCGTTCTAACGTACAATGATGAAGAAATAAAAAAACAATGAATACCTTCTCCTTCTTCTCTACTTAGTAGGGTTCAATAACAGGATGATACTTATATGTATGTATTTTTTTTTAAATATTTTCCAATCGCCATCACAATCACTCATTCAATAAATCAGTAAATTTAACTGTTAGTACCTTAATGTTAGAATGCTTTCTCCTAAATAATCGAAATTCAATCATAGAATCCCACTGTGGGGCATAGCCAGCAATTTCGAGATTACAAATATTATACATAAATCTGCATATCTTTCTTCGCAAAAGAAAAGGCATATACTGAATATAGGAGGTTCATATGAAATCAACTGGATGGTATACTGAGCAAGGTTTATGAAATGGCACAAATGTTCCTCGGGGTGCAAGGGATGGAACGCCCTGTTAAGTACTGACGTCCTAGTGCGTAGTTGGGAGGTCGGAACTATCGGACTGGTGCTTCCTATACAACAAATCGCTCTCGTAGCGCTAAAATATACAATTTTTAAGAAATTTCACTCAAGTGTCAAGTACTTCGGTTACCTTATTATTTCTTAAGTCCGAATTAATCGCAATATGGTGTTCACAACACCACTCCAGTTCTACCCTTCCTTGAAGCGAATGTCATCAAATGCCACTTTAGTGGTTAAGAAAATTTCCTTTGAACAATAATTCAGCTTCGAGAAGTACGAACCGCATTCAGAATAATAATGAACCAGATGAAGCACCTCACTTTGATTACTTGATACTTGCGCTCGAGTATTGGCGACCCTTGCGCATGTTCCAGAGAGTACGTTCAAACTTGAACGTTACAATATAATTATACTATAAATTTTTTTTTAATAATGATAATAATTCATTCATGAATGCACATACATACGCTTTGACTCACTTATGTAGGTTTTACCTTCAAAAAATTGGTTCAAGCACTGGCGTGAAGTCTGGAGCTTTTGCGCGTCCATTCTCCTGTATTGGACACTCTTATTCAAATCGAATTTACCATGGTAAGTTTGATTAAGAGTGTCCAATACAGGAGAATGGACAATATATGCGCAAAAGCTCCTGGCTTCACGTCAGTGCTTGAGCCAATTTTTTTTTGCAATTTTTGCACGCTTATTTCGCAATGAACAGCCTCAAACCATTGAGTTCGATTCACTGATGAATAATCCGAGGTCAAATTCAATTATGTCTGTCCGGTTCGGCCGGTCGGCTGTTAGCAAGATAACTCTCGAACGGAAGGAGTTGGAGGATTCAGATTTGCAGGGTAGGTTTTTAGCGTAAATGTCTCGGACGAGTTCGTTAACGGGTGAAATCCACCAAACGGGTTCGGAGTTATGGCCGTTTTTAGTAAAAATGTTTTTTATGAATATTTCCGGAATCGATAACTCGATCTATGTGAAATTTAGCATCAAAGTGAAGTATCATAACCTCCATATTAATGCAAACTATTGTATTAATCAGATTGTCGTAAAGTGGCAAAAAAATTCAAATTTTAAAATTTTGTTTCTACTATAACTCGAAAAATACTGATGTGATTGCATTAAACTCAGTAGTTAGATACAAAAGACCAAATCAAACCCGAGATCAAACCTTTCTGCAAAATTTCGTGAGGATCACATGAAATGAAAAAAATTAAAAAAATTACTACTATTTTGCGGAATATTTCGCTTGAAATTCCAAAACCTATTTTGTTTTATGTTCATGCTGCTCCTTCCTAGCATCTTTCTTTATGTGCATGCGCAGATGATAAGTTTTTTAACTACTGGAGTTTTCGTCTGAGAGGATTGGGTTTTTGGGGTGGAGGATGCTATTCTTCCATAGAATACCCTGGAGAGGATCTGAGCATGCGTGGATTGAAGACGCGATATATCCTGAACTACTAGTGTTGGAGAATCGATTTTTCTGTGAGGTGTGTTATTTTCAGTGGACTCTCGGCCGCGAGTGGATTGGGCATGCGCAGAGGAGAAGGTACTGTTTTAGATTGTATGTGTTATGTTACGAGTGGTTTAGGACTATTGGTCATGGCTCTGATGCGGAGCCGGTATTGTGGGGTTTTGAAAGAATATTCATGGCAATTATGTGCACGGAAAAGTCAGTTTGGGGGAAATAGTTTCAGAGTTGGAGTGCCCGTTCCGTGACCCTGTCGCTAATTTTTAAATTCATGATACCCCTTACTGGCATTTACATTATACGATTCAGCAGATGAGAAGCATTTTAACTGCTGGAGTTTTCGTCTGTGAGAATTGGGGTTTGGAGGTGCAGGAGGCTGTTCCTCTATAGAATCCCCTTGGGAGTGTCCCCGCATGCGTGGATTGAAGCTGCGATATCTCCTGAACCAATGGTGTTGAGTAATTAGAGTTTTGTGTGAGGTGTGTGATTTTGAGGGGCCTTTCAGCCACAAGTGGATTTCGTATGCGGAGAGGAGAAGTTGCTCTTTTTGGGTTGTATGACTCATGTTGGAAGTGGTTCGCGTCAAGCAGTAATGGATTTGGTGCTGAGTCGATATTGTGAGGTTTCAAGAGGAATTTCATGGCAATTATGTGCAACGACAAGTCGGTTTCGAGGAAATAGCGTTGTTTCCGAGTTGAGTTGTCTGTAGCGTGGCCCTACGGCCAATTTATAAATAACTATATTTGGAAGATCTATATCGAATCACGTTTGGATTTGGAGAATAGGCGTAAGCAATTGCGTTCCCAACGGGGGTCCCAAAACCGCGTTTTTTCTTTATTTCGATCTTCATCAAAAAATGATAGCAAGACTGTATCAATAGCCAGATTTCATGAAGGACCTTGGAAAAATATAAAAAAGCACTGACGTGAAGTCAGTACTCTTTGTCGCGCGTGTTCACTTTGGCTAATTGGAATTGAATGATGATGGTTTCATGCTCCACGGATAGAACGAGCCGGAGATCTATCCAGAGGGTAGTGGATACCAATACAGTCGAGTCATAGATTGACAGTGCGGTGTCTAAACTGGCATAAGGATAGAGTATCAAAGTTGACAAAAAACACAACTCACTCTCCTTAGGGCAAGGTTAGACCAACGCGTTAAGCTCGCGTCTGCGGTGGCGTGCACGGTCAGTTGTTGTCTATGAACTTGTAGCGACGCATTCACACCGATGCGTCCTGCGATTGGCCGCGGCGTCCGGTGGAGCGTCCGCTCGCGGCGGTGACGATCAGATCGCACACGCAACGTGTATTATCATGGTTTTCTGTTTATAACCATTTGACAGTTGAAAATAAATAGTTGTCATATTGATGAGATTAGGTATTCGAAATTGAAAATACGTACAGAGTAGTTCATGGATGGAGAAAGGAGGAAATAATTGAATGGGAGATTGAAATTATTTTGTTAGATTTCTGGGAGCAGAAATTATAAGTTTATACTTTAGTTATAAGCTTTGTCACATACAGCTTTGGCTTTCCTGTATCACTGACTTGCTCTGATTCTATTAGGGCGCCACCTTCTTTTAATGAGTTATTAAAAATGATACAGAAACTCAGGGCGTGGGAGTTTTAGAAATAAAGAAGGAAACAAGCCGATCAAATAATGAACATATATTAACTAGAAATATAATCACAAAATAAGCTGTATGCACATCGAAAGGGGATGGTAAAGTGTGTTATCCAGAATAAGTTCACTATCGCTGATAAGGTTATGTTAAATATATTCACACAAGGTATCAATCAATAAATCTTTCAGAAGTAAGTGGCAATAATAAGTTCTGATCAACCCTAAGATGTCAAATACAATTCACAATGAAATATAGTTCCCAGATATCTGTTCACATAAATTCTTAAATAATGATAGTGATCAATAAAACTCATCTAATTCAAATATTAATTTCTGCTCAGTAGCAGTATCAGATTAAAAATCGTCAAATAATAACAATAAAAAAAAATGAAAACTACAATGCTCAAATGTCAAAGGTACAATAGAGTCTCTATGGTTCCATCCAACCTCAAAATTACCGTTTTCTATGTTCAAATGTAAGCACTATTATGGCGTTGAATTTTCAGATGTTCGAAATTAATAGATTCACTGACCTTACATTGTCCTTGATACCAAATTTTGTCCACAGTAATATTCCCGTAATTGTATCAAACCTGAATGTAAAAAGTTGTTATTCCAGCGATGTTGTCCAGTCTCGAAGAAATTCGTCCCGCTGAATGCACGTGATAAATTTCCCAACCTCCAATTTCTAGATATGACGAAGTAAAAATAATCCACACGACGTCAATCACGCTTGAAAAGGTGTCTGAATCGAACTCAAATACGGAGCCTAAATAAGGAACCTAAACAAGGAACCTACACAAGGAACCTATACAAGGAACCTATACAAGGAGGCAGAAAAAATGGCCTCCTGGTTAATCCGAAAACGATCGATATTATTGAGCTAATATTCCAAAATCTCCAAATCCAAAACCAAAATCATCAGCTTCAATAATTTTCCCAGCTAACAATCCTTCGATTACTCCGAAATTAATCGATATTTGCGTATATTCAAAGGACAGTCGAAACCAATTCTTTCTACCTCTTAGCGTCAAAGAAAATCTCACATAAGACTGAAAATCGGCGTTTCCGAGTCCGCTCAGACGCACTCAACAACGCATGACGTGTAGCAATATGTGCCAACAATCAACGATTCTGGACAGCGCACTACCAGTGGTGGCACAAATATTTGGTCCAAGCATCAACGAATTTCTGTCGACGATTTTGAAGCGTGACAGCTTATAAAACTTGATTATATTAAGAAATAATAAAATTGTAGTAAAGTTACGGAATTTATTATACTATATTTAAATTATGGAGAAAATTGAAGAAATCATAAATGAGGTCCGTAAATACCCAGTATTGTTTGATACGTCTCATAATCATTACAAGAATAATAGAAAAAAGGACCAGGTATGGAATGAAATAGGAACGAGGTCAAAATTTGTGTACTTTTTTTTAATAGAATCTCTAATCACATTCAAAAGTTCATCAAAACATTCAATAGACATTCTATAGTTAATGTAAGATCCCTTTTCATCTTCACATAATTTCCAGTGCAAGGTATTGTATTCACCTTCTCTTTCCCTAGTTTCATGTATGCTGTGTACCAATGCTCTTGGTTTTCTGATATAAATATGATGAGGCGATATCCAACGGAGGTATTTAGTATACTTGCACAATATCTTGACGCATGATTATTTATCCACACTAGAAGATGTTTTCATACCCACCTCAAGTGCGGACATACCGTGATTACAATCTACTAACCTTTTTTGTTCCTCTACGTCTTCAATAATTGCAGACAGAAGTAAAACATCTTCAATTTCATCATCAGTATCAGACAACATTATAGTGACATTGAAGTGACAGCAGCGGTGAATGCCTGAACGGACGCGGCGGTGTGCACAACTTTTGCACGCGCAGTGATCGCCACCCTGCACGGCATCGCGGACGCGAGCTGAACGCGTTGGTCTGGCCTAGCCTTTAGTCACACAAGATCCTAGGAGCTTCTGAGGGATCTCCATGGGAAAGACTTGGAAGGGTCAGTATAATCATAATCATGTTTATAGCACGCGCGCCAATTGCAGATTGACTCCAAAATGAAAAAAAGGTCTGAAAGAGCATTGACGTGGAGTTTGCTCTGACACGCGTGCAATGTACATAATTCTGATTATACTGACCCTCCCAAGTATTCCACATGGAGATCCCTCAGAAGCTCCAAGGAGCTTGTGTGACTAAGGAGAATCAGTTGTGTTCTTTGTCAACTTTGTTACTCTATCCTTATGTCAGCTTAGACACAGCACTGCTAATTTATAACCCGAACGTGAATGGTGTCCACTACCCTCTTGGTAGATCTCCGGCTCGTTCTATCCGCTGACCTTGAAACCCTCATCATTCAATTCAAATTAGCCAACGTGAACACGTGGGCCAAAGAGTACCGACTTCACGTCAGTGCTTTTTGCTCTCGTGTTCCGCAAGGAACAGCATGCTATCATTTCGTCACAATGTCTGTATTTTTCGAATTTTTTTACGAAAATGCTGTCATACGATTGGGTTCGACTGATGAAGAATGCGAGGTCAAATTCAATTCTGTCCATCCGTCCGGCCGGCGGGTCTGGCCGTTAGCACGATAACTCTCGAACGGAACGAGTTAGAGCGTTGAAATTTGCAGGGCATGCTTGCAGTGTAAATATCTCGGACAGGTTCGTTAATGGGCAAAATCCATCTAGCCGTTTCGGAGTTATGGCCATTTTTACGCGCGTGTTCCGCAAGGAACAGCCTGCTATCCTTTCGTCACAATATCTGTATTTTTCGATTTTTTTTTTTCGAAAATTGTCTCAAACGATTGGGTTCGACTCCCTGATGGAGATTTCGAGGTCAAATTCAATCCTGTCCGTCCGGTCCGGCCAGCCGGCCAGCCGTTAGCACGATAACTATCGAACGGAAAGACTTAGAGCGTTGAAATTTGCAGGGTAGTTTTGTAGCGTAAATATCTCGGACAAGTTCGTTAACGGGCGAAATCCACCGAGCGGTTTCGGAGTTAAGGCCGTTTTTAGTCAAACCGTTTTTTATGAATATTTCCGGAACCGATCACTCGATCTTTCTGAAATTTGGCATCAAATTGTAGAACCATGACCTTTATATGCCTGCAAAGTTTTGTTATCACAAGACGGCCCTAAAAAGGCAAAAAAAAAATTCAAAAATTTTAAAATTTTGTTTTCACATAACTCGAAAAATACTGATCTGATTAAATTGAAACTCAGTAGTTAGATGCAAAAGACCAATGCAAACACTTTTACGAAATTTCGTGAAGATCACGTAACATGAAAAAAATAAAAAAATTACTACTATTTTGCGGAATACTTTGCTTGAAATGTCAAAACCTATTTTTTTGAGGTTCATGCTGCCTTTTCCGGGCATTTTTCGTTGTGCGCATGCGCATATGAGAAGTCATTTAACTGCTGTAGTTCTCGTCAGAGAGGAATGGGGTTTTGGGGTGGCGGATGCTATTCCTCCATAGAATCCAGATCCCTGATGAGGGTCTGCGCATGCGTAGATTGAAGATACGATATCTCCCGAACCACTAGTGTTGGAGAATCGGAGTTTTTTGTAAGGTGTGTTATTTTGAGAGGACTTTTAGCCGCGAGTAGACTGCGCATGCGCAGAAGAGAAGCTGAGTGCTGAGTCGATATTGTGAGGTTTTAAAAGAATATTCATAGCAATTCAGTGCAAGGACAAGTCAGCTTGGGGATGTAGCGTTGTTTCTGAGTTAAAGTGTTCGTACCGTGGCCCTGGGGCTAATTTTTAAATTGATGTTACCCCTTACGGGCATTTTTCGTTGTGCGCATGAGCAGACCATCAGTGATTTAACTGCTGGTGTTTTCGTCAGAGAGGATTGGGGTTTTGGGGTGGCGGATGTAATTCTTCCGTAGAATCCCCTGTTAAGGGTTTCCGCATGCGTGGATTAAAGATGCTGTGATTTCTGTTACTGATTCTACAGGTAATTGTGGAACAAATTATTGTCTTATCAGAAAGAACTCTTTATTACTTATATTGAGAAGTGAGCCTCTTACATCTTACATCAACTTAACTTAACTTATCTATTAGGTTAACAACTGTATCATAGAATACCATCAATATGAGGTTAGTTCCAACACTCCCCAACACGGGAATGGGACAAGGTGCCTAATACAACAATAACATAAAAAACATTCAACAAGTCAATAATGGTCAACAATTTTTTATTTTACAAATTTAGTTTCATAGGCTTTCTAACCTGTCTTCCTGTTCTTGTTACCAAATTCTCATCTTTCTTCCCGTCTACAATCTTATCATCTATCTCTGTCTCTATCTCAGAGTCTGTATTCTGTAAATTTTTCTTTTTCTTGAGATTATTAATAATAACTTCCTTAGTTTCCTCCCCTGCAGAAATTTCGAGAGGGTAAAGTCGCCTGAAGGGTCTGACTAAAGTACCCGAATTAGTTTTCAATTTAGCTACCCTACATAACCCATCTTTACCAGGGTAAATCTCCAAAATTAATCCAAGTGGCCAATCAAGCCTAATCTTATCGTCACTACCAATTAACACAACATCTCCAATTTCTAAATCAACAGTACATTTGTGCATTCGACCAGTCAACTGTGCCAAATATTCTTTCCGAAATCTACTTCTTAAATTTCGCATTAATGCACGTATATAACGTGCCCTTTTTAACAATCCAGCTTGATTAATACTATCCAAGTCTGCAACACTGTTCTCTTGAATTGGTTGAATGAACATTGAGGGCGTTAAAGATATAAGCTCCTCATGGTCATCATTGAAATAGGTTAAAGGCCTAGAGTTTATAACAGATTCACAATCTATAACGATAGTTACCAACTCTTCATAGTCAGCCGTAGCTCGACCTAAGACCCTTTTCAATAGATCCTTCAGTGATCTTACCATCCTCTCCCAAAAACCTCCCCACCAAGCTGCGCTTGGTGGACTAAAATTCCATTCAATCCTGTTGATGTTGGCATATTCTATAACCTGTGGCCAATGAACTTGTTTCAAAAGATTATGACAACCAACAAAATTTGTCCCATTATCACAGTATACAGAAGAAATCCCTCCTCTTCTCCCAATAAACCTTCTAAATCCAAGTATAAAACATTCTGTGGACAGTGATGATACAACCTCAAAATGAACACATCTATAGACCGCGCAAGTGAATAATAAAATCCATACCTTATTTTTATTTCGTACATATAATGGTCCACAGGCATCAATCCCCGTGACAGCAAAAGCTTTTACCAAATTAACCCTGTCCTTGGGTAAAGGAATAAAAGGTGTATCTACCTGTTTCGACGAAAAACGTTTACATCTGACACAACTCGATACCACAGATCTGACCAACTTTCTTGCCTTTATAATCCAAAATCTTTCCCTAATAAATGTAACAATTACACCTACTCCGCCATGTTTCAATCGTTCATGTGTCTCCTCTACAAGTCTTCTAACAAATACATGCTTATAAGGCAATAGTATAGGACACCTAAATGACTCAGCAAATTCGCCGAAAAAGAGTTTGGTCTTAAGTCTCATCAGACCATTTTCGTCTTTAAATATCTCATAATCCTTGAATAGATTTCTTTCATTATGTAATTCCTCTTGAGTCAACTTAAACAAGTCAATCTCAGCAGCCTGTATTTCACTGAAATTTAGTTCTCCCCCTAAACAATCAGATTCACGTCTTGTCTTCTTAATGAATCTTTTGACCCAAGCAAACATCCGCACAATTTTGTGATATTTAGAGAAGTAATTAAAAATTGTATCAGTTTCTCTAATAGATGTACATGCAACTATATTTTTCTTCTTCCTTTCCCGCTCCATACTTTCCTGCTCCTCTTTATCCATGGTAGCAGAACTACTTGGCCATAGCATCTCTTCCCTTCGTAGCCACTCTGGCCCTTCCCAGTATTTGGACTTAAGCAAATCCATTGCACTACATCCCCTCGAAGGAAGATCTGCAACATTATCTTCACTAGGCACATAATGCCATTGAGCGAAATTTGAAGCGTCGCAAATTTCTCTAACTCTATTCATAACAAACGTATTCCATCCATTATTAATCTTCAACCAACCTAGTACAACTCTACTATCTATCCAAAAATGTACTGGTACCTGCGAAAAATTTCTATTCTCTCTTATAGTACGAACTAAGCGTACAGAAATTAATCCTGCCATTAATTCCAGCCTAGGAATAGAAATAGATGGCTTCATCGGACTAACTCGTGCTTTAGCCTGCAATAACTGCACTGATATCCCTGATGGAGTTACAGCTCTAACAAACACACAACAAGCATAGGCATGTTTGCTAGCATCACTGAAAGCATGTAAACTAATGTCCTTTGGACTATCCAAGAACATATATCTAGGAATTTTACAGAGTTCCAAATAATGTAACTGCTTCAACCATTGGTTAAACAGAATTTTGAATTTATCTGGCAGCTCATCGTCCCAACTTAATTTCAACGCCCATGCCTCTTGTAGCCATATTTTAGGTAACAAAGTTACTGGACTAGTTAACCCTATTGGATCAAACACTTTTTGTGACACAGAGAGTAACTCTCTTTTCGTAAATGTCCCACTTACCAATGTGGCTATATTTTTAACATCACAATATAATGTGTCTGTATAACAGTCCCATAGCATACCCAATACCGGAGTCGGTTTAACACTATTTACAGATGCTATATCTCCTGAACCACTGGTGTTGGATAATCGGAGGACTTGCAGCTGCGAGTTGATTGCGCATGCGCAGAAGAGAAGTGACTGTTTTTGGGTTGTATGGGTTATGTTGAGAGTAATGAGCCGATATTGTGAGGTTTTCAAAGAATATTTATGGCAATTCAGTGCAAGGACAAGTCAGTTCGAGGGATGTAGCGTTGTTTCCGAGTAAAAGTGGCCTCACCGTGGCACTGGGGCTAATTTCGAAATTGATGATACCCCTTACGGACATTTTTCGTTATGCGCATGAGCAGACCATCAGTGATTTAACTGCTGGTGCTTTCGTCAGAAAGGATTGGGGTTTTGGGGTGGCGTATGCTATTGCTCTATAGAATTCCTGGGCGAGGGTCTGCGCATGCGTGGATTCAAGAAGCGATACCTCCTGAACCACTAGTGTTCAGCCACGAGTACATTGCGGATGCGCAGACGAGAAGTGAATGGTTTTGGGTTGTTTGGGTTATGTTCGGAGTAATGAGCCGATATTGTGAGGTTTTAAAAGAATATTCAATACAATTCAGTGCACGGACACGAGTCTGTTTGGGGGAAATAGCGTTGTTTCCGAGTTGAAATGTCTGTATGGTAGCCCTGAGGCGAATTTATAAATAACTATATTCGGTAGATCTATATTAAAATACGTGCGGATTTGGAGAAGAGGCAATTGCGTTCCTAACGGAGGTCTCACAGCCACAATTTTTTTGATCTATGGTTAAGCTAACAGCCAAACTGTATTGATAGCTATATTTGTTAAAGGAACTTGAAAAAAAAAAGCACTGACGTGAAGTCAGTACTCTTTAGCGCGCGTGTTCATGGTGGCTAATTTGAATTGAATGATGAGTACTTCAAGCTCAGTGGATAGAGCAAGCCGAATATCTACCCAAAGGATAGTGGACACCATTCACTGTCGGTTCAAAAATCAACAGTGCTGTATCTAAGCTGCCATCAGGATAGAGTTACAAAGTTGGAAAAGAACACAACTGACTCTCCTTAGTCGCACAAGCTCCTAGAAGATTTGGGAGGGTCAGTATAATCCTAATCATGTTTATAGCACGCGCGCAAAAGCAGATTGACTTAACAATGAAAGAAAAAGTGTGAAAAGTCAATCTGCTTTGGCGCGCGTGCTATAAACATGATTAGGATTATACTGACCCTCCCAAATCTTCTAGTAGCTTGTGCGACTAAGGAGAGTCAGTTGTGTTCTTTTCCAACTTTGTTACTCTATCCTGATGGCAGCTTAGATACAGCACTGTTGATTTTTGAACCGATAGTGAATGGTGTCCACTATCCTTTGGGTAGATCTTCGGCTCTCTTTCCACTGAGCTTGAAGTACTCATCATACAATTCAAATTAGCCACCATGCACACGCGCCAACGAGTACTGACTTCACGTCAGAGCTTTTTTTTTAGTTAAAACATTTTTCAATAATATCTCCGAAACCGATCATTCCATCTATCTGAAATTCAGTATCAAATTGTAGAATCATGACCTTTATATGCCTGCGAAGTTTTGTATTGATCGGATGGCTCTAATCTAGAAAAAAAGAGTTAAATATTTGAAAATCAAATTGAAATTTTGTTTTCAGTATAACTCAAAAAATACTCATCCGATTGAACAGTAGTTAGATGCGAAGTACCAATGGAAACACTTGTGCAAAATTTCGTGGGGATAGCATGAGTAGAAAAAATTTAATAAGAATTTTTTGCGCGTTTATCTGAATCAAGTCGATATGTACGAGGGTAACTGATTAAAATATGGACCACTTACTAGCATGGCAAATGAATTAATGCGTAAGCGATGTGTGGAATACTAAATTGGTTTTAAAAATTTGTCTGAACGGTGAACGACTAGGTGTGTTACTGCCTCTTTTAGGCATTTTTTGTTATTCGGATAAGCAGACGAGAAATAATTTAACTGTTCGAGTTTTCTTCTGAGAAGATTGGGGTTTTGTGGTGGAGGATGCAATTCCTCCATAGAATCCCCCGGTGTGGGTCTGCGCATGCGTGGATTCAAGATGCGATATCTCCTGAACCACTAGTGTTGGAGAATCTGAGTTTTTTATGGCTGACCAGATGGCCATGAAGTGGCCAAAAAAATTTTAAAATTTTGTTTCCACGATAACTCGAAAAATACTGATCTGATTGAATAGAAACTCAGTAGTTAGATGCAAAAGACCAAAGCAAACACTTTTGCAGAATTTCGTGAAGATCACGTGACATGAAAAAATTCAAAAAATTACTTCTATTTTGTGGAATATTTTGCTTGAAATTCCGAAATCTATTTTTTTGAAGTTCATGCTGCCCTTTCCGGGCATTTTTCGTTATGCGCATGGGCAGATGAGAAGTCATTTAACTGCTGTAGTTTTCGTGAGAGAGGATTGGGGTTTTGGGGTGGCGGATGCTATTACTCCATATAATCCCCTGGTGAGGGTCTGCGCATGCGTGGATTAAAGATGCGATATCTCCTGAACTACTAGTGTTGGAGAATCAGAGATTTTTTTAAGGTGTGTGATTTTGAGAGGACTTTCAACCGTGAGTAGATTGCGCATGCGCAGAAGAGAAGTGACTGTTTTTGGGTTGTATGGGTTATGTTGGGAATGCTGAGCGATATTGTGAGGTTTTAAAATAATATTTATCGCTAATCAGTGCAAGGACTAGTCAGTTTGGATCCTCCAAACTGACTAGTCCTTGCACTGAATTGACATAAATATTATTTTAAAACCTCACAATATCGCTCATCACTCCCAACATAACCCATAGCGTTGTTTCCGAGTTGAAATGTCTGTATGGTGGCCCTGAGCCAAAATTATAAATATCTGTATTCGGTAGATCTATATTGAAATACGTTCAGATTTCGAGAAGAGGCAATTGTGTTCCTAACGGAGGTCCCATAACCGCAATTTTTTTCGATCTACATAAAGCTAACAGCCAAACTGTATTGATAGCTATATTTGTTAAAGGAACTTAAAAAAAAGCACTGACGTGAAGTCAGTACTCTTTGGCGCGCGTGTTCACGGTGGCTAATTTGAATTGAATGATGAGTACTTCAAGCTCAGTAGGTAGAGCGAGCCGAAGATCTACCCAAAAGGTAGTAGTCATCACTCAATTCAAATTAGCCACCGTGAAAACGCAAGCCAAAGAGTACTGACTTCACGTCAGTGCTTTTTTTTATACTTTTCTTGAATCTTCTAGGAGTACGGTTCTCACATAATTTTCTACAACTAGTTACCGAGCTTCAATTCGATCGAGTCTATATTTTTTGAGTTATCGAGGAAATAATATTCCAGATGGTTATAACTCCGAAACGGTTGAGCCGATCATACCCAACAACGAAATTAACTCTCCTATTCGGAGCGCAACATACCCTGAAAATTTCAACTCCCTACCGTTTTTTGATCGAAAGTGTTTGAGGCAGGTATAACTCCGAAACCGTTTCCCAAAATCGAACTTAACCCTCCCATTTGGATGCGCAACCTATCCTGAAAATTGTAGGTCGCTGTGTCCTTTCGTTCGAAACTTATAGAGGCAACGGTCACCCATCCATCTGATGAACGTACCCAAGGCTCCTCCGATCTCTAATAATATAGATCCGATCGTGTTTAAACTTGAAACTTGGCAGTACAGTTGGGTGTTGACGGCTCTCGCAAAATCTGGGCGATGTCGGAAAAATATTTCGTGGTATATAGAATTTTTTTCAAAGATTTTTTAAAAATTTTCTAGTGATGCGATCCTAATTTTCGCAAGAATTTTCGCGTTGGCATTCTACAACCAATAACCATGTTTGAATTGGACCGGTTTTATACTTTTAGAGTTATTGAGGAAATAACAACCAAATTTCAGATAACCATAGCTCCGAAACCGTTTGGTTCATTATGCCTATAATTGAACTCAAATGTGGCATTTGGCTGCGCAACCTACTGTGAATGTTTCAAATCGTTATCTCTTTCTGTTCTGCAGTAATCGTGAGATACTTAATATGTTTTCGTAATTTTTTTAAAATTTACTAGAGGTACAATGCTCACAAAATTTCGCACACATCTTGATGTCGATATTTCACAACTAGATACCAAGTTTCAATTCGATCGGGTCTGTATTATTTTATCGAGAAAATAATATTCCAGATGGTTATTACTCCGAAACCGTTGGGGCGATTATACCCAACAACGAACTTAACTATCCCATTCGGATGAGCCACATACCCTGAAAATTTCAACTCCCTAACATTTTTCGTTTGAAAGTTATCAAGATACCGGTCACCCATCCAGCTACTGAATTAATCCAAGGCTTCAAAAATATACATCCAGTCATGTTCAAACTTGGAATTTCGCAGTAAATTTAGGTTTTGAAGGCTTTCACGAAACGATGATTTTCTATTGATACGATTCTCGCGAAATTTTGCAAGAATTTTTGAGCTGGCATTTTACAACTAGTAACCAAGTTTGAATTACATCAACTCTTTATTTTTTGAGTTATTGGAATAAAATCCAAATTTCAGATGGTTATAACCCCAAAACTGTTTAGCCGATTTGCCTATTAAAAAACACAAATGTCGCCTTCAGAGGAATAGCCTAGCCTAAAAATGACAAGAAGCTATCTCTTTCCGTTTTCAGATTATCGTGACGTAAACAATATATTTTAATAATTTTTTTTCAAATTTTTTAGTGACACGACTCTCACAAACTTCTTTTTATTTGTATTCTACAACTTGCTACCCAGTTTCAATTCCAGTGGATCTGTATTGGTTGATGACAAAATTATCACTCCGAAACCGTTGGGCCGATTATGCCCATAAACAAACTTGTCAGTCATATTGGGACGCGCCACCTACCCTAAGCACGTTTGTGAAATATTGTTGTAATCGTATCACTATAGAATTAAAAAAAATTAGGTATTAAAAATATCATTTATGATACACAAACTTTTCAGTTTGTTTATAGGCATAATCAGCCAAACAGTTTTGGAGCTATACCCATCTGAAATTTTTTTGTTATTTCCTCAAAAACACGGAAAATACAAAACCGATTAAATTCAAACATGGTTAATAGTTGTAGAATGCAACCCGAAAATTCTTGCAAAATTTCGAGGATCGTATTACTTAAAAATTTTTAAAAATTATTGAAAGAAATTCTATACATCATTAACTATTCGTCCTATATCGCTGAAATTGTGCGAGAGCCTTCAGTACCTAACTCTACTACCAAGTTCCATGTTTGAACATGATCTGATATATTATATTGCTGGATAATCTTATCTCTTTTTTTGTGACGTCTGGCGTTCCTCAGGATAGTCATCTGGGTCCACTCTTCTTTCTGATTTATATAAATAACATCAAGATTCACTGCAATACTGCTGGATACTGCTTTACGCGAATGACTCGTAGATTTTTCGAAGCGTTCGAACGGTGGAACATTGTCAGAGAATACAAGGAGAACTCAATAGATTGGTGATATTGTGAACAAAATAATATAATCCTGAATCAGTCGAAATGATTTCATATGTCATTCACGAAGAAGACGCAAAAGATTAATATAAAATTGATGACGAAAAGTTGAAATACGTTAGTGAAATCGTTGATTTGGGTGTACGCTTGATGAGAAATGGTCATTACGATCACGCATCGAAAAGATGATTAGAGCATCAAATAAAATGATCGGTTTTACCAACATATGATGCAAAGAGTTTAGAGATCATAGAGTTTTCATCATGTTGTACTTAGCTTTTATTCATAGTAAGTTGTCTATCGCGTCCGTCATTTGGAATCCCCGAGAATTTCATATTATTATGAAGTTCACATAAGAAAAACTCAAAGTATGCAGAATAAATTATTTCTAGCTTTCAAAACTATCACTCTAATAGAAAATTGGGATTACATTCCTCTCAGAGAAAAATTTCACATCATAGCTTTGGAAGATATGTATTTGTAAGTATGTAGAACGGTGCAGGAACTTTGTAAGCTTTATAAAAACCTCGAGACTGATATTGATTCACCCTTTCTTCTCAATAAGACTTAATATACCAGAACGAGATCTATCATAGAGCGAATACAGGACAGCACTTCCAAATATGACGTCCTCAAACTGCATTCAACAATCTGGAATTAAATAGTAGCATAGACATTTTCTCAGACAATTTTAGAAGGCTCAAAATATTTTTTGGCGCTCTAGTTCCTCGGAACTGAGTGCTTATCAATTTGCCCAAATGTCTGTAATTTTCGAATATTTCGATGAAAATGGTCTTAAACGATTTGGTTCGACTGTTGAAATTTTCAGAGTAGGTTTGGGGGATAAATATTTCGGCTAAGTTCGTTACCGGGCAAAATCGGACAGATGGTTTCAGAGTAACAAACAAAAATTTTTTTTTTACAGAACAAATTCCAAATTAAATTTTTTTCAATAAGCAGTTTTACGATAAGAATCCAATTATATTATTTTTAACTCTAACAAGCTAATTATTTCGGAGATATGATTTTTCAAAATTTCAATGATAAATCGTATTTCACAGAGTGATATAATTATTCTATGTATGAATTGTCATAATGTCAACTCATTTTCCTGAGAAGTGTCATTATCTAATCAATCGAAGAATTGTGAGCGAAGTGAGAAAAATCTCAATTGTTTGCTCCGAAATTAGTTTTTCTCAGAAGAGTCTTACATTTCGGAACGGAACATGAAGTAAGAGATCTGAGAGTAGTGAGACTGCTTTTCATCCATAGACATAGAATGCAAATAGAATGTAAATATTGAAAGCATAATTCTGCAGTTCGAGAGAGGACAAAATTTGGTGAAAGTAGATCAGGAAATTTTTGATCGATTACAAGGTAATTTTTCATTATTACTCTTCTTTGATACATGTTTCATGAAAAATCTACTATTTGTAGGTAGGTACTTTAAACCTGTTTTGGGCAATTGTCATACGAAACTTGTTGGCGCTCTAGTTCATCGGAACTGAGTGCTTATCAATTTGCCCAAATGTCTGTAATTTTCGAATTTTTCGATGAAAATGGTTTTAAACGATTTGGTTCGACTCACTGATCAAGAATCCGAGGTCGAAATCGATTCTGTCCTGCCGGCCAGCCTGCCGGCCGTAGGCACGATAACTCTCGAACGAAAGGAGTTAGCGGATTGAAATTTGCAAGGTGGGTTTGGAGCGTAAATATCTCGGACTAGCTCGTTAATGGTAGAAATCCATCGAGCGGTTTCGGAGTTATGGCCGATTTTGGTAAAAATATTTTTTATGAATATTTCCGAAACCAATCACTCGATCTATCTAAAATTTAGCATCAAATTGTAGAATCATGACCTTTATACGCATGTGAAGTTTTGTTTTGACCAGATTACCACAAAGTGTAAAAAAAATTTTGAAAATTTAAAAAAAGTTTTTCTACAATAACTCTCGAACGGAATGAGCTAGGTAGTTGAACTTTTCAGAGTAGGTTGGGGAGATGAATATCTCGGTTAAGTTCGTTATTGGGCAAAATTGGCCAGATTTAATTCGATTTCTTCCATGGTGCAGTTCTCATTCTCAGATTGCTCATTTAATCTTGATAAATAAACTATTTTTTGAATTGAATTTCCTTTATGATGCAATTCTATCATAAGAATTCATTGATATAATTCCCAACTCTGAGAAACCAATACTTTTGGAGATATAATTTGTCTGTTTGAACTAGAGCGCCAGAAATCTCCTGTCCACAGGGTTGAACCCATTTTTGGTGCTCTAGTTCCTCGGAACTGAGTGCTTATCAATTTGCCCAAATGTCTGTAATTTTCGAATTTTTCGATGAAAATGGTCTTAAACGATTTAGTTCGACTCACTGATCAAGAATCCGTGGTCGAAATTCATTCTGTCCGGCTGGCCGGCCGTAGGCACGATAACTCTCGAACGGAATGAGCTAGACAGTTGAAATTTTCAGAAAAGGTTTGGGAGATAAATATCTCGGCTAAGTTCGTTATTGGGCAAAATCGGACTGATGGTTTCGGAGTACCTAACAAAAAAAAATAACTTTTTTATACGAGGCAAATTCCAAATTAAATTTTTTTCAATAAGCTGTTTTACCATAAGAATCCAATGATATTAATTTTAACTCTAACAAGCTAATACTTTCAGAGATATGATTTTTCAAAATTACAATAATAAATCGTATTTCAACGTTGTCACAGAATGATATTATTCTATGTATGAATTGTCATAATGTCAAATGATGTTCCTGAGACATGACATTATCTAATCAATCGAAGAATTGTGAGCGAAGTGAGAAAAATCACAGTTGTTTGCTCCGAAATTAGGTTTTCTCAGAAAATTCTTACATTTCGGAACGGAACATGAAGTAAGAGATTTGAGAGTAGTGAGACTGCTTTTCATCCATAGACATAGATATAACTCTCGAACGGAATGAGGTAGGTAGTTGAAATTTTCAGAGTAGTTTAGGGAGATGAATATCTCGGATAAGTTCGTTATTGGGCAAAATTGGCCAGATATAATTTGATTTCTTCCATGGTGCAGTTCTCATTCTCATGATTGCTCATTTAATCTTGATAAATAAACTATTATTTGAATTGAATTTCCTTTAGGATGCAGTTCTATCATATGAATACATTGATATAATTCCCAACTCTGAGAAACCAATACTTTCGGAGATATAATTTGTCTGTTTGAACTAGAGCGCCAGAAAGCTCCTGTCCACAGGGCTTGAACCCATTTTTAAATCTATTGAGTGGGAATTTTTTTCCCTTCAATTTGATGAGTTGGTTTGTACGGTGAACTTGAATTTGCAACAATTCTAAGGGGAATTTGTTGGTAAATTTATTTACTGATTCTATTCTAAATGTGCAATAAATAAATAAATAAATATACAGACAGGGTGGGTCTTCAAAACGGATGCCCAGCGAATGATTCTTTGAATCAGGTAGCGATTTAAAGATTTATCTTCGTTTCTGCGCGCGTGATCCGCAAGGATCAACGGCTATCATTTTGCCACGATGCATGTATTTTCGAATTTTTAGCCGAGAATGCCCTCAAATGATTGAGTTTCACTCACTGATGAATAATCTGGGGTCAAATTCAATTCTGTCCATCCGGCCGACCGTAAGCACGATAACTCTCGAACTAAATGAGTTAGAGAGTTAAAATTTTGCAGGCAGGTTTGGAGACTTATCTCTGCTAACTTGTAGAATCATGACCTTTATATGCATGCGAAGTTCTCTAATAATCGGATGGCTATAAACTGGCAAAACAAATTAAAAAATTTTTAACATTTTGCGTTCACAATAACTCAAAAAATACTGATCTGATTGAATTGAAACTGAGTAGTTAGATGCCACAGACTGAAGCAAACCGCAAAATTTCGTATCACATGGTATGAGTACTTATCAATTTGCTCAAAGGTCTGTAAATTTCGAATTTTTGGCTGAAAATGGTCTTAAATGCTTCATATTTAGAACGGTCGGAGCAAATATTTGAATTAATTTCAAAAGTAAAATGGTAAAACAAAACAAAATGCTCATTTTCGCGCATATTATAGTGAACAGCGTGCTATAATTTTCCTCAGATTTCTGCAAATTTCGATTCCGAAAATGGTCTCAAACTATTAGGCCCAACTCACTGATGAAAAATTCGAGGTCAAATTCGATTATGTTCGGCCAGCCGTTTCCACGATAACTTTCGAACGGAAAGAGATAACAACTTGAAATTTTCAGAGCAGGTTGCGCATTCGAATGTTAAAACAGCCAATGGTTAGGTTAATGGGAATAATCGGCCGAGCGGTTCCGGTGTTGATCTTTTGTTTTCCAATATAAGTCAAACAATACGTACAAATCCGATCGAATTGAAATTTGTTGTAGAATGCCGACACAAAGGCTTTGCGAAATTTGGTGACGATCGTATCACTAGAAAATTGAAAAAAAATTACTAAAAAATATTCTCTAGCTCAGAAACTATCCGTCCGATATCACTGAAATTGTGAAATTTCGTATGGACGGTCAGCCGAATTTTATTTTCTCAATAATATATCGAATTGAAATCTAGTTCTCCGTTAAAAAAGACGGTTTGAAGGCTCTGCAGTATTTCGTGAGGGTATTTGAGACGTGAATAGACAGAATAATATGCGTGCAAAGGCTCCTGTTTTCAAATGAGGGCTTTCTAAGAATTCCTTTTTCTCAAAAAAACTTAATGCATTTATATTTGAAATTCAACAAAAAAAATTGGTTCAAGCACTGACGTGAAGTCAGGAGCTTTTGCGCGTATGTTCTATTGTCCATACTCCTGTAATGAACACTCTTCTTAATCGAATTTACCATGATGAATTCTATTGTCTATTCTCCTGTATTGGACACTCTTCTCAATCGAATTCACCATGATGATTTTTATTGTCTATTCTCCTGTATTGGAGACTCTTCTTAATCGAATTTACCAAGATGAATTCTATTGTCCATTCTGGACTAAGGGCCGATTTATTCAACCTCTCCGTAAAGTATTCGTCAACTATGTGCTCGTTGAATTTACTGATCCCCTTTGAAGTGAACATTTACAGATTACTTTCCTTTCGGTAAGGCTGCTTGACAGTTTACAGGTCGTAAAATATATCAGCCCTCAGTGAACAAAAAAATTGTATACCTCACTGAAGCCGTAATACAAACAAAGGAAATAATTTCGAATAAAACTCTATTAACATATTCGATTATTTACTTCAAGAGAGATCAAGAATAACATTCATTTTGAAAATTCAATCCTACATCAAGCAGCATGCAATACATTTTTTCGAGTTTGGACCACTGCTGCCCACATAATCAAGGAGGATTCGTGAAACACTGCAGGGAGGATAAATACTTGTATATAGATTATTATTAAAATATGATAACTGACTTTCTCCGTTTCCTTATATACTACTTCTCGTTGTAAAATATACTTGGATTTTCCTCCGCAAAACTAGGATACATCATTTTCAAAGTTAGCGTTGAATTATCAAGCCATTCTATTATAATATTAGTAAAATCGGTTCTTCAGAGGTATTCATTGTTAAGCATGCTAAGCAACAAGCATTTAAGAAACATATACCTGAAGTTCCACGGGAAAACAATATACATAATATATACCTACACATATGTTATATTGCATCACCTTCTACTCCTATATTTTAAAATATTCTGCAATTAGAAAAATTAAAATGTTTCGTTAAAAATGCCTATTATATAGGTACACGCTGGCATCCAAACACCCTGATGATGGATCGTAAGAGACCCATGATATCAGGAAAACAGAAAAGTGTTCAAAATTCACTGGTCTAAGCGTAATTCAACTGTTTTTTTTGTGCAATAGTATTATGCAAATGTTATGTGTAAACAGGTAAAAGTGGCTAAGCGCCAAATCTGAATAATAGGGTAGGTGCAGAAGTCATTTGAAATGTAATTCATGCAGTTTTGCTAGCTAATGACATGTTTATGATTATACTAACCATTCTAGGTCTTCCCTAAGGAAATCCCACAGAAGCTCCTAGGAGAGTCAGTTTTGTTCTGTATATATTTTATTAATGTATCCTTACGACAGCTTAGGCAAGTCACTGGGTGGTTTTCACCTAAGTACATGATGAATAGAATACTTATCCCATAATATATATAGCTTCGGCAAAATGACAAAACAGAATTAAGTGTAAAATGTAAAATTTTGAGTTGGCTTTATTTTTTATAGTCATAGCCTTCTCATAACAACCACTTCCTTAGTAGATTGCGGAACATATTTAAATGCACCTTGAATCGAGCATTTACGGTTTATTTCGTTCACTCCCTGATTTATCGTTCACTCTCGAATTTCAAAACGAGAATATCTTGAAACTTGCTTATTGCAGATACGTCCCTTTGTCATTTCAACGATATGAGAACCACCACCAATTTGTTTGAATAGAAACACTAGATTTTCTTCTTGGCTATTCCACTCTTGAACTTTAAAAATTTTAGTGTTCATGTCATCTTGGTTGCCTCTTATCAATATTAAATTTTCTCATGAGATATACTTAATCTTCACAAATATTCAATCGACTAAGTTCCATATACCTTGTTTTTAAGAATTCTATCTGCAGTAACTCCAAGAGTAACTCATGCATTCTATTTGTCGAAAAGCATTACTTTTTTGCTCTACGTCAACTGGACCTTAATTCATTCCAACCTGAAAGGAAATATTAAGACTTGGATTTCTCTGAGTAAAGTAATTCATTCAATTCACTTCTATTACTTACTGCTGATTTTTAGCCAGAAATCCTGAAGGACATATACCAGATATCTTCTTTCTGAACAACTTTTCCACAGTTCTCCATAATTTGGAATTTCTTTCACAAACGTAAACAATATTTCTAGATTCCTCCAATCTTCAAATACAAGGTAATCTCGATAATTTTCAACGGAAGGATAACTCGTTCGTACTTCGTGGATTGAGAATATTTTGTTTACGTTTTGTATTTGTGTTTTGATCAGATTCAGATTCGATGTTGAGGTTAAAACGGGGCGCATGCGTAGATCAGAATGTAGTTTGTAGTACAGTGACTATAAGAATATAGTCACTGTAGTTTGTACTATATCCATTAATCATGAATCATTCTCAAAAATACCACACAAGCAAGTTACCGATCACTGCTAATATTTATTATTTACCAGAAATTCATCACAAATCGAAACTATTTAAATTAGAAATGTCAATTTTTACATGACTAACCCGGACTTAGCCATTTAACCCTGCTATTTTGCCGGGTTAAATTTTTATAGTTTTAACCCAGGGTTAGGCTCTAACTCTTGAAGGTGCAAGACCTATTATCAATTTAACCCTAGGTTTAGAGTTAATCCGGATTTAATTAAATAACCCGCATTCGTGCAAGTGGGCCTTAGTGGCCTACATGGCCTAAAATTCCACTCTACCCATCACAAGACTCAATATCCACAAATGAGCCTCTCACCTTACAAGATCAGAAGCCTTCAGCAAAATTTCAGCGATATCATATTAAAAATAATACATAACCTTTCAAAAGTCCCCTCTCGTAAATATACTCCTCTGAAGGCACCAGGATCTCTTGAAGAATAATCGCCTTCTCTATTTCTCAAAGATATTCACTCTTGTTCATAGAAATCCCTTCAATATTTAGTTGCCTCCTCCTAAGGAGGATCTCTTTCAAAACCAGGTCTGACCACTAATGTAGGGCTATCATCTCCCATAGATTTGTGATGAAATAAGACGATTTTCCCATAATATACGAGCGAAAAGATGTCATCATGACATTCATATTTTTATTTTATTTTTGAAGGTTCTCGCAAAAATACGACCATAGACTACATATTATCATACGACGATTCCCATCCGCTACACTTGGCTACCACTACGCTACCGAACTCACAAAAGGCTGCCCGGTTCTCCAACAATATAGATCCAATCATGTTCAAACTTGGAATTCTGCAGTAGAGTTAGGTTCTGAAGGCTGTTCCAAAATTTCATCCATGCCGGACGAATAGTTTATGATATATAGATTTGTTTTCAATAATTTTCAACTATTTTTTTTTAAATTTTCTAGTTATACCATCCTCACGAAATTCTGCAAGAATTTTCGCGTTGGCATTCTTCAACTAATAACAATGTTTGAATCCAATCGGTTTTGTATTCTTCGAGTTAATGAGGAACAAAAAACTACCAAATTTCAGAAAATTTCAGATGGCTATAACTCTAAAACCGTTTGGACGATTATGCTCATAAACAAACTCAAATGTCGCATTCAGGTGCACAACCTAACCTGAAATTTTCAAGCCGCTATCTCCTTCCGTTCTCAGGTTATCGTGACAACAAAAATAATTTTTAATAATTTTTTAATAATTTTCTAGCGATACGATTCTCACAAAATTTCACAAACGTGCTTAGGTCTATATTCTACAACTATTCACCAAGTTTAAATTCGATCGGATTTATTTTGGTTGAAAACAAAATTATTACTCGGAAACCATTGGGCCGATTATACCCATTAACGAACTTGTCCGTCGTATTGGGATGCGCCACCTACCCTGAAAATTTCAAGTCGCTAGCTCTTTCCGTTCTCAAGTTATCGTGGCAACGGCCGGACGGCCGTACGGCCGTACGGCACCACAGAATTAAATTTCACATTTGGGCAAAACTATAACGCGATGTTCCCCAGAACATACGCGCAAAAATGAAACTTCATGAACTAAAAAAAAATTCTTCATATGCTAAAAAAAATAAACTATGAATTTATAAAGGCAGCTGTATGAATTTCATCACATTTTATCATTGATACTTGTCAGTCACACATTTTTCGCGCTCTTCTTCCTCGGAACAGAGTGCTTATCAATTTGCCCAAATGTCTATAATTTTCGAATTTTTGGTTGAAAATGGTCTTGAACGATTTGGTATGACTCACTGATCAAGAAACCGTGGTCGAAATCGATTCTGTTTGGCCGGCCGTCTGAGCGTTAACACGATAACTCTAGAACAGAATGAGCTAGACGTTATTGCGCAAAATCGCTCGGATAGTTTCGGAGTAACGAAAAACAATATTTTTTTTACATTAAACTTTTGAATTCAAATGTTTTTAAGATGCAGTTTCATCATAAGAATCCACTGTTATCATTTTCAACTCTAACAAGCTAATACTTTCGGAGATATGATGTTTCAAAGTTTCAATAATAAATCGTAAGTTCTATATATTCACAGAATGTGAACACAGAATCTGTCTGTGATCACTATTCATAAATGTCATCTATCTATTAGAGATTGTCAATTCATAGTTGTTATTTTCTCTTGGAAAGCAAGTATTCGGTTCTTGAATTTGTGAATATTACATGACTGTTTTGATGTAGTTGATGGAGGCATAAGGAAAGAAGAACATAATGGAATCATCAAAAGAAATTACTGTTCGTTGACCACTGAGGTTAATATTACCTTTTACTTCCTTAAGTAGTGACACATGTTCCTATATACAGTATTTTCATAATGTTGCTAGCAAAAAAAATACTGAAATATGGAGCTACATTTCTGTATCAATTTTTTTTTCTTGAGTGCAGGTTCATAATACAGAGAAGAATGTATTAGAGGTATGAACTATTAAATTTTGAATTATGAAAAGAGGATAGTATTTTATTAATATATTTTGAAATATTAAAATAATTCGTTCGTAATCCACTACCTACTCAAATATCAGGAATAAATGGACAATCTGCTATGATTGTCTCTCAGACATTTCGATATTTTCCTTTGGTATTTCGAGTTGTGAGAACTATGCACCGAGTGTAAGTTGCAACAACCCATTCCACGAGGTTGAATCATTGCAGATTGCTCATTTAATCTTGATAAATAAATTTAATGACAATTTTTGAAGCATTAAGACATTGAAGCATTGTAGATTGTTTTTGGCGCTCTAGTTCCTCGGAACTGAGTGCTTATCAATTTGCCCAAATGTCTGTAATTTTGGAATATTTCGATGAAAATGGTCTTAAACGATTTGATTCGACTCAATGATCAAGAATCCGTGGTCGAAATTCATTCTGTCCGGCCAGCCGGCCGGCCGTAGGCACGATAACTCTCGAACGGAATGAGCTAGAGAGTTGAACTTTTCAGAGTAGGTTTGGAGGATGAATATCTCGGCTAAGTTCGTTATTGGGCAAAATCGGACAGATGGTTTCGGAGTAACAAAAAAAAAATTTTTTTTTTTGAAACAAATTCCAAATTAATTTTTTTTTAATAAGCAGTTTTATCATAAGAATCCATTCATATCATTTTCAACTCTATCAAGCTAATACTTTCGGAGATATGATTTTTTAAAATTTCAATGTAAATCGTATTTCACAGATTGATATAATTATTATTCTATGTATGAATTCTCATAATGTCAACTTGACAGAGGGGAATATTGTAACTTCAAAAATATTGGGGTTGAAATACTCGTATTTTAGCGATGCAACGGGGACCTCACCCGAAAATGTTTGAAAATATTACGTAAATATTGAAAGCATAATTCTGTAGTTTGGTGAACGTAGATCAGGAAATTTTTGATCGATTACAAGGTAAGTTTTTATTATTACTTATCTTCTTTCATATTTGTTTTATGGAATACCTACTATTTGTAGGTACTTTAAACCTGTTTTGGGCAATTGTCATACGAAACTTGTTTTTTTGGCGCTCTAGTTCCTCGGAACAGTGTGCTTATCAATTTGCCCAAGTGTCTGTAATTTTGAAATTTTTGGCTGAAAATGGTCTCAAACGATTTGGTTCGACTCACTGATCAAGAATCCGAGTGCGAAATCGAGTCTGTCCAGGCACGATAACTCTCGAACGAAAGGAGTTAGCGGAATGAAAATTGCAAGGTGGTTTTGCACAATAACTCTCGAACGGAATGAGCTAGGTAGTTGAAATTCAGAGTAGGTTAGGGAGATGAATATCTCGGTTAAGTTCGTTATTGGGCAAAATTGGCCAGATTTAATTCGATTTCTTCCATGGTGCAGTTCTCATTCTCATGATTGCTCATTTAATCTTGATAAATAAACTATTATTTGAATTGAATTTCCTTTATGATGCAGCTCTATAATATGTATACATTGATATAATTCCCAACTCAGAGAAACCAATACTTTCGGAGATATAATTTGTCTGTTTGAACTAGAGTGCCAGAAAGCTCCTGTCCACAGGGCTTGAACCCATTTTTTTTATAAGATAATTTTTGAAGCACTTATTTTAAAAGACACTTTTTTTCAATGTAATTTCTTTCATGATGCATTTCATAGGAATCCATTGATATAATTCCCAAATCTGAGAAACCAATACTTTTGAAGATATAATTTGTTTGTTTGAGCAAGAGCGCCAAAAAGCTCCTATCCACAGGGCTTGAACCAATTTTTATAGCTATGATTCGCATATTTTCATTTTGTCCGATATTCTTCAGGTAAATAATGAGTCATCACCAGAAAGTTATAACGGCCCGTAAAAAATATTTTTTTTTGTGAACAGATTCAAACTATCCCCTTCTTGGCCACTTGGAATGATTTTCATCTTCTTGTTCGAAGAACTTCAATTTCTCCCATTAGATAAATACCACTCTGCCCAAATACCATTCTGTAAGGGATCGTTGTCATTCAGAACAGGATTTGCTCTCCTTCTAGAATGGTTGAATAATCTTTTTCTATTAATCTCTTTTGGTCTAGAGTAGCTTCGGATATTCCTAGGTGATCACTGCAATCAATAGGCTCAAGCAAAGAAGGCCTGAAATCTGATACTCAGAGTTTTATAATCTGTGGTTGCTCAATTTTGTGTAAAACACTCAAATATCCAACATTTTTTGTTTTCGATAGCCACAGGTTCTGTGGAAGCGTCTAATGCAGTATTGCTTATTATTTTGCTCAAATTTTTTCAATCGTCGAATTTTTCGCCGAAAATAGTCTAAAATGTAATGTAATGTAATGTAAACATTGGGTTCAGAATATCTCCAGTTAAAATAAAACTGGAATATTGGCTACGTTTCAATTGATCTAATATAATTTTCAGAATAGATTTGAGGAATGAATATCTCGGATAAGTTCGTTATTCTATTTTAATTTAGTTTCTTTTATGATGCAGTTGTATTATAAGAATCTATTGATATCATTCCCAACTCTGAGAAACCAATACTTTCGGAGATATAATTTCTCAAAGTTTGAACTAGAGTGCCAAAGCTCCTGTCCACAGTGCTTTAAGACATTTTTAAATTCATGCTACCCCTTCCGGACAGAGGATGTTATTTCTGGTCCGCGCATGCGTGGATTCAAGATGCGATATATCCTGAACAACTTGTGTTGGAGATTCAGACTTTTGGGTGAGGTGTGTGATTTTGAGAGAACTTTCAGCCATCAGTGGATTTCGCATGCGCAGAGGAGAAATGTCTGTTTTTGGGTTGTATGGATTATGTTGGGAGTGGTCAGGGACTATCATTCATGGGGTCTGGTGCTGAGCCGATATTGTGAGAAAATTTAATGCTTGTGGCTTTTACTTGATGCAAATCCATATTAACTCATTGAAAAATTAGATACGATTTACACTTACTTATTCAATATTGTGACGCGTTTCGTCGACACAGCGACTTCATCAGACTACATCATACTGAATTCTTAACAAGTTATTATCTCCCTATACCTAGATGACATGGACACAGAATCAGCTAAAACTAATTACATGAGAAACTTATTTGAAACAAATTACATAATAGACTTATTTAAAACTAATTACATGAGATTTCACTGCTGGTTTCTTTGTACACATTAACAATAATTCATTCCTAATGCTTTTATTTATAAATTGATTCTCTATTTGAATAGATTGAGTAACGGTGAAAAATTTAGATCTAATTGTTCATTAACTAAATTACCCGTATGTTTTTCCCTATTTATTTCGACCATTTCCCAGTAATTAAGTTGCGCACCTTTATTCAAATTGTGTAGAATTTTGAAATCCGGGTTAAACTTATGTCCTTCTGCTAATAAATGATTTGAATAATTTGAATTAATTTTGTAGTTTTTGAAGCTGTGATGATGTTCCTTTATTCTTATGCCAAAATTCTACCAGTTTTTCCTATATATGATTTGTCACAACTCCCGCAATTTAATTGATAAACACCGGATTTATCTTCTTTATTCCTTTTCGATTTATTGTTTTTTATGAATTTTGCAAGGTTATTATTTGTCCGGAATGAGATATTCTCCTGTTGGTTTTGAAGAAACCTTTTAAGTTATTGACTCGTTGTACCAAAATATGTTAAGCTATTGAATATTTTATTTTTATCCTTAATTTCTGGAAATACTAAACTAATTGTTTTTCTAAATTGTTTTTCGTCAACATTTTTCTGATTCACTCTGTGTCATATTCGTTGTTCACCGCTATTTGTTCGATAATTTCTAATTCTGTACCATCATTTTCTTCGGATAAAGGTATATTAATTAGCCGGTAACATACTATGAAATGCCGCGACTTTATGTTCGAATGGATGACACGAGGATCGATGAATGATTGTATCCGTATGGGATGGTTTCCTAAATATTGAAAAATCATGTTGATTGTTTTTCCGCGTTTTTGTTAAATCCAAAAAATTAATTGCACCATTATTTTCCATTTCAATTGTGAATTTGACATTTGGATGAATGCTATTAATAAAATCTACAAATATTTTCAGTTGCCGGTCTGTTCCTTTGAAACACGCGAGCACATCATCTACGTATCTAAACCAATATACGAATTTGGAAAAAATAGGATGTGTTTTAGCGATGGCTTCTAGGTTGTCCATGAATATTTCTGCTAAAAGGGGGCTGAGCGGATTCCCCATGATAAGTCCTTCATCGCTAGTATATATCTTATCGTTGAAACTAAAGTAATTTTGATTCAAACACGTTTCTAAAAGCTGGAGTATTTCGGACTGAATCACTATATTGACTTTGCTTTTCTCTAATAAATCCCTAACTATTTTCACTGTATCCTGGGGTGGAATACTAGGGAAAGGGTTAACAACATCGAAAGACACTAATTTTGCATTGGCCGGTAGGGAAATATTTTTAATTTTTTCTACTAGATCAAGCGAGTTCTTGATCGAAAAAGTTGGTACGAAGTTACAATAATTTTTAATCGGGTTTATTAGAAAACGCGAAGTTTTAACTGTTGGTGCTGAAATGTACGAAACTACTGGTCTAATATTTCTATCCGGTTTATGAAGTTTGATAAACGAGTACAATTGCGGGACTTGCGGATTACTCAGAATTAGTTTAAATTTTGAATTTTCATCTATTAAATAATGTATATCTTTCAAATTGTTCTTTAATTCTCGTTGAAATTTTGTAGTCGGATCCCTATTAAGTATTTTATAATTTTGAGTTGCAATGAAATTTTCCGTTTTGTTAATGTAATCGTCCTTGTTTATTGCGATAACAGTATTTCCTTTATCGGCTTTTGTAAAAACAATATTATCCGCGGCGCTTTTCGATTTCAATGTTTTCACGATTTTCAATTCTGGATTACCGTTTTCAGAAAGTTCCTGTTTTTTGATAAAATGTGCCGCTTGATATTTAATTGATTGATTATTGGTTATTTGTCGATTGAGAATTATTTCTGTATCTATAGCACTTTGTTCTAAATTTTATCTATTAACTGGGGTGCGTAAATTATATTTGAAACCTTTATTCAACAATTCTATTTCTCCATTGGAAAATTTCGAATTTGATAAATTTATGAATCGGTCAAAAAAATTATGTTTCATAATTTTGGGCTGAGCGTGTTTAATTTTTGTATGAGTTAATATGGATTTGCATCAAGTAAAAGCCACAAGCATTAAATTTTTGATGAAAGCTGAAACCAGCTTACTGGCTACGCGGAAAAACAATCAACATGATTTTTCAATATTTAGGAAACCATCCCATACGGATACAATCATTCATCGATCCTCGTGTCATCCATTCGAACATAAAGTCGCGGCATTTCATAGTATGTTACACCGGCTAATTAATATATCTTTATCCGAAGAAAATTATGGTACAGAATTAGAAATTATCGAACAAATAGCGGTGAACAACGGATATGACACAGAGTTAATCAGAAAAATGTTGACGAAAAAACAATTTAGAAAAACAATTAGTTTAGTATTTCCAGAAATTAAGGATAAAAATAAAATATTCAATAGCTTAACATATTTTGATACAACGAGTCAACAACTTAAAAGGTTTCTTAAAAACCAACAGGTGAATATCTCATTCCGGACAAATAATAACCTTGCCAAATTCATAAAAAACAATAAATCGAAAAGGAATAAAGAAGATAACTCCGGTGTTTATCAATTAAATTGCGGGAGTTGTGACAAATCATATATAGGAAAAACTGGTAGAAATTTTGGCATAAGAATAAAGGAACATCATCACAGCTTCAAAAACAACAAAATTAATTCAAATTATTCAAATCATTTATTAGCAGAAGGACATAAGTTTAACCCGGATTTCAAAATTCTACACAATTTGAATAAAGGTGCGCAACTTAATTACTGGGAAATGGTCGAAATAAATAGGGAAAAACATACGGGTAATTTAGTTAATGAACAATTAGATCTAAATTTTTCACCGTTACTCAATCTATTCAAATAGAGAATCAATTTATAAATAAAAGCATTAGGAATGAATTATTGTTAATGTGTACAAAGAAACCAGCAGTGAAATCTCATGTAATTAGTTTTAATTAAGTCTATTATGTAATTTGTTTTAAATAAGTTTCTCATGTAATTAGTTTTAAGTGATTCTGTGTCCATGTCATCTAGGTATAGGGAGATAATAACTTGTTAAGAATTTAGTATGATGTAGTCTGATGAAGTCGCTGTGTCGACGAAACGCGTCACAATATTGAATAAATAAGTGTAAATCGTATATAATTTTTCAATGAGATATTTTGAGGTTTTAAATGGAAATTCTGCACACGAAAAAGTCAGATTGGGGGAAAAAGCCTTGTTTCCGTGTTGGTGTGTCCGTACCGTAGCCCTGGGGCCAATTTCGAGATTCTTTTTAAACTTTTCAGGAATTTTTCGTTATGCGCATGAGCAGACTAGAAGTGATTCAACTGCTGGAATTTTCGTCTGAGAGAATTGGGGTTTTGAGGTGCAGGATGCTCTTCCACATGGGAGGGTCCACGCATGTGTATATTGAAGCTGCGATATCTCCTGAACCAATGTAGTTTTGTGATTTTGTGAGGATGTTCAGTCACAAGTAGATTGCGCATGCGCAAAGGTGAAGTGGTTCTTTCTGGATTCTATAGCTTATGTTGGGTGATGGTTATGTTGGGTATGATTCACGTCTAGCGGTCATGGATTTGGTGCTGAGCCGATATTGTGCGGTTTTAAAGAAAATTCATGGCAATTCTGTGCACGTACAAGTCAGGTTCGAGGAAATAGCGTTGTTTTCGAGTTGAATTATCTATGCCGTGGCCCTGGGGCCAATTGATAAATAACTATATTTGGAAGATCTAAATTAAATCACATGCGTATTTGAAGAAGGCGCGAGCAATGGCATTCCTAATATGAAGCTCATGTTACTCATTTCAGGTATTTTTCGTTTTGCTCCACAGTAGACAAGTTTTCGTCACAGAGGATTGGGGTTTTGCTCCATAGAATCTTCTTGGGAGGGCCCAGGCAAGCATGGATTTAAGTTGTGATATCTTCTGAACCACTGCTGTTGAAGAGTCAGAGTTCTTTGTGAGGTGTTCCATTTTGAGAGCAATTTCAGCCACGAGTAGACTGAGCATGCGCAGAGGAGAAGTGTCTCTTTTTGAGTTGTGAGGCTTGTGTTGGAAGTGGTTTACGTCTAGTGGTCATGGATTTGGTGCTGAGCCAATACTGTGAGATTTAAAACAATCATGGAAATTCTGTGCACGGACAAGGCAGTATTGAGGAAATAGTGTTGTTTTCGAGTTGAAATGTACCGTGGCGTTGCGGTTAATTTATAAATAACTAGATTTGGAAGGTATATATTACATTAAATTTGGATTTGAAAAATAGGCATGAGGAATTGCGTTCCAAACAGGGGTCCAATAACAGAAATTAGTTTTTATTTCGACCAGTGGATAGAGAGTGGATGAGATCTACTCATAGGGTAGTGAACACGCTTCACTGTCGGATCAAAAATTTACAGAACTGTGTGTAAGCTGGCGTAAGGATAGAGTAGCAAAGTTGACAAAGAACACAACCGACTTTCCTTAGTAGCACAAGCTCCTAGGAGCTTCTTAGGGACCTCATTGGGAAGACTTAGGAGGGTCAGTATGATCATAATCATGTCTTTAACACGCGTAAATGCAGATTGACTTCACTATGTGAGAAAAAAGCAAAAAAAGCTCCTAAGTGTTCCCCAAGGAGATCCCTCAGAAACTCCTAGGAGCTTGTGCGACTAAGGAGAGTCAGTTGTGTTCTTCTCACTAGCCTCTATGTAGATCACCTACTCGCTCTATCCACTGAGCTTGAAAACACTCATGATTCAATTCAAATTCAACAACGTGAACACGCAAGCCAAAGAGTACTGGCTTTTTATATTTTTTATATCTTCATTTGTGAAATAACGGATGCACTGATCCAGTTGTGACCAGTTTAAGTGTATAGTCTAATAGCAGGACAACAACAACAACAATATAAATTCAAATAATGATACTTGCTAAATGTTACAAATAGACAAATCATACCTAGTCACGAACTTCATACTTCCATTCAAATCATAAATCTTATCTGCAAGTTTAAAGTTTCTTAGATAGATCTTTTGAAAGCTATTGATGTCACGGACAGTAGTAACTTGGGACACAGAGGCAAATATGACTGAGAATTCTCTATCAGTAAACAAATTTAATTATTCGATACTATCTTTGGTGACAATGTGGTAAATATAGTGCAGTATGAGAGGTCCAGCTACGAGAGAAAAAACTTCGATGCACTTCAAACAAACAAATTTTCTTGTTCACATTCGATGACAATCATTTTGAGATTAATATTTATTTTGATACTCTCCTTGAGTTTCCCAAATATATGGTATATTTCACTCACTCTTTCGGTAATAGCATCTGCTTTCTGTACCAGATTCATGTCTGCAAGTGATAAAGGGGGCATAGGTCTCCATATCGATGCTCTGTCATGCCTTGTTTGGAAAAACTTCAAGTAAGGGTTCTGCTTACCCACCTGTTTCCTGTGGAATACTAAATATTAATTACGTTGGTGAATATAAAGCAAGGGTATTGATGGTCAAATATAATAATTAATAAGTTTTTTTTTGGAGACGTAGGTGGAAGGGGGGGCTTACAGTGGAACATTGTTCTCCATACTGGATACACTTGCTGAGGATGAGATCGAGAGTCCATCAGTATCGTCTACTTGCTCGGAATACTTGGTGCCATATATGTAGACTGGAGCTATAGGTGGAAATGTGAGAGGACCTTCACAGGGGAATTTCATTGTTGCAATCCCTTTTATCTCGTCTTTGGTCCTTTCATCTAAACCTATTAGATCAACTATTCGAACCAGAAGATGGTTCGGAAAAATAGCTCGAAGCACATCCATTCTTCTTTCAGGAGGCTACGGTTATACTGTTATTAAAACTTACTCTACTGGATATACTTCATAGTCATAATCAAATGATTTATTTACAATTGACGATTCTTCTTCCAATGTTTTGAACAATTTGTTCCACCATAATTTTGATTGAAAACTTGTCCTCTCCTCTTTGCAATTATTTATAGTTCGCTCACATTTGTCTCTATGAAACATAACTGGTAAATATCGTTCAAAATTGTACATTAAAGATAAGAATATCCGTTGACATGGAACAATATGTCGTGAAATGTTACTGACTTTGATAAGTCGTCATAGCGATCAGCTGAAATGTTTTATCAATAATTGCATGTATTCGATCAGGTGGAAGGGAACTGTTATGTGGGTTTTATGAAGGATGATACTGCGTACAAGAAATTGAAGGTTGTCAAATAATATCGGGTTTCCAAATACATAAATTAGTAGCATCTAATGAGAAAATTGTAAGCATCTGATAAATTACAGTTGGAGCAACTTTTTTATGAATTCCAGTAATTCTAATTAAATACGTGATGGAGAATAGAAAAATAATAGTCGAAATCGAATTGACTTGAGGTCAGCTTTTTCGTGATAATTTATATTCCGGTCCTCTTTAAACTATGCTACAAAAAAAAATCATTTGAACATAACCGGCATTACCTTCCCGCCTCAAGTTTGCATCAAATCTTGTTACCTGCGATTAGATAGCGATTTGTTTTTAAGTAAATTTCATACCAATTTAATGACACGTTTCAGTAGATGATCATGATCACAGAAATTTTAATTTTGACATATGTATTCTATTGGAATTGAAATCCGAAACATCTAACATCTCAAGTAACTCCAGGATACAATATTCACCAAATTCCGAGAAAATTAGTATGTTGGCATTCTACAAGTAATCACCGAGTTTTAATTGGATCAGATTTGTGTATATTGAGTAATAGAGAAAAAAATCGCAACATTTCAGATGAGTATAATTACAAAATAATTTGGCCGATTATGCCAATTGACAAACTCATATGTCGTATTTGGATGCGCAACCTACACTGAAAATTGGAAAGCGCTATTTCTTTCCATTATCAAGTTATCGGGAGATAAGTAATAGTTTTATGTAATTGGCACTCTTGTTTCTCGGAACAGAGTGCTTATCAATTTGCCCAAAAGTCTGTAATTTTCGAATTTTTTGAAGAAAATGGTCTTGAACGATTTTGTTCGACTCACTGATCAAGAATCCGTGGTCAAAATCGATTCTGTCCGGCCGGCCCTCCGTTAACACGATAACTCTCGAACGGAATGAGCTAGGCAGTTGAAATTTTCAGAGTAGGTTTAGGGGAATAAATATCTCAGTTAAGTTCGTTATTGGGCAGAATCGGTCTGATGGTTTCGGAGCAACGAAAAAAGATTTTAAGATGCAGTTTTATCATAAAAATCCATTGATATCCTTTTTAACTCTAACAAGCAAATAATTTCGGAGATATGATGTTTCATAATTTTAATAATACATCGTAGTTCTATGTATTCACAGAATGTGAACACAGAAACTGTCTGTGTTCACTGTTTATAAATGTCTGTTGGAAAACAAGTATACGATTCTTGAATTTGTGAATATTGTATACAAGACTATTTTGAAACCGAAAATCATTATGACGGATTGCATATTGAATAATTTATGTATAAATATTTGAGATGATGTTTCAGAACATTGAGAATTGGATCATTTTAACGATATAGTTTATGAAGGCAATATGAAAGAAGAACATAATGGACTCATCAAGAGAAATTACTGTTCGTTGACCACTGAGGTTAATATTACTTTTTACTTCCTTAAGTTGTGAGACATGTTCCTATATACAGTATTCTCATAATGTTGCTAGCAGAAAGATGCTGAAATATGGATCGACATTTATGCATCAAACATTTTTTCTTGAGTTGAGGTCCATAATTCAGAAATGAATGTGTAAGTGGTATGAACTATTAAATTTTAAATTATGAAAAGAGGATAGTATTTTATTAATATATTTTGAACTATTAAAATAATCTATTAGTCAGCCTCTACCTACTCGAATATCAGGAATAAATGGACAATCTGCTATGATTTTCTCCAGCCTTGCTCTAGACATTTCGATGATTTTTTCCTTAGGCATTTCGAGTTGTGAAAACTATGCACCGAGTGTAAGTTGCAACAACCCATTCCACGAGGTAGAATCATTGTAGATTGCTCATTTAATCTTGATAAATAAATTTAATGAATATTTTGAAGCATTGCAGATTGCTCTTATTTTTAAATGATAACTTTTGAAGCATTTTTTAAATTTGATTTCTTTCAAGATGCAGTTCTATCGTAAGAATTCATTGATTTAATTCCCAACTCTGAGAAACCAATACTTCCGGATATATAATTTGTCTGTTTGAACAAGAGCGTCAAAAAGCTCCTGTCCACAGGGCTTGAACCAATTTTTTTTATTTTGTAGTGACACGGTTCTCACAAAATTTCACACACGTCTTTACATCATTATTCTACAACCAGTTAGCAAGCTTCAATTCGATCTGGTACGTATTTTTTGAGTTATGGAGGAAATAATATTTCTCTATTTCAGTATCGTAATGAGTTCATTCCAGCACTAAAAACAGTGCTGGAATGAACTCATTCCCGCATTGTTTCTAGTTATATTTTTCGTTTTGTGGTAGTCAGCACTGACATTCGATCCTATCAAATTTCAACACACGTCAATTATTGTAATCTGGATAAGGTGAAATAATTTTTGAGAGGTAAGGTTTTATTGTCATCAAAAAATAAGGTAATCTGGATAAGGTAATCTGGATAAGGTGAAATAATTTTTGAGAGGTAAGGTTTTATTGTCATCAAAAAATAAGGTACTAGAGATTTCCTTCTTGCTAATTTTGAATCATTCATGATATTAGGAAACAGTTAAATCTGATCTCCATGATCTAAGTACAATTCAAATTCCGTGATCTGTCAACTTTCGTAACAGTCACACAAACTGCCAAGATTCAATACAAAAGTCACTAGGATGTATAATCCTAATTTTTCATTAAATTTCAACAGTATTTTACCAAAATTGCCTGAAATAGAGAAAATATCGTTGCAGAAGGCAATTCCAACACTCATGCGTACGAAAACTCGCTCCTTCGTCGCTCGTTTTCGAATTTTACATTCGTGTTTGGATATCAGCGCATTCTGCAACTTGTTTTAGAATATACTATTTTGCACGTATGTTCTGGGAAACATCGCGTTATCATTTTGCCCAAATGTCTGTAATTTTCGAAATCTTTGCCGAAAATGGTATCAAACGATTAGGTTCGGCTCCCTGATAAAGAATTCGAGGTCAAATTTGATTCTGTCCATCCGGCCGGCCGGCCATCCGACCGTTGCCACGATTACTTGAGAACGGAAACAGATAGCGACTTGAAATTCAGGGTAGGTGGCGCGTCCCAATATGACGGACAAGTTCGTTAATGGGCATAATCGGCCTAACGTTTTCCGAGTGATAATTTTATTTTGAACCAATACATATCCGATCGGAGTGAAACTTGGTGAGTAGTTGTGGACTACAAACCTAAGGACGTCCGAAGAATTTTGTGAGAATTGTATTACTAGAAAATTTAAAAAAATATTATTTATGTCACGATAGCCTGAGAACGGAAAGAGATAGCTATGGTTGTTATTTCCTCAATACCAATTTACTCTCGGTGAATTCGATTAAGAGTGTCCAATGCAGGAGAAGAGACAGTAGAATTTTCATTTTAGCTTGTGTATCTGAATGCGACATTCGAATTTGTGCATAGGTACAATCGACCAAACGGTTTTGGAGTTTTACCAAGCGTGAATTCGATTAAGAGTGTCCAATGCAGGAGAAGATACAATAGAATTCGCCATGGTTAATTTGATTAAGAGTGTCCAATACAAGAGAACTGACAATAGAACATACGCGCAAGTAATTCTTTAACATTTTTTTTTTATTTCCAGACATTCGATTCTCACAAAATTTCACAAACGTCTTTAAGTTTCTATTCTATATCTACTCTCGAAGATTCAATTCGCGCGGCTTTGTTCTGGTTGAAACTAAAATTATTACTCTGAAACCATTGGGCCGATTATGCCCATTATATCCATTAACGACCTTGTCCGTTGTATTAATAATAATAATAATAATGTTCCTAAACCCAGATACAAAGCTTAAGTGTATGTACACATTGGTATTGGACATGTCAGGTCCTCAAGCGTCATCAAGCTACTCATGAGCAGGGCCGAGGACGCCACATATGTGTATATGCCAAGTGTGAGTATATAATGCGTTGCTATCAAACTACCGGTCGACACTATGTTGCGATGTTTGGGGTGGTTTGGGGCATCTGGTAAAGGAAGAACAATACGAAAAAAATGCAGACAATGTTTCAAAAATAAACAGAGCAAGGATACAATGTATTACTGTAGAACATGTTCAGATTCTCCAGGGTTGTGTATTGAATGTTTTGAGGAATACCAAGCGCACATGAAATAATATTTTTTGTTTTTCTGATAATCTTTTTCTCTTAAATTTTTATATTTTTTTCAAATAAATTGCTTTTTTGTGAAAAATTTCTTCAGTTTCCCTATACAAACCCAAAATTTATAATACTTCGGCAAAAACGTATATCAACACCACTTGTGCGTCCTTAGGCTCTGGGGATGAGATAGGTACTCATATGCAGAGCCTCGGACGTATGCGTTATATTCTTCATAGGTTTATTTTTTAGAGAAAAACTTGAATTAGACTTATTTCATAACTATATTCATTTAAATCGAAGAAGTAGAAGAAATGTATAAACAAGTAAAAAATGTATGGGGCATACAGAAGAACCTTTTGAATTGATGTTGGTAACGAACGTGTTAAGCACATCTATGATCTAAAAGAATTTTATATTGTATTAAGTTATGATGAGCAAACAAGTAGCAGTCAACAATGATCGCAGCAGAAATGTCTCATAGCTCAGACTTAAAACTCAGAAAACTCTTTTATACTGGAAAAGCACATCGCCTTTGATAATTCTTGATTTTTTCTTTTGAATAAAGTAATATTTTATATTTTCCTGATATGAGTAGGTAATCTATTATAAAGTTTGATTCCCATGTACCTTCGACTTTGCTAATATTTCGAGAGTGTGTGGTTCGGTGTCATTAGATCGTGCAAGCCACGAGTTTCGTAGTTGTGATAAGGATAGGTATTATTTTTCTGAAATGTATGCAAATTTAAGTTCACAAATGCTACGATTTCTAGTATATAAATACACGCTAATGATAAAGTTCTTAAGTCTTTAAATGGTGATTCAGTTTTGTTCAAATAATGCACGTATTCTATTACGAATTGCATGTTTTTCACTAATACCCTATTGATCCGATAAGAACATTCCTAAAAATTGGTTCAAGCACTGACGTGAAGTCAGAAGCTTTTGCGCGTATGTTCTATTGTCCATTCTTCTGTATTGGACACCCTTAATCGAATTTACAATGGTAAATTATGTTGTCCATTCTCCTGTATTGGAGACTCTTAATTCGAATTCACCATGGTAAATTCGAATTAAGTGTCCGATACAGGAGAATGGACAACATAATTTACTATGGTAAATTCGATTAAGGGTGTCCAATACAGAAGAATGGACAATAGAACATACGCGCAAAAGCTTCTGACTTCACGTCAGTGCTTGAACCAATTTTTTTTTTCTTGATTTTTTCAAATTTTCTAGGGTTACGGTTCTTAAAATTTTTTTTTCGTCATTTTTTTCAAATTTTCTAGGGGTACGGTTCTTACAAAATTTGAAAGACGTCTTTATATTGATTTTCTACTACTAGTAACCAAGCTTCAATTCGATCGAATCTTTATTTTTTGAATTTTCAAGGAAATAATATTCCAGGTGGGTATAACTCGGAAACCGTTTGACCGATTATGCCCAAAAACGAACTCAACTTTCCCATTCGGATACGCAACCTACCCTGAAAACTGCAAATCCCTATCTCCTTTCGTTCGAAAGTTATCAAGCCAACGGTCACCCATCCAGCTACTGAACTCACACAAGGCTGCTCGAATATCCAACAATATTTAACCGATCGTGTTAAAACTTGAAATTTGGCAGAAGAATTAGGTTATAAAGGCTCTGGCAAAATTTCAGCAATTTCAAACGAGTAGTTACTGATATATAGAATTTTTTTCAATTGTCAATGTTTTTTTTCTTAATTTTCTACAAATACCATCCTCACAAAATTTTACAAGCATTTTTGCGTTGGCATTCTACAACTAATAAATATGTTTGAATTCAATCGGTTTAGTATTTTTCGAGTTAATGAGGAAAAAAAAATAACCAAATTTCAGATGGCTATAACTCTAAAACCGTTCGGCCGATTATACTCATAAAAAAACTGAAATGTCGCGTTTTGATGCACATCCTAACCTGAAAATTTCAAGCCGCAATATCTCTCCGTTCTCAAGTTATCGTGACAACAAAAATATTTTTTAATAATTTTTTAATAACCTTCTAGCCATACGATTCTCACAAAATTACACAAACGTGCTTAGGTTCATATTGTACAACTACTTACCAAGTTTCAATTCGATCGGATTTATATTGGTTGAAAACAAAATTATTACACGGAAACCACTAGGCCGATTATGCCCATTAACGAACTTGTCCGTTGTATTCAGATGCGCCACCTACCCTGAAAATTTCAAGTTGCTAGCTCTTTTCGTTCTCAAGTTATCGTGGCAACGGCTGGACGGCCAGACGGCTGGCCGGACAGAATCAAATTTGACCTCGAATTCTTCATTGGGGAATCGAACTGAATCGTTTGAGACCATTTTCGTCAAAAAATTCGAAAGTTACAGACATTTGGGCAAAATGATAAGGCGATGTTCCCCAGAACATACGCGCAAAAATAATTACGTAGGTTATACCTGAGTTGAGGCATGTGTTGTAGTGCTTAAATATATTTCTCGATTTGCAACCTTAATCAGTATACAGGGTCCGAGACCGCCACACTGACACGGGCAAGGAGGTGATAGGGTACTATTAGGGTTCACAATTCCTGTTGTTAAACTGTCCTCCGTGTCTTCTGATGGAAGTTATGGATGGTTTAAGCCATTTTTGAAAATATTTTAGAGACCAGTTGAGATAGAGTTATGTAATTTTACGGTTAGAGTAAACAAAGTTTTTGTAACACTCACTAAATCAAATTTGGTGGGTGGGGCTACTTTTTAAAATAAATAATTTTTTTTTCTTGGTAACTTACTAATAATAAATTAGATTACAAATCTTTGTTCTTTTAATTTTCATTTGGTGTATCTTCGACACTTGGGGCTCAAGTGGTAACAAAGATGTTATCAAAATAATGTCACAAACACACAACATTTTCGATAACGTGGTAGAGCACGACACTGTATGTCGTGCTGTATTGGCGTTTTCCAGCTTCCCATCACCATAATGAATTTTTTTCTCTTGCGAGTGTCGTTAGAGACCATCTTCTTCTTCTTCTTCAGCCATTCGCCGTCCACTCCTGTACGAAAGCCTCCTCCAACTGCTTCCACGATCGCCTGTCTTGCGCAGTCTGCATCCAGGTGGCACACACATGCAGCTTGATATCGTCACGCCATCTGAGGGGTGGTCTACTGGTGCTCCTGCTCGTCGTGCGAGGCCTCCAGTTCAGCAGTCTCAGCGTCCATCTGTCAGCATGACTTCTGGCCACGTGCCCCGCCCACCGCCACTTCAGCGTAGCGAATCTGTGTACTATATCCGTCACTTTAGTTTTCTCGAATAACTTCGTTGCGTACGCGGTCACGTAGGTTGATGCCGAGCATTGCTCTCTCCATTGCTCTCTGAGTGACGCGTAACTGCTCAGCACTTTTTTTCGACATTGTCACCGTCTCGATGCCATATGTCGCCTCGTACACTTTTCTTTTGAGATTTATGGGAACAGTCTTGCTTTTTAGGATGTGGCTGAGCTTTTTGAATGCTGCCCAGCTAGGCGTTGTTCTCCTTTTCAGTTCAGCGGCTTGGTTTTCTTTCCTCAGCTTGAGGGTGTGGCCTAGGTACACATATTCGGTGACGTTTTCTAAAATTGTGCCATCAATTCTTATAGCTTGGTTGTCTTCACCCATAACCTTCGTTTTTGCTAGGTTCATTTGGAGACCGATGGATTTCGAGGCCTCATTCAGCTGTTGGAGCATATCGCGGAGCTGTTCAGGGCCACTGCTGACAATAATGAGGTCGTCAGCAAATCGCAGATGGCTAAGGAATTTCCCATCGACGTTAACACCTTTCTCTTCCCAATCCAGTTTCTTTAGCGCGTGTTCGAGAGCAGCTGTGAATAGCTTAGGTGAGATTGTGTCGCCTCTACTGACAGCAATTTGTGTTGCATTTTGATAGATTTTCTTGAGAAGTGCATCGTCCATTGCAGCAAGTACGGCCAAGGTTTCTATAGTGTCAAAAGCCTTCTGGTAGTCGACATAAGCCAAGTATAGTGCGAAATTGTACTCATTGCTTTTTGGCGCGCTGTTCTGCGAACAGAATGCTTATCAATTTGCCCAAATGTCAAATGCGAAAAAAGCCGGCCATTCTGCCGTAGGCACGATTACACTCGAACACAATAAGCTAGAGAGTTTAAATTTTCAGAGTAGGTTTGGAGTCCAAATGCGCAGGCTAAGTTCGTTAATGGGTAAAATTCACCGTGTGGTTTCAGAGTTATAGCCATCTGAAATTTTGTTTTGCCAATTACTCGAAGAATACAGATCTGATCGAATTAAAGTGCGGCAGTTAGGTGAAAAATACTGACACTAAAATTTATGCAGAATTATGTGAGGATCACGCTACTGGAAAATTAAAAAAAATATATATATAAAAAAATTCTGTATCTCAGGAACTATCAGTCAGATATGGATGAAATCCTGCGAGAGCCTTCAAAACGTTATTACTCATTAAAATTCTGAATTTGAACTCGATTGGATCTATATTGGTGAAGATATCACGGAAATATCGAAATATTTCTACGATCTGAGTGTACTGGTCCACTGTTTTTATATTCTACCAAACAAATAATCAACAGTTTGTTTGATTTTTGACAAAAGTCAAAAAAAGGATACAAGCCATAGAAGGATGTAATCATAACGTGTTTGCATAGATCTTTATTATTACTGTTCTGTGATCGTATGTCTATATGCTCTCTGTTCAAGTTAATGTCATCATGTCTGACATCTGACATGACAAACTAATCAGTTTGTTTTGTAGATTTATAGATTATGAAATATAACATAACTTGCTATGAAATAAATATCGATTTCAAGATTTCCAAGTTTCAAATATTCCAATATAACCTAACATGGCTGGATACATGGGGCCGACCCCCAGATTTCGATTTATAGGGACAAAATGCTGCCACGGAATGGAAAATTTCGAAAACATCCTTCACACTTCATAGATTATTTAATAGCGACCGAACAGCACGAAGTTCAGGATCCAATATAGTTGTCCATACTCAGAAACATTATTGGTACAGAAGCTGCAAGAATTATGTCCACATTCGTGATCCCAGAGATATAACTGAACAAATATGAATATACTATGAAGTCTATTGAGAAATATGTCAACCCAAGAGTTAATGAGTGCTTTGAAAGGTATAATTTCTTGAAAAAGGTGCAAAAAGAAAATGAACAATGTGAACATTTCCTTACTGAATGCAAGTATCTGGTACGAACATGTAATTAAAATGAAACCGACTCAAATCAAACTGCAGAAGATAAAGCACTCAAAGACAAAATAGTTATAATAAGATCCTCTTGTAACCAGAGAGGCATTACTGAGAGTTGAAAAATTGACAGTGGAGAAAGCAATTGAATTTTGCAGAACCAGCGAGCAGAGCAAGCAACGGAACCTGCAGTTCCAGAGTGAATAGAGGACATTAAAGCTGCAGGGAAGTATAATAAACAAACGAAGAATTTCAAGTGTAGACAAGAAGGTCAGAAGAAGGAAAATTCAAATGAAGGAGATCTCACTCGACACATGGTGCAGGTGAATGCCCCGCACTTCGTAAAAAGTGTAGGAAGTGCAGTATGTTTAATCATTTTACTATATCTTGTAATGTTAAAAATGTTGAGAAAGATGAAGGTAGTTCTGATGAACCAGATATTATTATACAATATTTAAGAAAATGTAGGTACCTGTTATAATACCAATTGTAGGCGTACAAAAGCATGGGATGAACTTATTCAATGATGAATGTAATAATTTCAATGTTGAATTAGATACAGGTGTGAACATTAGCATAATTCCTAGAGGAAAATATAATGAAATATAAACACAGATTTTAGTTCGTAAATCCAACTCATCTAAGGATTTGAAGATACACAGGCTAAAGCTACTGGAATTGTTAATTTGCACTGTAGATATAGAAATCAGACTAGTTATGAGGATTTCTGATAGTTGAAGTGGCTACTAAAATTCTTTTGAGTGGTTAGGCATGTGAAAGTTTAGGCATCATAAAGTGAATAAACAATATTAATTAAGGCATCATAAAGTGAATAAACAATATTAATATAAATTTATAAGAAAAACGCAGAAAGAAATATATTCATTGAACAGAACTTGTATATTTTTGCAGGTCCAGGTAGATTCATAGGAGAGCATAAAATAAGTCCCAAAATAGTCTTCGAGTCAGTCCGTCATCTGCCTAGTAAAATCCCATAAGCTATAAAAGCTACATGGAAATGTGAATTAGATAGAGTTTCTACGTTCAAAAAGTAGATATTACCATGAGTATTAACAGTATTGTAATAGTGAAGAAAAATAATGGCATATTGAGGCTATGTTTAGACCTGTCTTATTTGAATGGACCAATTATTCACAAACCAAGATCAACACATACCTAAGATTGAACATATTTGTTAAAGTATAAGAGGTAAAAAAAATGTCACAATGTTCAATTTATCTGAAGGGTATCTTCATTTGAAATTAAATGAGGAGTCATCTTGGAAATTCTTCTTTGTGACACCATTTGGTATTTATAGATATTTGGTATTACCTTATGGTTTATCAAATTCCCAGGACTTATTTGAAGAAGCGAGAAGAAAAGAGATTTGGCAACATTGAAAATATTTTAACACGTTAACTGCCGCATGTGATATTTGGTGATTTTCAATATCGAAATTCTGTACAGCCGGCGGTCAACTGGCCATATCACTTCGATGCTACCTGAACCGCCGGCGTACAACAGTAACCATGCGATGTCTTGGTGATTGTACGCCGGCGGATCAGAATACGGGCAAATCTTCGAATAGGAATGATGCTCGGCGTGTAGGTGAACATTTTGTACACTGTTGGTTTGGCACTCAGAGCATTCGAAGGTAAAATACATCGATTAGAAAACGAAAATTTTATTCTTATTAAGTTTTTGCTATATAAGAAATAAACTACATGAAAACATAATGAATCTGCTTAGAAATGATTAGAAAAACACTGAATACAAATGAATGTCTTTTCTGGACAAGTGTTGCAATATGTAGATACTCTCTTAGCGGATTTTGCTGCCAGTTTCCATCCTTGTTCGGTCGATAATTTTTGGTAGCAATAGATACACCTTTTTCTCACCTTTCTGTTTCTCTTGCACTTCTCTTCAGTCTCTTTCATTTCGTGTTGTATTTTTTTTCGCTTCTTGTCTTGTTGCAATACTTCGCCTTCACCCTTCATTTCCAAAAGCAACTCCACTAAAGATTCACGAAATCTTGTAACAGATATTTTAGATGATGGATGCACTTGTTTATATACAACTAAGGCATTGACTACGGATGCTCCCATCAATAATTCGATCGCAAGTTTGTGGTACCATCTTACCGATTTTCGAACAGGAGAAGAATACGCGGCAAGTTGGTCTGATAAATCAATTCCTGCCTTTCCTGCATTGTAATCAATAATGCATTGGGGTTTTTGAATCTCCTCTCGTTTTCTGTTCATCTTTCCTGTATTCACGATTTTCAAATCGTGAAGAGTAGAGAGCATCAAAATTTTGCCGATATAACATCTTTTGGTAGGCCTTTCCTGTTTTTTCTCAGTGTCCCAAGTGAGTGCGTACTTCGATTCAAGAGTTGACTTGCAAGGGGAATGCTGGTATAGAAGTTGTCATTCACCACAACTCTTCCTTCATCCAAAAAATCCTCACATAAGTTCAGCACTGTAGACATTGGTAGAGATACTTGTTGGTCCGTGCTTTTGCCTTGATAAACGGAAAATGCATAGGTATAGCCTTTCTGATCGCACAGTTTGAAGAGTTTAATACCATATTTGTGTCGCTTTCCAGGAATATATTGTCGGAATATTAGTCGTCCACGAAAGGGAATCATGGTCTCGTCAATTGCTATCACTTTTCCCGGCTTCATCACTTCTTTATACCTCAAATTGAAGTGACTAACTAACGGCTCGATTTTGTGAAGACGATTATTTTCTGCCGCTAGGTTCTCATTATCCGAAAAATGTAAAAAGCGTAGTAGAGATTGAAATCTGTTTCTTGCCATTATTTTCGGAACTAAGTTATTTTTATACGTGGGATTTGTGCTCCAATAAGCCTCAATATTCGGGTAACGCACTAAGCCCATATAGAGCACAATACCGAGAAACTTCCTCATTTCCGGTACATCTACAGGTCTCCAAAGTGAAAGTCGGCTTTTAGGTCTTGGTTTTCCCAACTTTGCAATTAACTGTTCGACGTTTCGATTGGTTTCTAAAACCATTGATTCTAGCAATTCTTCAGTCACGAACAAAGAATATGCATCTAGTTCTGTGAAACTATCTGTTACAATCAAGTTTGCGTTTAGACCTTCGTCTCCCACAAATGCAAAAGTTGACTGATATTTTCCAGTTACTTCTCTCCAAGAAGAGCTCACTATATTATTATTATCGGGATCCACAAGACTCACAGGAATATCGTCATGATTGAAGATATCATCCCCTTCTACTGCACTGTCTTCTGACGAGCTGGAAAAAGTATCCTGGAAGTCTGGATCTCTAATGCTGTCGTCGCTGTCAAAATCCTCGGGGCTTTCGAGCTCAAAATCTTCGTAGCCCTGGCTGTTTTCTTCCTCAGCAAACAGTTTTTTCGCTTCCTCCAGTAATTCTTTTTCACTCAACGGCCTCCTTTTAGAGCCCATATTGATATAAATAGCTGAAGAAAAGGTCGATCTCAACGAGCGATAGAATATTATTATAACAATTACTCACCTAAAGAATTAATTTCTCAAAGTATTTCTTCGAAAAACAGATCGCATCGAATACATCAGAACGGATATCTACTGCCACAACTATATCGTACGTACAACGCATAAGAAATGGATCGGGAACCAAAAGAAACTTGCAATAAAAGAATAATCGCACTCAAGGTCAAATGCGTCGACCGAAACTAAATGTCATCCGGCTGTACAAATGGCATAATGTGAATACGAATTTCCCTTGTACGCCACTTGTACAGCCGGCTACCAATACAAAATAATTCCTTGAACGAATCAACACTCAAAACTATGATATACGCTCTCAGTTTCACAATGATATCTCAATGATTAGCGGACAAAAACACACATCCATTTTAGAAACACGCCACCGGTTCGTTTGGCGCCTCAAGAACCTTGTCATTTGGTCGCCGGCTGTACAGATGGCAGTTAACGTGTTAATATATCATGACCCTATGGTCGTAACAAAAAATACTAGGGAAGATCATGATTTAACAGTGAGAAAAGTGTTAAAAAGGGCTTGAGAAGATGGGGTTAGATTTAATAAGGATACATTTAAATTTTGTAAAAACAGGGGCAAATTTATAGGTCAAATTTTATCTAGCAGAGGAATGGAGGTAGATCAGGACAGTGCAAAATCAATTTGTGAACTGAAAAAGCCAAATAACAAAGTAGAATTACAAAGAATTAATGTAGAGTGGCAATGGTTACACAAGCATGTTCTAAGGAGTTGAAAAAATTGTATGCAAATCCCCAGTCCTTCCATTCGATCCAAGTAAAAAAATAATTCTTCAGTGTGACGCTTCTAAAAATGGCTAAGGCTGTTGTGTATCCCAAGAATATGAGAATAAAGTTTTTAAGCTAGTGGAATGCACATCACGTAACATGAATGACAGTGAGATAAATTATAGCCGAAGAAAAAAAGAATTGCTCGCTATTTATTTTGGTACGCAAAAGTTTCATCCGTTCATTTATAAGTATATAGTAGATGTTCACTGTTATCATAAACAGATAATGCCAATTATTATGAATAAACCAATATGTAAAATTGGATCGGTGTTATGATTCTGAGATGTTAGAAATGTTACATTCAGTTTCAAAACATTTACCAATGAGCGGAGAGAAAAAATTAGAATTCAGAGAAGCAACGATGAATTTTTACTTAAAATTTTTAATTATTATTTTAATGGATGGGCTCAAGAGAAAAATATTCCTCACAGTTGTACACTGTATTATAAAATGAAGGACTCTCATATGTAGAGGCTGGTATCATATTTTTTTACTGCAAATTGATTGTTCCTGAGAATCTGAGAGCTCCAATGATCAAGTTACTTCACAAAGGTCACGTGGACGTATATAAAACGATAAATAAGGCTAGAAATTTATTTAATTGACCAGAATTAACGACAGATATCGTCAATTATATTAAACGAAGTAGAACATAATATCAGAAGTACAGTCCAAGCAACTTTAGAGAACCGTTATTACCGCACTCAGTACCCAGATAAAGATTTAATAAGATAGGTGCAGTTATATTAGAACTTGGACCAAATTCATATTTAGTGATAGTGGATTATTTTTGGCATTGGCTTGAAATTATGAAAATGAAAGACAAAACTTCAAGTTCTGTAATAGGCGCTTGATATTAAAGGCACGTTCACTAGATTTGGTTACCCAGAACAAATAATTGCTGATAACTTACCATTCCTATCAAGTTAATGTCGGAATTATTATATAAGTAAAGACATTACTATCTCGACATGTAGTCTGCACTATCATCAAAGCAATGGACCAGCCGAGAAATATGTGAATATAGGCAAACAAATTTTTTAAAAATGGGTTCAAGCCCTGTGTACAGGAGCTTTCTGGCGCTCTAGTTCAAACAGACAAATTATATCTCCGAAAGTATTGGTTTCTCAGAGTTGGGAATTATATAAATATATTCTTATGATAGAACTGCATCATAAAGGAAATTCAATTCAAATAATAGTTTGTTTATCAAGATTAAATGAGCAATCTGAGAATGAGAACTGCACCATGGAAGAAATCGAATTAAAATAGCTGAAATGAATTTGACTCTCTCTTATAGAACAGGATGACATGTACGAGTATGAACAAAGCTCATATAATAAAGCTTAGATAGAATAATGATAACATTCTGTGAAAACATCGAAGTACGATTCATTATTGAAATTTCGAAAAATCATATCTCCGAAAGTATTACCTTGTTGGAGTTGAAACTGATATCAATGGATTTTTATGGTGAAACTGCATCTTAAATAAAAATTGAATTTGAAATTTGTTACTTAAAAAAAAAATTGTTTTTTCGTTACTCCAAAACCATCTGGCCTATTTTACCCAATAACGAACCGAGATATTCATCTCCCTAACCTACTCTGAAAATTTCAACTGCCTAGCTCATTCCGTTCAAGAGTTATTGTAACGAAAAATTGTTTTAAATTTTCAAAAATTGTTTTTGAAACTTTGCGGTAACCTGGTTAATACAAAACTTCACATACGTATGAAGGTCATGAATGTACAATTTGATGCTTAATTTCAGATAGATCGAGTGATCGGTTTCGGAAATATTCATAAAAAATGTTTTTACCAAAATTGGCCATAACTCCGAAGCCGCTCGATGGATTTTGTCCATTAACGAACTTAACCGAGATATATACGCTCCAAACCCACTTTGCAAATTTCAATCCTCTAACTCCTTTCGTTCGAGAGTAATCGTGCCTACGGCCGGCCGGCCGGACAGAATCGATTTCGACCTCAGATTCTTGATTAGTGAGTCGAACCAAATCGTTTGAGACCATTTTCAGCCAAAAATTCGAAAATTACAGACATTTGAGCAAATTAATAAGCACACAGTTCCGAGGAACAGAGCGCCAAAAAAGGGTATTGAGGGAAATTTAGATTTTAGAGACCTTGTAATGAATTACAATAACATGGCTCTGATTAAAAGAATCACTAGTACAAATCTTACAAAGTAGACACTTTCTCATTTTGTTAAATTCTCAAACAAAGTATTCTGAATTTTTTCTGGAGCTAATCAGCTTTAGGCGAGTTCGGTATCTGGATGGGTGACAGCTCTGGGTATAAATTTGGACAGCGCGCCAAAACTCCTGTCCACAGGGCTTTCCCACTTTTTCAATAAGTGAACGCATCACATGAATATGCTCAACGGTACTGAAGCCTTTTCGAAAACCCGCTTGCTCATCAGATTGATACATATCGAACTTATTTGTTAGACGCTTCGTTATAATCTTCGTGAGGAGTTTATACAGCACACTGAGTAAGCTAATCGGTTTGTAGTTTTCTATGCAGTTGGGGTCGCCTTTCTTGAAGAGAATCGATACTTCAGCATTTTGCCATGATTCTGGAATTTCGCAGTTTTCAAGACACTTATTGAACAAAATCCCTAGAGTGTATTCCAAATGCGTCCCTCCACCTTTCAGCATTTCAGCAGTAATGCGGTATTCACACGGGGTTTTGCGATTTTTATCTCTTGCAAGGCTGCTCGCATCTCCTCTCTAGTCACTTCTGGCAAGTCTCCAGATCCAGCATTCAGCACTTTGCCCATCCGTCTTTGGGCTGGTTTAGGTATACTTGTCTTGTAGAGGTTTTCATAGAATGTTTGCACAATGCCTTCAATTTCTGACTTGGAGTACTCCGTGATGCCAGCGGAGTCCTTCATACTCGTAATTTTATCCTTTCCCCTGCCTAGTTTCGATCTGAGGACTTTCATGTTAATATTTTTCTCAATTTCTCTTTCTATCATTTCTGTGTTGAAAGCTCGAACTTCTCTTCTGACAGCTTTTTTCACTTTCTTGTCGAGTTCGCGGTAATCTGGATTTTCTCGACTCATTTGTCGCCTTTCTTCCATTTGTGGCTTCGTTTCAAGTGAAATTTTCGAATTTGTTTGCTTCTGTACTCCACACACTTTCTTAACTGACGTGAGAATGTCTTTTGTAATTTTCTCGTTCAATTTGTTCACAGTGAGGGCCCCCAAGTCATCTGTTGGTCCGATTTTCTCAGTTAAAATTGACTGATATTCCGTCAGCTTTTCTCCTATTTCAGCAGCTGTAGGTCTCGGGAGTTTCACCACTTTCTTCTTCCTTTCAATTCTGTAGTTTATCACTACTTTGCCCCCCACAAGTCTATGGTCGCTCCCGGTGTTAAATCGGTTAAGAACGGCAACGTCTTGAAATATCTTGTTGTCAGACGTGATCAAGTAGTCTATTTCATTTTTGACAGTTCCGTCTGGACTGACCCAAGTCCACTTTCTTTGAGGGGGCTTTTTGAAGAAAGTTGACGCGCAGAAGAGATCTTCTCTCGCCATGAAATCAATCATCATCTGCCCCCTAGGGTTCCTTATTCCAAGGCCGAACCTTCCAATGCATTTTGGGTCAGTGTGGGTCTTTATGCCCACCTTTGCGTTGAAATCTCCCATAACAATAGTCAGTTCGCAAGGAGTTTCCGCTTTGGCTTTTGATACGTCTTCATAAACTTGCTCGACCTCTTCGTCCGTGTGCATTGAGGTGGGTGCATATAGCTGGATGATTTTGATCCTGTACTTGGGGTTCGGTTGCAGGATTGCATATATGACTCGGTCTGATATAGCCCTTGTTTTAGTTATAAGGTGCGAGGTATCTTTGTTCACGAGCAGAGCCACACCACCTTGGCCGGTTGTATTTGTGTTGTACTGGAAGAGTAGGTTTCCAGATTTCAAAGTTGACAGCTTCCCTTCCGGTAGCCGTGTCACGCTTACGCCAACCACGTTCCATTTTATCTTGGACAGTTCCTCCTCTAGTGTTAGCAGATGGTCCTCGAGTCACATGGTGCGTATGTTGTATGTAGCGATGTAGAGTTCGTTCTTCTTCTTCTTCTTCTTTTTGGTGGTGATTGTGGGTTTTTGTCCCCCCCAGAATCCTCGGGACAGACTGCGTTTGCAGTGTGGGATTGTGAGTCTGTGACTCTACCCACCTGGGGTAATTTTGTTTTGAAATGCGACGTTTTCATCATGTTGGAGGGTTGTTCGGCAGTTGAAACACCACGCTTACCAGTGCGGGTTGGTGAGTAGATTTGTGTAGGGTTTCCTTCCCGTAGATACACCGCTTTCACTGTAGCTACGAGCTGTATCTGCCCGGGTAGAGAGCTTATTTGATGGCGGCACTGACTCGCCATGTCGCAAGATCGTCATAGGACTTGTGAGATTTTATAGAGAGACCCTGACCAGGGGTCTCCCCCCCCGTCCTGGTAATCTTGCCGCTGCTTGGTTGGGGACTGCTTATTCAGTATATTCGCATATTCGCAGCTATCCACTATATCTAGTGGACGGCCACTATCCGCCACCTGTGACCCCGCTAGTAGCCTGCAGCTTAGCCTTAACCTTAGAGACCATAGTCCCCATATTTTCAAGATGTTGAGAAGTATACATGGTGTTCCAAAAAAGGCTAGTCATCTCACAACTTCCAAAATTTCAATGTGATACCCTGTATACTTTGTCCATGATATTTTGTTATTTTTACAAGCCTATGCCTAAAAAATGAATCCGAAACGGCTTCTCAAATATAAAAAGTTCTTCTCACAAACTTGCGGTACAATTTGTCGTGGAATTCAAAAATGACAAAGTAACCAAGGTTATGGAAAAATTTCGAAGTTGTGAAATGACTAGCCTTTTTTGGAACCCCGTGTATAATTCTTAATATCTTGAATATATGGAGACTATGCTGCCTAACGGCACTCACAAGAGAAAAAAATTCAATATGGTAATGGGGAGCTCGAAAACACCAATCTGTATGTAGTGCTCTTCCCCATTATAGAAAATATTGTGTGTTTGCGACATTCATTTGATAACATCTTTGATCTTTGTAACCGCTTGAGCCCCAAGTGTCAGCGATTCACCAAATGAAAGATAAAAGATCGAAGTTTTGGAATATAATTTATCATTAGTACGTTACCGTGGAAAAAAATCATTTATTTTAAAAGGTACCCCCCCCCCCGCCATTTGTTTTAGTGGGGGTTACAAAAACTTATTTCAGCAGGGTTTCAAAGTATTCAAGCTGCTTACTCTAACCGTCAAATTAAGGAAAGAAATTCTTCCCTGGCGTAAACCATCCCTAACTTCCATCAGAAGACCCGGAGGACAGTTTGATAAGAGGAAGTGTGACACCCTAATGGTACCCTATTTCATCTTTGCCCGTGTCGGTGTGGCGGCCTCGGACACTGTATATAGTACGAAACACATAGGTTTTAGCAAATTACATAGATAATTGATATGTGAAAACCAAACCAACTGATCATCGACAACTATACCTAAAGTCGCGTCCAGACTATGACTGGCGGCCTCATTTGGCCAATGCCGGGCGCACGTTCGGGTCGGCATGTTCGGTGTGGCATGACGTACAGGCTGGTTTTTCAGTGAATCCGTCTCGAATGATGCTGAACAGCTCAGTTGTATTCGATAGTTGAAAGAGTTTTAAATTTTTTTTCCACAATAACTCGAAAAATACTGATCTGGTTGAATTGAAACTCAGTAGTTAGATGCAAAAGACCGAAACAAGCAAAATTTCGTGAGGATCACAGAACATGAAAAATAACAAAAAATTACTACTATTATGCGGAATATTTTGCTTGAAATTCCGAAACCTATTTTTGCGCGTATGTTCTGGGGAACCTCACGTTATTATTTTGCCCAAATGTCTGTGATTTTCGAATTTTCTGCCGGAAATGGTCTCAGTCGATTGGGCTCGAATCCCTGATCATTCTGTCCGGCCGGGCGTCCGTTGCCACGATAACTTGAGAACGGAAAGAGATAGCAACTCGGGTTTTTCAGAGTTAGTGGCGCATCCCAATAAGACGAACAAGTTCATTAATGGACATAATCGGCCCAATGGTTTCCGAGTAATAATTTTATTTTCAACCAATATAAGTCCGATCGAATTGAAACTTGGTGAGTAGTTGAGAAAGTAAAACTAAGGAAGCTCGTGAAATTTTGTGAGAATCGTGTCACATACCTCTAGAAAATTAGAAAAAAAAAATATCAAAAAGTTTTATTTATGTCACGATAACCTAAGAACGAAAAGAGATAGCAATTTGAAATCTTCAGGTTAGGTTGTGAATCTGAACATAACATTTGAGTTTGTTTATAGGCATAATTGGCTAAACGGTTTTGGAGTTATCTGAAATTTGCTTGTTATTTCCTCGATAACTCAAAAAATACGAAACCAATGCAATTCAAACATGGACACTAGTTGTAGAATGGCAACGCGAAAATTCTTGCAAAATTTCGTGAGGATCGTACTACTTGAAAATTTTTAAAAAATCATAGAAAATTATTGAAAAAAATTTTATAAATCAGAAACTATTCGTCCGACATCACTGAAATTTTGCCTTCAAAACCTAACTCTACTAACAAGTTCCAAGTTTGAATACGATTGGATCTATATTGTTGGAGGTCCGAGCAGCCTCGTAACTGGATGGGTGACCGTTGCCTCGATAACACTAAACGAAAGGAGATAGGGACATGAAATTTTTGGGATAGGTTGCACATCTGAATGTGAAAGTTAAGTTCACTGTTGGCCATAATCGACCCAACGGTTTTGGAGTTATACCTATCTGGAATATTATTTCCTCGATTACTCAAAAAATATAGACTCGATCGAATTGAAGCTTGCTAACTAGTTGTAGAATATCGACGTGAAGACGCTTGTAAAATTTTGTGAGTACCGTACGTAATTTTTAAAAACATCACGAAAAAATATGATGTGTCTCATGATTCCGTGAGAACGGAAAGAAATAGCGACTTGCAGGTTTCAGGATAGATTGCGCATCTGAATGCGACATTTAAGTTCGTTAATTAGCATTATCAGCATAATCGGTTTAGAAGTTATATCAATCTGAAATTTGGTTGTTATTTCCTCAATAACTCGAAAAATACGAAACCGATCCAATTCGGTTGTAGAATGCCAAGGTGAAAATTCTTGCAAAATTTCTTGAGGATCGTAACACTAGAAAATAAAAAAAAAATCAATGCAAAAAAAATTGGGGTAAGCACTGACGTGAAGTCAGGAGCTTTTGCGCGTATGTTCTATTGTCCATTCTCCTGTATTTGACACTTTCAATCGAATTTACCATGGTAAATTCGAATTAGGAGTCTCAGTGCTTGAACCCTTTTTTTTGGAGTTCTGCCCCTTCCGGGAATGTCTCGTTATGCGCATGCGCAGATGTGAAATGTTTTAACTGCTGGAGATTTCATCTGAGAGGATTGGGGTGTTTGGGTGGAGGATGCAATCCTCCATAGAATTCCCTGGTGAGGGTTCGCGCATGTGTGGATTCAAGATGCGATATCTTCTGAAGCGTTGGAGAATTGGAGTTTTGTGTGAGGTTTGTGATTTTGAGAAAATTTTCGCCCGCGGGTGTATAATGCATGCGCAAAGGAAAGGGGACTGTTTCGAACAGCGTGCTATCATTTTACCACATTGTCTGTATTTTTCGTTTTTTTTTTTGCGAAAATGGTCTCAAACGATTGAGTTCGACACACTGATGAACAATTCGAGGTCAACCTGAATTCTTTCCGTCCGGTCAAGCCTGTTCGGCCTTTAACACGATAACATCAATATCAATCATTTCAAAAATTTTAGAATTTTCTTTCCTCAATAACTCGAAAAATACTGATCTGATTGAATTGAAACTCTGTAGTTAGATGCAAAAGACAAAAGCAAACAGTTTTGCAAATCTCCGTGCGAATCACATGACATGAAAAAATTCTAAAAATAACAATTACTTTCCTGAATATTTTGCTTGAAATTCCGAAACCTTTTTTTTTGCGCGCGTGTTTGCAAGGAAGAACGTGCTATCATTTTGTCGCAATGTCTGTATTTTTCGAATTTTGTCTGAAAATGGTCTCAAACGATTTAGTTTGACTCACTCATGGATAATCCTGGGTCAAATTCAATTCTGTCGGTCTGGTCCGACCGGTCAGAAGAAAATTTTTAATTTTTTTTTGAATTACTTTTTCGTCTTACTCCTTTCTTTATCTTGAAATACCTATTCTATAATAAATATTTTTTAATCCTATATCCTATATATATATACACTGTATATTATACAGGATGTCCAAAGTTCCAGTGCCTATTAGACGTTTCTGGAGAAATGTATATTGTTGAAATCTGAAAATTGGGATTATTATATTGGTTGAAACTCTACAGAGCTAAAATATTTTCGAAGCTCAAGGTTATACAGGGAGTGAAAATGAATTTGATGAAAAACATTTTTTCCAAGTTTTGCATTCCTGGTATGATCGAGTATTCAATGCTGAATACATTTCTGTTAAAACCATTGTATTCATTCGAATAGTTTCCAAAATATCGAAAAAAAACCGGAAAAAATGTCGAATATGTTAAGTCAGTATTATGTACATTATTCTTATTTTAAACATCCTGCCATGAGCGTGAACCGTATTTATAACATCGAAGAGGAAGAATGTGGAAAGGTTATGCATCTTTTGAATTTCAGAAATATCATCACAGGGTGTTTCAAATTTTGTGTCGAAAATTGTGATTAAAAATTGGCCATAACTTCTGTTTTTCAAATTTGAACCCTATTTTTTTATGATTGCGTTGTATTCTGCGGTGAAAAATAATGATAGTTTTCTAATTTGATTATGCTCCTAAATTAAAAAAAAATCAGAAATGATCGAATTTAGGAGCATAATCATGTTAGAAAACTATCATTATTTTTCACCGCAAAATCCAACACAATCATAAAAAAATAGGGTTTTAATTATAAAAACGGAGGTTATGGCCAAGTTTTGATCACAATGTGATGATATTTCTGAAATTCAAAAGACGCATGACCTTTCCACATTCTTCTTCTTCGATTTTGTAAAAACTGTTCACGCTCAGGATGTTTAAAATAAGAATAATGTACATAATACTGACTAAACATATTCGACATTTTTTCCGGTTTCTTTTTTCGATATTTTGAAATATATTCGAATGAATACAATGATTTTAACAGTAATGTATTCAGCATTAAATACTTGATCCTACCAGGAATGCAATACTAGAAAAAAAAAATTTTCATCAGATTTATTTTCACTCCCTGTATAACCGGATGTGCTTGGGTTCCGAGAATATTTTTGCTCTGTAGAGAATTCCAAGCAAAATAATAATCCCAAATTTCAAATATGTCCAGTTCTCCAGAAACGTCTAATAGACACTCGAATTTGAGACACCAATACAGGGTGAGTCATTTAAGTTGTACATTAATTTTAACCATGTATGCCTCTCATCAAATGGAACACCTTTTTGCTTAACCATTTTTTCAGATTCGGCTCAGGTAAAAAGTTATAAGCGTTTGAAGTGTTTATATTGTGCTAATCCATCCCTGAGCGGTCTTTAACTGTTGAACACAGAAACACTGAGATTCAATATCTAATGATTGTACGAAAGCTTTATTACCTGCTGCTCGAAATTCAATGAAATTGTTTGAGATAATTTATTTACTCACTCAAGACTAATGAAATGGTTTCAAATAATCTTAATGCTGCATTTTAAAAAAACTATCTTCCTGGATATTAAAACGCCGACTCCTTGTAGTATGTATCAGTATGAAAAAGCTGTATATTTTCATACGTAAGATGTATAACCTTACATCATCTTAAAAACGTGTCTCAGATAGATTGAAGTGATATTGAGAAGACACGTTTGTTTGTAACCATTGTCGTTCATGTTTATCAATACAATAAGCAAACAATGTATAAATATATACATAACATTTGGCTGAAGGAGATGAATTCAGTATTGATTGATACTTCATTCATTATTAAAATTACATCATAGTAGTCGAGTCTTTTGTGATCCGTTCAGTATGGCTTAAGAAATAAACACCCTTCGATGAGGCTGCTGAGTATTATTCGCCATCCCTCTACTGTATAACGATTGACCGAACCTACCCTAGCGGGGTACATCACATGGCGATCCTGCCAGTCCTATGCAGTTAGAGGTCCAGATGGTTTTCATCAGAATATGGGTATGTGATTCCACTTGAAGTTCAAAGTTCGACCGCCATGCCAAGATGGGATCAGGGCAATCCAAGCAAGAAGAGGTGATCATTGCCCAGACAGGGAATAGTGCAGCCACTTCAGTTGCAGCAAGGTCCCTATCAATACCGGAAATCCTGGGAATAGTAGCATTTCTGCTAGTATGTGTTGGATCCTTCATATATTTGTATTGGAGAATCAAGAAGGCAATTGAAAAGAAGGTGCAGCTCGAGGTCAAGAGAAGCCACCAGGATTTGGTATGAAACCGTAAGAATTTTTCCTCTTCCATGTTATGTCTGATTGTCTTGATTATATTCAAGATGGTGGGCGATCAAGACGTTTCTGATCAAGAGTCTATCGATAGTGAGAAAAATTGCGAGAATATTGGCGATAAAATTTATAAATGTTGTGCTAAAGTATGCAGGAATATTTCTTGTAGTAGATGTAATTCAATCTACCACATCAGTTGTGCTAAAAGGCTGAAAAATGTGAAATTCTCTGGTGACAATATAGTGTGCTGTTCTGGAAGTGAAAACAAATCCAAGAACAAATGTGATGATGATAATTTGTTGAAATTGCAGCTTGAAGTTGCATATTTGAAGCAATTGAATGGTGAATTAAAGGAAATGAATAAGGTGCTAAATATGAACAATGCCCTTTTATTAGATAAAATAAATCTAGATCACAAATTATCCGATAACAATGATATACTGATGAAAAAAATTGAAATTCTTGAGACAAACATTATAAAAAAGGTCAACAATAACCTACAAGATCATAAGGTTAAATTTCAAAATCCCGCTTCTCAAAGTAATCATAGAGAAAAGTTTAATGTGACACCAGAACTACCCTCGAAATTGGCTGACAGTTGTGAAAATGGTAATATACCTAAACCTAACCTTAAAGTTGCAGATGAAAATCCATCTGACAGACCTGCTACAAGTGATGAAACTGAAAACATGAATACATGGACTACAGTACTGGGAAGAAAAGAAAAGCAAATCAGAAAAAGTAAGAAACCAGTTATGTTTGGCACTAAATCTGTTGCTGATTCTAAAATAAGCGGAGCTAAGAGAAGGCGTTGGATATATGTTGGAAGGATTAGGGGTACAGATATTGAAGAGGCTGATATTAGGGAATATTGTAAATCAGTAGAAGGTGCTGATCAGATTGTTGTGAAAAAGTTGGAAACAAAGGGGGCAAATTCGGCTTTCAGCATTGGTATTGCCTCGGAAGAGGCTTATAGCATAATTTTCCATAAAGACTTCTGGCCGGAGGGAGTTCTTGTCAGAGAATATTCATTTTTGAATACTTTTCGGAGAGACCCGAAGACTCTACCGGAAGGTTGATAAATCATAAAGATAACCCTGCTATAATAAGAGGTCATCCAGGGGGTAATATGTTGTCTGTAGTTCACCAAAACGTCCAGTCGATCGATAATTCAATCAATCAATTGAACATGCTTGTCTCAGATACTCTGAAGGATGACAAACTCTGTGCAATATGCATTACTGAATACTGGAAGACAAAAGAACAAATTTCTAATTTTGGAATTGCTGGTTTCATTCTGGCTAGTGCTTTTTATCGTGATTATAATGAACATGGAGGAGCAGCCATCTACGTCAAAGAGGGTTTTAAATTTAGCGAAAGGTTGGACTTACTTAATCTTTCTGTCAAGAATGTTATGGAGATTGCAGCGGTGGATGTTAGATGCTCTGAAAGAGATATTCTGGTAATGTCAGTCTACTCTTCTCCAGGGGAGACTGCTGGATTTCTTAAAGAATTGGAAAAAATACTTGAGATAATTTCAAAATCGAACAGAACGATAATCATCGGGGGTGATTTCAATATCAACCTGCTCAGCCCTACAAACAGGTACAAACAAAGGTTCACTGACCTTTTGTATTCATATGGATTGTGTTACACCTTTTCTCAACCTACTAGATCATCTTCATGTATTGATAACATACTCACAAACCAGGTGGATTACCGAACCAAAATTGTTAATACGCATATGTCTGACCATAATACTGCACAATTAATAAACATAAGTATTTCAGGTAGACTATCCAGGATGAATCAGTCTTGTAAAAGAATGTTGCAGGCTCATAGATTGGATGAATTGAAGCAAGAAGTAAGGGCGATGGATTGGAGCTCTGTTTTTGAACTTGATGATCGTGAAGTCAATTTACAGTGGGAGGCTTTTCTGAAATTGTTCACCTCTGAGTTCAATAGAATATGTCCCTACATGAAGTATCAACTAGGCATGGCCCAAAAAGAGCAGCTCTTTTTCGCTGATAATGCACTTAGAAATTGCAAGTCGAGGCTGGACATTCTTTACACCTGTCAACTCAGAAGTCCGATTTTTAAGGAGGCCTATAAGGAGACAAAGAAGGAGTATGATTGTTTACTTAATGTTCTGAGAACCAAAATATACAAGGATCAGATTTTGCAGTCTGACAACAAAAGTAAAAGTCTCTGGGCCACAGTTAGGGATATAAAAGGAAAGGAGCCAAGGAAGTTGCCGCGGCTATTTCATGGTCCTAAAGAACTTGCCAATAAATTCAATGTACACTTTACATCTAGTTCTCGCAAACCTACAGTTTATGGTGATTACACTCATGTCCCGCAAATTGAAGAAAGCTTTGTATTCAATGAGGTCACTGAATTGGATATTTTGCAAATCTGTAAAGAAGTGAAGAACAAGAAGAGTGCTGGTCCTGATGGTATTCCTGCCACGGTTGTAAAACACTGTATGGATGAGATATGTAAGCCTATAACTTACATAATTAATAATTCCTTGAAGAATGGTATTTTCCCGGATGTTTTGAAGGAAGCTGTGGTAAAACCTTTGCATAAAAAGGGTGATGTCAATGAAATTACCAATTACAGGCCTATAAGTGTACTGAGCACTTTCTCCAAAATTTTTGAGATGGTTGTATGCAAACAGTTAACGGATTTCTTTTACAGATACAACTTATTCGCTACTTCTCAACATGGTTATACGAAGGGTCGTTCTACACAGACTGCAATCTATGATTTCATCAAAGTCATTATTAATGCACTTGAATCCTCGGAGATGATTATTGGCCTTTTTGTTGATTTGAGTAAGGCATTCGATAGCCTCGATCACGATTTGTTACTGAGAAAACTTCACAAGTATGGAGTCAAAGGTACAGCTCTGAAATGGTTTACTTCTTTTCTACTGAATCGTACACAAAGAGTTGTCATATCCGACCAGACCCAATAATTAAATCAGATCCAGCTGAAATTCATTCTGGAGTACCCCAGGGCAGCATTCTGGGTCCTTTGCTCTTCATCATCTTCATGATTGATCTTGAACACATTATCATGAAATATAACATATTTATGATAAATTACGCTGATGACACTAATCTTCTAATGAAAGCTTTGAAGTATCCTGAGATGGTACAGTTGGTCAATGAGGTTATGGTTGAAATTTTAAAGTGGTTCGCTGATAATGGACTTTCAGTTAATGCCGACAAAACTAAGGTAACCCTCTTCAAAACTAGTCATGCTGGTTTTGAGACCCCTCAAGAACTTAGATTGGAATCAGAGAACATCTCCTACTCCTCTTCAGTCAAGATTTTAGGAATGATTGTTGATCAATCATTGAACTGGGACAACCATATTACCGAACTATGTAAGAAACTTACTAATATATGCTATTCTCTTTATGTTCTCAGTAACTACCTAGAGACTGATTCACTAAAGTCAATCTATCAAGCTGTCTTTGAATCAAGAATTAGGTATGGTGCAATGTTTTACGGCAGTTCATCTGGCCTAGAGTATGTAGCTAGATTACAGAAGAGAGCTGTAAGAAGAATTCTACGCCTAGGAGTGAGGGACTCATGCAGGAGCAAATTCAGACAAAATGGTATTCTAACAGCTGCTGCCATACATATACAAGAATGCCTGCTTTTTCTTTTCAAGAATAGAAATCATTTCACTGAACTTTCTACTGGAGCGTATAACACTAGAGCAACACTACTGATGTACCCTAATCATAGATTGACTCTGACTGAGAAAAACGCCGAGTATTGCAGCATAAGATATTTTAACAAACTTCCAGCTTACATAAGAACGGAATCCAATCCACGGCACTATAAGAAAAAAGTTTTTAAGTTGCTATTAGAAATTGAACCTTATTCAGTTAGGGAATTTTTAGAATACCATGTATGATTTCTTTTGTTGTCTTATTGACACTATTTCTTTTCAAGGTCTTACAATGTATATTTCATGTATGCCTTTATCAGCAATAAAGCTACATTATCATATTATCATTATGATTGTCCATGGAAAGTGATGAACTTATTGCTGAGTTAAGTGAGTTGAGTAGTGTGTCCCTGAAATTCTTTGAAAATATAAGAAAAGAGCCGCGAGAACGTAGGGAACGGGAGGATAGAGTCAACAAATTTCTAAATGAATAAGTCAAGTTAGAATATAAATTCAACAAGCTAAATGAAATTGTCAAGTCGGAACCAAATTTTCTCGAAGCATCAAGTCTTCACCAAACAGCTATAGAGAATTCACTTGCAGAAGCTAGTAACTTGCTTCACGATGGATATAAATTAATTGAAGATAAACGTTATTCTAAAAAATTAACAATGACGGAAAAATTTGATCTGAGGACAGCATCCTCTTTATTACCGTCTATGACTAACTTAGAAGAATCGGTGTGGCAATTAATTGATGCCATAGAGTTATACAAAGATATGCTCGATGATCAAGGTAGGAATTCTCTGATTAAGTATGTTCTTAAAATCAAATTGACTCCAAATGCGAAATTAAGATTGAGGAAAGAGTATCAGAAAGTTGAAGATTTGGTACTAGATATGAAAAAACCCTCATAACTAAAAAGTCGCATTATAAACCCAACTCCATAACTTAAGGCAAGAGAATAAAACAATAGAAGATTTTGCTAAACTAATTGAACAATTGTCTCTTGATTTGACGATCGCTCAAGCGGATAATGCACCAGAAGCATTACCTGTTTTAGCAAAGGTGAATGAAAGAATTGCTCTAGGCGCATTTTCGAATGGATTACGGAATACGGAAATTAGAACACTAATCAAGGCAAGAATTTTGGAACAACCTCAAAGATGCTGTAGCATCAGCTAAGGAAGAGGAATTCATGAAAAATTCAGCCCAACCAACTAGCCAGAAAATGTTTCATATGAAAAATTACAATCGAAATCGTAATGATTTCAATCGGAAAGGAAATTCTAACCATTCAAATCAAGGTCGTGACCGCAAGGAGAATCCAAGCAAGCAGAATTTCGATTCAGCAAAAAATAATTACGGACAAGGTCGCGGTCGCCAGTTCAGTCTAAAAACAATAACAAATGTTACTCGAACAGGCAGAGAGCATATTTCGCCGATAATGGTACAAACTCTTCCAACGAACAAAATCATGTATAGCAATAGTTTGGTCAGTTAAACATTTCAGACCTTATTTATATGGACGGAAATTTAAAATCTTAACAGATCACCGAGCACTGATTTATTTGTTCAATATGACTAATCCGTCTAGTAGATTAACCAAATTCCGTTTGATTTTAGGGGAATATGACTTCACGGTTCAATATGTAAAAGGTTCAGAAAATGTTACAGCAGATGCCTTATCGCGTATTAAAATAGAGTCAGAAGAACTCAAAGAAATGACAAACGCAGTAGTTGGAGAAATAAGCGTCATGACGAGATCTCGAACTTAAAATAAAGTAGGTTCTAAACAACACGAGACGAATGCCTCTGATGACAAAAGGATTGATCACCCTGTTGTTGTCGAAGTTTTAAAACGTCCTGCAAAAAGTGTTGAATTAAGACCACTTTCAGAAAAAGAATTTCGTAGTTTGAAAAATCAACATTCAGAGGATTACAATGAGAATTTAATATATAATGTGAATTCACAAATTATTTTCATTAACCAGGACATCCAATCAGCGTACGACTTAGGTACATCGTTGAGGAAACTGGAAAAATTATGCGCAGAAAATAATATATTAGAATTGTACCTCATAAAGCTAGCTTGTAATAAAACATTTTTGAAGATGTTGTTAAATTATAAGAATGAAATTCTAAGAACATCCTTAAAGATTAATATCATAAGAGATGTAACGCGAATCGAAGATAGAGAATTAAGGCAAATAATTCTGAACGATTTTCACATGCTTCCAACCGGTGTACATGCAGGTGTCGAACGCATGTTTAACAATATCAAAAGGGAGTATTTATGGAATGGCTTGAGATCTGATGTTGAAAAGTTTGTGAAGAAGTGTGATGATTGTCAACGTCATAAACATTCTTTACCTAGGAAAGAACCTTTGGCAATCACTACCACAGCTTCGTCTGCCTTTCAGAAAATTTTCCTAGATCTGGTAGGCCCATTACCTACTGATATTGAAAACAATAAATATATACTCACAATTCAATGTGACTTAACCAAATTCGTAGAGTGCTACCCACTACCGAACAAAGAAACAGAAACAGTTTCAAATTCTTTTATTCAAAATTTTGTTTTGAGGTATGGTATACCTTCCGAAGTTGTTACAGACCAAGGCACAGAATTCTTATCAAGAATATTTAGTGAATCATGTGATTTGCTTGAAATTAAGCAATTCAATTCAACAGCTTATCACCACGAAACACTAGGTGCGCTTGAAAACTCTCATAAACACTTAGGAGCGTTTCTTCGTATGCACGCAGCTAAGGAAAGTAACAACTGGAGTAATTGGGTTCCGTATTGGTGCTTTTCATATAACAATACCGTAAACACTTCAACTCGCTATACTCCTTTTGAGTTAGTTTTCGGAAAACCTAGTAGATTTCCACAAAATTTAAAAAGCCAAGTAGATCCAATCTACAATTTTGACAACTATCCTCTGGAACTAAAATATAGGTTGCAAAAGGCATGGAAAGATGCTAGAGAAAACTTGGTGAAGGTAAAATAAAAAAGAAAAGAGTGTTTTGACAGAAATTGTAATGAAATAAACTATAAAGTAGGAGATAAGGTGCTCTTAAATAATAAGAACATTGACAATAAACTTGACCCCTTATTTAACGGTCCCTACGAAATAATGGAAGTGCGAAACCCGAACATTATTGTGAAAACGGTAAAGAACAAACTCCAAGAAGTGCACAAGAACAGAGTGAAACCGTATTTCTCATAACAAGTAATAATTACTAATCCTTGATTAGAATTAAGTGTGAAAATTAGATTAGGAAAATATCGTATTAAACTTGTAGATTTAAGATCCATTGAGACTGTGATATGTATTATATATAGATATATGTTATTAGATATTAAGCTATAGATAAGTCAAACAAAAATTATAATTGTGTAGAAATTTTTTTTTCTTTCAAAGAGGAAAGGTGTAGTATGTATAAGTATGAACAAGCTGTATATTTTCATACGTAAGATATATAACCTTACATCATCTTAAAAATGTGTCTCAGATAGATTGAAGTGATATTGAGAAGACACGTTTGTTTGTAACCATTGTCGTTCATGTTTATCAATACAATAAGCAAACAATGTATAAATATATACATAACATTTGGCTGAAGGAGATGAATTCAGTATTGATTGATACTTCATTCATTATTAAAATTACATCATAGTAGTCGAGTCTTTTGTGATCCGTTCAGTATGGCTTAAGAAATAAACACCCTTCGATGAGGCTGCTGAGTATTATTCGCCATCCCTCTACTGTATAACGATTGACCGAACCTACCCTAGCGGGGTATATCACATCCTACTTAGTTTTCATTGAATATACACAATATATTCATCGCCTATTGTGTCGTTCATTAAATATTTTAATTAGCATCATATAAATGACTTTATATTATAAATCATTTAACCACTTTATACGTTCAGTTCACGATTAACAAATTTCTCTGTCATATTTAACAAGCAGGTTAACAGACTTCGGGTTTCATAAAGCTTTTCGATTATATCCATAGATAACTAAATATATCAAAACCCGAATTTCTTAGATAAGAAAACCTTGATGAACGCCATCGAATACTGGAAACAATCAAACAAGTGACAACCTCCTATACACATAGTATAATATTTTCTATACTGTGACAGAAGCAGGCTCATAAATGTAATAAATTAGGTTCGCCACAGAATAATATTCTGTGGCGATTGATTTTTATCAGCCATGAGTGAGGTATCGAATCATAGGCCTTTCTATAATCAATCCACGCCATAGACAAATTGCGTTGTTTCTTTTTCGCTTGCTTTGTTATGAGAGTATCGATAATTAGTAGCTCCTTACATCCTTTTGCATCTTTCCGACAGCCGTTCTGCTCACGGGCCATGATGTAGTGTTGAGTAGGACACGACTTGAAAAAGAGTTTGTAAGAGTAGCCTCTTTTTTGCCCTGAGCCAGTACAATGTCCCACTTCAAAAGAGGCGAGGCGTACTGAACCATTTGAAGTTATTATAGTACGAATTATGCGCGCCTCCTGGCGCCAGGGATGCCACAGCTACCGAAATATCGGTAGATGTACCGAATTTTGAAACTTTCTACCGATCTACCGATTAAGATTGAATTTCTACCGAATTTTTCTTAAGCCATAAACTACCTCATATTTTTCACTATGAATTGATTTTTATATTTGATTCCTGGGATAATAGTTTAATAATACTTGGATTTCTATTTTTCAAGGTGTCACGGACGAATCTGTGGCTGAGAACGAATAAGCAACGCTGCTATTACTCCCTTCGCGGATAGATGGCACTAGTAGTAAATACTTCATTTTTTCTTCATGCATTGAAATTCCTACTATTATTTATTGTTTTGTGTATAGATATTTACATACATAGCACTTTGTTCTCATAATATTGATATAAAACCACTCGATTCGGCGCAAACGGACCAAATAAATAAGTTATTTCAAATCTACCGAAATTTTACGGAATCTACCGAAATTATTCGATCCTTCTACCGAAACTTCGCTCAAAGTCTGTGGCATCACTGCCTGGCGCCTCAAATGTTAGACGCGAGACGCGACGTGCTTTTGTCACTGCGGTATTGATGAGTAAGCTCTCTAGGAGGTTTGTCACTCGAACTTGGAAAGTTGTAAGAGTGCTTAGCTTATGTAATGAGGGTTTCGGCAAGAACATATCTAACGGACAGATATTAGGAGGATGAACCACATTTGATTGTTTAGTACAATTATTATGAAATTAGGCAATTCTACTACCCTCACATCAAAGGTTCCGACACAAAATGGAATTTCTTTATCTGCCTCTGCCTCGCTCTCGCTCGACCGCGACAAATAAATTGAAGTAGTACAATTTTAAATTTCGAGGCACTCTTACATTTTGACGTCATGTCCGGGACAAATGAAGCGCCTCTTGTATGTCCTACTCAACACTACCATGATGTTGTATTTGCCCACATGTTTCCATAGTTTTTGTGTGAGTATTCCTGTAAGTATCTTGTAGACTGTTGGCAGGCACGTGATAGGTCGGTAGTCTTTTGGATCTTCATTGTTGGTTCCTTTGGGAAGCATGTGGGTAACACCGAGTGTGCAGGAGTCAGGTATAACTGATGGGTTCATTAGGGCTTTTTGAAAAAGCTTCGCCAAGGTGTCATGCGTAGAGTTGAAATATTTCCACCAGTAATTATGTATACCGTCAGGTCCCGGTGCGGACCAGTTGTTCGTTTTTTCAAGCACGGTTTTTATGTCTTGTTCAGTTATGTTTATCGGTTCCATAACGTATTCGTTTGCTTCATTTTCTGCATCCTTAATCCAAAAGGCTTCATCATCGTGATCTCCTGCATGGCTCCATATTCCCTTCCAGGTTGTATGTATGTCTTCTGGTGTTGGATACGTTTTTATGTTTGTGGTTGTTCCTTCAAGTGTGCGGTAGAATTGTTTGGGATTCTTGTAGTAGAGTTGGGTATTATTATATCTTTTAACCCTTTCATTGTATCGTCTAATGCGATTTCCTAATGCCTTAATATTTTGTTTCAGAGTGTCACATAATATTATCAGTTGATGCCTGAGTTGCTCGTTGCGCCCTTTGATATGATGTTCTGAAGATATGTGTAATACTCTTTTAATTATTTTCCTGGTTGGTGAGCTGTTATCCAGGTAAGTATGAAGCGTGCCTATTGTTTTTCTAATATTATTTTTTTTTTCCAGGCGTGTTTTCCATGGTGGAGGTCTATCCTCTTTCGGTTTGTATTCTCTACTAAACAGTCGAATTCCATTTTCTTCACACACTGTGATCGCCCCTGCGTACACACAGTTTCCCAGATCTTCGAAGGTGGAGTCACCCCGTGTGTTAAGTTTTATCACTGCGTTGGTTCTTTCGACGCTTTCAAGTATTTTTCGTTAGCCTTTTAGTCTTGGGATTCTCGGTCTTTCCTGCGGAGATACTTTTGCATACATCTTCATGTTCTTTTTGAATATTTGTTCGGTCTTCTTCCACTGAGGTGTTTGTTCATTTTGAGGTTCTAGATGGATTTCCTCGGTGTCGACATTGGTGTTCCCTATTGGAATTGGCGTGTAAGGTCTTATGCTCTTCTTAATTGCATCCAATTCAACACTTGAGAATTTTTCGTTTTGGAGAAGCACCCTCACTCTGTTGGCAAGAAGGTTCGTGTAGGATTAATTTCATTCCACGTGGTTGTTAAGATTTCTCTGTAGGTTCTTCTGGTGTCTTGTTGTAGTTGTTGAGCAACAAAATGAGTACGCATTAAGAGGATATTTTCCTCCTGTGTCCAGCGCACTCTCCCATCTCGTGTGCTTGGCATCTCAGCGGGACGGCTTCTATATCCATCCAAGCTGATGCTTCTTCTTTCCCTTCTATGGGGGTTCGAGTTTGGGCGTACGGTACCATCTCGGGGGGCTGCGCCGCTTGCCCCACAGCTGACCCCATCAGGCTCTACCTCTGGACGGCTCCGAAGAGGGCCAGCCCGCTGCCCTCTACCGCCCTGAATCATACTTCTTGTAACAGGAGCTTCATATTCTACAGCTCCTTAGGTTGCTGACCTGAGGAGCTGGGTGACTCGGGTATGCGGGGCCGTCAGTCCCCGAAGGCATCTGCCCCCCTGCATATTATATATATATATATATATATATATATATATAAATTGTATAATATTCTTCTCGACCATAAATTATTTAAACAACTTAGTTTTATCGGGTATGTGGTCAATTTTCAAGTAAAACAGTCAAAATAAGTTTTGTGTTTACTTTTACTTCTCAATATTTCGTTGACAGTTGCCAACTTCCTCAGGAGAAACTACAAAATATACACTGTAAATATATAAACGAGATAAACATATATGGTATTACTCACAAGATGTACAAAACATTGACTAATTCAAAATGCAATCGACATTAATAATACAAAGCACGGGAACCAAGGGATGCTATCAGTCATCATCATTTGGCTAGCAAGGTAAAAATAATACTTGCGTTGTACGTACCTACTGTTACGACATTTTGTAGGAAATCAGAACAAAGGCCCTCTATGGATTACCAATTAAACTATTATAAATTATTCAAGATGTTACTATAGATTACACTCATCTGGTCCGTGTCTGATTTAAAGTTAACTGTATTAGGTTGTTTCTTGATCTGTAACATTTCAAGGAATAATCTATTTCTGTAATTCGAATTTGTCTCTAACACTCTAATATTGTCAAACTCAAACTTAAAACTGTGCCCCGTCTCCTGGCAGTGTCTAACCAGAGCACAAGAGTTTTTTCCTATGCGGCAATCACTTTTGTGTTGGGTGATTCTTTGTTTCAACCATTGTTGCGTTTGGCCAACGTAACAACCATCACAATGTTGACATGATATCCTGTAAACTGCGTCTGTGCACAATTCTATTGGTGTTCTTTCTTTCGTCCTCGTAAATAGGTCCCCTACTTTCGTCAAATTATATTTGGCAAGTTTGATTTCCTCAAACTTACTCAAAACTCCTGCAATATTGGGTGTCAAATTTTTAACGAAAGGTATCTTTTTGAATTTGAAATTGTTTTTTTGTTTGGTAGTTGTTATCGTCCCTGATTCTTTATTGTGTATTAACCTGTTAAGAATATGTTTAGGGTAACCGTTGTTATGAAAAATCTCGAACAATTTACGTAAGTTTTTTTTTCCGTAATGATTCATCTGAAATGTAACATACTCTATTTTTTAATTCTTTTATCATATTTAATTTTTGATTATAAGGGTGCTGCGAATGAAAATTTATAAATCTGCCCGATGCAGTTGGTTTTTGGTACCAGTCCAGCATGATTCCATTGTTTTCACCTCTAATTACTCGAGTAAGGTAGGCTGTTGTTTTTTTCTATTTCCATTGTGAATTTCAAATTTGCGTTAAAATTGTTGAATGTATCTAAAATAAATGTTTCTTTATCTGCTGGAATTGCACATATCAGATCGTCAACAAACTTGTAAAAGAAGGGTATATAAAATCGGATTGTTGGCAAGGTCACGTCCAGTAGATAGTCCAAGATAATGGTTGCTAGAATTGCACTCAATGGTGAGCCCATTGGTGTGCCGAATATTTGTTCGTAAAATTTACCGTCAAAGATGAAGTATGTGTTATCGAATATAAACTCAACGATCTTCAAAAAACTATCTTTGTTCAGGGTAGTGTGGGGTTTTATTAGATTCCAGTCTTTTCGCAAAATCTCCAAAACAAGCTCCAATGGGATATTTGTAAAGAGGGATACCACGTCCAGTGAAATTAGAATGTACCCCTTCGGCAGTGTTACCCCTTTCATCTTATCTACAAACGCAAATGTATCTTTGATGTTATAATCATTTTTGTTCTGGAATGAAATTTTTAAGATGTCAGCGATGAACTTCGAAATTTTATAAGTTACTGAATTTATGGAACTTACAATTGGGCGCATAGGAATGTTCTCTTTGTGAATTTTTGGTAGGGTATAGAGTTTTGGATGGGTAGAATTATATATTGTCAAGTGTTTCAGTTGTTGATCTGTTATCTCTTTTGATTTATGTAATTTTTTCAACAATTCATTTAATTTTTTCTGTGTGGTACCTGTAGGGTCCCTCTTCAAAGCTTTGTAGGTTTTTTCATCAGCAAGAAGATTTTGTGTCTTTTCAATATATCATTTCTTGTCGATTGCGACTGTGCAGCCACCTTTATCTGCCCTAACAATATAAAGTTCTGGATTTTTCTTTAGAAATTTTTGTGTTTTAATATATAAAGGTGGCTGCACAGTCGCAATCGACAAGAAATGTTATATTGAAAAGACACAAAATCTTCTTGCTGATGAAAAAACCTACAAAGCTTTGAAGAGGGACCCTACAGGTACCACACAGAAAAAATTAAATGAATTGTTGAAAAAATTACATAAATCAAAAGAGATAACAGATCAACAACTGAAACACTTGACAATATATAATTCTACCCATCCAAAACTCTATACCCTACCAAAAATTCACAAAGAGAACATTCCTATGCGCCCAATTGTAAGTTCTATAAATTCAGTAACTTATAAAATTTCGAAGTTCATCGCTGACATCTTAAAAATTTCATTCCAGAACAAAAATGATTATAACATCAAAGATACATTTGCGTTTGTAGATAAGATGAAAGGGGTAACACTGCCGAAGGGGTACATTCTAATTTCACTGGACGTGGTATCCCTCTTTACAAATATCCCATTGGAGCTTGTTTTGGAGATTTTGCGAAAAGACTGGAATCTAATAAAACCCCACACTACCCTGAACAAAGATAGTTTTTTGAAGATCGTTGAGTTTATATTCGATAACACATACTTCATCTTTGACGGTAAATTTTACGAACAAATATTCGGCACACCAATGGGCTCACCATTGAGTGCAATTCTAGCAACCATTATCTTGGACTATCTACTGGACGTGACCTTGCCAACAATCCGATTTTATATACCCTTCTTTTACAAGTTTGTTGACGATCTGATATGTGCAATTCCAGCAGATAAAGAAACATTTATTTTAGATACATTCAACAATTTTAACGCAAATTTGAAATTCACAATGGAAATAGAAAAAAACAACAGCCTACCTTACTCGAGTAATTAGAGGTGAAAACAATGGAATCATGCTGGACTGGTACCAAAAACCAACTGCATCGGGCAGATTTATAAATTTTCATTCGCAGCACCCTTATAATCAAAAATTAAATATGATAAAAGAATTAAAAAATAGAGTATGTTACATTTCAGATGAATCATTACGGAAAAAAAAACTTACGTAAATTGTTCGAGATTTTTCATAACAACGGTTACCCTAAACATATTCTTAACAGGTTAATACACAATAAAGAATCAGGGACGATAACAACTACCAAACAAAAAAACAATTTCAAATTCAAAAAGATACCTTTCGTTAAAAATTTGACACCCAATATTGCAGGAGTTTTGAGTAAGTTTGAGGAAATCAAACTTGCCAAATATAATTTGACGAAAGTAGGGGACCTATTTACGAGGACGAAAGAAAGAACACCAATAGAATTGTGCACAGACGCAGTTTACAGGATATCATGTCAACATTGTGATGGTTGTTACGTTGGCCAAACGCAACAATGGTTGAAACAAAGAATCACCCAACACAAAAGTGATTGCCGCATAGGAAAAAACTCTTGTGCTCTGGTTAGACACTGCCAGGAGACGGGGCACAGTTTTAAGTTTGAGTTTGACAATATTAGAGTGTTAGAGACAAATTCGAATTACAGAAATAGATTATTCCTTGAAATGTTACAGATCAAGAAACAACCTAATACAGTTAACTTTAAATCAGACACGGACCAGATGAGTGTAATCTATAGTAACATCTTGAATAATTTATAATAGTTTAATTGGTTATCCATAGAGGGCCTTTGTTCTGATTTCCTACAAAATGTCGTAACAGTAGGTACGTACAACGCAAGTATTATTTTTACCTTGCTAGCCAAATGATGATGACTGATAGCATCCCTTGGTTCCCGTGCTTTGTATTATTAATGTCGATTGCATTTTGAATTAGTCAATGTTTTGTACATCTTGTGAGTAATACCATATATGTTTATCTCGTTTATATATTTACAGTGTATATTTTGTAGTTTCTCCTGAGGAAGTTGGCAACTGTCAACGAAATATTGAGAAGTAAAAGTAAACACAAAACTTATTTTGACTGTTTTACTTGAAAATTGACCACATACCCGATAAAACTAAGTTGTTTATATATATATATATATATATATATATATATATATATATATATATATAATTACATGATTCCAATTCCATATTTAATAGATAGGTTTATTTCCAAAGTTCCATACTGTATTCATATTACTTTGTTAGATATTGTTTATTTAGCATTTTGCATCCTAGCGCGTGGACCTGCATCGCACATTCCTTAGATAAGATAATCTTATAAATAAAACCCTATTAGATTTTCTCGAGGAGTATTGTACGGAGAATTGAATAGATAATTGTATCGCTAAGCTCAGTGTATCGACTATTTTCAAATAAACCATTTTTGTTTTTAAAAACGAAATTTTCTTCCCCGAAAAGACGTAAATGGCGACGAGGACATGATGTTATTAGTGATTTTACAAGAAAAATAAAAACACGTGAATTTTAATTCTTTGAATAACAACAAGAGAACCCGAGAACTCAGAATAAGTGCGACGTAAATTCCAAAAGGAAAACCGAGTACGAACTGTATCTCAAATAATATTGTGCCAGTCTCAGTGTGCGAAGAAAAGTGCGACGAATCAACCCCTAAAATTCATCCACGGAGAATCTTCCAGAGGCTAGCAGTTTCAACAACAACATCGAATTTGGAGAAGAATCCAGAGTCCGATTGATTGAGTAGCGCCCTTCAACGACTTCAATAAAACAACTTGGTGAGCATTGAGCAATTCCTATACTGTTTTCCCCAGTTTTCCTAACCTGGTCAAAGTTAGTCAATCTTTTTCCCCACAGTTTTGTGCGTAAAACTTGTGTCATAGTTTTTTCTAGGTTTCTTATTAAAAAACCGATTACCATAGTTTTTCCTAGGTTTCTTATTAAAAAACCGATTAACGCGAACTAAATAATTGTATAACTCGAACATAATATTTCCAAGATGACTCAAGAAAGTAATCTTTTTGATAAAATCAAACTAATAGATTTATTTGCAAAACCAATTCTACCTTTTGATGGTAACCAAGCAAACCTTGCACGCTTTATTAATCATTGCGAGAAATTTTATAATAAATTCAAAACAACCGAAGTACTGTTAAATGAAGTAATTATTGATATTATAAAAAGTAAACTAACTGGAACAGCGAGCGAAGTAGTAAGTAGCAATGAAAGAATTACTCAAACTTGGAATGATTTAAAAATATTTTTGAAATTGAGATTTGAAGAAAAAATTAGTCTGTCAGTTCTATTTTGGGATCTGCAAAATGCCCAAAGACTTAGAGACGAAGATGATTTAGAATTTTTGGAAAAGATCGTTGAATTGAAGAACAAATATGATTCTCAGATTGAATTATCAGAATTACCAGTATTAGAAAAGGAACAAGAGAAAAATATAGCTTCACGAGTAGCAACCCGCGTTCTCTTGTATAATATTAACGCAGAATTACGAACAGCCCTTAGAGGTCGACATATTATGAATTATGATGAAATGGTTACTTTTATTAGACAATATTATTATTATTATCAACAGCCATTTTCACATTACAAAACTCAAATGAATAGACGTCAAAGTGAACCTCAGAGAAATATCCCCCAAAATAATCAAAGAAATTTTAACCAAAATAATCAAAGAAATTTTAATCAAAATAACCAAAGAAATTTTCCTCAAAATGTTTATAGAAATTCTTCTTATAATAACACTAGAAATTTTCCTACGAATAATCGATATCAAAATTATCAAAGGAATTATAGAGAAAATCCTTTTAATCAAAGTTTTCAACAGAGATTTCCTTCTCAACCAATTCAGTTTCAACAACGCGCAGTAAATACCTATTACCCGACGAACCGTCAAGTATTTGGACCTAGTACGTCACGAGAACAGAATGTTAATGTATTTAAGCCCGATCCAAATAGGAGAATCCAAACTCCACCAGAAAAAATGTCAATTCAAACAAGAAATTACCCTCAGAAAAGACAAAATTATTCTACCCAATATCAAACAAATCCTAATAAGAAATACTTCAGTAGTGAACAAAGTCCCAACTTTACATTTGAAGAATTAACTCATATTCAGTCAACTTCACAAGACCCTAGATTTAATCATAAATTAGTTCCTGAATACGAGCGTGATTTACATTTAAAAGAAAATTTTCAAAAACTAGCCCTAAACGATTCATTGACTTAAATCATTCGTTAGATCATACAAATCAATTACCGTATATTGAATTTAAAAATCCAAAATGCAAACTCCTAATTGATAGTGGATGTTCCGTTTGTCTTATGGATCCAAAATTCGCTTATAATAATTTCCACCAGAATATTTTTAATGAAAAAACTACCTTAACTGCTTGCATGAAGCAAGAAACTTCTAATGAAAAAGTGTTAGTACCATTATTTTCAGAATTTCAAATGAATGATAGTCATCCTTTTGTATTGTATAAATTTCATAAGAATTATGATGGATTAATTGGTGCAGATTTCTTAAATAAATATGAACTTAACCTAGATTTCAAAAATCAAAAATTAACTAATGACTTTTGTGAAATTCCTTTTAAATATCAACAAGTATGTCAAAAACCTACGAATATTCCAGTACACCTTACTCATTTAGAACCAAAAATTAGTAGTCAATTGAAGAAAATATTCGAAACAAACGTAGATGCTCTTCAGTTACCAGGTCAACCACTTAATTTTACGAATAGGATAAAACATAAGATAAGAACGAGCGATGAAAATCCCGTTCATGGTAAAATTTATAGATATCCAGAAGTTCATAGAGAAGAAGTTCAGACTCAAATTCGAGATATGTTAGACAAGAAAATTATTAGACCTAGTATATCACCATGGTCCTTTCCAGTAGTTATTGTGCCTAAAAAACAAGACTTATCTGAAAAAAAGAAATGGCGTATCGCGATAGATTACAGAAAATTGAATGATAAAACAATTGAGGATAAATATCCACTTCCCCAAATTGAAAGTATATTAGATAAACTTGGTAATAAAAAATACTTTACAACGCTGGATTTAGCCTCCGGATTTCACCAGATTGAGTTAGATGAGGAATCCATTGAAAAAACGGCTTTTACTGTTGAAAATGGTCACTATGAGTTTCTGAGAATGCCGTTTGGACTTAAAAACGCCCCGGCAACTTTTCAAAGATTAATGAACACGGTCCTAGAAAGATTTATCGGAAAAATTTGTTATATTTACATGGATGATATTATTATATTTTCAGACACTGTTGAACAACATTTGGCCGATATTCATAATATTATCGAAGTTCTGAAAGAGGAAAAATTAAAAATTCAACTAGATAAATGTCACTTTTTCAAGACTGAAATTGAATTCTTAGGACATATTATCACACCCGAAGGAATTAAACCAAATCCAAATAAATTGAAAGCAGTAATTAAATTTCCTATCCCAAAAACTCAAAAAGAGATAAAATCATTTCTCGGATTAGTCGGATATTACCGAAAATTTATACCAAATTTTGCGAAAATTTCTAAACCTCTAACTGTATGCCTGAAAAAAAATGCGAAAATTAATATTAATGACCCGAATTATATTGAAGCATTTGAAATATATAAGAGAAATTTATTAAACCACCCAGTATTAAGATACCCAGATTTCACTAAACCTTTTATTTTAACTACGGACGCATCAGGATTCGCGATAGGTTCCGTATTATCACAGGGTGATCCACCAAACGATCTGCCGATTTCTTTCACAAGTAAAACATTAAATTTAGCAGAATCTAGATATAGTACCATAGAAAAAGAACTACTTGCTATTGTATGGTCGTGTAAACATTTTAAACCTTATCTATATGGAAGAAAATTCACGATTTATACCGATCATAAACCTTTAACCTGGCTATTTTCCCTTAAGGAACCAAATTCACGTCTCATGCGATGGAGAATAAAACTTGAAGAATTCGATTACGAGATAAAATATAAGAAAGGCTCAACAAATAATGCAGACGCCCTAAGTCGAATTATTTTGGATTCAACTGATGAACTAACATATCAAAATTTCTTAAAACTTTATGAATCCAAGAATATCATTGATGCACCGAATGGAATAGAAAAAGAAGGTAATCTATTTGAAAGCCCTAAAAACTATGCTCTAGCACACTGCGTATCAAATGATTTTTATATGAACCAAGGTATTGCCCTGGATTTCAAACAGAAATTTGGTAAAGTAAACGAACTTAAACTTCAAAATAAATCAATAGGTGAGATTGCATCGATCCGAAACGAGAATCGTAATATTTATTACTTAATTACTAAGAATCTTTACTCTGATAAAAATGAATATGAAAAAGTTATCAAAGCACTTTTAAACCTTAGAAAATTATGCGAATATAATGATGATAAATACATAGCTTTACCGCGAATTGCGTGTGGATTAGACCGATTAGAATGGTCAATTATCTCAAAAATAATAAAATATATCTTTGCAGACTCAGATCTGAAAATAATCATCTATTATTTATCCAATAGACACCCAGAAAAATCAATACATACTTCTAATGTAACTACTATTAATGAAAATTTAATCGATATTAATGGAATAGAAGAAGATCTTATTTCAATGGCAAATCAAGTAACTGATGAAGAATTAGACGAATATCTAAACTTATTAGGTCACACAAATGATAGAATACCTGCAATAAAAAATCAATTAACCGATGAAGAAAAAGACGACCTTTTAGGCAATACAAGTGATGAAATACCTGTCCTAGATAATTCGAATTCAAGTAAATTGAAAACAGGAAATGTAATTATTCACAGTGATGCCACAATTCATAGTAGCGTTGAAAATCCAATTTTCGAAATTCCTTATGCAGAAAGAAGTTTAAATTCATGACCTTTACAAATAATAATGAGAAAATTCTCAAGTTACCATGTCACAAAAACAAAATTATTTGGAGACAAAATGAGATTGCGAGTTTCTATAAATTCGATAGAAAATGATCTATTTAAATTTATCAAAGAATATGTCCAACCTAAAAAGTCATAGTGAACTCTTGATAAGTCGAACATCGATAAGTCGAACTCTTAGATAAGTCGAACATTTTTTCCGGTCCCAATTCATGGGTATCTAACCCTGTATACTTTCACCTCAATGAGTCGAACAGAGTTCTTGAGAGTAAAGAGTCTAGTAGATGAGTCGAACTTCTGGAAGGGTCCACGAGAGAACCTCCACCTCTATCAGTCGTACTCCTAACCATCATCTCCTCTATGAGTCGAACTGTTTGATCTAACGAATGAAACCGAAAAGAATTCGGTATGCAAACGAATCACCACATTTGGTAGCCATCCTATGTATTTTTCAATCGCTTAGTACATTGTTCGATTTATTTTTTATTTGTTTATTGAACCATCGTGCGCTGAGACCGTTTTAGTCATGGATTCGCGAAAACTGAAATTTTTTCAGTTTCAGTAGGAGATGAACTCGAACTCATTCGGGAAGTAGAGAAAGGAGAAGAAAGTAAAACCCTTATCGCTAACAAGTTCGGAATTCCTAAATCCGAATTGTCATCTATCATGAAAAATAAAATTGATATCCTCGCTTCCATCAGAGTTAAAGGAAAATCAGTCCACCGGTACCGTCAGAAATTGCCTCGGCATTCAGATGTTAGCATCTTCCCTAGGCCATGAATTTACAGCGAGTAGTGGTTGGCTACGTAATTTCGAAAAAAAAATACGGAATTTCTGGAAGAACCTCGTTGGGTGAAAGTGCTAGGGTCAATGAAGACACTTGTCATCAACCATTGTTTCTCATCAACTACTGTTGATGTCGTGAATACGCGAGTTTTTCCCTCAATGAGTCGAACTCTCACCTCAATAACTCGAACGTTTGGTGAGACGAACCATAGATAAGTCGAACAGTTTTTTATGGTCCCTGGGAGTTCGACTTATCGAGAGTCCACTGTACCATATATTTTGCATCCCCAGAGTAAGAAAAACCTCTTATACAAACTTTACAGAATAAATTCGATTATAATACATTCAATTTGAAAATCTCTAAAATATATCTAGAGGATGTTGAAGATAAAGAAGAACAACTTCTAAGAATTCAACAATATCATGAAACCAAAACTATTCATCGTGGATATCAAGAAAATTTAACTAGTTTAAAGCGCAAATATTATTGGCCGAACATGAACAAAGATGTTCAAAATTATATAAATTCTTGCGAAATATGTCAGAAAAGTAAATACGAAAGAACCCCAATCCAATTACAATTTAAACCAAACCCAATAGGATCAAATCCTTTCACACACATTTATTGTGATACTATTAGATTTAATCAAACATATTGTCTAAGCATTGTAGACTCATTCTCCAGATTTGGACAATGTTACCCGCTGTCACAAAAGACAGGCACGGAAATAGTAGATAAATTATTAATGTATTTTAGCCATTTTGGTACCCCCAATAAAATAACATGCGATAATGGACTAGAATTCAAAAATAGTGTTGTACAGGATTTTTCCAAAATTCATAAAATAGAAATTCATTACATAACCAATTATAACCCAAATTCTAACGCTATAGTAGAGAGGTTTCATTCTACGTTGATAGAACAATTAAGAACGATCGGAAATAAAAATACTTTTCAAAATAGACTTTCTCAAGCATTGCTTAGCTATAATAATTCTAATCACTCAAGTTTAGAGATGACACCTATGCAAATAATCAAAGCAGACTTAAATTATTCACTACCTATTGAGCGGACACATAATGAACAAATTCAGAATTATGTTGAAAATTACGTCGAGAATCTTAATGACATTTCAAAACAATTGGAGAAAAATAAGCAGAAGAATATTGAACGTTTAAGAAAAACTAATGAAAAGAGATCAGCGAAAGAAAATCATCCCTTAAATAAAAATCCTACTTATATTAAAAAACCAATAACAAGCAAATTAGACCCAGTTTATAAGAAAATAGACGCCCGTGAAATTGATGAAAACCGTATTGAAGATACTAAAAACAAACATGTTTATCATAAGAAAATTTTAAAGCAAAGGAAACACTAGTACAGATTTTATTTCAGATTTAATAATGCTGTAAGCTTTGCGAGATTATTAAATGAATTTATCTTACCTTTCTCAAAGTACTCAAAATTAATAGCAAATGTTAATGTAATACTCTTTCATCATTTGAAAGATTACTATCAATTATGTCACACGAAAGTTATTTTCAAGAACAAAGTTTTATTGTTCCTAATATCAATACCATTGGTATATAAAGAAAATTATGATTTATACAAGTTTCACTACTTAACTCAACAAAATCTTTCCCTTCCTTATACCAACTCCTATTTGCTCTCACAAAAGGAAATATTGAAATGGTCAACAAAACAGTGCCATCCGATAGAAGATGACTATCTATGTGATCAAGACTCCCTTATAGAATCCCCGATATGTATGCAGAATATCTTGAAAAACCACACCGAAGACTGCCCCAGAAAGAGAACAATCATTTCTCCTGATCTAAAATTATTGGAAGACGGAAATGTATTGTCAATTGGAAACAAGAAAATCCAAGAAAAATGTCCCCAGCAAACCAAATACTACTTCATCCCTTCCATGGCAATTCTAAGAACAAAATGTACCATAAGCAACTTACAGAAAGAAATTGCTCCCACTACTTCCATAGACGAAGAAAAATACATCATTCTACCAAAAATGATGTTACCCTCCAAGAACCTGTCAAATGAAGAATTCAAGAAAGAAGAAATGGAAATCCCCAACATAGAATTAGAAGATTTAGAAGAATGGAATTTCCAACCTTCGAAAAACACATTGTTAATTTTATTAGTATTAATTATTTTCATAATAAGCATTTATTTCATTTTCAGATATTTAAGAAATAATATTTTTAATAAAGCCACACCTCTAAAAGGTGATACCTTTAATTTAGCCGAGGAGGAATTACATGATTCCAATTCCATATTTAATAGATAGGTTTATTTCCAAAGGTCCATACTGTATTCATATTACTTTGTTAGATATTGTTTATTTAGCATTTTGCTTCCTAGCGCGTGGACCTGCATCGCACATTCCTTAGATAAGATAATCTTATAAATAGAACCCTATTAGATTTTCTCGAGGAGAATTGTACGGAGAATTGAATAGATAATTGTATCGCTAAGCTCAGTGTATCGACTAATTTCAAATAAACCATTTTTGTTTTTAAAAACGTGATTCTTCCCCGAAAATACATAAATATATATATTTATATATATATATAGAAAAGTATAACGGGTGATTCCGCAAAAGAAGCAGAGAAAATAATTCTGCTGGTACCTGCCGACACGTGTTTCTGCTAGTTGGCTTCTTCAGGACAGGGCAACCAATATAAATATACTCATCCGCATTATCCTTTTTTCTTTAATATATATATATATATATAATATATATATATATATATATATATATATATATATATATATATATATATATATATATATATATATATATATATATATATATATATATATTTATCTAATAGACGTATCCAGTCCCGGTACACTCTGAAGGCTACCTCAGACCCATAAGATCCAAAATGTTTTCAGGAGTATATAGACAAAAAACGGGTAGTTTGAAAATATAACTCCTTAGGCATCTTGAGAGGGGAAGGAATTTTTTTCTGTCGAAAAAGTTGTATATTCGTCAAACTTCTCGAATCCCGAATCATTCCGCCGACTTTCTGATCCCACATACACTCCGCAAGTATCTTCAGCCAACGTCTTCGAACCCAGCGCTGTTGCCAGCTCTTCGGGACTAATTGCGCCAATTTCGATATACGAAAGGGCGCGAAAACGAAGCTGGAATCGTTTACATTGTTTTAGTTGTGTTATGAAATGATTTTAATGTCTGCAAGAAGGAAGCTGATGATGAAAAGTGCAACAGGTACGTAAATAAGAGCCATTAGGAGTTCTATAGGTACAGTATTTCATTTGATGTAAAATTACAATTTTTTCCAATTGAAAACATATGGCTTAAGTTTTACAATATAATACCATATTGTTGACATAAATATATGTTTCCGGCTTATCCCATGTTCAAGACTGAACAATGTCAAGTATATAGTATCATATTGAGAAACTTAAGCCAAGTTTTTCTTTACCTTAATAACTTGTCAAAATGTTTCACCAAGTGATTAGCGAGAATTCATTATCTACAATAATTTTTACTAACACATATTTTTTTTCAGAATGTCAGAGCATATACAGGGTCTTCCCTAACGACATGCTAATATTTAAGGGGGCAATTCTTCAACTCATTTTAAGAAAAAACTTCCTATGGACGTATGTCCTAAAAGTCTTAACTTTTGAGATACAGGGTGATAAAGTTGTGTGCTGCGATATGAAGTAATTTTAATTTAATTATTTTAATCAAGAACAGAGCATATGACAAGAAAACTTATTTTTTGGATTCTCATTCATTTTGGAACAAATCTGATCTCTCTATTTGCTTTCAGTCGATGCACAAATATTTCACACCGCCTCAGATTTTTGAGGAATTGATCCTGAAGTAAAACGATTTTTACTTTTTTTAGGTGGAAACCGTGTGTCGGTCAAAGAAAACCCATGGGATCAAATTTGCTCAAAAATGAATGAGGATCTTAAAAGCAATTTTTATTTGAAAAGAAAGCAGTGGCGTAGTATTTTTTTCTCCAAAAATATTCAATGCAAAACTCGTATGGACGTCACTGGTAGAGAAAACGAAAATTTTTGTACATCACAAAATGCACCTTGATGCATAGAATACATGTACCAAATCTTATGAAGATGTCTGCAATATTATCTCAGTTATTATTTAAAAACTGATTTTTTTTCAACATTTTATCACCACGTATCTCAAAAGTTAAGACTTTCAGGATACGTTCATGGGAAGTTTTTTCTTAAAATAAATCACCACCTTAAATATTAGAATGTCTTTAAGGAACACCCTGTAACTGCGAAGGTACTATTGGTGCTTGATGAGGGGAAAGAGTCTTGCCCAGAATGAAGTTACGCAATATTAGTTAGAATTGGAAGAAGTAGAAGAGAAGAAAAGAGGAAAAGAGTAAATTTGAAGTGACGAGAAAAGTATCAATATGGGAGACAAATGAGAGTAGATGCATTAAAAATTAAATGGATCCGAATGAATGCTACATATGAAGGCTCTACGATACCGAAGAATATAAGGGACGATGAAAAAGATGATATGTCTTCAATAGAAAGTCTATTATTCCAGATTAATTTCTTTTGTTAACATTTTAGAAGCAATATTATTTTATCCAAAAAACGGCGTATGTTGATTGATTCTTTCAACGCTGAACAAGATTTACCTTTTATTCAGTCAACATTATCTACACCTATACATTTCTGTACACCGTTTGCGTAAAATAGTTGAATATTTCCCCAAATTTAGAAGTGCACTAAATGTTTTTTGGATTCTGAAAAATATCCATAAAATAAAAATGTTTTTTTTTTTTAATTTACTTCGGCGTAAGAATGACTAGATGTTTGCCAGAAGCCATATATAGAACAATATTGCCTAATGAACAGTAGCATGACTAATAACATATGAAACAACTTTTCTGTAACGTTTCGGATACTAAAGCAGATTCCTTCATCAGACACCAAGCGAAGATCTTAAGAATTATATGTGATGACACTAATACTGAAATTTGTTAAGCCGACAGCCGATAGTCTTTGGAAAAATATTGTAACACAGTTCCACTTTGCATAGAAATTTCCAAGTTCGAATTCATTATTCAACCTATTCAACCAAATATGGTATATTCATCTTGAGCAATTTGTAAAATTGTTTTCTTTGATCAACAAAATACAGAGCGGCTCCTTTATGTTATCTTTTTATGTCATCAGACTCTGTAATTGCAATCGAATTACAAATATCTACATATGTTTCTAACGCAGAAGCAATTTCAAAATAATGAAATTTTTTATTTCATAGATATTTTCCAGAGTTTAAGAGAGAAAACCCAGAAAGGAACCATTCAGTGATGAATTCACCTCCCAAAGTATCCTTTAATTATTTCTTGAAATGATGGTATGGGCTTTTTGCAATCGTCCTTCTCTGAAATTACAGTCGCACTTGCATGTGCAGATGCAGAGAAAATGGAATAAAAATTACAAAATTCCTAAGAATTAAATTGACTTTAGAAAGTGATGGTTGCCAAAAAATTGAGAACAAATGTGGGCATGCTTTCGTCATAGAATGATTAAGTTTTCTTAGACTAAATAAGATGAGACTACAGCGAGATATAATAAGCTTTGAAGAAGATTTTTTTCAAATTTGTCAAAAAATGATTCGGATCAAATCTTTTATTGAATTGATATTTAATTATAAATGTGGGACAGCTCTGTGGACAGGGACTTTGGCGCTTTCGTCAAACTACTAGCGAGTTATTATTCAAACTTTGACAAATCATATCTCCAAATATTGGATTCTCAGAGTTGGATATCAATGCATTCTTAAGATAGAACTGCACGATAAAAAAAGTAGAAAAGCCCCGTGGGCAGGAGATTTTGCGCACTTGTTCAAACTTTGACAAATCATATCTCCGAAAGTGGGTATTGGTTTCTTAGAGCTGGGAATTATTTCAATGGATTCTTATGATACAACTGCATCATGAAAGAAATGAATTTCAAAAAATTTGTCATTTAATAAAAAAAGAGTGCCAAAAATAAGTCCGAAACCACGAACTTATCCGAGATGTTCATTCCTTAAATCCACTCTGAATATTATATTATATCAATTGAAACCGGGCCAATAGTCCGGTTTTATTTTTACTGGTGATATTCTGAACCCAATTCGATTAACTTACCAAAGTATATATTTCCATCATCATATGGATTATCCACGGGCATTAAAATATCACTTAAAAAAATAATATCATATTATAACCCTGAGAATTCTACGATCGAGTAATTATAGCATTCTGTGAAAACATAGAAGTAAGATTTATTATTGAAATTTTGAAAAATCATATCTCCAAAAGTAGTTGTTAGAGTTTTAAATAATATCAGTGGATTATTATGAGAAAACTGCATATAAAAAAAAACAATTTTAAATTTGTGATATAAGAAAGATATTTATATATTCACCTACTGTGAAGATTGGAACTATCTTGCTCATTCTGTTTGAGAGTTATCTTGTTAGCGGATGGCCGTACGGCGATTTTGATTTTTGAGTCGAACCAAAGCGTCTGAGACCATTTTCAGCCATTAATTCAATAATTCGAAAATTACAGACATTTGGGCGAATTGATAACAAAAGCGCCAAAAACATAGTATCACAGTGTCACTTCAGATAGAAATTTCGAAGTTCTAACTATTTCTCCAACAAATTCAACTACCAAATATGGCCAATTCCAATTGTGTAATTTGGGAAATTGTTTTGTATGTTCAACAAAATACAAGTCGACTCCGTATGTTTCCTTTTCATGTGAGTGGTATTCCGTCTTCAGAATCTTTGTTTTAGTCTAATCCATTATGTCAATCTCTATAGATTGTACATACATATTCTGCTATTTGTGTTGCTTTTGTTGTTCGGAACAAAATGCTTATCAATTGGCCCAAATGTCGGTATTTTTCGAATTGGCAGAAAACGGTCTTACAATTTCATAGAATGCTCTAATTATGAGATGTGTCAAAAACATTTTGTATTTAATTATTTTATGATGCAGTCTTATCACAAGAATCCATTGATATCATTCCCAACTCTTACGATGGGTTGCACAAAGCTTTGACAGCTCTTAATTGCCAAATCAGGTAGACAGCCTTGCAGTCCTTGACCCTCTTATGGCAAAAGCATGAACATCACTGAACATCGCTTATGGTTTCCGCATCACAGAGGGTCAGAGTTCCTAAGGATTTCCCTAGATGCAGCTGATGAGATGTTCTTCCTACCTGTTCGCAACAACTGGGATTATGTTTCCTAGAACTCCTTCAGCTGTCGTTCAGTGTGGCAATGTTATGCTGACGATTGGTAATAGCCATGAAACTGGTTCGTATTTGCCCCTGTATGACGCTTTCCTCATTAGGGGAACACTGAGCGATGAGGGGACCAGCCCGTATCCACGAAATATTAGTTGATAGTTAAAATCAATGAATATTTCTCCGTGTGTCTTTCAGCTAATACTGTAATTTGCAGTGTAAAAATTTCAGAAAAAGTGTCATCAAAAAATAATTGGTCAAGTTTTCGCTTTGTATCTGATGAAGGAGTCCGATTTAGTCTCTGAAATATTACAGAATGGTTTCGTTACTGTTTATTATGTTAATTTTTTGCAAAATGATCCATGAAGAAATTATATTTGTCCTCAACACTCCTTCAGAATTATGATTGAGAATTCGAAATAAACAGCTCCCATGACGACGATTCCATATACCAGGCTTGTATAAGCGTTCATGTGTGTGGTTTTTAGGTTTGTATATCAAAAGGAAGAAGTATCTGATTATGAAGTTTTATTTGAACAATCCACAATTAACAATTCTCATGACGATGACTACCTATACCGGGCTCGTATAAGTTTTCGTATGTGTTGGTTTTGGGTTTGTATATCGAGAGGAGGAAATATATTATTTTCAAACTCTCGCTCTACAGCGTTGCCGGATGTAAGGGCTCAAGACGTTGATCAACTATACGAATTATATACAGCGAGCTAATGTGAGCAGAAGCGCCCTCGCACTGGCCAAACTCTGAAGCTTTTCTGTATATAATATGATGTATCACCGCTTTTTCAGACCCATCTGAAAATTTACCCCTGGCATCCCCTAACGTCCCTGAGTACAATTCTATAGGTAAACGTTACCAGACCCGGAGTCGGGTCTGAAAACGTCACTTTTGGACTGTATAATCGGTAAAGTATGTCGATTTGGGTCTGTATGTGCGGTCGAACAAATCTATATATATATATATATTATTAGTTCTTGAGTTTTCTTGTGTTTCTTCTTTATATAAATTCTAGGGAAAGTTTTCTTGGGTATTGTTGCACGTTGTGTTTGACTAGTAAAACAATATTTACTTTTTCATTTTATAATCCAACATATGTTTCGGCCTTGATTGGCCTTTTTCAAGGATGTATAATATAACAATCTAATACTAATATTTGACAAATTACAACTGTCAAAATTGAAAACAATGTCATGATTCAAAATATCAAAAAATTTTATCACTTCAAGATAGCGATAGCTGTGAAAGTTGATAAAATTAAGAAACTGGGATCTATATTTTCATTTTCTATCATTTTATTAAATTGAAATATATTTGTGCCAAGTTTTTGGTGTCAGTTTTATCGTTCATAGCTTCTTTCTCTTTTTTGATATGAATCATTTCTAATATATTTCGGGTTTTACAATTTTTTTCTCTATCTAAAATATGAAAGTTTTCAAAATCCATTTTATGCCCTTCAATTTGTTCGTGTTTTTTAAGTGCTGTGGTATTTTTACAAAATTTATGGCCATTGATACGTTCTTTTATATATTGTGATGTTTGACCTATGTATATTTTAGGGCAGTTTATACAGTTAATTTGGTATATACAAATTGAAATTTTATTTTTTGGAATTTTTGATTTTAAATTTGAGTTTAAGAATTTCAAATTATTCACATTTTTATATGCTAAATTTATTCCATAATCTTTTAATGTTGTATTTAGTTTTTCTGATAGGTCTTGTATATATGGTAAAGATATGTATTTTAGAATTTTAGTTTCGCTTTTTTTAGTATTTTTTTTCTCCGTGTTATATAGGCTGAAAATTTTGTTTTTGAAAATTTTGTTTATTATTTTTAGAGGATAGTTATTTCTTATCAGCATATTCTTTGCTTTATTTATTGTTTGTTTTCTGAATTCTGGACTTGTGAGTTTTAGAGCTCTGTCAGCGATTCCTGATATCACACTTTTCTTATGAATCATTGGGACTGTAGCTTCAAAATTTAAATATCGTCCGCTCCAGGTAGGTTTTGTATACCAAATTGTCTTTATTTTAGTGTTTGTTCGTATAAGTGTTAGGTCCAAGAAATTGATTCTATTTTGTTCTTCTAATTCATGGGTGAATTTCAATTTTGGATGGTAGTTATTGAAATCGCTAATAATTTCACATATTTTATCTTCAGGTGCTGCTGTGAGACAATCATCTACGAAACGTTTAAAAAATGGTATTTTGTATGTTAATCTATTTATAACAGTTTCTTCTAAATCTTCCATAATAAGTTGTGCTATTACTGCAGAAATCGGAACTCCCATGCCACATCCATTTATTTGACAATAAAATTCGTTTTTAAATTGAAAATACGAGCATGAAAAACATAGTTCGATTGCTTTTATGAATTCTGTTTTTGGTAGGTCTGTATGTATTTTTATTTCATTCCATTTCTTCATAATTAAGTCTTTTGCTACGTCAAGTGGTAAATTTGTGTATAAGCTGACAACATCTAGTGAGAACAATTTTTCATTGTTTTTTAATGATACATTATCTATGAATTTTTTGAATTGCCATGAATCTTTTATATAAAATTTATTTTTTCCAAGTATTGGGGTTAAACAATTACCTATGTATTTTGATAATTTATAAATAGGACTTTGGATACAACTAATGATTGGTCTAAGAGGTATTTCTTTTTTATGTAATTTTGGAAGTCCGTATATTTGGGGTGGATTTGCGTTATGTATTTTTAATTCATTGCAAAGTTTTTTAGGTAAAATATTTCTTTTTTCCCATGATTTTATTAGATCATTATTTTTATTTTGAATTAACTTTGTTGGATCTTGTTTTATTTTTTTTATAAGTTGTTTCATCGTTTAGGATATCAAAAATTTTTTTATTATAGTCACATGTATTCATTACTACTGTTTTGTTAGATTTATCTGGTTTAAGAACTGTTATTTCAGGGTGTTTTTTGAGAAATGATTTTGTTTTCTTGATTCTGTTATTTAATTGTAATTGGCTCTTATTAAGTTTTGTAGATCTTTTTTTGAAGTTAGTAATGTTATTTACTACTTTATTACGTATTTCTGTTTGAGTATCTTTGTCAAAATTGTCAATTCCTGTTTCTATATTTGCGATGATATGGTGTATGGGAAGATTCTTTTTTTCTATTGGGATACAGTATTTCGGTCCTAAATTCAAAACTTCTTCTATATTTTCAGGAATAGTTGTATCTGAAATGTTTACAAACCAGTCTTTTTCTTTATCTTTAACTTCAATTCTGTTTTTTAGTTTTTTGATTTTATTTATTTGTTTAGTTCGGATGTTGTTGAATATTTCTTCTATTTTTCGGTCTTGTTTTTCTAATGATGTATTCACCCATTCTTCAAAATTTCTCTCCAGAATTTGATTTGTTGTATTAATTATGTTTTTTTCTAGATTTTTGATACTTTTTGAAGTATCATTAATGAGGAGGTTAATGGTTTTGAATTGAAATCTCTTGAAACTTTCGGTGAATTTCTTTTCATTTCTTTGGTCAGTTATTTTAATATGTTCAATATTTAACTTGAGGAATGTTGGAATCAGTTCATAATGTTTGCATTGCAATAGAAATATTCTTCGGTTTTTTTGCTTGATTAATTTAGTTTTCAATTTCTCCAATTTCTTGATATTTTTTGATGTTTCATGATTGTTATATGTATTATTGATGTTTATACCTTCCATTTTCACCCGGAAGTAAAATGTATTATTAGTTCTTGAGTTTTCTTGTGCTTCTTCTTTATATAAATTCTAGGGAAAGTTTTCTTGGGTATTGTTGCACGTTGTGTTTGACTAGTAAAACAATATTTACTTTTTCATTTTATAATCCAACATATGTTTCGGCCTTGATTGGCCTTTTTCAAGGATGTATAATATAACAATCTAATACTAATATTTGACAAATTACAACTGTCAAAATTGAAAACAATGTCATGATTCAAAATATCAAAAAATTTTATCACTTCAAGATAGCGATAGCTGTGAAAGTTGATAAAATTAAGAAACTGGGATCTATATTTTCATTTTCTATCATTTTATTAAATTGAAATATATTTGTGCCAAGTTTTTGGTGTCAGTTTTATCGTTCATAGCTTCTTTCTCTTTTTTGATATGAATCATTTCTAATATATTTCGGGTTTTACAATTTTTTTCTCTATCTAAAATATGAAAGTTTTCAAAATCCATTTTATGCCCTTCAATTTGTTCGTGTTTTTTAAGTGCTGTGGTATTTTTACAAAATTTATGGCCATTGATACGTTCTTTTATATATTGTGATGTTTGACCTATGTATATTTTAGGGCAGTTAATTTGGTATATACAATTTGAAATTTTATTATTTTATTATTTTTATAAAAGAGAGAATATCGCTTTTAGGAAAGCTAACCACTGATCGTAGATGAAAGGACTAGTAGAGACCAAAGTTTTGGAGCAATCCACAGAGTGTGTATGATTTCATCAAAGTTGAATAGCTACATACCGCGGTTTCATCCTTATTAGGAATCATCAGTGGAGCACAATTCAACGCTGATGAAATCAACACTACGAAGTAACCGGTTTAAAGAAAACCAGCATTCACTTGTGAGTAGAATTTAGACACAAGTGACACCTGGAAATCAATCAACCAAGCTCCTCGCTGTGGCTACCCAAAACTACAGATCTCTACGTGTATTCTTTACCCCTATGTGGTCATCAGCAAGTACTCGGATTTGAGTCTCATGCTATTGACCAATGGTTACTTCGTAGTGTTGATTTCATCAGCGTTGAATTGTGCTCCACTGATGATTCCTAATAAGGATGAAACCGCGGTATGTAGCTATTCAACTTTGATGAAATCATACACACTCTGTGGATTGCTCCAAAACTTTGGTCTCTACTAGTCCTTTCATCTACGATCAGTGGTTAGCTTTCCTAAAAGCGATATTCTCTCTAGTCAAACACAACGTGCAACAATACCCAAGAAAACTTTCCCTAGAATTTATATATATATATATATATATATATATATATATATATATATATATTTGAATATTTTGGATAAGGGTATAACGAATAATTTTTTTATTTATTTAGGAGTGTTAAAGTAAAACTCTTGATTCTGTGTCTAGCTTTCGAGCGTTTATTCAGATGGAAATGTCCAAAATATCCCAGTTTTAAAACACAATTTATGTTATTTTCGTCATTGTTATATTTAATGTTGAAGTTTAGAAGTGTTCCCACGAATAATTTTTAATTCGAGAACGAAAATGTTTGCAGCTGTGATAAATTTTCTTATACCTATATAACCTCATATTCAAAGTCCTGATGAAGAGCTGAATAAACGCTCGAAAGCTAGACACAGAATCAAGAGTTTTACTTTAACACTCCTAAATAAATAAAAAAATTAGTCGTTATACCCTTATCCAAAATATTCAAATATAGAAAATCAAAGACTATTATCATATGAACTATATATATATATATATATCGGCAATATTCAACACCATAGAGGAGTACACTTTGGGGATTTTTCAATCCTTATTCACAAATGCCTTTTCATTGTGCCGACTTTATTGCGCAGGGTTTTATTACGATACTTATACACTAA